>BDMB01000029.1:1272350-1897925 GCA_016859785.1 Macrotyloma uniflorum
CCAACACCACCTCCTGCTCCAAAGCCTCCACCATGCCCGGAGCCACCACCCAATCCACCTCCTCCACCACCACCACCGCCACCGCCACCTCCTCCTCCACCACCAATACCTCCTCCAACTCCACCACCTACACCTCCTCCAGCACCGAAACCTCCACCATGACCGGACCCACCTCCAACTCCACCTCCTCCACCACCGCCAAAGCCGCCACCGCCGCCAACACCTCCACCAGCGCCAAGACCACCACCTCCACCAGCACCAAAACCTCCTCCACCACCACGACGGCCCAATCCATCCCTGCAGCTTGGCCCACCACCAAATCCACAACTATCTCCGAATCTTTCTTTGTTAAGCTTCTGATCCCCATCAACTACAGTGATAAGACTCAAGTGAAGAACAATGCAGATAACAAGAACACTCACGGAAACCCATTTCCGATTGAAATCAGTAGCCACACCCATGATTGTCTAAACAATTAATTGATACTTATGAATTGGTAGTTGCTGCTCTTGCAAAATAAGGAGTGTGCTCTATATAGGCTTCGTCCACTAGCAATTGCCATTAATGACGCATTGTTAACCGTTGGGGAATTCCCTACCATGACAAGTGGAGATAATATCCAAGTCGAAAGCCAACGTAGGTTGACTTTCTCTGTATCCACACTACACACTACACTCATCATTTTCAAGTCAAACACTTATTTTATTCATTTAAGTGTTTTTTACCTCTTCTTGGTTACTATCTCTACGTCTACAATTCCTCCTAGTGTCCATGAGAGTGTGTAAGACACTCTTTGCTTCAGAATTATCCGTGTAGAAGTTAATATGACTAAAACCGAATCATTAACTATAGTATGTGAAACTTATAAAGTATTAGCCTTGTATTTGCTAATAAAATGTTTCTGTAAGAAAAGTTATTTATTGGTATGATATACATTTCAATCTACACATAATAATATACAAATCCGAAGTTTTATATATGTTTAAAACAATGATAAGATTTTTTATATTTAAATATAATTTCAAAGTTTAATTTAGTGTTTTAATTAATTAGAAAGTAAATTAAAATATGTAATTAATTTGTATTAAAAAGAGAAATAATGTGGAGAAGTTAATAGTATAGGAAGTGGTGCTGCTTTCAGACATACACGGAAAAGGAGATGGTCAACGCTACGGACGCGTATACCGTTGGCTACCCATCAACCTTACTGCCTACAATTAATGGTTTCTAATTTTCTTTAATTTAAATTCAAATTTTATTTCTAAACATTAACGTAGATTTTACTTTATAAATTATGGTAGGTTTTAATTTAATAAAAAATACTTTTATCAGAAATTTAAATTTTGATTCATCACATGTAAAAAAAGATCCTCACCCTAATTTGAATGAGTTTTATAGGTTTCAAAATAACTTGTTAAATCAATAAATTGTGATCTTAATTAAGTTGCTAAGCATTAATTTTTATGAAACAAAAATTCAAACTCGAATGACTGAAATAAACTTTAAAAAACACTAATTTTGGATAATTTGCATAGACTTCCAAGTTTAAACTTTATTGTTGTCATTTTACAAAAAAAAAAAGAAACAACGCCATGAGTAATTAATAAAATATATTAAAACTATTAAGGTGTATAAATAAAGGCAAGTGTTTTAGTAGTAAAATGATTTTTCTAAATTTAAGTATGGAATTTTAAAGTATCCTCATAATAGTCGTCTAAAAAAATTCCATATTAATATAAATTTAAAATATTAATATTTGTATTTTCTTTTAATTAAAATAAAAAATACTAAAATTTTAAGAAATAAAATAAATATTAAAATATAAAAACTAAGAAATTAAAAGAAAAAAAGAGAGAGATAAAAATAAAGAAATAAAAATTAAGAGATTAATATTTTATCTCTTTCAATGCTTCTCTCTTTACCCACTAGCCTAACAGAGACGTTTTAGAAGAAATTATTAATATTTTTAAAACGTATTTTATAATTTTTATAGTTTTAAGTTTTTTCTTTTTTTTAATCTTAATTAATATCTTAAATATTTTTCATTATATTAAAATTTTCCAATAATCAAAATTAATAGAATATATATATTCTATCAAAGTTGATGACTGGTTCACTTCAAAGTAAAAAAAATTATAAATGATAAATTAGACATGAGAGTGGAATTTCACAATACAATCGCAAACAATTTCAAGATTTTATTTAGTTTATATTTAAATTTTATTATGTATCCAACTTAATTATTTAGAACTTAATTTAAAAAATATATATTTAAATCGCTTTATTTTGATTTTAATTTTTTTGACAATTATAATTAAATAATAAATTTATGGATTAAAGATAAATATATATTTTAATTTATAATGGAAGAATAATTTATTTAAATATTTTTAATAACTCTAAAAATATCATAAGAACCACATTATATATTTTTGAGTAAGTTTATCACATGAATTTAAATTTACTTTATAGATAATTTTAATATATTAATTCGAGTACAAATATATTTATTATTCTTCTTCTTATTGCACACATATAAATTTACTGTTTAATTTTTTCTATATTTTATCTACTTCAGTGTTAATATATCATTATCATATCAACAAATCTGTAAATACAAAATAGTAAAAGGAAGTTTATGTAAACAAAATCAATTATAATAATATGTAATTCATATTTTTAAGTACTTAAATGATCATATAAATATTCATTCATATACAATCATTACATTTATGGATTTTTTGCAGAATGGTATATAGATCCCTGGTCTTATTCTTTGTGTTGGTTAATCTACTTTGTGAGTATTTGTTAATCATTTAATAGGGAGAGAGATAATTATCTAGTTAACTATTTAACTTTCTGCACACTTTTACTAAATTATATCTTATAATTATTTTTTGTACTTCTAGTGCCACGTTTTATTAATATATTTATCATTACCGATTAAAAAAAAAAAAACAATCATCACATTCATTCATATGTACATAAAATACTAAACAAACTCTTTTAGAAAATTATATGGAATTTTTAATCTCAAGGGCTAACACTTGTTCATGTTTACTAGTTATTATGTCATAGACACAATCCCTTAAAGAGTTTTGTTTCATCTCAAAATTAATAATCTCTTAAAAAGTCTTGTTTCACCTCAGGATTATAAGTTTATCCTCATATACACAACCGCATGTCAAAATGATTCCTACACACATGTCAAAATACCATGGGTGACATCTCTTTCTATGTAACTATTTACCCAATAATAAGTGTAGTTGAGAATTTCATATGTTTACTAAAATTATATTAAATAGTACATGTGGTAACTGTTTAGCTCTAACACAAAAATCTCATATTTAATCATACATAACAAATCATATAGTCCAATCTCAAAGTATTAGAAGTTGACTTTTAAGTTTAACTCATCTTCATAAAACCGGCACAATAAGGTGAAGTTTACACCCACTAATATATCCTATTTTTGTCTTATCTCTAATCGATGTTAGATCTCTAACACACTCCCCTCATGTTGAGACTCCTCAAACTCGAACATGGAATTAGAAATTTATGAGTAGTTTGATAGAGGCCTGATAGCGAGTGGCCTGATAGACTCAACAATCTTATTAGGATAGACTATTCTGATACCATATTAGAAGTGAAATTTTAAGCCTAATTCGACCTCATAAAATTGGTTCAATGAGGTGAAGTTTTGCATATATCCTAATTTGGCCTTATCTTTAAGCGATGTGAGATCTCCAACACAAAGACACTTAGTCTAGCTCAGAGCTTATCTCCATCTTTTAGGTACACAGCCATCTCGGACACACAACATCTAAGACACAAAACCCTCTCAAGTATGCAGTCTCTCAGACACTTAGTCATCTCATAAGAAATTTCCAATAATCATCATATAACCAATCTTAGTTTATAATTCACCACAAATCATAACACATGATTTCAACATTTCAGTATATACTCAGTTTCATATCATATTCCATAAATTTCACAATTATATAGAATCTAAAAATTATTACTCAATAAATATCACATCATTTTCCACTACATTTCACAAGCACCTACCCTCAATAATTTATCACATAATAATTTTCATGACATGCATCATCAAATACCAAATCTCAAAATACATACTCAACAATTTAATTATACAACAATTATCTCATCATATTTAATCATATTTTATATTTATAAATTTCATAAATTCAATTAGAAAATAAATAATTCTCCAAAAATTGTATATTTTCATCCAAATGAAATAATTTTTACTTAAGAAAAAATAATCCCAAGAATAGTAAAATTATTTTTACTCATCATCATAGCATGACTTTTAATAAAAAAAAATCTTAAATTATACATATTATTTAAAAAAAAATCATTAATTAACTAATATTTAAGAATACAATTTTAATAAAAGTTACTTTTTTTTTTAAATTGATAGTAAAAAATATAACAAAATTAAATATAATCTCAAAATAAAATAATTTCCTAAATCAATCTAATATAAATTTCACAATTAATATATTAATTCACTTAACTAATATTTTTACGTATAATAATTATTTTATTAGTTTATAATAAAATAAAATAGTTAATTAAATTCTTTTATTTTTAATTTAAATTTTTTTTCTAAATTAAGATAATTTAAGATACTCAATCATATTTTAAAATATCATAAATAAAAAATTATTTAAATTATGATGAGTATAAATTAGAAGTTTTATAATTGAATAAAAAACTTAAATTTTTAATCAAAATTTAACCAAATTTTCTAATAAAATTAGGAAAACAAAAGTTTTTATTTAGTTTATTTTTTATTAAATATTTACTCAAATTAAATATAAAATATTTTTAAAAAATTTATTACACATTTTAAATATAAAATTGTTAAATATAAAAATATATTTTTTTTCTATTTTTATAATTATTATTTATTCATAATTTTAATTATTCTTACATTTATAAATAAATTATATAATTTTATACTTTAAAATTATAATATAAATTTATTATCATATTTTATAAATATAATATAATCAAGTAAAAAATATTTTTTATGATATATATATTAATTATTATTTAATTTTAAATATATATAATTTTATAATTAAATATAATAAATAGTTTAATTGAATTGAATTTTATTTTTTATTTAAAATATAAAATTCAAATTAAATTAATAATATATTAAAAAATCTACAACAAATTTAGTTTTACTTGATTTTTTTTTAATTTTATACGTTTTCAATTATTATTTTATTGATTATCCTTCATTAATAGTAATTATTATAAGATAAATTTCTATTAGTTTACTATAATTTTTTAGTTTTTATGCATATCTATATTTAGTATAAATAAGAAAAAAAATTGTATATGTGTGGTATTTTTTTTTAATTTAATTATATTTTAGTGGAGGTTCTCTCCTCTTCTTTAAACTCTACAGTGTTATTTGCATCTTCACTGAAAATTCTGATAATAACTTTTAAAATATTCATATTACCCTAATACATTTTTGGTGACTTCATTAAACATATTCAACGCAAGCAACAACACATAAGAAACAATGTATTCATAGAAAAGTTGAATGTAATGAGAAAAGTGTATAATAATGAAAGCAGAAGTTGGAAAAGAGAAGATGATTTACATGTGGATAATTGTGTTGTCCATGAATAATACAAGTAATGAAAGTGATTGTTACAAATACAAATTGCAAACTCTTGAGTGAAGAGTGTTACTAAGTAACATGGATCTCCTAATGCAATAAAATTGTTTGAAAACCCTAAACTCATTAAAACACTTTTATGAGAAATAAACAACTCATTTGGAGGAACATCCAATATATAAATTTGGGTAAAATCATGCATTCATGCATGCATGGATGGTTAATGTTTACCCCCACCTCCTCCGACACCAACACCAGAACCGCTGCCTTTACCAGCACCACCTCCAACCCCAACTCCTATTCCAATGCCAATTCCAATACCAATCCCTCCACCGCCCCCACGACCGCCCCCACCACCTCCACCTCCCACACCACCACCTGCACCAAACCCTCCACCATGCCCCGAACCTCCACCTATTCCTCCACCCCCAACACCCCCTCCTGCTCCAAACCCACCACCATGACCTGAACCTCCTCCTAAACCACCACCACCTCCTCCACCTCCACCTCCACCTCCACCTCCACCTGCTCCACCACCTATGCCTCCACCAACACCACCTCCTGCTCCAAACCCTCCACCATGTCCAGAGCCACCACCCAATCCACCTCCTCCACCACCGCCACCGCCACCTCCTCCTCCACCACCAATACCTCCTCCAACTCCACCACCTAGACCTCCTCCAGCACCAAAACCTCCACCATGACCGGACCCACCTCCAACTCCACCTCCTCCACCACTGCCAAAGCCCCCACCGCCGCCAACACCTCCACCAGCACCAAAACCTCCTCCACCACCACGACGGCCCAATCCGTCCCTACAGCTTGGCCCACCACCAAATCCACAACCATCTCCGAATCTTTCTTTGTTAAACTTCTGATCCCCATCAACTACAGTGATAAGACTGAAGTGAAGAACAATGCAGATAACAAGAACACTCACGGAAACCCATTTCCGATTGAAATCAGTAGCCACACCCATGATTGTTTAAACTGTTAATACTTATGAATTGGTAGTTGCTGCTCTTGCAAAATAAGGAGTGTGCTTTATATAGGCTTCGTCCACTAGCCATTGCTATTAATGGGGGCTTTGTGAACGGTTGGGGAATTCCCCACAACATTAAACCATGACAAGTGGAAATAATATCAAAGTCAAAAGCCAATGTAGGTTGAGTTTTTCTGTATCCACACTACTACTACACTAGCTTCCAATCATTTTCGAGTCAAACACTTATTTTATTTATTTAAGTGTTTCTTACCTCTTTTTGGTTACTATCTCTAAATCTACAACTCCTCCTAGTGTCCTTGAGAGTGTGTAAGACACTATCTGCTTCAGAATTATCCGTGTATAAGTTATTATGACTAAAACCGAATTATTTTTTATATTCAATTATAATTTTAAAATTTAATTTAGTGTTTTTATTAATTAGAAAGCAAATTAAAATATGTAATTAATTTGTATTAAAAAGAGAAATAATGTGGAGAACTTAAGAGTGGAGGAAGTGGTGGTGCCGCTTTCAGACATACACGGAAAAGGAGATGGTCAACGCTACGGACGCGTATACCGATGGCTACCCATCTACCTTACTGTTTACAATTAATGGGTTTCTACACTTTAATTTTTTTATTTAAATTCATTTTTTTTCTAAACATTAACGTAGATTTTACTATATATATTATTACGGTAGGTTTTAATTTAATCAAAAATACTTTTTCAGAAATTTAAATTTTGATTCATCACATGTGAAAAAGATCCTCACCCTAATTTAAATGAGTTTTATAGGCTTGAAAATAACTTGTTAAATTAAGATGTTGCAATCTTTAAGTTGCTAAGCATTAATCTTCATAAAAATAAAAAGTCAAACTCAAATGACTGAAATAAAATAAGTAAATAAAAACACTAAAATTGATCCATTGGTGATGAATTTGGATAATTTGCATAGACTTCCAAGTTTAAATTTTATTGTTATCATTTTAAAAAAATAAAGCCATGAATAATTAATAAAATATATGAAAACTATTAAGGAGTATAAATAAAGGCAAGTGTTTAGTTGGAGTAAAATGATTTTTCTACGTTAAAGTATTATCATAATACTCCTATAAAAAAATCCATATTAATTTAAAATATTAATATTTGATTTTTTTTTAAATTTAAATAGAAATACTACAATTTTAAGAAATAAAATAATATTAAAATATAAAAACTAGAAAATAAAAAGACAAAATAAGTAGAAAAAAAAAGATAGAGAGATAAAGAGAAAGAAACAAAAATTAAGCCTTCGAAGAAATGCGACGAAAGTCGCATTTTTCTTCCATAATTCATATTATATATATATATATATATATTAAAATATTAATATATTTATATTATTATAATAATAAATAATTAATATAATAATAATTAATTAATTAATATAATTTTAAAAAGTATTAATAATATTAAAATAATATATATTTTCTTATTTTTTGTTTTTTATTATAATAATAATTTTAAAAATATATTAATAATAATATATATTTTTTATTTTATTTTATAATAATAATAAATTCAAAATAATTAATAAATTTATTAATAATATTATTAAATTATATATTTTTCATATAATGATAATAATAAATTTTTAAAAAATATTAAAAAAATTATTAATAATAAATAATATTATTTTACTTTCATCTCCTTTCTATTCTTTTTCTCTTAATCCAAATAACTTCACTTTCTCTTCTCTTTCTCTTCATTTTTTTCTTTTTTCACTCCCTCAAATCCACTCCCTAATCCAAACACACCCTAAAGATAAAAATGAGTTTAAAAATAAACTGTAAAAGATAAAGATTAAAAAACTCTAATCCTTATAAAATTTCAAAAAATATTGATATTTTGATAAGATATCTTATAATTTTTATATAACTTTAAATTTGCTTTGTTTATTTACCCCGTTTAAATCTCCTAAGTATTTGTTTTTTATTTAATAAAAGATAATTTTAATAATCATTAATAAAAAAATTGAATTTGGTACATTTGTAATACTTCTCTAAAAATTCAAATAAATAATTGTTTCCATCATTATATTAAAATTTTCTTGTATTAAATGAAAGTTACTGAACAGTTGACCTACAAATTTAAAGTTCTGAATACGATAGGTTAGAAGAGAGTTGAATTTCAATGCACAATGCCTCATGCAAACAATTCCAAAAATTTATTTAGTTTATATTTAACTTAATTAAATCTTATTTTTTTAAAGTAATTTAATATAAATAGATTTATTTTAACCTCAATTCCTAGACAATTATAATCAAATAATTAAATCTATAGATAAGGAATAAATATGTTAATTACAATTAACATATTTATAATATCAATTTTAATCCTTCATAAATTTTAGATTTTAAAATATTTTCCAACATCAATCGAATCTCAACAAGTAAAATATGATGAGTCTCATATAAATATTAAATAAAAAAGAACAATTTAACTAAATAAAATCTCAGATAACAAAATAAAAAGTTAAATGAGTTGAAATCTCATTATTTCTAACTTTTTCAGTAAAAAGGAAATTTAGTTATTCATAATTATTTTTTTATAGGTAAAACTTGATTCGTGATAAAAATTTAGATAATATTTTTCAATTGTCTCCATGAAAATTGTAAATATTTTTCTGGTTGTAAAAAATTAGGTCAATCTACTTTTTATTTATAATAATATAAATTTCGTTAAACATAATTAGGTCAACGGGTTCTTTCTCAAATGGGATTCTTCAATTTCTTCAATTAATTAACTAAAACCAAATCACTTATAAAGTATATAAGAATGTCTTATTTATTTAAATTCTTTAAAAAGAGTTAAAAAAAATTCCAATATGTTAACTTTTTAAATAACTAAATTTAAAAATATATAAATATGAATAAATTTGTAAACCCTTTTACAAATAATACTCTCCGAGAACTTAAATTTTCTATTTAAATTACTTGAAAAATTCATTTAATTAGAAAATTTAAACTCCAGAAATTTAAAATAATTTCTATATGGAAGAAATATTTTAAACAAAACCAATATTTTTCCTTTTTTTTCCTAGGTAACTATAACTTAGTGCGAAAAAAATAATTGTTCTACTACAATTTTTTTTTTTCCTTCACAAAGTTTGAAATTGAATTCGAGAATATAAATATTTTATAGATCAATTATTTTGTCATCGCAAACATGTTCTTATCGTATATCGCAATAGATTTTTTAAAAAAAATCTATTAATTTAAAAATATATAATTTGATACATTTTTTTATTCTTAATTTATTTAAGGCACAAATGTACAATGTGTAATAAATGTCTTTAACAAGGGTAACGAGGAGGTGGGGACAGAGATGGAACTATGTCTTTAAAAGAATTTTTAAGTGTTATTTATCTTTTTCTTTTTTCAATATATTTTATTTTATTTTTAAATTCTTATCATAAATATAGTGATATTCTTTCATCTTATATATATAAATAAAAAAATATATTTATTTTTCACTATATTTATGGTGAAGATAATTATTTTTTAGAGAAAATAATTTTTAATTATTTTAATTTTTTGTATTATTTTTTTAAATTTATAAATGAGTGTGTTTACAACTAAATATTTTTATTAATATTTCCTTCATATTAATTTGATTATAGATTTGAGAAGTAAATTTTATTTAATAAAAAGAGATTAACTATTTTGTGTTTAAAACATATAAATAACTACTGAATATTCTTATCACTCATTTTTATCCAAATTTTTATTATAAAAAGTAAATTCATGAAGTTTATGATTGTCATATGAAAATAATATTGCACATAAAGTTTGAAACTTACCCATTAGTCATAAAACTTCAAAGCATTAATACATTTATGGTGACTTGACCAAACAACTTGACCAAATAAGATATAATATCGATTCGTCCAAAGAAATATGAAAATTGTTGGAATATATAAATGACAAAATTACATACTAAACCAGAACTTGACCAAGACATGATTTGTATGAAAATAAGTAATTTGTTACAGTTTTTGTCAATATCAATGACTTTTGAGTAGTAAAGTGACATGTAAGTTGCATAATTGTAATAGGATTGTTCCAAAGCTTTTAACTCACAACACAAGACAACATGGACTCTATGATAATCAATTGATTATTACATAACCACGTTTTTTTAAGGAATATCTAAATATTGTTGGTAAAGCTCCATAACCTCATGCATGCATGCATGCTTAAACGCTAATGTTTACCCCCACCTCCTCCTCCACCAACACCAACCCCAGAACCACTACCGGAGCCTTGACCAGCTCCGACTCCAACTCCAATGCCAATTCCAATACCAATCCCTCCACCGCCGCCGTGTCCTCCACCTAAACCTGCCCCACCTCCACTTCCTACACCACCACCTGCACCAAAGCCTCCACCGTGACCTGAACCTCCACCTATTCCACCTCCTCCACCACCACCACCTCCACCGCCGCCGCCGCCACCACCACCTATTCCTCCTCCTCCTATACCACCTCCTGCACCAAAGCCCCCACCATGACCTGAACCTCCACCTATTCCACCTCCTCCTCCACCACCAGCACCACCTCCTCCTCCTGCTCCACCACCAACACCACCACCAGCACCAAATCCTCCCCCATGGCCTGAACCTCCTCCCAAACCACCACCACCTCCTCCTCCTCCTCCTCCACCTCCACCTGCTCCACCACCTACGCCTCCACCAATACCACCCCCAGCTCCAAACCCTCCACCATGGCCTGAGCCACCACCTAATCCACCCCCACCACCTCCTCCGGCACCACCACCTCCTCCACCACCAATGCCTCCTCCTGCTCCACCACCTACACCTCCTCCAGCACCAAAACCTCCACCATGACCTGCCCCACCTCCAAGACCACCTCCGCCGCCTGCGCCTCCACCACCTCCAAGACCACCTCCGCCGCCTACACCTCCACCACCTCCAAGACCGCCTCCGCCACCCACACCTCCACCACCTCCAAGACCACCACCTCTCCCACCACCTAATCCACCGCCACCGCCAACACCTCCACCGCCGCCAAGACCACCTCCACCACCAAACCCTCCTCCTCCCCCTAGTCCACCACCTCTACCACCGCCAACACCTCCACCACCACCAAACCCTCCTCCTCCCCCTAATCCACCACCTCTACCACCACCAAACCCTCCTCCTCCCCCTAATCCACCACCACGGCCACCACGGCCCCTCCAACCCCTACACCTTGGTCCACGTCCAAATCGACAATCATCTCCATACCTTTGTAGGTCAAGCTTCTCATCACCTACAACACTAATCACAGTCAACTGAAGAACAATGCACATAACAAGAACACTCGCAGAAACCCATTTCCCATAGAAATTAGTAGCCATTGCCAAAAAATAAATAATACAATCAAACTTTGCTGCTCTGGCAGATATTATGAGTGCGCATTATATAGGCTTTGTCCACTAAACAGTGCCATTAATGTACATGTTATGAACAGTTGGGGAATTGGAACCAACTTTAAACCATGACAAGTGGAAATAATATCAAAGTCTAAAGCCAACGTGGACTTTAATTCGCTGCTATCCGTGAACGGGTAGATACATGCATTTATGTATAAGCTCTTTCACTCTTACAAATTCTATCTTCAAAATTCCCTTCTACAATTTTTTATATGATAAAAACTGTTGAATAAAAATACTTTATCAGATGAAAGACATTAAAACCAATATTTTTCAATAATCTCGTAAATTATATAACTCTTTCAACATATGTACATGGCTTTCTAATTGGACATTTATTTCTCTAAGTCTATCACTTATTCTGTTCATTTAAATTATAATGGTTATAATAAGGTTATTAAAGGATTATTTAAAAAAAAAAATCTTTAGATATCATTATTCCTCTTTGCACAAATTACTCAAAGTGTACTTACGAGTGAATGCAAGACCCACTTTGATCGGAGTTATCTGTCTAGTTTGTTTGTACTACAGTTTAAAAGAAAACATTACCAGATAAAATTTCTTAAGTGTTAGAATTGTATTTGCTAATATAGTATTGTATTGATAATAAATATTAATATTTCATAACCTATTTATTAATGAATATATCATACTTTAGTATAAACTTACAATATATCTATTAATAGTTTATTTTCTCGTCGTAGTTACACTGATTAATGGAAGTTATGTAGAATCAGTAATAACAATTTTAAGTGTAATAAATTGGATTCTATTTCTGTAAAAAGAAATGGGTTGTATTAGCTTTTAACAAAAGAACCACATTAATCAAAGAAGGTCTTTAAATTTTTGAATTAAGGGCAAAAAGAACTGAGACTAAATTGGGTGAAACTTGATTATGTGAAACCACTGCATAATCAAGCTTAATTAAACTGAGAGGACTAACCAAAAAACAAGTCTACTAGATCAGAACTCGATTAACCATAAAGCACGAGTTAAATCATATGTGTTGTTTAAGGTTTTGTTTTGACACATATTAAGAAAAGTAAATAATGTTTTGAATTTAATAAAAAATATTATTTAATTTTTTAATATATAATAAAGAGAAAGAGTATATAATATAAGAAAGCTTTTTTTGTTTTTTGGGTAATTAGGACAAGTTTTTTCATTTACAGTATCTGGCAGTGACTGGTGAAACGAAGGATATGATGATTTGATTCACACGGAAAAGCCTTTGAGTCAACTCCACCGACGCGTTTAGTCTTATCTACCAATCTACCTTTCTGCATAGAATTAAATTCCCT
Source organism: Macrotyloma uniflorum (assembly GCA_016859785.1). NCBI lineage: Eukaryota > Viridiplantae > Streptophyta > Magnoliopsida > Fabales > Fabaceae > Macrotyloma > Macrotyloma uniflorum. Next base: position 1,285,779 of record BDMB01000029.1, read on the forward strand.
CTTTTTCTCATTAAAAAAGGAAGAAAATTGCTCTGACAAGTCACAAATTCTGGCAAATCTCAATGACCAGTCATGAAAAAAAAAATTTCAAAATAAAATAATGATAGAGTCTTCGTTGAATCTGCTGCTGCATGGGACAATATCTATAATCTATTAATCACTGTTCATTGAAAGAAATTTTACGCATATTTTATAGGATTAAGGAATCTCTCATGTTTATGTTTGGATCCTAAAAGAAGAAGTTATAACAGTTAATTATATGTTAAAATTAATTTATGGTAAATAATTAAAACAAATGAAACTTATGTTTCATTAAACTTGAACTGACATATACGTTTCCAAAGTCCCATCAACTCTTTTCCATTCTTCTCATGTTTATTTCTTGAGATTAAAATTATTAAGAAAGTTGTCTGCTTATTAAAATATTTGCTTAGAATATGATTGCATGATATAACATGTATATCTGAAAGATTGCAGCTTATATATTTATTTATAATTTTATTTAATATTAATTAATTTTAAGTAAAAATCTAATATATATTAGAATTTATATTTATTTATTTTAATAAACTCACCTGATATATGAAAGAAAAATATTAAAAAGATTTTATATGTTTTTTTTTTTTCATATATCATTCATTCCCAAAACCCATCAACATCACCGTCTCATTAACTCAAATTCTCCAATCGGGTTTTTATGGAAAATCTTATTCATTTTGAGGTAAAAGTTGGATATTTGTTTCTCATTATTGAAGATGGTTTGAACATAAATGTGAGTGAGTTATGCTTTCAACAATACGTGCAAATGAAAAGAGATTTGAAAAAAAAATCACTCGAAAATCAACTTCTGTCTTTCCGGACTGCATGTGAATGTATAATATAAAAAATATATGAGATAATTTATTATGTGCTATAATTTAATAAATATAATAAAAATATTTAATAATAATTTTAAATGGCATAATATATTTTTAAATATAATTAAGAATAATTTTTAAATTTTATGAAATCTTTTTACATTTTCATAGATTCTAGAATATATATTCTTTTATTTATTAAAAGTTATAAAAAACATATTATAATATATGTTTCATTCAAAAATCATATTTTTTATTAAATAAATTTATGAATAATATTTAAAATTAATAAAAAATATAATTTCTTTTATAAATTTATCATAAATTTTTCACTATTATATATTTGTATATAAAAAGATTAATAAAAAATTATTTTTTAAATAAAAAATTTCTCACATGAAAAATTTTCGAGAAATAAATTTATAAATTTATTTTACAAATAAATTAATAAATTTTTTTTTATAAATAAATTTATGAAAACTTTTTTCACTATGAAACATTTTTTCAAAAATAAATATATAAAAAATATTTAATAGATAATTATTTTTTTATAAAAAATCTTAAAAAATATTTCATAAATAAATAAATTTATTTTTATAATATTAATATGTTTTATTTCAAGAAAAATTATATTTTTTTTTACAATTTATAACTTTTATTAACTAATTTAAAATTTATAAACGATTCCATTACATATAAAAAAAACTAACCTAACATATTTAAAAATAATTTTTTAACATTAAAAATAAAATTATGAAAAAAATATATAACAGTTATAAAAAAAATTGTTACTAAAACATAAAATAGTTTAAAAATATATTCATATTACTTCTTGTTTATTAATTTTTATCTTTTTAAGGTATTTTTATCTTTTTAAGGTATTTTTATCTTTCTATATTTTATCCCATTATTAAATATTTTTTATTCTTTTAAATTGGTTATAAACTTTCCACTTACTTTTTTTTTATTTTTCAATTTTTTTTAATTTAAGCAATTTTTTTTTTTTAAATCTCAATGACCTGCTTTAGGAAATATATCAACAAAGAGTTATAATATATCTAAAAAGTAATTAATATTCTGTAAAGCTGCGATAAGAATCTGTTTTAATGATAGATAAAATTCTCGACTAATTATCTTTAAAAATATGAAAATAGTTGAAATTATAATTATCGTCATATATATATTAAAAAAAATTAATAATAATTGTTAATAAGACTATAATGATGATTCTATTTCAATAATTTTAAATCCCAACATTAATTATAATATAATAATAATAATAATATTATTATTATTATTATTAATTGATTACAACTTCTCAATTTAAGTAAAGAAATAATTATCACATTGGAGAAAAAAAATGAACTAAATAGAAACTAATTAACATGTGACATTTACTACATCGTACTTCTTGTAATAAATACAAACTTTTTTCAGTTTTCTTTTTCAAAACTACAGTTTTAGCTTCTGAAAATTTTCAAAAAAGAAAAACATTTTTTAAGATCATTACAAATATTATAAAATTTGAAAGATTTTAACCAAAAAGTTACTTTTTTATTTTCAAAAAAACACAAGCAAACAAATCCTACATTAATAAAAGCAAACTAAACTACTACACCAACAATAGTGAATAATAACAATCTCATTATTTCCATGACACATTAACATTAGGTTCCTTGAACCTATTGAACCTATTTAATAAATAGTATAAATAAGAATATCATAATCCAAATACAGATGATCTTATAGCTGAATTTAGACATGACATGAAGAGGAGCAGGACATGGACAATCTATAATTCTATAATCTATGGCATCACAACATGAATGGTAGAAGAAAATATTGGCTTGAGTTAAGCCTTGAATGGAAATGAATGCACTGTTCAACAAAAATCTCCATATTGGTGGCATTAGTAGTGACCCACAGCCTTGCCACACCTCAGAGCATTACTTGGAATTGGGTACTCATCTCTCCATGAATTTGCAGGGGAATACACCCTAAGATAAAATTGCTGGCCCAAATATTGATGAACCCAATTCTCAGATCTTACATTCCACATTCCCACATTGTCCAAAGGAACGTAAAGTGCAGTCCATGACTTGGGATAAACCTGTCCAACCAAATTATACTTTTCAATATCTAAATAATAATATCAACGAAAATGGCATCTATCAGTCAATTCTATTAGTCAATCAGAAATCACTGTGTGTGATAATTTTATCCATAGTTAAAATAACTACTTTAAAAGTAGATTCTAATATGATTTCTATATAAAGAAAACCAGATATTAAGAGTTATATTACAAGGGATAACAAACTTGATTACCTGAACTGTGGAACGAGAAATTGTATCTCTTAAATTGTAATTAAGCCTGCTTGCTTGTGTCCATTGTCCTCCATCCATTCTGTTCATTCCAATGAAGACATTATTATAATGTCGAATTAGTATACATTTTGGTAAGTTCAATGGAAGAAAACAAGAACTCAGATAGAATTTTGAGAGATACATGTTACTACAAGTTGGTGAAGGCAAAAAATCTTTGATCTCAAAGAACATGAGAGGAGTTTCATTGGAGTAACTCATTGTATTAATTGAATGAAAAAGAAAAATGTAAATGAGTGTGCTACATGCATCATATATAAAGCTTATTGAACTATATAACACTAACTAATCAGAAAGCTAATAGAATCAAAAGCTGTAACACTATGCAGTTTAGTATCAAATTTGCAGCCGAAAGGAATGATGAGATGATCTTACCCTACTACAAAGAAGCTGTGCCCGTCAATGTGCCAAGATTCCACAGTGTCTTCAGTATTTTCAAACACAACCTCCAGAAAGCCTCGGAAATCAGCTGCCATGACAGAAGTTTGAAGGTAACCACCACCACCAGTGGGGTTGTCAGGGATACTTCCAAGAGAGAACACCCCTTGGATCTTGTAGTAATCAGCCAGTTTAAGTGGTGTATCAGCAGGTATGAAGGACACACTATTGACAGCATATCTCTGTTTGCCATTGATAACTGGAGCAGAATTTTGAAGTCTAATTGTACGAGTTGTGTTTATCAAACCATAATGGTAAGATCCTTGTGGATTTGGTCTTGGCCCACTTGCAGTCAAATTCCTCCTGATTTAATTATATACAGGTTATGATAGTAGTGTGTTATAGAATATATTTCAGAGACAAGATAACACAAAAAATTGGTAGTATAAAATCACATAAAATTGTTATATATCACTTCACTTTAGTTCTTCGCTATGGAATAATGAGATCTCAAATACAATACTAATATAATTTTGTGTTGGAACTAATTTATGGCATGTCTCAGTTTTCATAATTGTAAAGGAAAAGGTACTTTGGAATCGTTATTTAACTGGAATTAGAGTTTCATCTATTTTTTATGCAAACCTTTACTGTGTAGATTTCTGAACGAAACTTATTCTGGTTGAATAACAGCACTAAAAACACATAGGGAACTGCATCTAAGTTTGTCTTAATAAAAAATTTGCATTAAAAGTTATCATCAAATAGCATATCTAGTTAATGGAGAAGATGAAAATGTGAATCTGAGTATTTAACTGACAGCAAAATGTATTCTGGACAATCACTTGTATCATTTAGCCTTTTGAATATAAAATAAATACCTAAGAGAGCGAGCTTGGTTTAAAGACCAATCAACTTGAATAGTTGGCCCCCAAGGAAAAAGGCCAGTAACACTCCCTCCAGAGTTACTGTAACGAAAAATGGAGGTAGCATTCAACACTTGAGAGGTAAATCGTGATGTGACAACAATGAGGTAGTCTTGGGGTGGTTGATCAGCTGTAACCAACACAGAGTAAGTCTGCCCCAGATGAACATCAAGTGAATCATAAATGTTTTGGAGAGTGTGGGTCCCTTCCACCTCAATAATTGTCATTTTATGCCCTTGGATTCTGAAATTGATTGAAGTTGTGAGACCCACATTGGAAATCCTGAATCTGTATGTCTTGCCTGCCCAAAAATCAAAAACCTCATAATTTAACATGAAATTATTCATCCAATTATAGATACATCTGCTATGGCATCAGCTTTCAAGCAAACAAGTTGCTTAAAGTTCTTGTATACCTTGATCAACTGTGAATGTGTAGGCATTGGAACCACGTCCATTAATGATAAGTCCATCAGGGAAAGGAAGGTCACTTCCACCGTCTAAAATTGCCCTCAAATCCTGCAACAATAAACACAATTTTGCTGATGATTTAATCTCTTTTTGAAACACGTTTGCTAGTGAACAAATCAAGTCAAATGGTTAAGGACACAAAGCTACAACTAGTAGCTTCTATTTGGAAAATCACATCCGGAGAAATTATTGCATGGTCCCAAACCACCATGTGTCTATTGTTCCCACCGATCTTCACACAACACCACCGCGTGTCTATTGTTCCCATCAATGCAATATATAATAGAGATTTTCAACTTAAGAAAAAATTAATAACAGTCAATTACATGTCAGGTGAAAATTAGTCTGGACCATAGTGATTCTGCACCATAAATTTCCCTGACTCATGAATACTGATTTGGGTAGATTGTTCTTGAAAAGTGTTAGATTGTTTTTTAGTTTATTGCATAGCTCCTTTAAATATAAAGTGGAAAAGTAAAAACATATGTACCATTGATTTGAATTAAAATACTAGAAAACTTATCCAAATCCAACAACAATTATCCAAAGAAAGCAGCTTACAGTGTGATTTCTCTTGTACCAATCTCCTGCCAATATGGTGAAATCTCCAGCTGGAGAAGGGAAAGGAACCGGAATCCCGGGACGGCTCGCGATTCGGAATCCACCATAACCTCCCGCTGCCTTGTGGAATGCAAGGGAAGGGTAGTAGAAGTAGCTACCAATTTGATCCTTAACTTGAAGAACATAAGTGAAGTTCTGCCCTGGTGGAATTGGACAATTGGTACCATAAACTCCATCTTGCCATGAGTTTCTCCTCTGCAGCACTCCATTCCTATACAAAGAATCAATTAGTATAACACTGAATTCTCTTCACATGAATAATAGAATGTCATGTGCATTGAAATTGCAGACATAGCCTTGACATTATAATTATAGTGTAACAGCAGCAGATTACACCAACAATTTAATATTTTCAAGATCAGACAAGTATTTATATTTCAATCAGGGGTGTCTATTGCCACTTTAAATTAATTGAATTTTATAAAATATCTCTGCATTATCATTTGATTAACAATGGGAATTTTAAATAAGAGTTAAAACAAACAGATAAGAGTGACAATAGAAGCATCTTAAGATCTATTCAACCACATAACAGAAAATCAGTGACAGTTCCAATCCAAAAAAATTGTAAAACGACCAGATCTAGCATTTAGCATATAATATATTTCTATAACCACACCAATCATGATCCTAATTCGACACTATCCCTTTTAAACGACGCCTTAGCATCCAAAAATAGGCTCTCATAAATAGTGCAAAAAACAGAAGGAAAAGGAAAAGTTTTTCTCTACAATTTTTTTCTGCGGCTGATACTTTTAAGAGTGGACTAAACAAGAAAGAAACCAAAGAGAGAGACTAACCAAGATAAGAGGAAAGGTTCATCCAAGCTATTGAAAACATTGATAATCAAGTTATCATTGGTCACGGCCTCGATTTGTGGCCCTGGAAATTGCCAGTTTATCAAAATCCCCTGCCATTAGAAACATATATTAATTTCATTCATAAGAACAAACAACAAATTAAGGTGATAAAGGAAGATTAAACCAACAAAAAAAAAAGTACCTGTTGTTTAACACCAAGAGGATAAATGTCTCCATATGTTACATTCCATGTATAGAATCTATAAGGGTCCTCCCCTTGAGCACATGTCATCAACACCACTAGCAAAAAGAATAAGACACTATACACTCTCATGGAGCACCCCATTTCTTAACTCTTGGTGTTTCTCGTTCCCTCCCTAACCCAAAATGTGGAAATGGGAAAATGACAAACTTGCTTCAACTTTGAACCAACCAAGTTCTATAATTTCTTAACACAGCACCCTCTTTTCCTTTGTGCAAAAGGGTCACAGCCGACCCTTTGCTTTTTGCCTTTTGCTTTAGAACTCAGCCTAGACGGCTGATATAAAGAGAGATAATGTCGGTAGAAAGAGAGAGAGAAAACCAAAGGATTCTTCAACAGAAGCAATGGATCATTAGGGAACCACCTCTTGCATTTGCATGTGGATGTGTGAGATGGTAGCCAGTGGCATAATTGAGCTGTACCCAACAATACAGTACCTTTATAATGAGTGTCAGCAAACTCTTCAGACCACGTCCCTTCATATTGACCATAACTAAGTCATTGATGTTAAAAATATACACAAAAGAAACCAAAAAACAAAAATTTTCCCAAATTCCCAGAATCAAAAAATTACCATGTAAATATAAAGCTGCCATGGAATGACAGTAACTTTGGTCTGTTAATAATGCCTTAATGATAGAAGACAACTTTAAACTCTAAACTTAGACATTAGCATAGCAACTTATATCAAATAGAAGCTTAACTTGATTTACTTTAATTGGGAGAATGAATGTAAAAAAAAAAAAAGTTAACATGATTTAAGTTGCAGTAACACAGAGAAGAATGATTAATCAGGGATGGATGTGTCTTTTTGTTCTTTGTTGTTGTGTTTTGGTGTGACGGATGAATATTTAACTGATATGATCCAGAAACAGTGGATTAGGGTCTACTTTGTCTGCAGGTGTTTGAAAATAGTCTTGTGCATTGAAAGCCGAAAACTACTTTTTTCTGACACAATGACGCTCACTAGATTTTAATTCTACACGTTCATTCCATGGCTCATATAAATTCTAATCCATTTCTTAATGCTCTCATTTTCAAAAAGAAAAACACAAGTTGCTTATTGTTTTATCATTGGGATTTCTTCTGAACAAAAAGAAGCAAAACAATAAAAAAAAAATCACAGAATTTGAATATATATATATATATATATATATATATATGAAATGTATTTATAAGGATTTTAAAATAAAGATTGAGAAATTTTAAAACAATATTTTTTAAAATTATTGTCATTTTGATTGTAACTGGTAATACATGTTATTTAACTGATAAGAAAAATAATAATATATCATTTTTTTATTCAAATATGTGTTATTTAAATTTCTATTACTTAAAATATCCTGCAATATTTTATATATTTATTAAGAGAAACATTTCTTTTTGGTGTGAAATATTTAGTTATTTGCTTATTTAAATTCAGTTAGTTATCCGATGATGATTTATATATTTATTAAGATAAACTTTTCTGTTTTTGTCTGAAATATTTAATCATTTCTATATTAAATTCAGTTAATTAAAATATCCTATAATAATTTATATATTTATTAAAACAAACTTTCCTGTTTTTGTCTGAAATATTTAATTATTTAATTTCAGTTACTTAAAATATTCTGTAATAATTTGCATCGATATATCAAAATATTTCAGTTACTTATTTTTGGTTTTCTCAGAAATATTTAATTATACTCATATTTTGAATACTTTAATTATATTCCTATTTAGTTTTTCAATCATGTTATTTCATTTATAATAAAAATAGCGAGAAAATAATTTTCCATTATGTAATTATATTACTATATAAGTTACTTTTTTAAATAAATAAATATAAAGCGAATTAATTTCATAATTAATCAAATTGCCTCCTTTCAAACAAAATGAATTGAATAACCTTTTTAATTGTATCATAATGATTCGGATAATTTTTTTTTTCAGAATTTCGTAATTAATTTTATTCATTCAAAACTTTTTATAAAAAATAATATGTATACAGAATTAATTATACAATAGGAATATTTTGTGTGGTATACTTCATTCTAAATACACAACGGAACATAATTAACAAAAATATCAGAAATGTTTTTAATTATATGCAAAAAAAGGTGTATACGATTTTTCATGGTTTAAATAGTAAATATAAGGTGCCAATTTTGCAGACCCTCAATTCAATAAGGGCTGAATGGGCCACATGGATTTCAGACACATATGGATTGGGCCATGTTGGATTTCTCGACCCCTCTTTAACCCTATAGAAAAACAGAAGAAAAAAAAAACTAACAAGATATAATAAATGCAAAATAATTAAGGGAGTTTAAGCCCTATCCGATTATTTAGGACATTATATAAATTATTCAATTTTTTCATCGTCAAATCGATTTTAGTGGGTATCCAACAAGTTTATTCGAATAAATTAAGTTGAATAACTTTATTATTATTATTATTATTATTTCTTTAAAAATATAAAAAAATAATATACATCTTCAAAATTACATAACACCGGAAACATCTATTTTCCAATATTACTTTTTTTATTCTGTATTTTATATGATATAAATTTTATTAAAAAAAAATTAAAATTTATACTTAAAAACTTTTCCAAAAGTATTTTAAAAAATTTAAATGTATGTGTATCACCACTTTTAAAGACATTACTTAACTTAAGTAATATAAATTCACATGTCCTAATCAAATTATTAGAGTTCGAATTGAAATATATATGTATTAATCAGAGTCTTCAATCATATTAAATAATGGATCAATTTACTTAAATTTAAAATAAATATTTATAAAATAATTTTCATAAACATCACGAGTCTCTAAGGTATTTTCTAATAATTTTTTTAAAAAAAATCATATTAAACAAACACTAAAATGTAAACTTATTTATTTATTAAAAAACTTAAAAAAAATAAATGCAAATAAAATGACCAGTATGAATACAAAGTTATATATAGATTTTATCAGTAAACTAAAAAAAGTTAAAACATATTTTCTTTTATAAACCAAATTTATTGAGATAGAAAGTAGAATACAATCATTATAAAAATTAGTTTAATTATCAATAAAATGTTTTTACGAATTTTTTTTAGAAAAATTATTTATTAAATATTGTAAAAAGAAATTCTTAAATTTATTTATAAAAAAAAAATCTTTTCGTGATTTTTTTTTAAAAATAATAAAATTATTTTTTTAATTAATGATAAAAAAGTTGTGATAAATTTATAAAAAAAATTATATTTTGTTTTTAATTTTAAGAATTAGTTAATTTTATAAAAAATAAGATTTGTTTAGTGAATGTGTAATCTTTCAAATTAATTCACAAAGTTTAATGAAACGTATAAACTTGGAGAATATTTTAAAGATTACAGTAATAGGTTTATTCGATAGAAATTGAATGGTTATGTTTATTTATAACAAACATAGTTGAAATACCAAACCCTAAAATGAATACAGAAAATTCATGTCTGCATCTCTTTCTTTGATGGCATGAAGTTAGTTTTGAGTTTCTGTGAATAAGCAACGACAATTCCTGGTTCGTGAGATGTTTCAGAAAAGGAACTATGTATATGTAATCAATCTATTACGTAGGTTGCAAAATGCAGCACACGTAACCACACATCTCTAACGTAATTCACCACAAAAAACACCGTATGCTGTTGCATCGATCCACGGTCCACCACGTAGATTAGTTTCCAACTCAATTTTTAATTTTTTGAATTGGTGACTTTCGACGTGGATCCACCTTTGATACCTATACCTAACAATATTTCAATCCAACAACTCATCTTAATTTTTATATATTTATTTCTATTTTCATTATAAATAATATTTTTTCCCGAAAAATATTATATGATACTTACTTTTTTTTTCACACTCAACACTCATAAATTTTGAGTTCATCACACACCATTTAGCACAAATATATTACTTATAAGATTGTTAAGAAAAAAAATAAGTATCCGGGTTGTTTTTTTCCCCAAAATTTTCACATTTTATAAAATGAAACATATAATTCCTTTGTGACTATTTTGAAAAAAAAATTACATTTACTAAAAAGAAAAAAGAATATGTGTGAGTTTTATTTTCTCTTTATATCAAATGATTTGATATTAAGAAGGTGAAAAAAATTGAATAGTATATTTTAGGTTAAACAATTCTTTTTATGTTTAAAATTCATTTGTATTAAAAGTGATATTTTTAATCTTTTTTATATTTAGTATTTAATAAATATATTAATTTGAATTTATTAATTTTTAATTTAAAGTGTTGATATATAAATTTTAGTCAGATATTTATAAATATGATAACATATGAGATTTGTAAACATTGTAAATTCTTTAAGTAATATATTAACCGACAGAAAAAAAATTAATAAATTTATTGCATATTAGGTATGCAAATATAATTTCTTTTGAAGATACTAATTTTAATATAAATTGTGAAACTACCAAAAGTTTATTTAATCATTTGTTACACCTTTTCGTTATGTCCATTCTAAGGATTTGTATTCTTTCTTCCCTTGTTAAAGTTCCCCTGGGATTTATTTTTCATTTGAGACATAAGATGTATTTTTTTTTTGCTAAATAATAAAAAATTGATAACAACTAATATTAATAAAAATAAGAATGTGTGGTTATTTATGAGACTCAGTTAATAGAAAAATTAAAATTATTGAATTAGAAAGAAATATTGAGATGAAAATGGTAATTCGTATTAAAGTATCATTTTATAATAAAATATAACATGATGGTAGAAATAATAGATATAAAAAATGAAACTTGAAAATGAATATAAATTTAAGAAAGTAACAGAAAGGAGGTCCCTACAAAGGACAGACACCAGCTAAATTGGAGTGTACATATTTTTTTGGCTCTCCACTCTCTACAAAGGATATTGAGTTTTTTACTTGCATCCACAGGATCTCCATCTCTCTCTTCTTTTTCTTGGCCCATATCACTAGTCACAGTGAGTGAGATTTCCAACTCCAAGTTTACAACTACTGAAAGAAAACACAGAAAATTCTAAAGAAAAAGGAGAACATGGGAGTGTTAAAGGCTGCAATAGGAGATGCAGTTTTGACATCAATGTGGATTTTCATCATCTCAACTTTGAGGATTGCTTCAACTGAGGTAGCACTTTTCCTTGGCCTCCAACCCCTCTCATTTGCAGGCCTTTTCATCAGCACCATCTTGAACACCCTCTATGTCCTCACCATAAGCTTCATTGGAAGGATCTTAGGTGGTGCCAGCTTCAACCCTTCAACCACTGTTTCATTCTACACTGCAGGCCTCAGGCCTGACTCATCTCTTGCATCAATGGCTGTTAGGTTCCCTGCTCAGGCATTTGGTGGGGCTGTTGGAGCCAAGGCTCTTCTTCTAGTTATGCCATCTCAGTACAAGCACACGCTGGAAGGTCCTTTCTTGAAGGTGGATTTGCACACTGGTGCAATTGCTGAGGGGTTTTTGACTTTCACTCATAACATGGCTATCCTCTTTGTCATGCTCAGGGGTCCCAAGAACCCCTTTTTGAAGGTGTATTTGCTTTCCGTGGCTACTGCTGCTTTGGCTATCCATGGTGCTGGGTATACTGGGCCTTCCATGAACCCTGCCAATGCCTTTGGATGGGCCTTTATCAACAACAAGCACAACACTTGGGAGCAGTTTTACGTCTATTGGATATGCCCTTTCATAGGAGCATCCTCAGCTGCTTTGATCTACAGATCTATATTCATGTCACCAATCAAGCAGAAGAAGGCTTGAAATAGTTAAGCTTGTACATTTTAATTGGAGTAAGAAAACACTGCCTAAATAAATTACTTCTTCTTTCCCTGTCATTATAGGAACTGTGTACAATTTACATGATATTATTTGCTATTCTGAATATTAATATTTTGAAAGACTTTTTTGGGTAGGGAAATTGGAGGATTCAGTTTGAATACAAACCTTCTTATTAGGAGTATTCATGATAAAGTGTGCTTAGTAAGAGTGAGGCAAATGAAGAGAATGGACGGGGAAAGTGGGAAGTCAGCTAGACTTATATGTAAAAAGAATTTACTCATAGACTTATATGTGAATGAATTGCTAATAATCTTTAGCAAAGTTTCATGGATGAACATTATTGCTGCATGTTTGTGCAACTGTTAAATGTTCTTACATATCAAATCCATGAAGAGGTGAGCTTATTTTTTGAATGTGAGTTCCTGAAATAAGTGATTCTGTAGCATTGAATTAGATTCTCTGTATTTGCTTTTCAATTAAGGCATGGTTCATATTTTTCTTCGTGTAATCGACTTAAGAAATCTCAACCATCCGATTATCTTCATCTGAAGGTTATGAATATGTGGAATGCATAAACGCATGTTAAAAATGACTGCACTGAATCCTGTTTCGGTTGAAACTTGAGGTATATAGTGTCTATGAAGAGAGAAAACCAAAGGGGGAAAATGGCTAAGGGAGTGAAATGGTCAAAAACCACTTAACAAACAATATGATATTATTACTTAGGAAAGCAAACTCTCACTTTCTATATAACTCACGTCACCACAACATAATACAATCTGCTGCTGCGAAACAGCAGAAAGAAAACAAAAAACAGAAGTAGTATTACAACCATAGAGTGCAAAAACTTAGACTTACTACTACAAACAAAGCTATTTGGTGAACCATGAAAACAGTGACATGTATTGAAGTTTCCAAGGGGAACTCTCTTCAGCAGGTACAAGAACATAGGATCTAAGTGAAGCACACTTGTAAAAGCTGCCATGGAGTAAAAGATATGTTACATTGAAGAACTGAGATCAGAGCCCTTTACAAGAGGGTGCATTGGTAATTTGAGCATGACCATTAGGTCCTCTGGGCTGCCATTGCTTAGTAATTCTTCAAGTAGAAGGATCTGTCTAGTGCATGGATAGCATGCAATTGAAACATATTTATGAGTTAGAAAACTGAAGAAGGCTTCGCATGAATCTTTGACCCATTTTATCATGCTATCACCACCACCACCATCGATCCAACTCATGGCTTCTACTTAGAGTTACATCTTCATCTTAAATAAACCCGGATTTTTGTTTCCTACGCCAAAGTATTGACAACCAGCATTAGAAACTTAGCACTAGTTTCTCCAAATTTTTCTAGCAGTAATGAAATTATATATCAAGAATAACTTTGGTCAGAGTCGTGTCAGTATTTGTATTAAAAAACAACTTGTGGTCTTAGAATATTATAATAAGAACTAAAGAAGTCTTGAGTTATTGAAGATTAATGTAAAAGAGTTGTTAAAAATCGTACTTAACTTTTATGAATAAAAAAACAATCACAATTAGTGTTTCTTAGGAACAAACTTTCCTATTGGATGCGTGTGTAAAGAAACAGATGAGAAGAAACTGACAAGAATATGACCAAGTTGTGCAATCATAGTTTCTCTCATATTTATTTATTAACCAAGTTGGTTTAAGATCTTAAATATCTGAAAGAAATGATGATTATGATTTGTTTCTTGATTGGGGGACAAAGTTGGTCGAAGATGATCCATATTTGCCTTCTATTTCATTTTCATTATTAATGAACAATTATTAAATCATGAATACAAGTTATCAATATAAAAATAAAGAATTTTATAAGAATTCATAGTTTTAAACTTAGTTCATATGTTAGCTTCCATTTTTTTCAAATAATTTTTATATTCAACATTTAATAAATATACTAATTTAGTCCTAATACTAATTTAGTCCTAATACTAATTTTATTATTTTTCGATTACTATCATTATGGTAATATTTATATGTATGTTCATATATGATATTATTAAATTTAATGAGTTGATACATAATTATTCTAATAAATAATATATATATATATATAAATTGTCATAATTAAATTAATATATTTAGTGAATATTAGATATAAAAAACATAAAAAAAAACTTGGGGATATCAATTTTAATAAAGATCAAATTTTGGAGGTATAAAAATTTATTTAACCTAAAAATAAATTCACCAACTTTCATATTTTTGATAATTTTTATTTAAGAGTCGTATCATTATTCTAACTAGTTTTATTAAGTTATATATATATATATATATATATATATATATTATGCAACGATCTTTGAGCTGTGGAACCAACATGTCATTATCAATAAACTATAATTATTAGAGAGGATCCACAAATAATATTCTTTTACAGTATGCATCAGATAATTGGGAGATTGGAAAGGGCTTTCCTTTTCCAAACATCATGTTTTGGGAAACTTTAGTTAAAAAATTATGTAAAAATACAAAGACATTTATATAATTTTTTATTTATAACTTAAATAATTAAATTTTACTTTAATGTTAGTATTCTAAGATCAGAATCTTATACAAAATTCAAATCTTAATTTTAAGATTCTCATAGTAGAATATCAACATCCTAAAAAAATATATTTTATAACTCATCAAACATGGAAATGATCGACCCCATGTTTTTTACTTCATTATTACTTGATTTTCAACATAGATTACAAAGTCCCACAATCACAATTTTTTTTTTCGTTTTTGCTTTTTCTTTAGAGCTGATAAAAAACCAATTTTTAGAGAATCCCCAATAATTTTATTAAAAAATAAAAAAGAAAAAGTTTATCATTTTGCAAAATACCATAACATCATACAAAACCTTAATAAAAAATCTTGCGATAGGATAAAAGAAAAAAAACTCATTAAAAATAGTTAGATTATTAGCAGAGATTACTTATTAACAAAATCAATAAATACTTTAAGCTAATAATATGATGAGACAATTTTTAGAAAATAACAACAAAGAGGAAAACTAAAAACATCCCAGGTTAGCTTAATATAATATAACCCAATTTGAACCTAACTTGGCATATGAAAAAGAATATTCATGCGATCATATGAAAATAACATAAAAGTACCTAAAAGCAACTGCTATTTGGTTCTTTGTCTGTGACATAGCTTGCATCCCAGAATTTGAGGTAAACTGAACTTAGATCCAATAGATCAAGGACAAGAAGCTGATGTTGCTTTCAAAACCGCCTTTCAGTGATGCTGGGGCTCCTGATTGATACAATGGGCCACAAAAACCTCCCCAGCAAGCTCTGAAAACAACAAGAACAACAACAGATAAGAGCTATTCATGAAAACACTTCCATCATTCTATGCACAATGTCTTATACTCCATCAAATTGTAACATCTGGAAGCTTTTTCTTTTCTGTTGCTAAGTAGAAACCAGACATATATGCAACCATTTTGGTTCCATATTAACACCCTTGCACCATCAGATAATTAAAACACCAAAAGGGTTTAATAATAAGGTGATGAAGCACAGGTTATATGAAATATAAAGGCATGGATTATGAACGTACCAAAGATTGAGCCTCAGATCATAAAGATGAAGAAGAGGGTGAAGGAGGAGTAGCCAAGTTTAGAAGTGCTGATGCAGAGGGTTTGGCCATAGTCTGTGGCCACTCCTCTTCGAAAAAGAGCATAAGGTTTAAACCATAAACAATTATATATAGTCAGAAATAGAAAAGAAAAGAGTTAGAAAAGAAGAAAGAAAAAGGGAAGTGTGTTGGTTCATTGAATCTGGACGCACACAAGAGGGGATGATGGAGCATACAGAAACATAACATCATGGATGTGGGACGAGAGCTGTAAAAGGTTTGGTAGGTGCGTGCAGCATCTGTTTAACGTTTCTCTTTTTTGGAAAAGAATAAAACACGAATTTAATAATGTTTTAGAGCATCGATGAGGCTAATGTTTACACGATATTTTTGTTGGATGCTTCTTAATTACTCAAGATTCTGCTTCAAGTAATCAATTCTTGGATGTTTTATAAGTATGCGAGTAGTATTTACATTTATTAGTAATTAAGCACTTGTTGAAAAATCATGAACTAAAATAAGATCGAACTATATAAATAAATAAGATGTAAACTTTATTTTTTAATCAGTTTTAGAAATGAGTTTTAGGAATGAATTAGAACTATAATAATTTTCTACAAGTAATTTCATTATTATTATATACGAAAATTATATGAATGTCTTGTGAAGAAACCAAGGGACCAATCCTTTCAGTAAAGTAAAATACTGCAGATTTTTATTTTTTTTACTAGAATTGTGCATATCTAATATTTGAACCCATAGAATAATTTCATATAAAGAAAGACAAATAAATTTCCACTGTACTTGATAAGATTGCTGAGATTGAAAAATCTTCTTATAAGAGAAATAAAATTTGTAATCTTATTATTCAATAATGGAGCTACATTATATTTTATTGTTTTCCCTGTTTGTATTAAGGCCCATAACCATGTCTATTTTTCCTACTGCTATTTGACAGTTAGCCAAAAAGTTCTCCATCACCAGCCCAACAAAGATGTGTTTTTGGGTCAGATGAAAAAAAATCAGGTTGTGTTGGGTCCTAATCATACTAATATTTGAGTTTGACCAATTTCATATTTGGATAAAATATATATGATAGTAATGTTTAGCACAATTAAATTGTTTTTTTCTAAATAGTGAAGACTACATTTTTTTTTAAATTATTGAAAATCAGCTATATCTTCATAAAAATATCATGCTTATTTTTATTTAATTAATATTTAAAAACATTACATAATTTCAAAATAAAATGAAATCAAATAAAAGTATAGCTGATTAAAATACGGTGGGAAACCATTTTTATAAATAATTTTTCAAAAACTAGAAGGCGTATCATTTATCAATTATCTAATATTTACCGTTTAAATTATTGAAATATTTATGGTGATTTGTTTATTCTTTCATGACTAGTATTCTTAACAAGACATTTGTTAGAAAGACTCCATTAAATTAATTTTTTATTTATATTCCTTAAAACTACTACGAAGATAAAAAGACAAACAATCCATCTCAACTCACCTAACTTTTATAATTAATCGTTAATTATGAAAAAAAAAATTGTTAGTCATAGTCATTATAAATAATCCTCATAAACACAACTTTTTATTGTTAAAGAAAAAAAAAAGGCTTATAATATCACTTGTTTCAACCATTAGACACAAAATCATGAAAGCTTCATTAAGTGCGATTCCTTACTTGATATAGTTTTGTTTCAATAAAATAAGAATTCTAAAAGCTTTAAAACATAACCATTTTAATTCAATAACTAATAAAGCATATTAATTTGTTATAATTTGAAATTATTTCAACAACCTCTATTTATGCTACTCACTTTGTGCCTTTCTATTCTTTTTTTAGTATTTTTTATTTAAGTTCCTCTTTAAACTAACTAACTATTATAAAGAAAGATTAATTATTATAATAATAATAATTAACGTTAATATATGAAAAAATATAAATAAATTTTATAAATATTTTTTATATATATATATATATGGAGAAAATCTTATATTCATTAAAATGTAAAAAATAATTATCAATATTTAATTTATTATAAAACCGATTTAGAAAATAAAGTTTACATATCATCTCATGAGTCTTTTAACATGATATTTCCAAACAAGTATACACGACAGATATCCAAATGAGCATGGAATCCTAAGTTGAAAAGGATTTGAAATTACTAAACATTTACATAAATTTGTCAAACTTAATGAAAGAGATAGTTACTTAACTTTCCAGAATGGCTGGGTTTTCTGTGTATACAGTATGCAACATGTCTCTTTTACATCCTTATGAATATTTACAGCTCAATCAATCAAGATAAAAATGATAATGTGAGAAAGTAGGTATGTAGGTTGTGATTAGTTGTGAGACTAGATGTGACTGTGTATAAAAGAATTCAGAGAAAACTTGGATCTTGGTCTAACCAGAAAGCATGATTGAAGGGTTCTCTAGAATGTTTATCTGCTTCTTGTCTTTGCACTTTCGTGATTGTCCACTAATTGAATCTAATAACATAATAATAGGCCAAGTTGAGTCACGGAAGTGTGATTTGCCTGAGATTCAACTCTAATATATCATCATATGATATTCAAGGTTCCAAGTGTGTGCTGTTTTTATTACAAGCCTTTATTGACTTCAACATCAAATATTTCAGTATATATAATGTCATAAATAAAACTTTATTGATGTGAGTAACATATAACGTTCAACATTTGAAATTTAAGTTTTTTATATTTTTTTTAGTTCACAATGAGAAATATATTAATAAAAATTGGTACTAAAAGTATAAAAACTAATTATAAAATATAATTAAAGAAAGTGTGCAGAAAGTTAAATAGTTAATTAAATAATTATCACTCTCCCTACTCAATAGTTAAACTATGCTCACCAAGTAGATTATCCAACACATAAGAAACAAGACCAGAGATCCATACATCATTCTGCCAAAAGATCCAATAACTATTGAAATCCTAGACTTGACTCATAATCAGGAGTTCAAATTACGAAACAAAGCGTCATTTATATGTTTTCACAAACTCTACACCATCTTCCAATATAGGTTAACTTCCAATATAGGTTAACTTTCTTGTGTTGGAAGTGAATGTAGTGTTGTAACAAATGTTGTTTGAGAATTTTAGTTTGGATTCTTCCTCCATACTACATTACCCGCAACTGGTCATAGCCACCTGCACCCCTACCCCTCAACTTATCCCTCAAAATTATTCCTTCTAAAACTGCTCTCCACACTAAATGTAATGTTTAGGGATAGTTTTAATCTTCCAAAACTCAATAAAAAAACTTTCAAAATCTTTTTATAACTCATTCTGAATAATAAAATAAACTCATTTAATACAAAATATTATCATATCATCCTCTTCTAAACCTATTTATCTTTTCCTGAAGTTGTTTCAATATATAATAAGTTCACAAGTTTTTTATATAACCAATAATTTCTTATTAGTTTTCGAAGAACATTGAAGATGCATGACCTGAATTAATGAAAGTAAATTATTCTGGGGAGTATGAAGAAAATTTGCATTTAAACATGGTGATGCATGGGAGGGTGTTGAAATTTGAATGAAAAGTTGGTGGATGAGAAGTGAGTGTTAAAGAGTGGTCCCATGTTAAGAGTGTAGAGGGGGAAGTTTAGGGCATAGAAATGGAAGAGTAGGGTATGTAGGGAGTGTTAATGATAAATAGAGGGAGAGGTGAATTTACATTGGGGAAGTGTTAAAAGGCATGATGGTGTTGTCAGTGGTCCAGAGTGGTTGGTGCAGTTCATAACAATTTGAATTAATATGTAGATGACCACATTAAAAAAAGTGAAAACAGAGGATAATGCCACTGTTTCCTAGGCCCAAACCTTATCTATGCCCATCTCTCTTTCAACTACCACCTAATTTTTCGCCGCACTGTATGTCTACCTACAACCTTTCAAAACTTTTATTTAATTTAATATAATAATAAATACTTAGGGCATCCACTCCAATTAACTTACATACACCATCTTCCATCGAAACTTCTAAGATATATAACTTTTTATTTTTAATAAGATAGGATAGATTTTTTTTTATCTTATTATTTTTTAATCTAATAATCTATAATACTAATTTATTTTAACTATCAAATTAAGTATTTTTTTTCCTTTTTTATTTCACACACAAAACACACATATATCATCTTTTCAAAGAATAAAAATTTAAAATTTATTTTTAATCTCATAATTTTAATTCTTGAAAAATAATTTATTTATTTCAAAAGTAAATATAAATATATTTATGTTTTATTTATATAAGTTTTAATTTTTATTCTTAGAATAAATGAATATATATAGATTATTGTTAAATAATACATATTTAATTTTATTCAAATAAAATAAACTTTACAAAATCATATAGTTTACACTAAAAATATGTAATTGATACTTTTTTTTTATTGTTATAAAATAAATAACTATTTATTTTTAAATAATTATTTCTTACATAAAAAATAAATTTTAAATTAAGAGCAAGTGTGTAACATAAATTATTAATATTTATCAAAAATAACTTTTCCAATTTAAAGAATCAAGAAGATCTTATTCTTAAATACACTCTTATTTTTTAAAATAAAATTATTTAAGAAATTAAATATATATATATATATAATTTTTATAAGAAAATGTAATAATATAATTTTTGTGATTTTTAATATAACAAACTTTTTTTATTATTTTCTAAAATACTGGTTGGTGAAACCCTAATTCTGATTATTTACTAAATTAACTTGCTTAATTTTAATTTAGTAAACTCAAATATTAAGAATTTAGGTATTTTTTTTTCAGTTTAATAGTGTAAATTAACAAAAATAAAAATTTATTAATATTGTAATATTCTTTTTAAAAGGGAAAAATATATAGTCTTATTCAAAGACTAATCCAACACAAACATGTGAGAAATTTTGTGATTAAATATTTTTTTGAGGTTATTTATATAAGAAAAAGTATTCATACAGTAAATTTGTATGTAACGTTTAATATAATTAAGGGAGATAAGAAAATATAAAAAATAAACTATGTGATAAGAAAAATTTAATGTTGTAAAAAAAATATAATTTCTATCTTTTTTTTACATCCCCGATTTATGAAAAATTCGACTCACAGTTGGATACATGCATTAAACCAAAAGAAATATTGGAAGTTAAAATTATTTAATAGACCTTATAATTTATTAAATAATTAAATAAATTCTTATAATTTTATTATTTTTAGAAATCTTTTTCTATATTTTAAAAGCTTTAAAATAAGTCCATTTGATTGGTAGTTAAAAGTTTTGACACGTTCTTCATCACATATGCGAATCAAGTTAAGAAAAATATTAAAAAAATTTAACGGTGACTAAAAAATAAATTCCATTTTTTTTAATTATTTTTTTTAATTCAGATATTAAACGGATTGAAGGTGGATTAGTAATAAGTTTATTTATAATAAATTTGTTGTATCCTTAATAATTTAATTTATTCTATTGATATGTAAATATAAATTCATTAAAAAAAATACTTAAATAAGTTAACCTATTTAATCTACTAATGTTAATAATTTTTAAAAATTAAAAAAAAAAACTTTATATAAGTAAATTTTATTTACATAGTTACTAACTCGTGATAAGTCGAATTAAATTATAAAATTTTTAATTTACCAAAAATTGAATTAGATTAAACCAATTTTACATAAATGTTATTTAAAAGGTTGTATTGAAAAAATGTCTAATTCAAAACCCCATTCACACGAGCGTGCTCTAGAAATAGATACGTAATACATACATAACCTAAGTTTCGTAAGAAACATATGTTTTATAAAGATGAAAATGATAGGATCTATGCTTTCAACTAAAGATTTTATTTATGATAATTATTTTACATGCATATTTTTCAACAATTTATATCTTCTATCAAGAGTCACATCGTCACTTTGAATAATTTTTAGTATGAAAATATATTTGATTATTATTTGAATGTTAAATATTTGAAATTTTAGATGAGATCAATTGTAAATATATTAAATTATTTTTTGAAAGGTTTAGGACCATTATAATACTATACTATAATTCATATTTAATTTCAAAATTGGATATATAGTTAATAAAATAAACCAATACTTTATTAGAAATAGAATTATATCCAAATTTGAGTTTTTTATTTTCTTTATAAATGCATGTATCACATGCAAAAAGATGTTGATAATACTTATAAGTATTTTTTACTGAATAAAATTTGTATTTGTTATCACTATTTAAATAAGTTTTTAAAAAATAAAAAAAATACTTAAATCATAATTCACATCAATCATATTATACATATTTTAATTAACTTATGATGAAATTTTCGCAAGTAGTTTTTTAATGCAAAATATAAAAAAATAAGTAGAATATTATTATATTAAACCTTTAACCTACAATTTTTTAAGGATTTCAGAATTTTTAATGGAATCACGATTGTTACCAAATAAAACCTGAATTGGTTATCTACAGAATATATCATTGGTGTTTATCTACTCTTATATTATAAATAGTTTATATTATAAATAGAATACACAATTCTCTTACTATAGTATCCCTTCTATCATAATTTAGAGATGAATTTCACACAACTACCCAAAAAAATCTCTCTTAACTATTCTCATTTTAATTTTTTTGGTGTAAATGAAAATAATTTATTTATTCAAAAATATTTATATGTTATGTACTTTATTTATATATAATATTTATCTTATTATACAGTGCAAATTTTAAAATATTAATGTTTTAAATATAAAAGAACATTAAAAAATCCAAATTATAAAATTAAAGATCCACCAAACTGATTCACCGAAGAAAAAAAAGGGTCCAAAAAAATTAAATGCAAGAAATAGGGGTCCCTACGTGGTGGCTGGTGGCTTCGTGGAAGATGGAAAATGTTTAGTCAAACAGCGCACACGTACATAATAAGCACAAACCAGTTCCGTTCGGTTTTGACGATATATCTGTTTTGTTTTTCCTCTTCTTCATTGCTGAAATCACAAGCATGGAAACTAAACCAAACAGCTTCTACTTCTACCCTCCAACCCTCAATTTTCTTGTTATATAGCACACACACCCTTTAGTCTTTTCTTTCTCCCAACATCATTCACAAAGCAAAGCGTGATGAAAAGTGGCACAATCAACTTCTTGGTATGGTTCACATGGAGAGAGGAGAAAGAATCAAAAGGGTAGTAGGTGGTGATGGAGAAGTGTTATATGAATTGCAAAAGCCAAGGTATTGGCGCGCCTCAATTTGAAGACATGGTTATCATGAAAACCAGCCATGTGGTTTTAATTGAGCCGCGTCAATATCTCATCTTGCACTTCTTTCCATCTCCAACCCCTCAATCTCAAATCCTCCCTGGTATGTTCGTGTTATTTATTCAATCTTCATGTTTTTTTTTCTTCTTAATTACCCTTGTCCTTAATTATTTTCCTGAGTTACACATTTATTTTGGTATACAATATGAGGTTTGAACCTATAACTTTGTGTGAACTACTTCAATCTGACTTCTAGGTCAACCTAGTGGGTTACATCTACCTGTTTTTTTTTCCTTTTATCGTTTGTTTTGTTTCTTCTGTGAAGAACCTTGTTTCTCCTCCTGTCTTTGTTTATCCTCACAATCAAACAAATTAGTTCTATGTATTTGTGAAGAAAACAAAATTAAGCCTTTTTTTTTCTCTCTCTAGCTGATGAAAAGCAGGTAGATATCGACAGATATATTATGTAACCATGTGTATATGGTGCATATATCTGAGGTTAGTTGGCTGGTGGGATAATAGCTATTCCAATACACTGATGTCAATCAAAATAAAGCTAGCCAAAGAAGACCCTTTCTCAGATAGAGAAATTGGAACTAGGGTGAGAGATATGAGCGAGTTATTTAAACCAGAAGACTTAGTAGGTGTATGAAGATATTCCTTCAGCAGAAGAATTATGAAACACAATATGGTTATGTTAGGTAGGATGTATATAGATATTGATCTTGGTCACAAAATCTGTAGTGTTTTTCTTGGCCACTAACTTTTCTTGTCCACCTAGATATCGGTATCTTTGATTTTGTCTTCTCATCTCTATGATTAACCCTGGGAATCACAACGACTACCCCACGAGTATTCAAAACTTCTACTTCCTCTGTGCACGTTGCCATAGTTTAACAATTATATGATGAAAAATTGATGCATATATAATGCTTATTAACGTCAGCAAGAGTAGGTAAAATTGGCGTATCAGGTCGGCCATAAGAGCTTGCACTATCCATATTCTATTGCATTATCTCTGTTATACATAAAATAGAGAGAATCCTAGAAAAAATATATAGCACGGAAATTAACGTTAAATAGAAGGGAGATAAGAGAAAATAAACATAGGTCCACCCTTGAAAAAGAGTTTATACATACGTGCACATATAATCCAATCCAAGTCATAATTTTAATTACTGTCCAAAATTTAAAGTGATCACCTACTCACACATCTTCTTTACACAACGGCAACAAAATGATGAGTTCAACTACATGTAGTACACAACATCGTTTGGTCCAATTAAAAACCAAAGACCATATTTCTAACTAGGTTACATATAGCAGGTTAAAAACTGAGAGGGTTATGTTATATCTTCCACAGTCAATATAAAACTTGCTGATACACTACTGCACATGAATAGCTTACTTTATAGAGTGAAAAGAAAAACCATTTTCACTTTGTAGTTTTTACAATTATCTTTGAGATGTACTTATACAAAAAATTAATGTGATGTTCTTAGCTACTCATCTGAAATACTTAATGTCCCGGATGTCCATGCCAGTTATGTCAAACAATAAATATATGCACGTAGAACTATAAATTCTCTGCTATGTTGAGGGGGTGGGGGTTGTTGTACCACAAGTGAGGGATACTGATGATATTTAAGCAAGAGAAGAATGATGAGAATGATGTTAGGGACTGGTTACAGGGAGGGGACACAGGGAGAATTAATGAAGGGAATCAAACAACCCTTCATGGTTGAGCTATTCACAAACTTAGCTACTGAACCTCTTCAAAGTGCAAACTCAAGTGGGGCCTCCTTTTTTTTCTTTCTTTCTTTCTCTTGTTTGTGTTTGCATTAACTCTCATACTATAACTTGTGTCCCCATATACATAGCTAGCGGCGGGGCAGGCATTGTGAATTGTGATGTTTCTCCAACTATCCTGTCCTTTTGAGATTCCAATTAACTCATGCAAAATCTGAAAAGGAAAAAAAAATCGAAAAAGAATTAATTAGGGTTTAACTTTATGGTCAACATGGAGGGAAGGGAAATTCAATTTTGAGAAGAGGAGTTCAATTTCAGTCTTGGTCCACTAGTCAATTGCAATACATGCAGTTCCAATCACAAGTTTCTATTTTTTTTTTTCTTTTTTGTGATGTTTATATATAATGCTTACAGTAAAAAGAGGAGGGTATGTGATTTCTTTTCTCTGAATTCAGTTTGAAGAACTTGAGAGGTTTACCTAATTGTATAGTAAGAGTTGGGTTCATAAAATTTAGGTTGGAAATTAAATTAATCTAACCTAACTTGCTTTGAAATTCTATTAGCTCGATGCTAGCTGTTCCATGGTGGAGCTCCCCAGTGATCTATTTATATACTGAATTTAATGTGTTCCACTTTTTGTTCAACTAATGGCCATCATCATACAAACTTTTTTTCAGTTTTAATTTCACAAAAAAAAAAGTAATGATAATAAAAAACTTTTAATACCATTATTTTGAAAGAAAATGAAGATAATAAGTTTCAATGATGTATACAAGTGTTATGATGAGATTCTATATGTTAATCTGACATGATATCTTTTTTTATGATATAAGGAGCTTCTGTTCTTCTTGTAAGGAATTTTAATATTTCCATTTGTTCTATTGAGCTCATATTAATCATTTTAGAATATATAATTAATATTTTCAGAAAAGTGATTACTTTATATGAACATCACAATCACAAAAACAATTTTGTATCATTCAGGATACCATTTAAATGGGCAACCACCCTTTAGTAGGCAAGCTGAAAAGAGAAAGGTAGATTAAAAAACTATGAACTCACAAAGAAATTGATTTGTCTTAATTTAACCTAAAAGTATGGTAGCATATCATGGATTGACCTGAATTGATGATTCTACTCTAAAGAGAGTGAATATACTTCAAATAATTGTAACTTGGATTCTATGTAGTTTTTGTTCCTTAATTGTAAGGTAAGTATATATTAGTGATGTTAAGTCTATTTATTTATGGAAGGAGTTGAAAGACTTGACACCTTTCTTTATGTCAATCTAAGCCAAAACAATGACGTGAGAGGAGCATCATAGATTCATCATAGTTGGTATAGCACTATCTAATTTCCTTTTTTTTTTTTTTTCTTTGGGTCACTCTTGAATTTTACATGCCACAAGTTGATGATTTGATTATAATCTTTGCCCTCTCCTACCTTTGTCATCACTCTTAACAAAATCATAATCAGAAGGCCCACTAAAGCAGATTCGTTTTGATTTAGACAAAATTAGGGTCATCTCTTTGTTTGGTGCCTCCTATTTATGGTATTTACTAGAAAAAAAGAGAGAAAGAAAAAGTCTACGAAAAATTCTATATTTTTACTTAGTTAAAAAAAATAATTTGACTTTTCAAGAAATTCTTCAATTCAAGTTTTAAATTTTTGTTTAATTCTCTCTGTTTTCTTTGTTCTATACTATGTATAAAGGGTTAAAGACACATCTTTTAATTTTATTAAAGGCGTTTATTATTATTGAAACGAAATGTTAGCATAAAGCTTTCTTTATATTAAAAGATTTAGGCATATAAAAATTTCATGTTATTTAATTAAAATTTTCAGATAATATAAACAAATGTTATGCTACTCAATTAAGCCTATAATAAAATCAGGAGAGGATAAAATTAATTAGTGATATTTAATTAAGAGTTTTTATAATTTATAAAAGTATCTTAGTATTTAAAAATATGTAAATTTTGATAATTTAACATAAAACAATGTCACCTTCCACCGGAAATTATAAATTATTAAAAATAAAATTTTCAGAAATTGTATACATAAAAAAACTGTTAATTAATTCTTTTATTAATGGTTAGAGAAAAAAAAAATAGGAGAGAGGAAAATAGTTTTATAAATAAATTATATAAAAAAATTGATGCTCATTAAAACAATTTAATTTTGAATTTTTTTTTCTTATAATAAAAGTATATATTTTTAAAATTTTAGAGAAAAATTTGAGACTCTCATGGTTTAAAATAAGATCTAAGAAAGTCATGTTTAAATTTTCTTTTAATTAAAGAAATTAGATCAATAATAACATCTTCAATAAACATTCTCATCTCACTTTTGAGATTTTTTTTAATTGTTGTCCTAAAATTCAATATATCGATATCCGATATTGTCAATTCTGATTAAGAAAATGGTTAATAAATGCTTGTTCAGATAAGTTAGTTATATGTGTTAAATCATATTCAGTTAATTTTAGTTAATTTTTTTTTATTTGTTGGAGTAATTATAATTGTGAAATTTTTTTAGTAATACATTGATTTATTTTAAATATTTTATTAATTTTTTAATTTGTATTCTAAAATTTTTATCTAAAATTTAAGAGAAATAATAATTTTTTTAATGAAAAAAAGTTAATAAAGTAATATAAATAAAAAATCTTATGATTAAAAAAAAGAAGGCAGTTATAAGAATATTCCAATTATTTCTAAAATATTTTTTTCAATCAATTGTAAAATTGAATTCTATTCTACCAAAAATATTAATAAAAGAATTATCATATAAAAAAATATACACTAATATATTTTATATCTAATAATAACTAAAAAATAATATATACGAATAATTTTTACATTTCAATTTAGGAAGATAATTATATTATTTATAAATAATATTTATATTAATAATCAAACTTATTATTAAATTCTAAAAATTTGAAGAAACTCATGAGTGACATGAAGGAAAAATATACATGACATCCATTATTAAATGATAAAAATATGAAAGTATGGAGTTAAAAAATAATATAAATGAGAGATAAATTAAAAAAATATGTTCAAATCTTTTAAGGATGAGAATAGTTTAACAAAAAAGTGAAATATATATTGAAAGATGAAAAAATACACAATTAAACCATAATAAAGATAAATTGTTATATAATCTTAAAAAAATAAAAATAGTCTAATAAGAAGTGAAAGATGAAAAAATCATACAAATTTAAATTGTTATATAATTTTTCAAGAATAAAAAATAGTACAATAAGAAGTAAAAGATGAAAAAATCATATAAAGATAAATGATTATATAATCTTTTAAGAATAAAAATAGTCTGATAAGATGTGAAAGATGAAAAAATCATACAATTATAAGAATATCTCATCTTATAGAAAACTTGTAGAAAATTTATAGATCAAATATAAAAATAAGAATTTTTTTTTTATATATTTTAGAAGAAAAATATATAAACTTTACTCATCTACTTATTCAAATATTTATAATGAGCTGTAAGTTAAAAATATAAAAAATATAATATTAAAATAATTATGAATTTAAGATCGAGATTTAATAAAAAATTAATATATTTCTAATTAGATACAAAATTATGGTTAGAATAATAAATAATTTGAAGAATATATGAAAGTGATTGACTTGATATTTTTACAAATAAAATTAATTTTTTTTAATATATATCAATCTTTATTAACATAATTAAGAATTTTATTAAATAATACATTAATAAAGATATACTTTATTAATGTAAAATCAGAACTTTATCTCATTATAATCATTAAACTTCAAAAACTCATTTCAATAAACTATACATCAATCTTTCAAAAAAAATTATCATTAATCAATAAAACATCTTAAAAAAATCATCATTAATTAATAAAACATATTGAAGAATTTATTAACTAATTCATTAGTTATTTTACCTAAATATCAATATAATTATTCTTTATATTTAAATAATATTTTAATATATACCTAATATTCATTTACTATATAATTTACCTTATAATTCAAAAAATTAAATAAAAATATAAAAAAAAAATCAAAATAATTAAGAGAAAAAATACACATCCTTCAAATATTTACAGTTGTTGTAAAATAAACAAATGCATAATAAATTAAACAAAAAATTACAGATAATACTCTGTAAAATGAGATAAAAGACAATAAAAAACACCACTAAGTTACATGAATAATTTGGTATCACAACATTTAAAAAAAAGAATTAAAAAAAAAAATACGTAATATGAATTTCCAATAATTTCCTCTCACTTTTACGTATTTAGTAAGAAAAATGAACAGTGAGTTATATAAAAAAATTGAGATGGAAATGAAAAACATGAACTTACCCATATATATATATATATATATATATATTTTCATTTTCATTTCTTCTATAATAATAATAAAGACAATTATTCCATTCCGTATATTTTTTTTCAAAATTATTTTAAAATATATTAATTATTTTCTTCTTTTCCTTCCTTCGATACTTATTACAAAATTGCCTCCAATCGTATTATATTTATCAAGTTTCTCTAACTTACATGTTAAATTTTTATTTTAAGAGCAAATATTTTATATTTGAGTTATTATCCATAAATAACTCAGACAAATTATGATTATCCATAAATAAATACCTATCAATAATATAAAGTTAAAATTAATCAAATTTTAAATTTTTAAGATGATAAAATAAAATAAGACCACGCTTTTGTTTCTACTATAAATTAATAATGGTGAACTTTTATAGAAGAATAGAAGGATGGAGCGTGAAAAGTGTGTGTTACTTTTATATTTTTATGAATAAAAAATGCAGCTAAACTTTAATAGAAAAAATATATATAAATATGGTACGTGACATTTGCCTTATTAAATTAATTGTTGATTCTGTGATGGAAAGAAAAATAAATTAAAAGTATGTTTAAAAAAATATATTTGTTAAAAAGGTTGATTGAAGAAATGATACTAAAATAAATCCACTAATGACTTTGTAGATTCTGATAGATTCTCATAAAAAATTATTATCATTTTTAAAATATTGATTTGACTTGATTACTTTATTTTAAAAATAAATTGATCTAGGAACTCTAAATCCATTAATTAAAGTGAAGTCAACATATTACAAATTGAAAAACCCTATATATGGCCATTACAAATTATACTTTTCTTTAACCACCACAAAGAAATGAATTGAAAATAATAATTGGGTAAAACAAAATCACGTTAGAAAGCTAATTCCCACCAAATCCATAAACTAATCAAGCATGAAACATCATAAAACAAAATTTGACTTCTATTTCTTTTTTTGTCACGAATTCATTTAAAACTCCGAATTTTCCCAGGAAATTGAAATGGGCCCAGGTGGTGTGAACAAAACGAAGTGCAAAAGTTTTGGGCATTGCTAGTGGCACTTCTCAAATTGCTACTATTTCTCGTTCCCACCTATTTAGAACATTCTTTTTTTGGCAAAGTTATTTCCTAACATATGACACCTTTCAGAACACAAAAAATATGCATCTTTACCAGAAAACAAAACTGTTTCAATTGTGTATGTAGCATAGTTTTGAAAACTAGATTGGATTAGTGAGTTTGATTGTTTCTACCTTTTCTAACATATCTTGCATGATTGACTGAACAATTTTTTTTTTTTATGATCATAATATTGATACAAATTATTTGTTGTCAGAAGTAAAGAATGATTTATTTCACACCCAAAATAATATTATCAGAAGTTAAATAGTTAAGTATTTAGTTAAGAAATCATTATCACTTATGTCAATCTATACTTTTAAATAATATATTTTTTAAACAAATCAAGGAAGTGTTACTCATTTATATTGATGTATATTTTTATATCTTATTCTTTTATAAATTTATATTATATTTATTAATTTGTTATTCTGTTTCTTTATTATGTATGTAAACGTATTATTGTATTTTATTAAAATTCAAATATAATTTAAATTTAGTTTTTTATATTTATTTTTCTAAAGTTTAAAATCAATGCAATGATGTTTTTATTTCAGTTATAGGATTATAAGTGATGATGTTATATTTATTTAATAATATTTATGTATTATATAATAACCATAACTAATATTGCTTCAATTCTGTTTGAGTTGAAATTATCACTATATGTCGAAAAGATTTTGTTGAAATATACTATAATTTTTTTTCTTCTATATTTCAGCAAAATAATTGTTTTGGTTGTGTTATACAAGTGAAGAATATTTTCCTAAAAACAAATTATTTGAGAAATGATAGAAGGCTTTAAGAAGAAAACATGTTTTTGTTTATGTATTCTTTTTTATATATATATTTTAAATTTGATGGATTCAGTTTTCTAATTTTTAAATATATTTTTTAATCATTCTTTATATTTAAATTTAATATTTAATAATAATAATTTTTTAGAAGTAGATAGAAAAGAAATTTATATATTTTAAAAAAATAACACAAGCAAAACTTAAAAAAAAAAAAAAAAGTAGAAAACTAAAATCATGTGTAGCAAAGGTTTTAATATGAACTTGGGGGTGCTAATAAGAAGAAAGCCTAGATTTTTGTACTTGGGGCTTGACATAAAATACAAATAGCAAAGGATAATGAGAATTGAGAACAATGACAGACACAACAACTTGTGGAAATAAGAGGAAGACATGTCCCTCACTTCTCCTCCACAGGTCCAAAACAAGAAAAATAAAAGTAAAATCAAATAACATAATGAATTATCCAACTCCACTTTCAATGTTGTCCACCCTTCCCACACCTACAACCATTCAAATTCTCAGAAGCCATGGTCGTACACCTCTCTCCCTCTCCACCTTTACATTCCAGTTCCATAATCAGATTGACTAATTCCAAGTCACCCATTTCAGAACCTTGGTTCAGGCTCAAAACCCACTTCCCAAAACCTATTCATTCCCCTTCTTTTGCCTCCCCCACCGTGAACTTCGCTTGCAAGAAGCAGTTTTTGAATGGAAACAGCAGGAACAAGTTGGATTTTAGGACTTGGTCTATTGCTGGATTTGACTATGGAAACTTTGAGGGGCCTCAGTCTGTGCTTGAGGCTGCTGCAGTGTTGACTGCCATCATTGTTGTGCATGAGAGTGGTCACTTTCTTGCTGCTTCTCTCCAAGGCATCCATGTAAGTAAGTTTGCTGTAGGTTTTGGTCCAATTTTAGCAAAGTTTAATGCCAAAAATGTGGAATATTCCATCAGAGCTTTTCCTCTTGGTGGCTTTGTGGGGTTCCCTGATAATGATCCAGAGAGTGATATTCCTGTAGATGATGAGAACTTGCTTAAGAACAGACCAATATTGGATAGGGTGATTGTGGTTTCAGCTGGTGTTGTTGCTAACATAATTTTTGCATTTCTTATTATCTTTGCTCAAGTCCTGTCTGTTGGTTTGCCTGAGCAAGAGGTCTTTCCTGGGGTGAGTGTGCCTGATGTTAGACCCTTTTCAGCTGCTTCCAGGGATGGATTGCTTGCTGGGGATGTGATCCTTGAGGTCAATGGAAGTGAGTTTCCTAAACCAGGTCCTAGTGCTGTTTCCGAAGTTGTTGAGGTCATCAAGAGGAACCCTAAGAGATATGTTTTGCTCAAGATTAAAAGGGGGGAGCAGAATTTTGTAATAAAGGTCACCCCAGATGAGAATTATGATGGAACTGGTAAAATTGGAGTCCAGCTAGCCCCTAATGTGAAAATAGCTAAGGTTAGGCCAAAAAATTTGGGGGAGGCGGTGGAATTTACTTGGAAAGAGTTTTGGGGTCTGTCATCTAATGTTTTAGATGGGTTAAAGCAAACATTCTTAAACTTCTCCCAGTCAGCTAGTAAGGTTTCAGGTCCTGTGGCCATTATTGCAGTTGGTGCTGAGGTGGCACGGTCGAACGTCGATGGTCTCTTCCAGTTTGCTGCAATACTCAACATTAACCTCGCTGTTATAAACCTTCTTCCTTTGCCTGCTTTAGATGGAGGTACATTGGCATTGATCCTCGTTGAGGCTGCCAGGGGTGGGAGAAAGCTACCTTTGGAAGTAGAGCAAACTATCATGTCTTCTGGAATTATGCTTGTTATAATTCTGGGGTTATTCCTTATTGTTCGTGATACCCTAAACCTTGATTTTATCAAAGACTTGTTGTAAGTATAGTGAATTGTAGTTAGTAATGGGCTTCAAAAAGTATTTCATGATCCTCAACTGCAGTGCTATTGCACCAGTGTTTTAGCCAGTGTTATATCTGTGGAGGAGGCAAGATCATTTTAAATGATTTGAGGTAAGTTTCTTCCTTCAAGGATGTTATGTGAGAGGCATCCCTTCGTTACCAATTCATTGATCTAATCCGGGTTGGATTTGTGATCCTGGAATATAAACTTACAAGTTACAAATACTAGTTTTGATTATGAATTTAATATCTTCTCTCTCTTTGCTTTTTAGTTGGAATTCATAGATCTGCACAGTTTATGGGTTACTATTTGATATGAATTCCCGTTCCTCTATAGATTTCATTGATTTGACTATGCTTCAATAAAGCATTAACACAAAGCAAAATCTCTGCTTAATTTTTTAATATTCTGGATGTACACTTTCTTTTCTTTGCTAATGAGAAAGTGATGCCGTGATTATAGAAAAGAGAGTCCGATATATGTCCAAAATTTAATTGTTTGACATATTTTCAATAACTTCTTTCCTACATTACATGTCTGCTATGAACTGGATCATTTTGTATGCAATTACTCTTCAATGAAATGAGCTGAGGAACAAAGGTCTAGCAAAGTATCCTTCATTACCAATATTTTCTGGTTAGCTAGCCAAGGCATTCACATCAAACATAGAACAGAGAAGGTGGATAGTGGAAATTATTTTTTAGATTATGGTGGGAGGAATGAGTATCAAACTGAAAAATGACAAGTGTTCCTAATAGGTTAACATCTACTAGTTTTCTTTCTCCTTAAAAGTAGAGAGTTAAAGTGAAATATACTGTATAAGAATTGAAACTAAGATTAGCATGTGACTACATTTTAATACCATCTTGCTAAAACTAGTATTTTGGTATTACCATCATAACCACCAAGCTTTAACAGATGCGAGTGTAATTTCTCAACTAGTTTATAGGGAGTCAGAGTATTTGGGCCAGGAAAAAATGGCCAAGAATGAATACGGGGACTTAAGAGTTATTTGCTTTTCAACAAACTCCATTTTGTACGCCTTAAACCAGTTACCTTGATAAGGACTGGTACTGCTAAAGTCTTAACTCGGATGGGAAGTTCCCGTTATATCACTTGGATTACTGTGTGTTGGTAATCAGAGGATGAGAAGGATACAGATCATAGGCATAAACCAAATAGAGAGCATAAGCAGAAGTAAACTATTGAATTGATAAGTGTACATGATGCTCTTATTTATACTATGAATTGAATTGAACACTAACATGTAAACATGTAACTAGCAAGAACAAACTCCCCAAATGTGTTACTAACTAATAAAATTTTACACTCCTAATACTGCGTCTGTGAAAGACATTTTTTTGGTTCAAAGAAGGGGAGAGGAGGGATTTTAATTAAATATTATGTTTGGTTGAGAGGAGAGGAGGGAAGGGAAGACATTTTAATGGAAGGGAGAGGAGATAGTCCTCTTTTTGTTTGGTTTTCCAGGGAGGAGAGAATTTTAAAAATTTATTTATTTTCATACTTAATAGTTTTGGATTTCAAAAAATAAATAATATCAATTTTGTCAACAAACTTAAAATGTTTTAAATCATCTCTCTTCTCTCAGCAAATTCCTCCAAAATTTGAGGGAAACAAAAATTAGATGAGAAGAAATTTTGCTTTCATTCATTCCCCTTCTCTCTTAAAAACTACAAAAAGTAAAAAAGATTTAAGAAAACCATCTCCTCCTCTCACTTTTCCTTTATCCTCAAACAAAACACTATCTAATTGACTCTTTATATCGGTACATATTAATTGTTATTATGTTAATTTTTGTTAGTAAAGAGATTTGAATCACTGATTTATCAGTCTCTTCCTTTCATTTTTATCACCAAACTAACTTTATATCCTTGTATATTCACTAAATTCAGGCATATAAGATATTAGGAAAATTGCTCTAAATCTAATTGCCTATCTGGCAGGTTATCAGATTGTGAAGTGGTGGTGATTTAGGGATACTTTACCAGCTGAAACATTAAGATGTTCAATCCATTTATAGATTAGTAGTATTGAATTTCACTGAATGGTATCAACAGTTTTTTTGTACACCTCAAAGCTAAGCATTGATTGAGATATTTCTGGGGATCAATGTGGACAGGGTTGCCAAATCTTACCTATTTTACTTGGTGGGAATATAACTTTCTTTGGATGGGGTGCACCATTCTTAATGATCAAGATATTTAGCAGTTTCCCTAATAACTTTTTATAAAGTTCAAAATCAACAAACTAAATTATAGAATAGTAAAACATAATGCACAGCTTTAGATATATTAAACATTTATAAATATGAAATTTCATATGTTAATATGATGTTGACGGAGAGAGTATTAACAAATATTCAGTATATGAAATTTCATGTTTGATATTGTGGGTATGCACTTGCTTGTATTAGTGTTGTTGTTGGATGTGTCCATAAGAAACACTGAATCTAACCACCAAAATGATAAATATACTACTCATTTGTAGTAAAACAATAGTTGAACAGAGAATATTAAACTGTCAGTGAATAATATATTTTTTTCTCTTTTGGTAAATTACTACATTTAAGTGTTGAAACAAAACATAAGTTTACTTATCCTGATAGTTTTTCTGCCATTAGAACTACACAATTTAAAGTTAAATTAACACTTGAGCTTTCTTTACCTTATCTTAAAAAGGGAAAAGGATAAAGATTAATGACTACTTAGTTTTATTTAGGGGGTGTTCAGAACCGAACCGATAAAAAAAAAAACGAAAACTGATCCAAAAAATCACAAACCGATTAAAACCGCAAATTTTTGGATCACTTTGAATTTTTTTTTTTCAGAACTGCGCGCTTCGATTCGGTTTACAGTTTGGTATTTCAAAACCAAATCAAACCAAACCGCAATTATTAAATAATATTATATTTATTTTTAATTTTATTTTGCAAAGAAAACCTAATATTGTTTATTACAACTTTCACTTTGTTAAACGCATCTTAAGGTTCCTTACTTGAAACTTTCTTACTCTGATTTCATTATCTCATAATTAATTTTTATTCAAATTCATTTTCACCACACCATTTCACCTTCTATCTAATCATTCTTTTTATCCTAAGCAGTAAGTTTTTTTTTTATTTCATTCACTCATTAATATGTTTCTTTTCTTATTCTTTCCTCTTTCATTTTTCATATTTTAATTTTAATTCCACATCAATTTGTTTTATGATTCATTTTTTATTTTCATTAAATAAATGTTCTATTATTTTCCGATTTCATTTTAGGGTTTAGGAGTTAGGATTCTCGGTTTCAGGTTTAAGATTCTTATTTCAATTAATTTTG
Organism: Macrotyloma uniflorum; assembly: GCA_016859785.1. Classification (NCBI taxonomy): domain Eukaryota; kingdom Viridiplantae; phylum Streptophyta; class Magnoliopsida; order Fabales; family Fabaceae; genus Macrotyloma; species Macrotyloma uniflorum. The sequence continues at coordinate 1,322,428 of BDMB01000029.1, forward strand.
TTTTTACTAGGGTTATTATTATTATTTTTAATAATATTCATATGTTACAGCTTATATTTTGTTAAACGCATCTTAGTATCCCTTTACTTGAAAAACTCCGTAATTTTATTTTGTTCTAACCCAATTGGGCATTTGGTTGTGGGTTAAGTTCAGAGTTTCAAATGCTAAAAATACTCAATTATTAATAAATAAATAAATTAAAAATTAAAAAAAAAAATGCAAAAACCGATCTAAACCAAACTGCTAAAATTGATTTGGATTTGTTCGAATTTTTTTATATTTCAAATTGAACCAAACCGAACCGTAAATAATTTTTATATTTAGTTTGAATATATTTTAACAAAAAACCGAAGCAAATCGCATCGCGAACATCCGTAATTTTATTTAATATCTAGATAAAAAAATGAGAGAAGAAAAAAAAATATCCACATGCATAAATGAAACAGCATAAAAAAAAATACATTTGATATCAAAACATTAAATAGCATACAGAGAGATAAGTTTTATAGATAATATATAATGTAATCAAAATATAGAAAAAAAATTAGAGTTGTTGATTAAATATATACAAATAGAAACACTGATTTAATTTGAATCAATTTTAAATATAAAAAATAATGATGAAATATTTATAATATAAGTATCTACCAATAGATAAGAAAAGAGGAAAGATAAATTATAAATTAAAAAAATGTCAATAAAGTGTTTAAACTATTATTAGAAATATTAAATAAAAAATCTAGAGATTAGAAATATTAGTGAAGAGGTAACTAATATCTTAGATAAATAGGCATTAAAATGTGCTTCCTTGACGTAACATCCACAAATTCATGTTTTAGGAACTTCACGTCAAAAACCACTTTATTAAGCTTCCAAAAATGTCAAATTTCATAAAATAAATGTGTTGAAAATTGGAACTAACTTTTCAAGTTGGTTCTCAACTGCGTAAGTTTGGCAGGTTTATTATTTTTAGAAAATTCATATTACAAATTAGGAAATACTTTACTATAATACTAACGTCACAAAATAAAATAGACATATTGTCATATATGTTTTTAATTTATCAATTAATCAAAATACATTTATAATATAATTTTTTAAGATAATTATTATATATTTAAATTAAAATAAAAAATAAAGATGTATGATAGTGTATAAATTGTATACCATTATTTAATTATAAAAATTTATGTGTAATAAATTTGTTAATTTTTATAATAATTATTTTAAAATTTACAGTGTAATTCGATTATTATTGAATGATTTTCTAAAATTTTTTACACCATCATATTATTCAATTCTTAAATTATTCATAAGTTTCTAAATTATTTAACATATTTTAAGAGCTTGTTTTTAATATTTTATTTGAATAAAATAATAAAAAGTGAGAGAGTAAAGAATAAAAAAATAAAGATAAAAAAAAGTAAAAATAAATTGAAAATAATCTTTTTTAAATTAAATAAAAAAATAAATATCATAAATTCTTCAAGTCTTATTTTATCCTATGACCACTAGAAAAACTAATTATTTTTAGTCACTTGACGCAACTAATTTGGATGATTAACTTTTTCATAAAGATAATATGCAAAAAAATCCAAATAAAAATAAATAAAATTTTATGAACTTAATTAAAAAAAACCAAATTATAATTATCAAATAATTCAAGATCTTATATGTCAATTTAAGTTTGTTATAAAATTAAAACCTAACTATTTATTATTTATTATATATAGCATAAAAATTTGTGTATTTATTATTTTATTTAAACTTTTTACTAATTGAATAGTCATTTCTCCATTCCACTTTAGGTTATTTTTTACATGCCATTATAACTATTTTTTAGTATCTTTTATTAATTTAAAAAATTATGTTGCCTTATTAATAGTATTTAACATTCTTTAAATGTTATTTCATTTTTTTAATCCTAACTTCTAGATTTTATCCTTTTCTATATATTTCCTTTAGCTTTTAAATTGTTTAATAGATTTTTCTTTATCCAATTTCTATGTAAGTTAATATATATATATATATATATATATATATTATTTGATTTTTATTATTATATTTTTTATTAATAAAAGTAATATAAAAAATATAAAAAATAATTACAAATACATATTATAAAAATAATAAAAATGTACTTAAAATTAAATAATTAATTAAATAATTATTTTTTCATTATTAAAATTAGATTATTAAATAAATAATTGTTAACTTAGTTATCCACTGATCAAATATTTATGCACAAGTATGAAAAAGACAAAATTTTTATTATTATATAATTATTTTATTTTTTATTATATAGAATATTTATAATGATTGATAAATTTTATTTTATTTTATTACTAGTTTTTTATATTCATATCATATGATTTATTTTAATCATTGTTACTTTGAAAACTTATTTTATTTTTTAAATATTATACTTCAATATTTGATGAATCATAATTTTTTTTTCCTTTATTTTTTAAAACTTATGTTATTTTTATTTATTATATTAAATAACTTAAAAATAATAATAATTATTTAAAAGTATTAAATTTGATCGAAAATATTTTAAGATATAATATAAGATATTTTTACTTTATTTTAAATTTAGTTGAAAATATTTTAAGATAGGATATAAAATATTTTTTACTTTATTTTAAATTTAACTGAAAATATTTTAAGATAGGATATAAGATAAATAAAATAATACATTATAAAAAATATATAATAAGTGAAAATGAAAAATACAATTAAAAATTATATAAAAGAAACTATTTGAATTTGTATCATTATCTTTAGAAACTCTTTCTACAAATAAATTTATCATATAATTATAACTTTTTTTTTAACCATGTTATCAATGTAGAGTATTCCCCTATCTTATAAATAAAGGATCAAATATATATAATTTAATAAACTAACTTAATGATTTTTCAATTATCAACTACTATTAACTTTCAATTATTTATTAACTTTTTCAACTATGTTTCTTAAACACTCTTATATGATAATCTAGAGATTTTTTTTTTTTCAATTTAAATGTTAGTTTACATAATCAATGAACATTAAATACTTTTTACATTAATAAATTTTTAACGGGAGTACTGTTAAATAGGGAAAAAATAATTAATTAAAAAATAAAGATATATTAAAAAAAATTGTTTCCCATGAAATTAAAGGAAACTATTTCTAAATTTTTAAATTAAAACCTTAAATGTTATATAAAATAAAACAGTAAAAGTTTTATCTAATTAAAAACCCTAAACTAGAACAAGTAAAAAAGAAAAGTCAACTTTTTTTGCTGTAGACCAGAACTGTATCAAGAGAGATAAGAAGAAACAAAAGAGATGACAGTAAAAGTGAAAAACTTAGTATAAAAGCGAACATTAAAAAGGGTTTCAATTCATTATCTTGTCCTTCACTTCGTCACTTCATCAAAACAAAAGGGTTGTACCAATTCGACCCCACCATAGCTGTTCCATACTCTGCAAATCTCTTCTCTTCTCACCAACCAATCACAAAGGTACTGTCTTTTTCTCTCTGTATCTCCATAAGAAAAACAACATGCATGAAAAAAAAATTGCAAAGAAAAGTCGGTTAACCTTAATTCATTAACACATAAATTTCTTAATTATTTGTACCCAATAAACATGTTCTTGGGTGTTTTCTTGATTTTTGATTCATAACTTGATCTATGTATAATCTAATGTTTATGGGCATCCGAATGAATTTAGGTAGATAAACTCTTCAACCCTTTGCTCGGAATTTTTGGAGAGATCTCGTGTGAAAGGAGAATTTTTATGTACCTATTGTTTGATTCTTCTCACCAATTCATAACCCCTTTTTTTTGTTTTTCTCTTTTCTCGTGTTAAAACTTTGAATAATGGTGTATTGATTACTGTCACGACGCAAACGCGTATATTTACGCATTAATTTGACCGAATGAGACTTGGATTAAGATGCAATTTTTTTTTCTCCTCCCTTTTTTGTCTTTTTAAATTCGTCTCCTAATTTCCTTCTTCTCCAATTCAGTCTCTGAATGGATTGTTGATTAGAATCAGAGTGCTTTTGGGTGAGTGATTGTCAAATTGATTTTGTAACTTGTTTCTTGCTAGAAATGGTTTCGAAGGGAAGTGATTCATCTTTGTGCATTACCAATGTAAAGGTTTTCAAATTGATCCTAGAACATAACAAGTCTTTGATTTGAGTGGTATTGGATCAGATCTCTATATATGAGTTCTGAATTTGAGTTTTGTGGATAGGAAAACCATGTTTAGGAGAGAGACTCTCTACAGGTGACTAGTAAAGTTCCTCAACGGAAATTAGTCTTGGAAATTAGTCTTCGATGAAACAAGTAGATACCTACTTAGCTAGATTTGTTTCAACTTAATCAATTCTAGACTCAACTTAGCTAGATTTTTTTGAACTTAATCAATTCTAGACCAGAATCAAGTTATTCAATGTGATGTCAAACATGTAAATATTCACTTAAAATCTGATGGCAAGTATAGGGTAGCTGATATTTCAATCTGATTCTGAATGATTCAACATGAAACCAAACACAAATTCTAATGAATTGAAATATTTTGAAGGCTAAAAGATAATGGGGAGCAAGGCACCAACTTGGTCTGACCAATGGGGAAATGGAGGGTTTGGTAGTGACCACTATGAGGAGGAGGATGTGAAGGTGAAGAAGAGCAGTGGAAGCAGCAAGAAGATGGCTGCAGGGATGGATAAGGCCAAAGCTGCAGCAATTGTGGGTGCTGACAAGGCTAAAACTGCTGCTGTAGTGGGTGCTCAGAAGGTGAAGAGTGGAACCTCTGCTGGAATCAAATGGGTCAAGAATCAGTACCAGAAAAGGACTTCCAAGTGAAGTCACTCACTGTTCACTTTCTTCTTGGACAGTTTCAGTTCATAGCTTTGGTAAATAATACATGATGCTCTAGTAAAGTATTTGCTTGTTTCTTTGCAATTTCCAGCACAACAATCCAAATTAACTTGGTATTTCTATTTTTCATTTGTTTATAGAAAATTGTTGGGTGTTGATCATGTTATTAGTTTACCTGGAATCTTTCTGTGACTGCTAATTGGACAAATTTTATAGTTTGATTTAACACCAATTGTTCTGACTTCAGGGTGATGTTTTACAAACGTTATATCGTCAAATTTATATTCTGTAGTTATGATATGATACACATTATATTACTTTTACACAACCAATATTTGTGCTGAAACAAACAACTAGAAACTACAGGGTACACAAACTCGGCTGCATAGGTTGGTTTTTATTTCTCACCTAACCAACTCAATGTCAATGCATTTAAATATCAGATTTTTTTTTTTTAAATAATCGATCTCAATAAACTGAATAATTAAAATTACTTTAATATTTCAATCTAAATATATTATTTTATTTTAATATTTGAATAATCACCAAATTTGAAGAAGCACAACGAACCAAAAATATTAAATTTTTATTTATACATCACATAACATCAATAATTCTCAAACATAAAATATATACATATAATCATATTTTCCTATAACATTTAAATCCGTATTATAATAAAATTCTACACATTAATTCTAATACAAATATATTAATTCATTTTATTACTTAAATTTAAATTTATTTTTTAACTTTTACTGTATTACTAAAATATTAATAAATTTAAAAAAAAAATCATATAAAAAAATTTACAAATACAAAATCATAAAAATAAGTTAATGTAAAAGACTATAAACACAACTAAGTTTTTTTCACAATAGATTTACAATTACTTTTGAATCATTATCTATCTATTCTCATTTGCATTATGACTCAATCCACCTAATTTTTTTTATCTCAATCCACATATAATCTTTTAAGTCAAATAATTTCTCACACTAATAAGTTCCATTTATCTTTAAATTAAATTTTTTTCAAATTAAGATAAATTAAAGATATTCTATCTTATTTTAAAATATTTTCAATACAAAATATTAAATTTATTATTGGAAAAGTTAAAATTTATTTAAAATAAAATTTTATTCGAATAAGATTAATAATTTTTCACGTTTGATAATTTTTATATTTTTAAATAGATAAAAGTTACATGATAAATCTTGGAAAAAAATTTTCAAAAATTAGAAAGATTTTAAAATTTTGTTAAAATAAAAATGAAAGAAAATTACCTATTTATACTCTTTTACTGGCTGAACACCTACCAAATAAGCATTTGTTGTGAACCTTATAACAACCACGATGAGTTTATGGTCCACTAACAACAGAAAATTTTTAAAAACTATTTTAACATATATTTAGAGAAATATAAAGTTAAATTTATCATTATTTATCGTAGATGACTGCGTAAAACAATTTTATATGCATGTGCTCTTCTTAAGTTAGTTTGAAGTGTTTGTATGGAGAGAAAACTTATCTCAATTAACCTTTTATTTTATTTCTTATCACTTTAATTTAAAATTTAAACTGATTTGAATCCGGTCAAAAGAAATTTAAATTGGATTGTTTTTTGACTTTTGGTTTTCTTAAGATGAAATAAATTAACCTTAAAATATTTTCTATAAATACTAATAAACACAGGCATTGTTATGTTTTTGTGTTCATATTTTTTATGATAAAAAGATAATTAGTATGAATAATTTTGCCTTTCCGCTTCAACTTTTTTATTTTAAAATTAGATTATGTTAACCTACTTTAGATTAATAAAAGAAGTTTATCCAAGTTCAGTATTGTAAAAAACCTAGTATAATCAATTTTAATTCATTTGTTATTTCATCTAAAACTACTTATAATTAATCATACATAATTAGTATTAACTATGATGACAGAAGCACTGTCTATATATAATTTTTTAAACAAATTATAAAAGTTATATAATAATAGAAATAAATTACTTTCAAGATGCAGTTAGAAATACGAATGATTTAAAAAATTTATAGAAATAAAATAAAGACTTGTTAAAAAATGTTGTAAAAATAAAATAGAATGCAAAATATATAGATAATTTATATTCTCATTTTATATAGCATTAATTCATTTTTTTAAAAATCACAAAAAATTGTGTAACTAGTTAAGTAAGACGCATAATTTTATAATGTATAATAAATTTCAATTATGAATGAAGATTTTTTTTTCAAAATCCATGTTCAACTATGTTGTTAATACTTCTCTCACCTAAATGTGACTTGCAAGCCATTAAACTTAAGTTAACTAAGAAAATTTTGAGTAACTTACACAATAAGATCGTCAGTGTATGGCCTGCTGTCACCATTGTGAAAAAATAAATGACCTACCCTTGCTCTCAAGTCTTTGTTTCTTTTTCACTTTTTGTCAAATTTGATCGCAGATAAGATTTGACTCTTTAAAAAGATATGTAAAGCATATAATTGTATTAAGGTCAGGGATCAAGGTGACAAAGAACAAACATACCCTTAAACATTAGCACTTTAGAAGTCATAGAAGCACGACAATTATCAAATAACTTCCAGTGAACATAAAAAGTAAACTTTACAATAGAAGCATCAAACCAGAGAATTTACAATTAAGATGTCTTCTTCACATTGATCATTTTTTGGATGTTCTATTCAGATATGGTTGCCTGTCATGGATTATTTCAGAACAAAAGCCCAAATGTGTTCTCTCCACTGTAAGTCATATATAGGAATCCATCTTCATCCTTGTTTTCCTCGTATATTGCAGACATCATTGCCGCTGCATTAAAAAAAATAACAAATCACTTCACAAAATTAACCATAAGAACAATCATTATGTTATGTATAACAAATATTCCACGTACAATCCCACAAAATCCATATAAATATTACCAGTTGGTGGTAAGATGTTCTTGATAAAAATGAAGATGGCCTTCTCGGGACTCAGCTTGATTCTCTTCCGCACCACATACACAAACTGCCCAACAGTCAAATCAGCAGGAACAAGATACCTACAATCATACAAAAAAGAACAATAATATACAAAATAAATAAAGAGGAAACAAAGGATATGAATTATGTATCCAGTTAAACACTTAGATAATTGTCAATGTTCTCGACATTCTTATACTTTCACTTTCTAACACCTAAGCATTAGCTAGAACCCCACTCACACTTAAGCCTTGGCTAGAACCCCACTTCACTGTATGATCAAACAACCAGTTATTACAGCCTCCAATACTGAAATTTGTGAGCTTTTCACATTAACGAAATCACAAAAGCATCTACAGACATAACTCCGCATAGTAGTGGTCATCTCCAATCAGATCAATACTACTTTGTATCTTTACTATTTTCTCATTTAGTTATATATCATGAAGAGAACAACATACGGATTCTGCTTCTGCTTATCATGTTGGCAGCAAACTGTAGTTAGGTTTGATACCTTAGGAACATTTTCAATTGATGCCACAGAAATAAAGGAGGAAGACTCAAAATACCCCAAACAAAATAAAAATCAATACAGCTCAAGTCCAAGTAAAAGTTAGAAACTTTAAGTGTGTATGTTGTATACTTACCAAATTTTAAATTATAAGCTATCTGACATTCAAAAAGTAATAACACTGATAATTGGAATAAATAAACAATGCCAATGTTTACGATTTCACTTTCCAAAGAATAGAAGAAACTAACTTTTTCTTATCAATTTCAGGAACATCACTCTTATCCGCCCTTTCAACAATTACCTACATTGAAACATCATCCAAGTTGATCAGCCATAAATGGGTTACAAGGATACATATACAAACAAAAGAAATCAGGTGTTACCGGAATTCTGTCAGGATACTTCTCTCTTATGCGAGCTGCTTCAGCCTGCCTCCTTTCTGGCATGAAATGTTTGAACATATTAGAGAAATACAAATTTGCAGACACTCACTAATGATGTTTAGTTTATAGAGAGTTTGTTTCTTTAACATGATGAAAAAATCAGATCGCTCGCAAAATTGAACAGTAAAAAGAAAAAAAGACATGACGCACTAGCAACAACAAACCCATCTAATAGCGATAAAGTATATAAAAACCAAAATTAAAACATTCTTCTTAACTAACAAAGGCAAAGTAAGTGCATACCCAGATGATATAACACTGATCATTTTTCATACTTAGCTAAATAAAATAATATAAAAAAGGGAAAAAAAAAAGGAAAAATAGTAATTGAGTAAAAAGTTCCAAATTTTAGGGAGGACAGACAATGAGACTCGAAGATACATATTCCACACCTCAATTAAACCCCAAATGTGAAAATACAAAGCCCAAGCATGAAAATTCAAAATGTCTTCGGGAATCCAAACATCAACTTTAATTCCCAATTAAAACTGCACTAAAATATATAAGAAAACCTGCAGAAACGGTTAAAAAAACTAAAAGAGAAAAACGAACCAAGCGGATGTTCCATCTTGAATGAGCTCTTAGCCATGATAGTAATTCTGTAGCGAAAAACAGATTAAAGAAACAAAAAACAAAAAAAAAGAACACAAAAATTAGGGTTTGCTACGAAGGTGGCGATCCGTTGATGAACTAAAAATAAAAAGCAAAAGCGTGATATAGGGATAGTTTGCAATTGAAAATGATATTGCTTACCAGAGAAGGGCGAAGAGGAATAAGAGAGAAGAATCGTGTGAGATCAGGGAAGACGAAACCAGAAACTATTGAAAACTTGTTATATCCATTTGGGTCTTGAGTATCTGTGGTCAACGACACCGTTTCCTAACTCTCTTGCTTCACGGTTAAGATTTTTAATTAAAAGAGTGAATAGATTTAAATTATTTTCTAAATTTAATGATTTTGTTAGTTTTATGGCATTTTATTTTAATTTCAAAAATTAATTTAAATATACTTCTCTTACAATAATTTAATTTATATACGTGGAAGGTAAATTCGGATAAGTATATTTTTTTATGTTAACCAATGCTTTTAAAAAGAAATTGGTTGTTTCCTTATCTAATAATAAAATTGAATTTCGAATATTTCTTATAGAGTTTTAAACATTTTTAGGTGATAAAAAAAAATTTAGAAATATAAAATATTTGTTTAAAATATCACTGGAATTCATGAAAGTATGTCATATTGTCATATTAGGATCTGTAAATAAGATTTTTTTTTTTAAAAAAAAAAAAGGTCAAAAGAATATCTAAAAATGAAATATGTCAATTACTCTGATAAAAAAATAATGTGATTTGAGTGATAATATTAATATATGTTTAACTACTAAAATGGTTAGTCATATGTTTGAATAATCATATTTTGAAGATTTATAGGAAAAGGAAATAAAAAATAATCAAATTTATAGGAATTTAAAATTAGCCATATATAAGTTAAAAACAATTTCTTATAATTCTTTATAAATTAATTTATATATAATTTTTTTTTTTTTAAAGTTAACTTATGGTAAAAATTGCGGAACTAACTTAACGTTCAGTTTATGATCTTCTTTAACCTACTTAATTCGTAGTCTATATAAATTGACGGAGTCATACAAACTTTAATAATCTTCTTTAACCTACTTAAATCATTATATATTTTTAAATAAAAATATTTATTCTATTTAAATAATTTTTTATGCTATTATATATACGTGTATTTAATTAAAATCTTTTGAATTAATATTTATCTCATAATTGTATAATTTACATATTCAATTAAAGTTTTATCATCGTTTATGTATTTATATGTGATGTGAGAACGGATTGAGAAATAATAATGAAATGTAATAATTATATTTTATTTATTTATTCGATTTATAAATTTATACACTTATAATTATACAAGATTAGATAAATTAGTCCATAAATTTTATGGAAATCAACTATATCAGACCAAATACCTCTAATTTTAATACTTTTTATTTCTTAATTTTCAAATTAATAGACTAATAAATTAAATGCTTAGTTATGATTTTAATTCTAAAATTTAGAATAATTTTTATTTTGGTCCTTTAAATTTTAAAATATTTATTTTAGTTTCTTAAAATTGAAAAAAAAATATTATTTTAATTTCTATATATTAAATTTACAAGATTAAAATGAGATTATCAAAGTTATTTTTAATGTGTTAAATTTAATATTTAAGAATTAAATTTATATTTTAATAAATTTATGAGATTAAATTTTTTTTTTTTATTTTAGAAATTAAAAATGTATTAACATTTCTCATTCTAAATTAGTTGTTTATATTAATTCTGTGGGTAGTACAATATCATATAAATTTAAAGAACTTCAGACAAAATAATTACCGTAAAATAATCTGTTAAAAGAATTAATGTTTGACTTAATTTTGTAAATTCTATCATTGATCTATATAAATACTTAAAATATTGTGTATTAATTTCTACATGTCACGTTCATTATTTTTTTAAAAACTGATATAAACAATAAACAATGGTGTTTATATAAACAATAACACGTTATTTATTCTAATGATAAATTTTTGTGAAGAAAATTTTATAAAAAATTGTATTATAAACAAGCTAAGATAACAAATGAAAACATTGTATACTGGGATTATAGAATCAAATTGAAAATTTAAAAAAGACCGTATAATATATTTTTTAGGTCAATAAAATAGAGTACAATTTAATATTTTGAGTTGTGAGCCCAATTCAAAGCCCATATTTGTCTCAATTTGCTACGCTTACGGCCCATGTATGAAGAATGAATTCGGCTCAGAATTTCCGTTTGGGCCGGGCTGTTATCGATCCGCTTAAATTTCTAGTCTATTTATATAAATAGTCAATTTTTTGAGAGTTGTTTTGTCAATCATATATTCGAAAAAAGATATATAAACATACTTAAAAGTAAAAAAAAAAAAAAGTGTTTAAATTTGATCCTATCATTAAATTTAATATATTAAAGTAAACACTTATGTTTATGTTGTGACATATTACCCGTGGAGAAGATAATTGACATTATTCACGTAACCGTTTAAATAATTGGACTAAAGTGAAAATTAACTTCTTTTTTTTTAATTTAAAAAAAAAAAACTTGAGACATCTCAATATCTCATTTTTAATTTAGTTCTTGAACTTAGCCATTTATTACCATTTTGACCATGTAAACATTTTAGAATTTTCATTTAATCCTATATTACATATAAATTATTAGCAAAAACATCCACCATCTTTCCCATTTTCATTTTCTATTTCTCTTTTTTTTTTCACATATAATTGATAAAATAGGTCTTCTTCGATAGATTATGTTGAATTTCTCATAAAATGGATTAGTTTAGGCTAAGAAAATTATTTAAATTAAAACATATCAATTTTGAATTGACCATATATTTTTTTAATTAGATTTTTTTTTTTTAGTTTTTTAAATAATACCAATCATACAAGATTGAATAAATTGTATAAATTTGAAATAATAAAAAAAATAAAAAAAAGTGTTGAAAATAATAAGTTGTAGGCATTAGTTCTGCTGTACTCTAATAGAATCTGCGAAGCATTAATATCTACAATGCGATCGCAAGTGGCCAATTGATGAATCGTTTTCCTTCATTTCATATTTCGATGGTCACTCCTTCACTATTGACCCATCAAGCTTTTCGAGTTCTTGCTTTTCCTAGTATGAAAAATGAGGATCAATATCTTAGTCAAACTCAAATGAAAAAAAAAAAAACAACATTTTTATGATTGTACCTCCAAGATCTTGTAATTGGATCATTAAACTTTTTCCAATGGAAAAAAAGAAAAAATCAAAGTCAATATAGGGTCTTAATTGAATGAAGTATTTGCTGAGAAACTTGTTAGATAACACATGTGAGTTGATGTTGCGATCTGGAGGGATAATCATAATCTAAAATATTTTATCTTAGAACATTTTAAAGAGTTTGAAGATCTCCTAAGAGTAATTTATATATATATATATATATATATATACTTTTTTGTTAGTGTAAAATTTATTTATTTATTTACAAAATCAAAGTTCTTAAAATATAAGAAATAATAATTAAAAATCTAAAATACTATCTTACTTCTATTGTTTTTTAGGAGTAAAAAATTATTTAATTCTGTACAATTAATTAAAAATGCTGTTTTTAATGAACATTTTATTGTGGTACCTAATATTTTCGACACATGATATCTTATCTTGTATTGATTTCAAATGTCATTATATTTAATATAATTTATAATTTTTTTTTAAATAAAATAAGTAACAATTTAAAAAATTATTAATTAACGAGTCATGTTTAAGTTGAGAAATCCTCAACCTAAACGTAAAAAGAGAATATCATAAAAATCTCACGTTTGAATTATAACGAAGCCGGTTGTTGATAAAAATGGCTTAAAAAATGCATATAACCTTTAAACGAATGAGGTAAATAGTGTGTAAAAAGTGTTAACCATGGTTGGGAATGTGAAAAGAGGATAGGGTAGGTTTAATTACAGAAAAGATGCTTATTGCCTTGTCACACTTCTGTACTTGGTGATGGCAGATTTAAATTTGGTAAATTTTATTCCCCTCTCATTCACGTGCTTGCATTCTTCTCATGAAGAGGTCACAGCAGAATTTAATGGTGCAGTGTAGTCATTCTCACATGTTTGTGTCTACCTACTAACATTATGTGTGTTATGTGTAATATGGATCCAAAGTTTAAAGCCTATACTGTGTATTGTCCTTGTTCCTGCTCTTCAGTTACCATAATTATGGGAGAGGATAACTCACTTTGCAGAGGGAACCTCTTCACCTCTGTTAGCTCATTTCATCATTTTTACAATTCATTTTTTCTCTTATGGCTTACATTCATTACTTACATCACATATTTTTTTTAATCCTTCAATTAGTAATGCAATAGTTCTTCTTTAAATTTTAATTAATGACTATTTTTTTTAGTAATTTTTTTTATATATTTAATTATTTTATATCAATTTCCATTATTTTATATCAATTTTCAAATAAATAAATAGTTAAGGAAATTTTATATAAATTAAAAATAAAATTTAATTATATTATATAAATGAGAAGTAAAATTTACATTTTTAAACTGAAAATGAATTAAACTCTAATAACTTTTTACATTATATCAAAATTTAATTAATAAACTTATTAAATTTAAATTAAGTCACTTATATATTTAAATTATGATAAATTTTATATAATTTAAGAAATTTTGATTGTTAATAAAATTATTAATAAATTAAATTAAATCTAAATTAACTCGTTGTTGAATTTAAATTAAATTACTTATTTATTGTAAATTCACCAAAAATAACTTTCACAAAAATAACTTTTCCCTGCACAAGAGTTATTTATCCCTTTCTCCCATTACTACATGGGATGCATGTGGAGTAGGGATAGAACTACTTGGTTACATGTTATCACGGTAATATTTTTATGTTTAAATATATTATGCTATATTAGTCTTAATTTTTTTTTTTATATTTATAACATACATTAGGTAGATAAAATATATGTTAATTTATAACCATTCTAATAGAGATATTTCATTTTGGTTTATATATTTGTAGGACATTTTTATCTTTGGTTTTTATTAGGGATTTAATTACTTACTTCCTCTTTATTATTTTTTAAAATATGATGAAACATGAGTCATCAAGTGTTTCTCTTTTTCCCCGTTTATATAACCGCTTTGACTGCTCATATTAACTTCAGTTATAATCATTTTATTTTTTTAATAATTGTTTTTAACATATATTTATTGTCATATGTTATTAATATTTAGTTTGAATAAGAAATGTCCATAAATTAAAAGACCTACAAATTTGCTATATTAAGATTTTAAGTGGGAGGTAGGGAAAAGATTTTTATATATAGACTCATAATCTATTAGTTAAAAGATTTTCTTTGACATTTTTCAAGAGAATGTAATAATTGGTGATGATAAATATGATATATGATATTTTTTTCATTTTTCGAAGAATTTTTTGAAAGTTTAATAAATTTGAAACATAATATTGAAATAATAATTAAAAATAATAAATAAAATTATTAAAAATAAATTAATTAAATTTTTATTTTATCATAAAATTACTTTAAAAATATCATAATAATAATAAATAATTAAAAAATAATATTTAAATAATAATAAAATTAACAATAATAAATAAATCTATTCATTTTTCTATTTATTTTTGTTCTCTTTCTTTTAATTTAAAAAGTATATTTTTTATTCTTTCTTTTCATTTTTTTTCTTGGGATATTGGTAAATTTCATTCCAAGACCCCTAAAATCTGTGCTCTCTTTTTAGTATTCTCAAAAGGGTTATGACAATTATGAAAAAGAAATGTGCAGCTCTTTGTCGTTTAACTACACAAGTTCAGCCATTTATGTATATCCAATTCCCATGTTCACACTTTTACATAATCTCATGTTTTTTTTTTGGAACATTCTTCATTTATTCTGATACTCTAGGGCATGTTTTCTTTAAAAATAATAATGATAATGCATTTTTTTCTTAAAAACTTCTATAAAACTTCCTTAGTCACTAAATATATAAGGGGGTTAATTACTTCCAAAAATAAGAATTAAAAAACTGTTTTTTATTTTGTTTGGGTTTACAAGTTTGGAGGAATTAATATAAGTCGGAGAGATTCATGGAGAATGCTTTAAATTTGAAAAAACAATAAGTAATGATGAACTAATAAAATTTGAATTGAAATAAGAATGCTTTTTTCTTATTACATGGTATTAGTTATTATATTTATGTTTGGTTTTCTTGTGTCTTTTTGTGTGTTGATGTATATTAAATGTAAGTGTCCGTAAATAATTTTTGAGATATAATATTGATTGTGGGATATGTTACCTAGAAAATGATGTGGCAGAAAGAGTATGTTAGATGATTTGGTTAGGTCATGAATATTTCCCAATTTAAAAGTAACAAGACGTTAGCAAAAGGAAACTTTAAACCTAAAAGACCATATATTGCTTAGCTAGTTTTGGCACGCGTAGTTGCCATACCCAATTGTTAATCATGATTTTCCCCTCATTTGTAGCAAAGAATTGGAGGCACCTAACCATGCATACATACATACAGATGATGCTGCTGCTGATGCTGCATCATCAATTGCATTTGTAGTAGAGGAATCATCACTGAACCTACGAAGTGCCTCATGAGAGGCTTGGTATGATGATGGCTATGAGTACCACAACCCTAAACCCACAAAAGCAAAGGTTCTTTTTCACTGTTTGATTCATAAATGCTGATTGAACTGAACCAACATCCCTCTCCTTCCACACCACAATCCATAAATGCCCTCATTTAAAGCCACAGATTTGTCTCCTCTCACCCTTTTCACGATTCCTGTACCTCTTTAAATTAATATTCCAACTTCCTCAGTGCCATGGTTGTTGAGAATTTAATGCAACTCCTTCAATGCCACCACCACTATACCCTTATTTTCTGCTCTCATGTTGGGCAATACCTTCTTTAAAACTTCACACTTAATCCTCACACTCTCTCTCTCTCTCTCTAATCTCTAATATCTCTTTGTTATGTACATGAACAACAACACATCTCAACATGTCCACCCCTATATGGTGTTAACTTCTTCTCCATTCATAGATCACTGTCAGTCCCTTCCTGCTTCTCTTCAACTCATTTAAACCTTTATATGAATGTTGTGTATGTTATGTTTCACTACTGTTGTTCTTATTATTAGCACTTTTCAACCCCCAAGTGAAAAACACATAGGGCCCCTTCTGAATTTTTGTTACAATCTTCCTGCTATATTATTTGTGGTTGCTTTTTCAGCAGATGTGTGAAGAGAAGTTAGGGCAAAGAAATGGTGGCAATGAGGGGTAGAGGGGACCGGTTCAACGGGATATTGGTCCGGTTCAATAAGAAAGCAATGCTCAAAATGTTTAAGGGTCCTGTTTTTTCATTGAGCCGTGCCAATATCACGAGCCACTGCTCTTCACACCCCTGAATGATGTTTCTTCTCTTTGCATTCTTCCATGGCCTTTTCATTCAGAGACATGTTTCATATGCAGGTTGTGTACTCTTCATCATTCTCTTTCTTTCCTTAACCCTTTTATCTTGTTTCGTTTTTATAACCTGGTTTGAAAGAGTTTATTTATGCATCTTATGGTTCTTATAATAGTAAGAAACAGTACTTGTGCAAGTGTTTTGGAAGTTTCTAATATATCCATAAATTTTTTTCTGCTTCTTTAATTTTAAATAGTTTATGAAGAACATAGCTTATAAAACAGTTTATATGTGCATGAATTAATGTTGAAAGAATACAAAGATTCTTTTGGAAGAAACAATTTTTGGCACATTGGAAATTGTTATTAAATTAATATTGAAAATTGTGGCAGTATTTTCTAAACTTTAATATAAACTTGGCTTATATAAATATTTACTCTACACTTTCGTTATTATTCTTTGTGTTTAAGGTATTTTTACATGATTTAAGAAAAATTCAACTTATATAATTTAGACTAAATTATTTTTATTTATTTTTTCGTAATTTTCTGTCATTTGCAGCTACTTCATTTATTGTCTAATGAAACAATTTTCTATCTTATTTAATTTAAGGATTTAGACTACATTACCCTTATTTATTGATTTGTAAATCCTCTATATCATTGTTTCAACTACTTAATTTATACATTTATGAAACAATATTCTATAATATTTTAAAACTCAAAATTGTCAATACTTTACTAGAAAAATCTTAGTTACTCAACTATATATAAAAATATAACTGAAAAAAAAAATACACGATTAAATATTAGATTTTAAAAACAATAATAAAAAAAAATAAAGCACCCAAAGATTTGAATTGGAAAGTGTGTGTGTTTGGGTCACTTTCCATGGACACTTCTAATTGCTCATATTGTGTTTATTGACAAAGTTTAATGAGAGTTAAGAGAAACTCTCAGTTTCTCACATTAAAAAAATGAATAAATGAAAAATGTAAGTCGTATTATATATCATTATTATTATTATTATTAAGTAATTCATATCTACTTTTATTTAATAGAAAAAATTTTAAAAATTTTTAAATAAATCATTATTTTTTTTAATTTAAATTTAATTATAATATACAATAACACTTATTAATATGAAATGTTTGAAAATTTGTTTAATGAAATAATTTTTAATATTCTTTAAGTAATTTAATATATTAAATAATTTTTATTTGAATTTAATTATTATTTTAATATTATTTTTTAAAATTTTTAAACTTTAAACACTTCCTCAGCATATTTATAAATCTACGATACCTATCTTTAATTCATTTTTTTTTTTCCATTTTTCAAAAACACGAAAATAAGTATACGTTTTAAAGATATTTTTATGTTTGGTAGGAGCTTATGATTATCTTTAATTTCTGGGTGAGTATCTTATATTATTATTACATTGAATACCTATTTTTATTATATTATTCTTCTATTTTTCTTTTCACTTTTAATTAACTTTTCTTAAGTTACTAAGTATCAATCAAACATGACAATGGGAATAACATTCCTGGTATAATATTTACTGGAATATAATTTCTAAGAAAACAAAATCTCTAAATATAAAGAAGGAAAAAAAGTGCTTAAACCTAACAAGTTAATATGCAGAAAACGAATTACTAAATAAATTTTAACATTTTTTAAATTACTAAAGTAAAATAAAAATTCTAAATTAATAAATATTTTTTTATAATTACTAAATATCAAAATCAAATATGACTTTTATCATCATTATATTTTGCATTAATACCTTTTTTACAAAATTATATGTATGATTTTTTTTGGGTTTAATAAATAAGTAATAAAAAATATTAATATCGTAATTTTGTAATGTTTAAGCTTGTTTTATACATAAAAAAAAATATTTTGAATAGCTACAATTATTTACATGCATAATTAATAGAAAATATATATAGTTAATATTAGAGATAGATTTAGAAAAACATATAAATACAAAATAAATTTAACGATATTAAATAAAATAAATATTTTTTTATTTGAATAAATTATTTAGATGAATCTTATGAAAAAATTGGAAAGAAAAAGAATATTAATTAAAAAAGAATACATATTATTTTCAAATTTTTTAAACCGAATGAATTTCTTAATGAATTGTAACTAACTTAGCACAAGTGGGCCAAAGGCCCAAAAATAAGGAGGAAGGCGAGAAAACTACGGGCAAACCCGAATCGGTTATATCCAACCCGAACAGATCAAAGCTACAAAATATAAAAGATTTAGTATGTTTTTTATTTTATATCTTTTTTCTAAATTTATTTTTGGTTTTTATATTTTTAAATTTCTTAATTTAGTTCTATAATTAAAAAAATATAATTTTATTCATTTTATCAATTTTATAGTAATTAAACTCCTTCTCAAAATCATAGGAGAATGAACACAACTTGAAAAGGTTAGAAATAGAAGTGATTTAGTGAGAACATTAGTTTTTTATTCTGCTTTAGTGGCTGATACTCACAACATCTTGCTTTTTTTCGGATAACCATGCCACAAATTTTGTATCAAGAAACAGAGAAACCATTTTAATTTTCTTTATATCTCTTTATTTCTTTTCTCTTTTTTTTTTCTTTTTTTTCTGTACCTTTTATTCTATCAGAACCATTGAATTCAAGATTGTCTTTTTCTTAATACCATGAAAGATATTAGAATTGCAACAGAAAAAAAAAATGAAAGAAAACAAATAGAGAGAAAAAACAAAAAAACGAAAAATGTATATCTTAATTAACTCACTTATTATAAATAGGTTGATAATAGATATCCATCTAAAATTTTCAAAACACTATATACCCAAAATTTTCAAAATATCCAATTAACACCCTTCAAAATATACATTTAACATTTTTGTATAAAATTCTTGTAAAAAAAAGTATATATTGAAATAAAATAATATTAAAAATATGAGTGTCATTGTAGTATTTTTAACTTTGAAGCTATATTTCTATAATTTTATATTTTTTTAATAAAATTTATATCAGAAAAAAATACATATTCAAATAAAATAATATTAAAAAAATGGGTGTTAGGAAAGTATTTTCAATTTTGAAGATGTACATCTATCATTTTTCTTATAAATAATGATGGAACTTTATATAAGTAAATATTACTTAAAATAATCCATGGATTGATTCCATGGAGCAGATTTAATTGACTTGACCCTTTCTATAAAAAATGAAGTTTGACAAAACAGCTTGCAAGACATGGTATTTTCTCTTACTATGTAAACTTCAAAAAAAAGTCAAGTATTGGACCATCTTGGTTATGTTGATTTTTTTTTAATTTAATCGAAAAATATTTCTAACACATTTTTTAAACCTTGAAACAAACGTTCCTTGGATATATCATTCTCAAAATACTAAGATTTGTATAAGTATAAATTAATATAGATTATTACATAAATAAAATATATTTCGTT
Organism: Macrotyloma uniflorum; assembly: GCA_016859785.1. Taxonomy (NCBI): domain Eukaryota; kingdom Viridiplantae; phylum Streptophyta; class Magnoliopsida; order Fabales; family Fabaceae; genus Macrotyloma; species Macrotyloma uniflorum. The sequence goes on from BDMB01000029.1 coordinate 1,342,759, forward strand.
TTACAATAATTACTCTAAAAATTATATTTAAGGTCACATAATTAATTGGAAGATAAAATTTATTACTTTTTTTTCACACTTTTATAATATATTTATCATATTTTTATAATTAAAGTTTAAATATTTTAAAATACTTTTGTTAAATTAAATAATTACATATTAAAAAACTGAATCAATTTATAAATTATATTATTATACAATACTTTTGTTCATTTATTATAGTTACTTAGTATCATAATAATATGTTAAATTATTTTGTCAAACAAGTACATTATGATTTACCATGTTGAAGTTAACTAAAATACAATAGGTTTAACAACTGTAATTAGAAATTCATTAGATAAAGATATTAAAGAAACTCTTCCTGTGAATAAGTCTGAATAAGAGTAATTTAAAAAAAAAATACAATTATAGGGACAGATATAGGTACCATAAAATTTTACCAATCACCATCTTTATTTTAAGGTTGAAGCTCAAATGATTCTTTTTTTCCATTTTTCTAGTGGACTTGCTAGTTGGATGTGTCAAATGTAGAACAAGTAGATATCATATCATTGAATCATTTCATTTCATCAACCAAAACAGCAAGCAAAGGCAGCAACAGCCACCAATTATATCTCTATTTATTAGAAGCTTGATAGCCATGGAACTATGAACAAACTGAGTGGCTCTTCAAGCATCAAAGAATGGATATCATGTGGACTATGCATCTGGTGCGTCCTCTTCTTACTAGCTGTGCTACCATGGTCAATCTCCTCTTAAAATGCAGAAGGTGCCATGGGGCAAGCATCATATTCTCTCTCACACACGCTCTCACTCCTGGTGTAAAATAACATTTCTCTATACTGCACAAAGCTATAGGAAAAGAGAAAAAAAAAATCTTGCAGGCTTGATTCATGTTGTCTTAGTAATATAATCTTCCTGAGTTAGGAAGAACTCCAATGTGACATCCTAGAAAGAGGCACTCCACAAAGCATTCTCACCCTCTCCACACCTCCTATGTACCTCTTTAATCCTTTCAGCAGACCTGCAAATTCCACTGCAGCTCCAATCAAACGATGCAACACAAATGTTGCCTGCCTGGGCCTTCCACTCACAGTCTGCAAGCAAGAGTGACCAACTCAATAATATGAAATTGTTGACTACTAATGATACTTTAAAAACAGACCAAATAGGTAACGGTATGATCATAAGAATCTATTAAGAGTCGATTTGATTTATATATTCAGGAAAAATTGTCACCTGGAGGAGTGCCACAGCAAAGTCTTCGATCATCTATATGCTCCACATCAAGTCCAATAAACCAAGATCCCAGTGACACATCCTCATTGGCATACTTGTGAAGAACATCCCTGAGACAAAACATAAAGACACAGGGTGAGGGCACAATATTAGAGCCCTTTAGTCCACTGATTTGATTTAATTTATAAAGGCTCGTACTCCAGGAATTTATGATATTACACCCAATATCCCTATTTTTTTTTTCTTTTAACCCTACACAAGTTATATAATAATATAACGCCTATTAATACAAAAGTCTTGATTTCTTGTGATATTACATGAATTGAGGGAGGTTGATGTAATCACATAAAAGAGAAAGACATTGGGTGTAGTATTATTAAACTTTAAAGGGTGTGAGTGTAATTTTCCCAATTTACAATTTATCTTTTTTTCCTTCATAAATGAGATGAAGTAGAACTTACTGGTTAATTGATATGTATGTAGCCAAATCGTTTGAAATGGCATACAACTGCCCTGTGGCATGTCGGAAATACTTGTTTCCAGCCTCTCCAAATTTCCAGTACTCAGGTTCATGGTATCTTACTCCTCTGTGCAACAAGGAAGACAGGTAACAAGCTTAAGGCAAAGAGCTTTAACAATTTAACTCATATAAAACAAAGATAAAAGACAAGCATTTCTCACTTTTGAGATAGGACTGGCCCAGATTTCATGCATCCAATGTATATCCGTGATTTTGATCGGTGTCTAACTAGAGTTTCTCCCAGTGTTGCTGAAATAGAAAGAACAAGAGACTTAGCGAAAAAGTACACTTTAAAACAATATCATGCATACTTATTTATTATCTAAAAAATAAAACTCGTGTCTATGACTTGGTGGTACAGATCTAAGATTGTTGTGAAGAAGTAGTGATTTTATTATATTGTTAATAAGTGAACACGTTCTATACCCAAGAAGAGGTTTGGTTAATACAAAACAACAACTCCTCATGCTAATTTTATACAAAAAGTTAGAGGTTTTCAGAATTTTTAGAACTAATAATTAATACCTATATTTACATGAACATCATCATCAACTTTGACATAGAAATCAGCATCCCACAAGTTTACAGCAGTGGCAAAGTAGGTTTTTGTCTTTGCTGATAATTCAAGGTATCCTTCCACATGATTCTGCATAAACAAAGTATAAATAAGTGAAAGGGACATACATGTGTAGGTAACAGCAATGAAGCAAAAAGGAAGGCATGTGTCAAATTACCAGCCTCAAGAAATCTCCATGCTTTCTGTCCTCAGCTTCAATAGCTCTGTCAAGAATACCCCCTGATGTAGCACTAGATAAAGGAGAGAAAAATAGATCAAATTATATAATTCGTCTAATATATTCATTGGTTATGACTGATAAATTGATGGATATGTCATATGTGTGCAGTTCCTCATATCTGGAAAATTAAAATATAGATTGAATACATGAAGATCTAATAAATGCAAGGAATATTTTGCTCAAGCATGTTGATTTTGGATCGAGACAAAAGCATGATAATGTCGCTAGTTATGTAACAACATCATTTAAAAAGAGATGGCATAGCTACCTGTGTCCAATTACAAAGCGGATGATAATGCCCTTCTCCTCTAGCTTCTTTCTTTTCTCACCTATTTTCCATGTTAACAAAGGAACCAACCATCACAAAAAGTCACCAGTAAAATACATAAAATACATTGAAACCAATAGTAAAAAATATTAAGAAATGGAGTTGAATTATAAACCTTGTGGCATCCAAGTGGCACGAACCGAGTCCCTTCTTTTCCTGCTGCTAAATGCAGTATTAATACCAACGACCATAAGGTACTTTCTCTTACCAGATGATTCACTCATCCTTATATCATCTGAAACAGGAGCACCACTTCGTAGAGACTCCTGAGTTGCCCTTGCAGCAGCCAATTCCATCTCTAAGTTTGAAATAGTCTTGTCCAATGTTCTACATTCAATACCCTCCCATAAGTTTGGCATGCAAAATAACAAAAAAAATACACCAAGACTCACAATATTATCATCATGGCACTACATATAACTTACTGTATGGAATTATGACTCTTGTAAACTTCACCATAAATGTCTTTATCGTGCTTCATTTCCAATTCTTGCAACTAAAGAGTACACCAACAGACATAATTAAAATAAATAATGAATATCAGATTTAAAAAGTAGAAAAGGTTCAGCAACCACAAGATTGTCGGTGCTTACAATTCTGGAATTGCAACCTTCTGAAACTACATTCAATTTATCAGCTTCTGCAGCCGTTGGTCGTGCTAGTCCTTTGTTGTTTTCAGGAATAGTCCATATCCTGTTATGAACATTAACATTTCTGATCAGAAAAAAGTACCATAACAACCACCTTACCGGTTGCGAAGGCAATACCATTATACAATAAAGAATGCATTTATTAAAATCTAACGCACCGACAAACAAGTTGCCTGAATTAATAACAAGCCAGATCCAAAAATTAACCGACATCTTTTTAGGTTCAAAGTTAACAGCTTTAGTATTATTACACAACTACCTTAGGAAAATAAACATACTAGAGTGCCAAGTAACATAAACAGTATTTTATTTTCCATTTTTTCCCAATAGTATGTTCTTGGAGACAATCTTGAATGAAAGGCAATTGGACAGTAAATATAAGACGCTTCTCTCAATGGAGATTCGGACCTTGATTCGCCAGATCATATGTGACTAATCCCTCTAGCTAGACTCAACCCACAGATGCTTTTTACTCTAAAAATAGCGGTTAAATTTACAGATGGATTCATAAAACATTAGCAATGAGAACTGAACCAGGAATTGAGACCAGACACCATAGTTGACTTGCCAATAAGAGTCAATCATACAGTGTAAAGATGAAATCTTAAACCGTAGATTACAATGATTTAGAATCATTCATGGCAATTGAATCCAGATCTAAATCCATTCTTCTACAAGCTTCAATGAACCCGAGATACACGAGAAATGTAACACACAAGCAAGTCAATGAATCAAACACACGAAAACCAATAATTAACCGTAAAAACACATAAAGATCTGAGAATACTGATCAGAAGACTAACCAAACAACTCAGAATACACGAACTCGTTTCACGAACAGAATGAATCAAAACTTAAAAACCGAGAAGAAATCAACATTTATGAATTAAAAAAGGGTGCGAAATGGAGAAATAGGAATTGGGAAAAGTGATGAACCTGGTAGTGAAGAGCATTCCAGCACAGAAGCTTCCCAAACACAAAAACAGTGCCCATCTCTGCGAAATAACGCTTCTAGGAGACAATTCTCCTCTGCTCTTCCAAGTCATAATTTTGAAGTAATCTTCAAACTTGGCACTTCAACAGGCAAAAACCCAGATGAGAAACTGGGTTTCTGAAAGTGAAGTGGACCTTCTGAAGAAGAAGAATATAAGGGGGGCAGAGAGAGAAAGAGAAAGAGAAAGAAAAAGAAAATCAGAATAGAACAGAACAGAGCAGAACAACAGAGAGATGCTCTGTGTGTTTTTGAAGTTGTGATTTGTTGTTGGTTTGCTTTATGGTATGTATGAAAGTGTTGAGGTTAGTTTTGGTGTGATTTCTTTTCTCTGTGCGTGGCTTTGGAGGTGTGGTAAGGGACGTTGAAGGGTGGTGAAGGGACTGGTTAACCGACCGGTTTTATATTTACCTTAATGCCCAAACTATCCTTGTCCTACCCTTCATTTCTTTAATGGAAACTCGCTAGTAACAGTAAATGTTCTTGTCATCACATTAATGTCCCTCTTTCTCTCTCCTTACACACTTCTTAACCACAGGTTCTCCACCAAACCAACCATTTTCTATTGCTACACTGTGTAACATGTGCAAAGTGCCATATACAACTAATAAATAAACTACTCCCATCTTCATCTCCCTATTTCTCACATATGTGTTACATTTCATGTTTCATGTTTTGAATATTTCAACTATTTATCATCATATTATCCCTATGATATGCTTGGAGATTATTGGATCTGAGTGTGACATGACATTATAGAGAATCATATTCCATGCTCTCTATTTTTTTCTGCATCTGCATTTAGTTAATTGACTAATTACTTGATTTTATAGTAGTGTTTTGTCATTAAAAAAATTATATTTATAAAGAATTCAAATGTTAAATTACGTTTCAAAGATTATGTTGACATAGAAACCAAGAGGGTGAATTTTCATACAATCAAGCAAACATTTAAAAGTCTAGTGTTCTATTGTTTTTGGTTGCTTTTTTCTTTCTGGGTAAATAGCTTATCCTTGACAGTGATATATTCAATAATGTTGTTTTAAGAATTATACGTTTGAAGCTTATTGGCGATATGCTCAAAGAATAAAGAATGAAGAAAATATAGAAAGTGACACAGTTAGAAAGTTCCTTTTAGGTAGCTATAAATTTACAATTTCCTCATTTTTATGATAATATTTATATTATATAATAGAGAGAAATGTCTTATGCATTGAAAATGTAATGTAAAGATGTGTTATTCTGACAAATAATATAAAAAATATTTTAAATCATATTTTATGATTGATTAATAATGTAAAAAAAGTTATAATATAGATCATAAAATTCTGTTATATTATTCTTCATTATTTCTCGTTTTACTTTTATAAAAAAAAAAAATTATGATATTTTGTCATCAACATAAAAACATGACTAGCTAAGAGATAGCTTTAATTTGCATTATGAGCACTTACAAAATTACAAAATTAGAATATGCATAGTAGAATATAATAAAAATATAAATTAGTAAAACTTAAATAAAAATTATTTAGTAAAATAATTGATTTATAAATAATAAAAAAATATAAGAGACAAATATTTAAAGTTTTCAATTTTTATAATTTTGACAATTTGAATTTTTAACTAAATGTTATTTTATTAGTAATTTATAAATACTTTATAATGCTTCTGATAAAAAAATTAAGTTAGTAATAAAATTTTATATAATATATATATATATATGTGTGTGTGTGTAAAGTAAATAATATATATTATGGTTATTTGACTGGTAGTTTAGAACTGTGGCTATCACTACTATGAACTAGTGTTTAAAAATTTGAGAGTTTGTGAAAAAGAATATTTAATATTACAAAGGTTAGTTATGGTATTGAGTGAAGGTTAAATATAATAAAGTTTCCTTTTTTATTCCATCAATGACACACTAATTTTACATTGTGTATGTTTGAGCTCATTTAATTATCATATCTATGAACTTAGAAATTTTTGTATGATTATGTGAGGGTACAATATATTATTATTATTATTGTTATGGATTAATTACTTGAAATATTAAAACTTATAACTTATGATTCATGTGTACTTTATGTGTTGTATATTTATAAGTTATGATTCATGTGTAGTGATGTGTTGTATTACTTTTTTTTTCTTTTCAATATTGTGAGTTTAAGCTAATATTACTTAATAAAGTTTATCTTTTTTGCCTTTCAAAGAAAATATATACTTATTATATAAAAGTTTTTGTAAAATTATCCAATTATAAATAATTATATAAATCAGTTTTTTTTTTCAAAATAATTATCTAACTAGTTAAAAATGACATTAATTGTTATCCTCATTTTTTATATTATAAGGTAATTGGTTTTGCTAACTAGAAAATAAACATATAATTGATACTAGTCAAAGTAAATTTGAATAAGACTGTTCAAGGTTTGGATGAATTAGTTTTACACAATTTCTTTAAAAATGAAAAGTTTAGGAAAAAAATGAAAAATTACTAGTATAATTTACTCATTTTTTAATTTATAATCTAATTATATAATAAATTTTGATGTAATTAGAATTTACGAAACAAATAACTGATTAAACTGTTTATTAATCCTATTGTTTTATGCGCCGACACATGGAATTTTTCTGAAGCATGTGGTTCGAAACATGACAGCACTTTTAACAACTGTGTTGTACAGCATCGTGATGAACGGCACGTGCGTTTCCTCATAGTTTTTCTTCAACTTTCACATGTCATGTCAATCAACGAGAAAACAATTAGATGTTAAATAGTTTATTATTATTTTTTATTTAATTTACTATTAATTTATCTATCTTTTTAGAAATAAAATAATATAAAAATTATTAACTTATCTAATAAAAAATAAAATATAAAGCTAATATATTCATATTTATTAAACATACAATATATTTTTTTTATTTGTACATACATATCAACATCATGTTATTATCTCATTAAATTAATATTAAAATTAATTCATTTCAAAAGTCTTAAAATTCAAATTAAAAAATATTAAAACTTAATGTTGAAGTACAAAAACAAATCAAAATATATTAAAAATATTAATTAATCTATAATTTCATTTCTCATCTGTAATATATGCATATTCTAAAAAAAACCAAATATTGAACTTAGAAATCAATTAGTATAGGTTGTTTTAGCTTGATAACTAATAACATTAAATTGAAATTTAAGTATGTTAAATGTTGAAGAAAACACCCTTCACCTGTAAATCAGTCTTCTACATGAATATATATATAGTATTTTATGTTAATAATTAATAATATATTAAAAATTAACAAGAATTATTTAAATTTATAAAATTAAAAGGCTATATATAGTTAATTTTTTATAGAAACTAAAATTAGATGAAGGTAGAAATGGATTTAGCCTAAATAATGTGTTTTTTTTTTCCTATTTCCTATATTTGTAGGGAGAAAAATTGGTTTCTTGAAATTCCATCATGTGCCAATTAGTTGTGTCAAACCTAGAGGCTTTTCTTCTCTATTTTCTTCTGCTAGAGGTTAGTGAATGGATTTGTGAACATGAAGATTTAAAAAGAGGAAGCAATGAAGAAAGTGTGATTAAATGGATTAGTAAACATGAAGATTAAAAAAGATGAAATCAAAGGAAGCCATGTGGTGTGAAAATGGTGAGGGAGAGAGATAGCATAGTTGCTTGAAATAGGATTCTAGTGTCACTTTTAAAGCAGTGTTGGTACTCCTCTTTCGTTCTTTCTTGAAGCAACACAAAGCTGCCATTGTACGAGACTTAGACCAACTGTAGTTTGGTGACTTCCTCTACATGCTCTGTCACACCAGAAATTACACATAGTTTCTTAGTTCATAATGCAGAAATTTGAGTTTTTGTAATGTGATAAACTAAACTGGAAAATGCACTAGATTAGTATCATAATAATCTAAAATATATAGTAAATGTAAGGTGGCCATAAGACCAAAAGAATTTCAAATGCCATTTTGAAACTTTGGGAGCTACCATTCCACTATTGGTAATAATGACAGTATTTTTGGCAAAGAGGGCTTCTGATGCAATGATAAGAACATGATTGTCCCCCACTGCTACAATCAAATTGTACTTTTTGGGTTTGCATCTTGGTGCCTCGAGACTCAATGTGCCATGATTCATTTTCTTAAAGTAAAGAATTACCCTAAACAAATTTGAAAGTGTGGTGAACAGGGTCTCTAGGACCCACAAGAAATACTTACCACCAAACTTTTTTAAGATTGGGTTAATCATTCTAGAGACAAAGAAACCTAAATTCCACTGCTTTAACACGTTCAAAATCATGGTCCAAAGACCACAAAAGGCTATATTCATCTAGATACTTCTTTTTCTTTATGAGTAGCTCAACCAAATAAACCAACCTACCCAAAATATTGAACCTTACATCACAATTATCTCTCAAATGATTGATCTCCCAAAACAGAACTGACTTAATTACTTGAAAGAAAAAGTTATAAATTTTAGAACTTTCAATAAACAATGTGATTTTCTTGATATATTTCCATAGAAACAAACAAGGGCAGACACCACCAATCTTTGGGTAACTTATTTATTATCAATTATGGACATGTGAAGGTCAGTGTGACCCACAGTCCATACATAATTGAATCTTTTATGTAAAATGGCATATATGAAAAAATGCCATTATTCACCAGTGACCACCCTTCTCATGTGGCCTACTCTTCACTGCATTTGATTCAAGGGCACAGAGTCCCAGTTGAGATTCTGCATGATCCTAAAGTCTGGGGCAAGAAGGGCATTTCATTTGTACAATTTTAACTGAATGAGGAAAATGAAGTAAAAAGCAATGTCATTATCAATCACTACAATGAAAGTACTGAGTAATTTTCACTGAGGAACAACTACACTTCTGCAACATGCCATTTTTCTAAAGGTAAGGTCCATACAAAAGAAAAGTATGATTTTCTGACTCACTCTTTTAATTGGTCCAGTAAATGTTCTGCTGAAACAAATAAACCAAAATCACATAGAATAGTTAAAATCTCACGTTATTTATATATATATATATAATATAATATAAATACATGATGAAATTATAAATATAAATAAATACAAAACCTATTTCATAAATTAATTTTGTAAAATTTAATGAAAAATAAACTTTTTTTTCAAAAAGATGTCCAGACACAATTATAGTATCTTATATTACTCTTGAATTGTCCGTTGGCCAGGCCCATTTATTGAATTTAACATCTATTAATTTTTAGGTTTCATTATGCAAGTTAACTTGATATTTTAAATCTTTTTTATCAACTTAACCAAAATTTCTTATTAATACTAATAATACTTTTTCTTATAAAGAAAATACAATTATTAAATCCAATTACATGTCTTTATTAAAAATTATGGTGAGATTGAAAATAAAATATGAATTAATTGGATGTGGAGTTTTTTCTAATTTTAAGACTTAAAGTTATAAGTTGTAAAATTTTGATATCTAAAAATAATTTTCTAGATTAAGTAAATAATAATAATAGTAATAAATATTAATATTTTAATTAAATTATGTTACGAATATTTAAAATTAGATTAGTTAACTTTTTTATAAATACTAATAAAATAAAAATTTAATAGATGAATAATTATTGGAATGTGATATTTTTTAATTCTAAACTTTAAAGATACAATTTAAATAATTTTTTATCTTAAATATTTTTTTTTAATTAAAAATATAAGTAATTAATATTAAAATTAAGTTAATATGAAATATAATATTATTTTAAAAATTACTTAATTAGAAATGATATGTATTATTTTACTTTAGATTGATAAAATATACATTTTAACAAATTATTGTCTTAAATTATTTCTTTAAATTAAATATTTTTTGAAATAATAATAATAATAAAAAGAATAAAATATTTTAAAAGATTAGTTTAAATATACAGATATGTCGATTTTATATTTTGTAATGTATAAATTTAAAATTTTAAAAAACTTTAAATTAAGAATATATATTAATAAATATTTTTCTATAAAGAAATATATAATAAAGATATACTTATTAATAATAAGATATTTCGAAATAAATATAAAAAAATGTAATATTATTTTTTCTCTTATTTTACTAATAATTCTTAAAATAATAACTGTAAGGACCAGTGTGTGGTAGTTTTAGCAAGATAGTAGTTTAAGTAGTGAAGGCTGAAAGTGATCGGTAAAGTTTTAAAAAGAAATATAGATAGAAAAACTTAACCTTTCAACCTTCATTATTCTAAGTTCACCATCTTTCTATAAAACATTTTTTCTAAACTCTCTTTACCTTCTCTCTAACCAATTTTCCCACCTTCCATCATTTTCAAGATTTGAGTATACCATTGTGAAGTTTGCGGAGAATAGATTTACTTGTACCGATCATAATTTCAATTTGGGTAAGTTTTCCTAATTTTCCTCCTATGGCTTGAGAAGAAAATTTGGTGTTTATAGATTAAAATTGTGTTTTTAGGCGCTTATAGGACCAATTGGAGTTTCTAAGCTTAGATTCATAAGAGAAATGACTAATTGAACTGAGGAATTTAAGGTAAGGGAAGCTAGAACTTTGACTTTTATTTTTTTTAGGAAATTTGTGTTTCTGCTTTGAATCTGTGAAAATTGGATTGTTGTATGGTGTTCTGTGTGCTTGACTGTGTTTCGGAAGCCATTGCATGTTGAATCGGAGCTCGGCCTGAGAAAATCCGCTGAGCGCAGGGATCCTGCGCTAAGCGAATTTGTTACAGGGATGACTGTAAAATTTCGCTTAGCGCACAGTGCGCTCAGCGCATGAAACTTGCGTTGAGCGGAATTCTACAGCGATCATCGGGCGAAAAATTCGCTGAGCGGAGGAACAGCGCGCAGTGCGCTGAGCGAATTTAAAAAAAAAAAAAAAAAAATTCGCTGAGTGGATCTGGGCTACGCTGAGCAAATTTTTCCCAGTGTGTTTGACTTTATTTGAGTTGAAAAGGTTAAATTGATATATGTATGTATGTATGATGTTCTTAAACGAGTGTATGTGATGCATGAACTGTAACTTTGATGAATGGAAGTGATAATGGGCTTATGAATGTGTATGTTAGAGAAAAGTAACTATGATGATGAGTATGAATGACATGTGGCATGTGGTAGATTAGTGTGTATGGATCTAGGGATATCATATAAAGTATCCAGACCTCAATGTAAGTCCTGGTCACGTAGACTAAGGCCACATGTGGTGAGAGGTCGATGGAGGTCCCATCAGTTACTCAGAGGAGGAGCTAGATGGGGCTACCCTGATGTTGTGAGTAGTGAGGGGATGACGCTGAGGTGAAAAAGACTCAGTTAGTCGGTCGTTATAAGACCCGTGGTCCGTGTTTTGATACATCAGGTGCTAGCCTTAGATGTTTGAGATCCATACGGTCTTCCGGAAGATGTCAGTCTTGAAGGTGATATGTAATGTGTGAATGTGAATGTGAATGTGAATGTGATTATGTGTAAAGCCTTAGTTAGACCCTTACACTTGGATATGATTATAAACAATATCTTATGTAGTTTATATAATTATATACTGTTCTTTTGTATTTCTAGCTTACCCTATTTGTATGGTGTTTTGTTTGATTGTTATGATCGCGTTCCTACACGGGAACAGGTGTCAGGTCAGGAGAGGATTCCTCATCAGAAGATAGTAGAACTAGGAAATTTATGTAATAGGGTTTTTGTAATTTCTTTTTATTATAAAAAATAGAAAAATTTATCAAAAACTTTGTGAGACTCTATTTTAGGAATGTAATAGAATTAATATTATGAAATAACAAGATATTATGAGTAATTTAGTATAATTAACAAATTTTGGATTTGTTACAATAACAATAAAAAAAACAATTAAAATTTAATTAATACATATAAAAACTAATATTAAATATCTTATTATATAGAATTAACTTTTGAATTTAAATTTTATTTTTACAGATTATTTCTATTAATAATAATGCATCTGAAAATAATGATGTAATAATAATTCAATATTGATATAGTAGTATTTTTTTATATTCACATTGTTTTAAAGATGAAATTAAATTTAAAGATGAAATTAAATTAAAGTATATTAATAAAATTTTATCTTATTTTTAAAAATAAATTAAATTTAAAGTTTATTATTAATATAATATTAAAATTTACCGAAATTTTTTTTAATCTCAATTTATATAATCTAGATATATACAGGAATTGTATTATATATCTCATAAATTTTAGGATATTACTAAAGGACTGTACCAGTAAAAACTAAAAAAAAAGCACGAGTAGAAACTTAAAGGTAGATGCAATCGTTCTAAAGTTTTATATTCCTTTACTGTATCATATTAGCTTCTAAATGGTGACGATGTGACTGGTTCTTGGTATTTTTCTAAGCTCAATCAATGCTTTAACTTTCCTTTACGTCTCATTTTCTAGTGTCCAAGTGCCGACAAGTTACAGGACTCTTCTTCATTGACCAATCTTGCACCATTTTTCAGTCCAAGAAGAGTCTTTGGTCCATGCAGAAATCACTATCTAACAACTTTATTTTTATTTTTTTGCTTATTTCAACCCAGAAAAACACCTTTTTTCCTAGTGGGGGACAGACACATGAACACAATCAACAAAACATTTTTCTAATTGTCTCCATGGAATCCAACTTACCATTGTTGTCTTTTCTATCACCAAATTCAGATATGATCATTCTGTCACTGTTATTTCAGCTCCAACATTAACTCTTGGATTAATTGCCTCAAACAGGGAATTAAGAAGGGTGAATTGGATTGATATTGAATTGACTTATAATGGGTGAGTAAAAAAATTATTACTTTCAAATAAAAATAATTGAATCATAAGTATATATCTTTTTATCTACTAATAAATGTTGAATCAAACAATTAATATCAAAATTAAGTTGTTGATTTCAATTTTCAATTATAATTATGATAATAAATATTTGATTCAATATAATTAAGATTCTTATATTTTTATTAATAAATTCATATCTTTAAATTAAAAAAAAAAATGTAAATTTCATTGACAGAACTTTAAAGATAAAATCTAAATACACATATTTCTAGTCCAAATTTATTTATATGAAAATACAAACTTTAACAAAAATTAGGAAATAAAATTACATTATTTTTGTTATTATTAATTTATTTATTAACTATTTAAAGTATTAAAAGAATTATCAATCCATAAATTAATTAAAAGTTAAAAATTTTAAAGTTCATATTTTCTGCAATTTTTTTATGTTTATATTTAATTCATAAAAAAGATAAAAAAAAATCTAAATGAGAAAATCAAAGTATCTATAATATTAATATATATATATATATATTATGATATAAATTTTATATACACAGATAATTTTTTAAATTTTTTAAAAAATGATAAATATTTTTATATATAATGTATGAAAGTATTAATATCAATATTTTTATATTTAATTTTAAAAATTTGAAAATAAATTATTTAGTAGGTTAATCAATGTTAGATTATTCAATAGTATTTTTAATATTATTTATTAAATTTAAATTTGTTTTATTAATCTTATTAATTTTTTTTATAAAAAACGAATTTATAATTTTTTTTTTAAATATTTCTATAATTTAATTTTTTTATTATTTTAATATAAAAATAAAATATTAAATCAACTAATTAATTAATAAAAAAATTATAAATATTTTAATATGTTATAACAGAAAAAATAATAAAAAAATAATTTTTTTATTTTTCTTATGATAAGAAAAAAATTATGAATATTTTTTTTAATTTTTTTTATTTTTTAATTTCTAATATTTCATAATATTATAATATATATTAATAAGTAAATTATTTATATATATTTTTTCATAATACTTATTAAAAAAATATTATAAATATAAAATATATATTCTTGAAAATAGATAAAATTTTTCCTTTTATATATTAAAAATATTATTTATATAATATATTTGATTATATTAAATTAATTACAAAAAAATTAATTATAATTTTATTATTAATTACACATATTTTTTTAAAAAATAAATTAAAAAACTTAAATATTTGATTTTTTATTAAATTTTTTTTATAAATTATATAAACGTATTTAAAAATAAAAATTATAAAATAATATATAAAGTCATTTCGTTTTAATAATAAATATAAAAAGTTATATCAACATATTTTATTTAATTTTATTAATAACTATAAAATAATTATTTTAATTTTTTATTAACATTTAATTTTCTTAAAAATTATTGTTATTTATTATTATTATTATTATTAAAAAAATATAAAAATAGCTATTTTATCTAATACACAAATATATGTAATAAAGTAAATATATATTTATATTTATATATATATATATATTTATTTTTTTTCTAAAAGTGAGTTTTATAAAGTTATAAAAATTAAACTAATAATTTATATATATAATATATAAAAATTAAAATTATCTTTATTTTTATATATAATAATAAATTAAAATTAAAATTTCAATGGAGAATGTGAGTTTTCCATCTTCATCTAAGTTTGACTTTTATTCATATCCTAGAATTATGTAGGTAAAGAAAATATTGTTTATTTTTTCAAAATAAAATATACAGTTTTGTGTTTTTCTAATAAGAAAATTATATTTACTTTTTAAATAAGTGATATTTTTAAAATTATTTATTTTGTAAATAATTTATTTAAATTTAACTAAATTAGTCCTACACAATTAATTTTTCAAGCCATCGGATTCAATCACATACAATCTTTAATCAATACTAGTATTTCTCTCTAATTCTCTTCGATAACACGGATTATTATGTAATTAAGTGTTAGTTATTTTTTGTCTCTGTAAATCATAATTATATTTTAAAAAAAAAATTGAATCATGAACATTTATAACATAATAAGTTTAACTTTTTCAAATAGTATATAAGTAAAATAATTTCACATATAACTTATTTTTAAATATAAAAATTGTGTTGCCAAATTGGGCTTTTATGCTTGAAGGCCCAATTATATTAGACAAGTGTCTATTGTCAAACATCTGAATGAGCCACGTAGGCCGAACAAAATGCTTAAATCAAACTCGGCCGCCACGAGCATGAGCGGTCACCGCCTCCACCGTGCTCAGCACAAGACCCAAACTGAATCTCGCCGAAGAAGAAAGTGAACAACGCTCACACGATGCGCGCGGCATTCAACGTCGCCACAGTAGCCGCCGCAGCTGCTATCATATGCGTCTTCTTCGCTGTGCGAAGGCGCAAGCAGAACAAGTCCTCTTCGAGTTCCTGCTATTTGCATTCCGAACAGAAACCACAGAGTGCATTCAAGCGCGTATTATCGGATAATTCCTACACTCCGTTCAAGCACTTCAGCAACGACGGTACATTTTACACTCCGCACAGTTGTTTCTGTGTTTGGTTGCATTGAACCGAGGAACACGTTAAAGTTCATGTACTCGATCATGATGATTAGTTGCAGTAACTGTAGGAAATACGTAATAGCTTTTGTTTTCGTATTTGTAATGCTTCCGAAGACTTTTTCTGTTTATTTTTTTGTTCTTGTGATTTTTCTCTCGAGGCTTAGAATTCGAAGAGCTGAGTGGAGTTTGGTGATGTTTACCGGAGATTTTGAGTTATGAAGTGGATTGAGTTGGAGGAAGGTTGAATTTGATAGAAGAGTTATCGTAATTTCGTAATCGAGATTTCTTTAACAAAATTAGCACATAGTACAGAATACATAAAGCTAGACATTCGTTCTTTTAATTTTCTTTTGAATTCTTCCTCTGCATTGAGTTTTGTATGAAAGTTGTGAAGATGAAACTGAGTTTAGTAGTTTTCTTACAGAGAATACTTCGAATTCGCATCCATTCGAGGTGGAGATTACAGCATTGTTGAAAACTCCTCAGCCTGAAATTGAATTTGGAACTGAGATCGTGGACTTGGAATTGAAGGATTCATATGTTTGGGTTCACACCGAGACGCAGTTAAAGGAATTAGTTGATGTTTTGAGCGAAGAGAGGTTCTTCGCTGTGGATACAGAGCAACATAGCTTACGATCTTTTCTAGGCTTTACAGCATTAGTTCAGGTAATTTTGAGCAGTTTTTAACAACTTGTCTCTGATTGCATTATGTCAAGAATTTGTTTGATAAATTTGATGATGCATTTGTCTTTTTATGGCATTAAGCAGATTTCTACACGGGAGAAAGATTATTTGGTTGACACAATTGCCTTGCATGATTTTATGGGCATTCTTTGCCCAGTTTTTGCCAATCCTTCAATTTGTAAAGTATGTAAGTTATCGGCTTCATATTTCAGAACTGTTTAAATAAGAATTAGATATTTTTGGGAGGGGGGTTTACTTCTTTTAAAATAATATAGTTGGAATAATTCAGATTTTACCCGGTCTAATTATACTTTTGATCTTTCAGGTATTGTAATGTGTGATTTTGGTTCTTATTTGTCATGTCATCATCTAGTGTTACATTGGCAAAATCTATTAAGTATTTAATGGAATACATATACAGATAACGGGACCAAAGTTGCACATTAGCAATGCAATACCTAGAAGACCTAATTTGCACAATTGGAATTTTGGGAGACTAAAATCACACAATTGTGATATTCGGGAACAAAAAGGGAAAAAGTAGATAGATAGGTAGATATTGCAATAAAAGCATATTATCTATTGAAAAATATTTCAGTTGAGTTTTTGTCTGTAATTTTGATATCCAATTTTACAGTTTTTTCCCTCTCTTTCCAATGGAAAATTTGTGGATAGGTGTTCCATGGTGCTGACAATGATATAGTGTGGCTACAGAGGGACTTCCACATATATGTTGTCAATCTATTTGATACTTCAAAGGTGAGCTACTACATGTTGCCATGTGCCATACAGAAATTTTTCCTCATGCATAACAGAACTGGAGAAGTTTGCATTCGGCAAGTTCTTTTCTTTTTTTTTTTTCTGTTTTTTAATTTAGTGCGTTGTTCATGTACTGTAGGCATGCGAGGTGCTGTCAAAACCACAGAAATCACTTGCATATTTGCTTGAAACTTACTGTGGTGTGACAACAAATAAACTATTACAGGTTTGACCTATCATATTTGATCCTTCATTGAATGAATTTATTAATTATCTTCAACAAAGTTTAGTTTTGTCTTAAGTATTTAGTACTTACCACCATTTAGCCTGGATAACTAATATTTACTAAAATGTAATGCCTAAAGTTTTCATTTGCTTATGTAGCAGATTTCAGCCCACAATGAATTTGAACATTATAAAATAAATTATGAAGTTATGGCATTCTATTAGCTTTTCCCAATGAATGGTAGACTTCTTGTGTCTAATCTAATGAGAGCATTACACTTCCGTTCAGGGAACTATTTCTCTTTTATATAATTTTTGTAACATTCTTTCTAATTATTCTTTCACTTGTTTTATTGGGTAGACCTCATTTATAATTTTCTTTTGTTTGTAGATAGGATTACAATTGAAACATTTGAAGGAGTTTGACCCCTAGCAGTTGAGATTACGGCTAAAATAATGTAATGAATTGGCAATCGGTTACAAATATGTTTGAATAAGATCATATTTGAATAATGCTTGAATGATGAATTTTTACTAGACCTTATTGAACTAAAGCAGATAAAAAATTAGAGGCATGCTAAAAATACAATGGTTGATTGTAGCATGAAACTTTAATGATGAATTCATTTTCACTATCACAAGGGCAGATGGTGTAATAACACATCTACTCTGTCTTTTTAGTTGTCATCATTTAAATTGAAATTGAGATTGCTCCTGCAAGTTAGAAGATAGTTCTGAATCATACATTTGAATAGCTCCCTGTTCTACTTTTCTGAAGTAGCTATCTGAGGAATGAATTATATTGTGCCCTCATTTGCATTGGCGAAGAATTGTTTATAATCTTGTTACATTGGTTATTAATGATACAGTTATGTGGACACTGCAAAACTCTGAGTGTCTGCACCCCTCAGTGCTCTGAGGCCCCAATTCTCTCTCAAAAAATAACAAGATGATCTCTTTCTCCACCTCTCCTCTTATATATAGGCAACATGACCTGTTCAACTGTCTTACCTAACTAACTAGTTAATGGATGACTAACTAACCTAATGTACTTAACTACTAATGGGGCTAATTAACAAACATTTTTCTATTTCATGTATTAAAATGTTCAAAAGAGACAGAATGCTATTATTCTGTGTTTTGGATGTTTTTAGTTAGCTTTCAGAACTGATTTATTTTATATTGCTTAATGTAGCGTGAAGATTGGAGACAGCGTCCTCTTTCAGCAGAAATGGTACATTATGCCCGAACAGATGCGCACTTTCTGTTGTATATTGCAAATTGTCTGATCAATGAACTCAAACAACTAGACAATGGTATTCATTCTTGTCTTATGTTGTGAGGAAAGAGAGAAAAGATATAAACGAAATAAATTCTGATAAATGTTACCATTTTCTTAAGTAGACAGAAACTTGAAAGTCTATCTCAGTCAAGCTCTTGTCCTCCTTTTATATTTTTCCCAAGCCTTAAAAACTATGGGTTTGAAGGTAAAGTGATTATTTTATACCTGAGATGGTGCAAAATCTGCAACCAATAATTATGATAGCCCTTAGCATGTTGTCATTTTAACCAGATAACTTTGATTAATTAACTGAAAAAATAAGTTTTATATTTGTCACTTCTCATCTCAACAACTTCTTTGGACGCTATGTTAATGTTGTTGGTTCTAAATTCTGAATTCATTATTGTGTCAGAAAACTCTTGTTCCGGTGACAAATTCCATTTTGTTCTCGAGGCTAGTAGGCGTTCAAACATGATTTGCTTACAACTTTTCACAAAGGAGATTGAAGCTTATCCTGGAGAATCGTCTGCATTATCATTATTTTCCCGTCAAGTGAACAGTCATGGTTGTCCATCTATTTCAAATGAAACCCAGGTTTGCTGCTTCCTGTTCAGACTATAAAGTCCAATTAGATGCATAGTTCTAATGTGATCTTTCTGATTTTGGATTTAGAATATTGTGAGGCAACTATGCGCATGGAGAGATCTGATGGTGAGTTATAATATATAACGGCTCCTTAAATTTACTACCATTTAAGAATAGTTTTATAATTATTACTGTGACTACTAACAGTCTTTCTTCACTTCCTTTAGTTTAAACACTGCTTTAGTTTGCAAATTATGAGATGGAGCATAAATTCATTCTGTGTTCATAGTCATTCGCCAGATCTCATAATTTTTTTTTTCAAATTACGGTAACATCTTTTTATGCTGTCTGGCAAAAACAAAACCTCAGAGTAATAATGGACTAAGAAAAAGAATACATTGAGCATTTCTTTTCTTGTATGTTAAAAATTATTACAATTGAAAATATTTGACATATTCAGTTATTTGTTGGTTGGATATTTTTTCAAGTTAGCAATAGAAATATTTAGGTTTAAGTTCATTTCTACCATAATTTATCTCAAAAATAAATCTATAAAACTATTTGTGTGCTGGATTTGACTTATTTTGGAGAAATAGTCACTTCTTTTGCTAAATTTACTTTTTTAGTGGAAAAAAGCTTTTATTTTTCAAGAAAAAAAAATGTTTCCATGCATCTGCTTAGTTAAAACTGAAATAAATTTATTAATTAAGATTCTGTTGCATGCTGTAACAATTTTGATGTAGTGCTGAAAATATTCTATTTGGTGCTACAAATTTGTATGTTAGTAACATGAGTTGATTATTCTGTGGCATTTCCATACTTCAGGCTCGTATTCATGATGAGAGCTTAAAATATGTACTCTCAGACCAGGCAATTGTTGCTTTGGCAAGTCAGTCTTCAGCAAGTCCCTCTGAAATACACAAGACCATAACCCAGGCTGATATGAATATGGAAATGGGTGTGAACTCTTTCACCATTTCCCCATCTACAGTTGTTTGCAGTCACTTGAGTGATATCTATTATCTGCTTGCAAACAAGTTGGTTAATGATGATGATATTTATTCAGTGATTCTTCAGAAGTGTTTAGGTCAAAATGGGAGTTGTCCACTTTCTATATTTAATTATGCTTTGTTGATAAACAGTAACCTAAGACCTAATTTAGCCCATAAACAACTGGGCCCAAAAAATCCTAAACAATATTCTCGAAAGGCTTCTCGAGATTTGTTTGTTCAAAAATTCTCGTGTAAATCTCCTGTTTATCACAATTGCCGGATATTCGCTAATGATGGGAGGCTGCTTTGTTATTGCGACGACAAGAAGCTTAAATGGTTTGTGCACTTCATTTTTTTATTTCTAGTTTTTAGACTAAATTTCTTTTGTTTCTCTTTGATTAATTTTTTAAATTTACAGGTATCTTAGTCGGGATCTTGCAAAACTTGTTGACGAAGATCCCCCAGCTATAATGCTTCTCTTTGAACCCAAAGGCCGCCCAGAGGATGAAGACAATGACTTCTATATCCAGAGCAAGAAAAATATATGTGTTGGGTGTGGTGAAGGAAATCACTACTTACGGTATCGAATAATCCCATCATGTTACAGAATACATTTCCCTGAACATTTGAAAAGCCATCGTTCTCATGATATTGTCCTACTTTGTGTGGATTGCCATGAGGTTGCACATGCTGCTGCAGAAAAGTATAAAAGGAAAATAGCTGTTGAATATGGAATTCCTCTCTACCTTCGGAGGGTAGTTCATCCAGGTCAAAAGACTGAAAAACAAATTGAAGAGGCTGGTGTATCTCCATTACAGTTACGAACAGCTGCTATGGCCCTTCTACGCCATGGACCAAGAATGCCTCCCAATCGTCGAGAAGAACTGACTGAGGTTTGATTGTTTTTCTGTCTGTTATATTGGTTTCTTTACACAGCCATTGACTATTGTTGTGGCCCACCTGATGAAATTCTATTAAATAGTTTGAACTAAATGTTGTTAGAGATAGCCAGGTTTGATTGATCTGTTTAAGGAATTATTTGTAGATGGATTAGACGCATTATAAAGATAAAAAAATATGGGTTCTAAATTATAATTCTGTAGTGATTATCATTGTTCGTTATTTGATAATTTGCATGCAGATTATAAAGAGATATTATGGAGGAAGGGACATAACTGACGAAGATCTAGAAAGAGCTTTGCAAGTTGGCTTGACTCCTCATGGGAGAAGACGATTTGAGAAGAAGAGAGGATTTTCTTTTAAACATTCTACAGAGAATACTGCTACATTGCCGGAACAGAATAATCATGTTGGTTGCTCACCCAGAATGAGTATTGTGGATGACTTAAAAGTTGATGTTCATGATGGCTCTTATGCAAATGAAGTAGATACAGAACTTTTTATGGGAAACGATGATTTTAGAAACTCTACTTTAGCTTCTGATATTACAGTTAATGGAGCTGGCTCTGCAACTTTGAATAAAAATGCGATTACAGTTGAAACTACAGATTGCAATGAAGGAAGTGACTCGACTGTAAATGTTGATAATAGCTGTCTGAGCAGAAGGCAAACAAGTGGACTTAGTGACTTGTCCTGCTCCCCCAATGATGAAAAATCTATACAAACCGAACATAATTCAAAACTCTCTCTCTTGGGACATGGGCCACATGGGAAACAAGTTGTAGAACATTTACTGAGGGAGTATGGTGAAGATGGCGTTCGAGAGTTTTGTCAGAGATGGAGACAAGTATTTGTGGACGCTGTGAAACCACGTTTTCTTCCTGGTGGTTGGGATGTAAAACACAGGTATGCTATGATTATTTTTTCTTCTATATATCTAATAAAAAGTTTCATCATTTAGCCGTTAATTTATGCTCAATGAGCATATATTTCATATATTCAATATACCTTTTGAGGCATATTATTATCTAATATGTGGGTTACAAGAAAATAAATAGTAATCTCCCTTAAAAAAACGGAAAGAATATATAAACCAGTCATTTTCAAGTTGATGCAAAAAAGACTATTCAAGAATCTGAAAAAAGTGACACCATTTTTAGTTTCATAAATAGATTGCGAACGTAGTTCATATTCAAAATCCTGCATTCACATTATTTATTCATTTAATAAATTCAGTTTCTAAGGAAATTGATGTTGCTTGAAATCGTCCTGAATATATCTTTAGTGAATATCCCAAAATCTTTTAATGTTAGTTTTACTGGTCAGTAGATAGTTATTTGCAGTACACTTGTAATACTGATGTTTATACTGAGTTTTCATTTCTTTCCACGAGGCTTTGATTTTGGACACTATTTTTGCCAGTGGAAGAAGAGACTTCGGGGAGTTCAGTGTATACAAACCTGCCAAGAGAGCAGCTTCAGCTACTGGAGGAGAATAACTCTGCAGGAATTACAAAATTTGTGTTTAATACTCAGCTTGTCGCATAGAAACTTACATTAACTCGTTACTTCATTTTTTGTTGATTTTACTATTTGATCATTCTTGAGCATTTTTGTCTTGTAACAAAAGTACAAATAACTTTCAAGGACATTTTTGCCCATGCTCTAATTATTCAAACATGAATTTACAAAAGCAACACCTTTGTAACATGTTTACCAAGCATGACGCACAGCATTGAAACGCCAAATAAAAACCAGAAGCAAATTCTAAGAGAAGGAACCTCTCTATCAGCTTCAAAAGCATTTAATTTTCTTTTTATATATTTTAGTTCTTATTGTGCACCAAAATGCGATAAACCAGCAGTTATATTACCGCTGCAGCAAAAAAAGATACTTTAGATAACATGTAAACAAATAATTCATTTAATTACGGGGGCAATTCAATTCAGCAGATGTATCTTTCCATCTTGATGTGTTGTCTGACATCCATATCCAGTTACAAAATTTTTGTATAAAACAAGAATCCACTTTTGTCCACCTAACGAGCAAAAATCCCTCGGTAGTGCACAAGATTAAAGGAAGCCATAGTTATAAACGATTGTCCGCTCCATCAAACCCTTGAATCTTCTAATAGAAATCTATATTAGAACCATTAAAATAAAAATTATGTTGAGAATACAAATTGAACCATAGTTAAAAAGACAGCAAGTATTACCATGATACAAGCAGTTATAGTGACAACAGCTGTGATTTGTGGTCAATGCCGTTGAATATGTAAGTTCCAGACATTGGTACGAATTGCTTTGTTATGAGCTGCGTGAAACATAAGTAACGTGATTCACAACTCAAATACAATATTCATAAATAGGACGAACAAAATTAACTTGCGCTGTTAGAACATTCATTTTAGACGATTTTGCAAGAGTGTGGCCTATCTGAAACTATCATACAGAGAACAAGAACCTCGATTCAAATGCATTGGGGTGGACTTTTAGTTGAAAAACTTATCTTTCTCAAAATGGACTACTAGTCAATGCTTCAGTGTATGTTAAGTCCAGACAACAATAGGGTGATTATCCATATCTATTTTTCACTGCTTAAGTTAAAAGAGTATGAGAAAATTTGACGAATACTTTCCTATATAATACAATCATACTATAGCTATATCTAGCCTCCACCATAAGCCTTTTTATTGGTTCCCACCACTACACCCAATTTTCTCTAATTTTTCAATAGCATTCACCTTCACATACATTATTCAAAGCCAGTTAGTGAGCAATACCTTCTTTCTCAAGTCCTACGTATGGCATGAATCCCCTCCCATAAATCAACCCATTAGCAGTATGACCTGCTCATTACTTATCTAACAACCTCTCGAACCTAACCTCTGATAATAACAGAAAGTTTCATCCGCCATTGATGTTGGTCATATGCACACCACATTTTTTTCTGCAGAGCTTTATAAAAGTTATTACGAATTTCTTATATTGCAATGGTATTGCCCACATCCACAAAAGTAACTCTGTTGGATTCCATTTTTATTTTATTAAAAAACCTACGGGAATAGGTAATTGTAAAAATAATGGATTCGGGCATTGAGCAGGAATAGTATATTGCTTTCTTCTGTTACATGGTTTTGTATCTGAATTTGGATACACAATATCTGACCAAGAGGCAACATGATCATTGGACATTGGGCCCGTTATGACGATTTATGTTGGAACAAATTAGACATTTTATAATAAAACCTCTCCCTCCCAAGCAGGGATCATTACAAAAGATTGGAAAATACAACAAAAGGCAAAATTTAGTTGACTTATTTTTAAGCATGTAATTTGTATTTAGTATCTCGTGTTATGGCTTGGGTTAATGAAAGCTAAAATGTGAGTAGACCAACATGAGGCTGTAAAATTTTCCTAGGCTAAGCAAACAACCAAAGATAATAAAAAGCTTACCAACAAGACTATTCAAGATGAGCTAGAATTGCAAACCTTGATCACTTCTTGAGACGCAATTCCTCCCACTAAAGCAGCAACAGCATGAAGCTCTGCAGCACCAAAGCGACACATCTCGTTGATAAGGTCCTCAGCCAAAGTGGCACCATTGCATCCCAAGTCATTAAGTAAGCCAATCGCTGTGCTCTTTAATCGAGGTATATCCTCATCCATTGCACTTCAAGACAATTACCATATAAACAAAAACCAATCTCAAAACTATGATCCATTATAAAACAGGAAAATATTCAGATTTTAGACCCTCAACAGCGTGAAGCATTACCTGTCAAACTGTCCCGGAAAACTGTTGTAATTGGCAGCAAATCGATCAGCAGCACGAAGCAATATATAAATTCCCACAGCAATGCTGCCACTCATAAATACAAGCAGCTTTTCAGAAAAACCCATTTCCACAGATTAATTCATAACATGGAAACCATCCAGAAACATATTTTATAAAACGAACATAACCTGGAATCCTCATCAGTTAAGTACTTCTGTAAATCGGGTAGGTTTGGAGAATTAAACTCATCTTCAATTAGACGGTACCTGCAAACCTACAAAATAAAAATTAGGATCTATACAGAAGACTTTGCAGGCATCTGTAATCATGTAATTGCCCTATAATACTAAACACAGGGAAGGAAAGAAGCTTCGGGGGAGAAATAAAAGATTGCAACCATCGATGTAGAATATTACCCAACTTACCTGATTCATTAACAACAATAATAATAGAAATAATACTCTACCATCAACAAGAGCTTTCAATCGATCTATTTGGTCACAAAAAGACAAATAACAGTGTAATCCTTTTGAATATTTATTCTACAAAGCTTAAAAAAAAAAGAAAAAAACTAGCCACATTCTTAGAGTCAGGAAAATTGGGTTATAGAATCAACCAGGCGCCATTGAGTGGAATCAGATTGGGCATTGATGGAATTAAATAGATCCTAACCAATGTTTGATTAGTTTTTTGAACCAGCTCAAGAAATTTTAATCAAACTAAATAAGATTACTGCAGCAAGCAAATGGAAGTAAATAAGCGGCCGTTTGGAAAATTTACACAAGTATTCGCTTAATCTAAACTGCGCATCAGAGAAAAAGCTCGTGCAAGTTATATTTAAAGCACAGTATGCAAACAAATGCCTTCTGAACATTGGCTAAGTCATTAAGGAAGTCGAAAGTTTTCATAAAAATAAACACACCCTTGATGCCCTTAAGTCACTAGTTAGCAACACCAGAAGAAAAATAGTCTGAGTATGGCATGTCAAAAGACAGTTAGGTATGCTGGATGAGTAAAATCCACAATAGATATTGAGATTGACCCAGGTTACATTAGTTTCTAACTTATGGGAACTTTTCAATTCTAGGATCCTATAGTTAAGACTTTTCTAAGGCAAGAATGCCAAGCTCCCTTACGTTCATAGGTGCTCATAGAGAAGTTAGACAAAGGAGCTTCAGAAAAAGTTAAAGTACATAAGTTGATTTTAACTTATATATGATATGAGAAATTTCATTGATTTTACTTCTTGGATTCATTTTATTTTTTTCTCTTGAAAGTGCTTGTTATGAAATTTATTTAAACTAGCCAATTGTCCATTATTTAGATAATCAAAGACCTTTTAAGATGGAGATTCGGTAACTAGACAGATTGAAGCAAATCATTATTCAAAAATACGGAGATCATTCACAATCATTATTTGCTATATAAATTAAATTTGATCTGTAAGTTAGCTTACTTTGAGTTTTCTTGCATTTTTACAGAAGCTTTTAATCGTGGACCTTGGAATGCTATTTGAATCTCTACCAATCTTCTTCAATGTACTTCTCACTAGACGTTCTATTACAAGAAAATCAGCCTCAGCTTTAGCATGATAGATATTCTGCAAATGCACATATTGCCTGCAGGAGCATCAATATATCACAGGTAAATAAACTAACTGTTCAAAAGGAAACAACCTGAGATATGTTGGCTGAAACTATGTGCATGAAGACATCGCACTTTATATAGGATTATTACATTAATTCGAAAAAATAGAGGATATATTGTTTCCGCTAAATCAGAGATTTTGTTGCGTATACACTGCTAATGTAGAATATTCTATCATGATTTCCAACACTAATGATCATAGTTTTCTAGAGAAAATAAAAATTACTCTAAAAAAATATGCAGAGTTTTGGCTAATTACTCAGTAGAAGAAGTCATATCTGGTATAGATCCTTCAAGAGGTGCCTCACCGCCACCTTCATTTGCAATGAAATCCTGCAAAAGGGCAAGAAATGTACCATGAAATAACTAAAGTACGGGCAATCAATCAAGAACACTCACATGAGTATTAGTTGTCTCACAGCAGTAAAATACGACAAACTCATAAGTAACAATTTTCTGTTACTCCTCCAATTTCACAAGTTTAATTACCATCCAATAAAAAAAATTATAATTTTAAATATATAAGATTGTGCTCCACATCAAGTGAAGCAAAGCCAGTGATGCAATGCCAGAAGCACCAACCTTCAGAGCTGCCACCAATACCCAAAAATCTGATGAATTAGAATCCACTTCAGCAGAACTATCATTTAGTATCTGTTGCAACTCCGTACCTAGGAAAGTACACAACATTAGAGAATAGATCATATTTTTTATTGGACTGCAGATGTAAATATTCATACAATAACTAAGTATTCTAGTTTTAGATGAAAATCATTTTTTTAATTAATAAATTGGAAACTAGAAAAGCAATTCACGTAACACCACCCTCAACTGGTGACAACACATTCTTCATAGAAAGTAATGTACGGATTTGTCATTTTTCACAGAGGAAGAATTCTCCAATGAACAAGTTTATAGTAACTTGATTCCAAAACTCAACAAATAGATTTTTGGAACCTTAATATAGTACAATTGACATTTAAAAAATTAAACAGTTTTCTTTAGTTTTATTCTAGTCCCAACTCAAAGCATCCTAACCTACAAGCTCTGAGAAAACAATCCATTATTATTCTCCTTATCCAATAATGCAAAAGAATAGAGCGAGATTCTTGAAATGAAGATTTACAAAAGAAAAATGTTAAAACAAATTAATCTTATATTATCTACTTACTTATTCCTCGGGGAGCAAATACTTTGAATGATGAATCAATAGCTTCTTTATAATTATCTTCATCTTGTGCAACCTTCCCAGCCTTAAGAAGCTCCTACATAGTTCAAATCCAAAGCTAATCATATAACAAGAACAGCAGTAGATAAAAAGACTAAATGATTAAACAACAAACCTTGAACTCCTTCTTTTCTTCTCTGGTTGATGGAAGCCTACCACCATGGCTTTTGGCCCACTCATCAGCCATCTTGACCAGAATGACAACATATGGTATGTGCTTATGGGCCACAGGATCTTGCACATTCAAATCAATGTCATCTGCAAATCTGGACATATGCAATAAAAATTCAAGTGAAACTGGGGAAGGAATGACTATGGTCTCAGCTTTTCAGCAATTACTTAGGTTGACAGGAGTAGTGATATTCATGAAGGAAAAACCAGATCTTAGTATATAAGCAGAAAAAATGGGCAGCAAAGTGCACAAGGGTCCAACCTAGTGGAGTCCAGGAAGGGCACATGTAAACAGCCTTAACCCCATTACTGGAGACTCTGGAGAGGCTATTTTCAAGACTTGAGCTCATGACCTCCTGGTCATGGTCATATGGCAGTAACCTTACTATTGCATCAAGAGCAAGGCTGGCCCTTATCTTAGTATATAAAAAAATAGCCAAAAGAAAGATAAAACTACTCTATACCTCTTGAGTTCAGGCCAAGGATTATTTAACCGGAGATCATCCAAAAAATGTTCCGGCTTTGACTCAATCACATCATGTTCCTAATAAAGCCAACAAAAAGTACTATTAAACCAAAGCATTCAAATTGTTGATGCTCACAAACACACCAATTCTTTCCAATAAAGGTATTTTCGCTTTTGTAGTTCCAGCCACAATTTCCCTTCTCTTTCTAATACCAAATTGCCGCATTCAATTATTTTTCTGTTCTCTTTGACAAGTTGAATATTAGATCAAAATTTAGTCAGTGACAAAAATTAATAATACATTTCTTCAGAATATTACTTGAACTTGTAACATCGTCAAATATAAAATGAATTTAAAATTATACATTTACCAAATTACCTTCACACTAATTCGAACAAACCCTGTAAGGCCATAGGAGCGAGCAAAGATCAAAATAACATTTGCCTCCCTGCAGATTCGGTCAAGCTTTATCATTGAATTTTCCACGAGCTGGAAGTTTACCAAGATTACCATTAATGGGAGTGCACTTGAAAAGAATGTTACCTTTTTTAATTGAATAATAAAGATATATTGTCAATTGATGATTTGATAGCTTTCTTTCAATGAGAAAGATAGATAGAAAATCAGAATTATGAACAGAGGCACACAATCATGTTTACACATCCTATTATTTGTCTCATAGGAGCTATCGGCATTATAATAGCATACCTGAGTGGCAACAACCAAAGTAAATTGAGAAAAGAATGATGGATTTGTCTCAATCAATGTTTCAGGAGACTCTTCTACAAACTTAGCTTTCACTGCATCATTCAGCTCTTGAAGAAATGAGCATACACATTTTGCCTTTGACTTTCCGAGGCTAAACTCGTCCACTACAAGGTTAAGAGACAAAAATGAGAACCAAAAGAGACTCGCAAACGCATAATCAGTAATAACAAGTTGCTGTACCCAAAAAATTGTTTCCAAGGTCACCCTCTTCAACTTTAGATCCATCAACTACAGTGATGCTTCCAATCCCACCAAGAACAAGATTCTTAAGCGTTTCAGAACCGGTAGGACCACAGTTAAGTAAGCAAATACTAGATTTCTCAAGGGCAGCTTGTCCTTGGTCACCCCATATTCTGCATTTTCAAATAAACAATGCAATATGGATGAGATCAGAGATGTCTCCAAGACTGCCCCAAAACAAAATAATAATAAACTGCAGGAGCAGAGAGAAAACATTTTCTACTTTCATCTTCTGTTTTCATCTTCAATCACAAAATTGCCACCATATTTTCACTTCATTTTTCTATTTTCAAAAGTTTATACAAGAACAAGTTAATTTTTTTTTATTATTTTCTGTTTCTATTATTTCCTATACAAACTTAAAATAGAAAATGAAACATAATACCTATTCTCAAACCAAACAGCCTTAAGATTCTAATTTCATATCTGAATACATCGAACACAAAAACACACAACAAAGGAAGCACAAGAATGATAAAACAGTTATTTTCCTGCCACCAAAAATCAAATCATATCACTCAACAAAATAACAACTAGTTTCTGTCTTTCGCAGATTAAAAGCAATTTTATTCCAAAATGCATCTATTCATATACAGCAAACTCCACTCCAGTTCATTAACAGTTCACTACATTTAATCAAATCACCAAATCCCTAACACTGTACCCAAAAAAACGCCGAATGGACCTTCAGCCGTAGTACCATCACAAGAATCCACACGCCGTAACAAAATCCTCCACTCGTTCAACTAATTAATACTCGAAGATTATCGTTGAACGAACAAAAGCACACAACACTCGAAACAATTCCATATATACACAACACGCAACAGTCGAACCAATTCAATATACACAGACTCACACAACACACGAATCAATTGACTACATACACAATATAAAATCCAATACTCATACGAAAATTTATTTCTCCGCGCGATAGAGTTCGGTAGGTTTTTTAGAAGAAGACGCTTAGGTTAGCGCGAAGTGGAAGATTAGGTAAATGAGAAAATGGAGAGAGTACCTTAGTTGGCGATCGTACTTAACCTTAGGTTCTGCCATTGTTGAATTCAGACCGTTTGTTTTCTTCTTTTTTTCCTCTCTCACTTTTTCAGTTGCTATTTGTTTGGTACTTCT
This sequence comes from Macrotyloma uniflorum, assembly GCA_016859785.1. Taxonomy (NCBI): domain Eukaryota; kingdom Viridiplantae; phylum Streptophyta; class Magnoliopsida; order Fabales; family Fabaceae; genus Macrotyloma; species Macrotyloma uniflorum. Next base: position 1,373,568 of record BDMB01000029.1, read on the forward strand.
AAGTAGTAGCTTGCTTTGCTTACTACTAACGCAGTGTACAAGTTTCAGTCTACTTTGTCGAGAGGAAAACGGAAACGAGTACAAGAGACGACGTCGTGCGATGTCACCTTCAGCAGATATTCAGATTCTCTGGATCACTTTTTTTTTATGCAAGAAGAACTGAAGAAGAGTATGTACCTATGTAGCCAATTGTTAATTACTATCAGATTTATTAATATATATTTTTTACTTAATTACATTTTTATCTAGTATAATAAATTACATATGTATAAATTAACACTGTTTTAATATTGGTTAAATGAAAAGGAAAGTATGATATGATTATTTTTAAAAAATTGAAGAACTTAATCAAATCTTATTAATAATAAAATAAATAATAATAAGATTAAACAAGTAATTAAACTTATACTTTTAAAAAATATGTCATATTTTTTTAGAAAGTATTCGCCGGAGGTGTTAAAAAAATTATTATTAAAAAAAGAACTTTAAAAAAATTAAGATTTCATAAAGTATCTTCTGAAATGGTAGGATCTCAGCAAGTATTTTTCGAAAATCAATTTTCAAGAAAACAAAAATATCTAAATTAATTTTTACTGATGTGTTATTTATGCGCTAAACCTCAATCAGCAGTATAACTTTCTTATTCTTTAAGACAAATTTTCATCCGTTAAATATATTTTTTCTTTATATTCCTTTTAAAAATTATTTTGATCATTTATATTTAAAAAAAATCAATTTAATTTTCTAATTTTTAAAAATATAAAATTTTAAATTATCAACTTTATAACAATAAATAAATATTATTAAATATTATATTTAAATATAAATAATGACTAAAATTATATTTAATATGTTAAAATAAAAATAATATTATTAAATATTGAATTTAAGTATAAAAAATAGTAAAATTAAATATTTTTAAAAATTAAATAATTATTTTAATCTCTTTAAAAGTATAAAAGTCAAAAATACTTTTTGAGATAAATATGAGAAAAAAAATATTTTTTTATTTATAATTATTATCTTTTAAGTCAAATTTGCACATTATTCTTTAAATCTAATACTTTTAGAAAGTATTTTCTGAAATATAGAATTAAAAGTGAGTCTAATATTAATGGTATTATTTTTACTTAAAAGAAGTAATATTACTTATCCCATACACAATTACATGAAAAAATGTATAAATTGTAAACATAATTCATAAAAAGACATTGTGTAAGAGATTAATATGTTAAATCTAAACTCTAATAGTTTGAATACAGCTTGAATTCATGAAAATATAATGTAATATTATGATTTACATCAGAGTAAAATGCATAACAACTTAAAAGGTAATTTATGTTTTTTTTTCTTATGGAGAGATTTGGGACGAAAGAAACTTTCTATACCTAGGAATTATGATTTCTAATAATCTTGAATTCTGATAATTATAATTTTTAGAAACAATTAAAATTGTCTAGTTGAAAAAAAAAAAGTTGTTAGAAATATTTATATAAACTTCTTAGAAATCAAAGAGTGATATATATTTTTACTAAAAATTTTATTTGTTGTTATATTAAATAATTTAATCAAATGACTTTTTAGAATAAAAAATCACTTCAAGTGGAGAAAGTTAAATCTCATTTTTTATTAAAATGCTTTTGTAAAAAATTAGATTAAAATATCTTTCCTGAAAAATATAATTTAATAGAAGTGTTATTCTAGCACTTTCAGGAATCATAATGTCTTCACATTTCCAAAAACTACTAAATTCATTCTAAATGAAATGTCTTCACTTTCAGGAATCATAATATTACTAAATCCAGTCCTATAAAATTCACATTATTTAATCCACTTATTCGTTTTAATTGTTGAAACTTATCCAAATTCATGTTTTATTGATGAAAATGAGTAATATATGAACACAACACATAAGTAATAGTTGTAAAAATAACCTGGTACGTAGCTAAATGAAAAAAAAAAAAAAAAAACTGGTATTAATAAGACTGCTCTAAAATAAGATTTTTTTAGGATACGGTACAACTTGACAACTTGTATTTTTGTAGGTTTAAATAAGATTTTGTTTTATGATTTAATTTTGGTTCTGTAAATTTTTTATATATTTTGAATCTTTATAATATTGAAAATCTATCTAGGTTTTCAATTTTATGTATTATATGACATTCAATGAAAGGTTAAATGCTCACTAGTAATTAGCAAATTGTTTTATTATATAAACCGGTTATTAGTCACAAATCTCAACAAATATAATCATATTTTTAGTATTAAGTAAGTGATGTCTCACCAGAGAGACACTTATAATTTTAGGATCGAAACGAATTTGATTTGTGACTTACGAAAATTGAAAATGAATTACCTCTTCGCTATAGTGTAAAGTTCTTCACAAACATAATATTTGTTTGTATCCACGAAATTTGATTTGTCTTGAACATTTTCTTTTATGTAAATGGAATGCTTTGTGGCCACCCACAATTAAGTTAAGAAAAACCATCATTTAAGTCTCAAAGAGTTAGTAATTAAAAGTTCTGTACATACTAAAAAAAACTTAACATAATTCACCTCATTTTAATTGTAGAAAAAAATGACAAAGAAAATGAATAATTTCTGTGAGAAACATAAGACAAAACCGGCTTAGAAATAATCAGCGTTATACGTAGGGCACCTCGTATTAGATCAACGAAAATAAATAAATCTATTTTTATTAGAAGCATCTAGCGAGGTTACGTATGCACAACTTTGTAAATGATTCTAGAATTATGATTGCTCAAAAATACATAATCCTTTTTTTTCTTTTAAATTTAAAATCATTTGGAAATTCAAATGTATAATATTTCTTTGAAGATTTTATCACTAACATTTAAAAATATTTATTTATTTCAAATTTAATTATATAAAATATTTATTTTATGCCTTACATAGGTTAGAGTATTAATTAAACTCAATTCCTAGTAACAACAAATTCTAGTCACGCTCTTTGAAATACTCTGTTTAAACTTGCATATAACAACAAAATCTCTATTTAGTTTCATCACTTAAGTATGTTTAAAGTTAATTCAAATATGAGTATTATCTCTAATAAATATAATTAAGAGTAGCTCCAAAAATAAGATTTTTCGTATAAAATTAAGAAAAATAATTAACTTAACTAATGTTTTAATTAAGTTTTTTTTTTTTCATTATTCATTCAAATTTAGAAAGAATTACAAATCTTAATGAATGGAGTCTTTAAAATAGTTTTTTTTAGTTATTCAAATTTTTACCTAAGTATTTGTCACAATGTGTGATGTTCATTTATTCTAATTACTACAAATTAACATAATCTTTTCCCATTAATTTTTAACTTTAAATTAATAGAAAAACCCAGAAAGTTTCATTCTAGAATTGTTGAGAACTGCTAGAAGTGCGAGTTTGTTTGTGACAGTAGCTGATAGAAGAAGCTCGTGAACTCAACCTCAATGGTGCCACTTTAACATCCCAATCAATAGTCACAGTCGTCGTCATCATCATCAATTTCAATTTCATACTACACACATAGAGCATAAAATAACCAAATCTCTTCCGCACAAGGCACCACAAAATCATTACCAAATCGGTCACGCACTCTCTCTTTCTTGTCCCGCTTCCGAATGCGTGATCATCACCATGTATATAACGACTCACTCTTCCTCTGCCTCTTCGCTCCTCAGAGCAACCGCGCCCAAACTCCTTTCTCCCTCACCTTGTAGAACCTTCGCTTTTCCTCCTTCTTTCACTCCCTACTCTTCTCGCAATTCCCTCCGCTCCTCTCTCCCGCGGTGGAGCCACCAACTCCATCGCGCCTCTCCGCTCACTCTCCGTACTCGAGTCAGAGCCGTCGCTCCCGCCGTCGAACGCTTCCACCGAGAAATCGCTACCATGGGTGCTTCACCTCTCCTCTCTCGCAATTCTCAAGCGTTTATTTTATTCACCTTGTATTCGTTCATTTTAATCGATTTCCGTTTTGAATTTCGCCTTTTGTTATCCATTTCGTTGCTTTCTGTTCAGCTTTCCGACAGGAGCGTGTGCTCAGCGTTTAGTCACAATTTTTTTTATTTACAGTTTTCGAAAAGAAAAAAATAATATATGTTAGTAGTGTGAATGTTTTTTACACTGTTATTTAATAGCAAATGGTCTTATAATCATAGAAAGTTTCCATGTGAAAGTGTGTGCCTATTAAACTCATTTTATAAATTTGAGGATTTTATCTAACGTATGATATGAGTGATGTTATAAATATTATGGATAATTTTTTTATTGACTGACAATGTAAAATCTTTTCATTTGTGAGTGCATGTGTATGAAACTGTTTTTAAAATGGAGTATTATGTACCAAGGTTTGGTTGGAGTAGTGGTGTGATTTGCACTATCTTATCTAGCTGTCATTGTGTGGATTTATAAGATGTGTTCAGGTTTGTAATGTAGAGTGCTGATTTTATGTTCCGGTTACTGTTCATTTCAGCCAACGAAAATCCTTTCAAGGGAAACTTGACTAGTCTCCCCAAGCCTGGTGGTGGCGAGTTTGGAAAGTTCTATAGTCTTCCTTCTCTCAATGATCCGAGAATTGGTAATTTGCTGAAATGACTTGCCTGACTGTATTCATGCTTTGAATCATGCTATGTGTTAAGTGTGATGGAGTCTTGATTAAAATACATTATGTTAGTACTTTCATGTTTATATTTTCTGTGTCTTGTGTGACAGTTGTGTTACTGATGGTATCAACTTTTTGCCTGTATAACAGACAGGTTACCGTACTCCATCAGAATTCTACTTGAATCCGCCATTCGTAATTGTGACAATTTTCAAGTAAAAAAGGAAGATGTAGAGAAGATTCTTGCCTGGGAACTAAATTCTACAAAGCAAGTTGAGATTCCTTTCAAGCCTGCTCGTGTTCTCTTGCAGGTATCTTGTTAACTTCTGGAACCTGGATACAGTGAAATAGTTATGTTATGGATGGATGATAGCGAGTTATATGCTTTATTTTTTGAACTTATTTCCTCACCCCAGGATTTTACTGGAGTGCCGGCCGTTGTTGACCTGGCTTGCATGCGCGATGCTATGAATAAGCTTGGCAGTGATTCAAATAAGATCAATCCTCTGGTAAGCATCTTTGTTATCATTGCAAATGTGCCTTTGTTCTGTATAAATTCTTGATCTTAATCACCAAAGAAATTTCAAAATTTTAATTCTACATCAGGGAGCGGTGCATGTACCTTGAACTCATAATTACTTATGTAATGTTACACCTTAAGGTATGTTTCGGAATCCGGTGCTCGGGTGTTAAAAGTATGTCAGCGGAACGAACTCAAGGGTATCTTTTGAGGAGACTAGTGGAGAAAACTTCATTTACATAAAACCTGAAGGAAATTCTTCTTAACTAGTTTGATTTAAAAGTACTTAAACTAGTACGATTTATATATTTATTGGGTAATTTAGCTTAATGCAAATTGGTTTTAAGATGAAATCTCACATTTTGGGGTTTGAAAAAACAGGGTTAAACATATTTTCCTTATATTTTTTGTTTGTTCTAAGTTATTCTGACTTCTGAGGTATAATAATGAACAGGTTCCTGTTGATCTTGTCATTGATCATTCAGTTCAAGTTGATGTTACAAGGTCCGAAAATGCAGTGCAGGCCAATATGGAGCTTGAATTCCAGAGGAACAAGGAGAGATTTGCTTTTCTTAAATGGGGGTCAACTGCATTCCGTAACATGCTTGTTGTTCCTCCTGGTTCTGGTATAGTACATCAGGTAAGTTTAGAAAATTATATGCTGACTTCATTGAATTTAATTGTTCTTTTTGTAATTAATGTTGAGGACTTGAGGTTTGATGTCTTGAATTTCAGGTCAATCTTGAATATCTTGGAAGGGTTGTATTCAACAATGAGGGCCTCCTCTATCCTGACAGTGTGGTTGGGACTGATTCACATACAACTATGATAGATGGGCTTGGTGTTGCTGGATGGGGAGTTGGAGGTATTGAAGCTGAGGCAGCAATGCTTGGTCAGGTACATTACCCTGTGATCTTGATATATAAACATGTAATGCAATGAATGCCTATCTTAATTCTATTCAGGACACTTCTGATTAATGAATTATGATGGCACATTTGACTCTCTTGGTATTTATTTATTTGCTTTATCTTGAAGTGTGCTGATTGTATTGCTGTGTGCGACAATTCTTAATAGCCTATGAGCATGGTTTTGCCTGGTGTTGTCGGGTTCAAGTTATCTGGAAAACTACTCAATGGTGTTACAGCAACAGACTTAGTTCTAACTGTGACTCAAATTCTGCGAAAGCATGGTGTTGTGGGGAAATTTGTTGAATTTTATGGTAATTAAGTTCTCTTGAGGCCTACTGTCGCTTATTTTTTTCCTCCTTTTTTCAACTTACACTGATTGTCCTTGCTGATTAACAGTTATTTGTTTTGTTATCTAGGTGATGGTATGGGTGAATTATCTTTGGCTGATAGGGCCACTATTGCTAATATGTCTCCTGAATATGGTGCCACCATGGGCTTCTTCCCTGTGGATCATGTTACATTGCAATATCTCAAGTTAACGGGAAGGAGTGATGAGACTGTAAGTACCATGTATTGGTTTATTTATTATTTGCTGATGTGAAGTGCTTATAGATCTATTGATCTTCTTTTTGTCTGGATACAGGTGGCCATGATAGAGTCTTATCTCAGGGCAAACAAACTGTTTGTTGACTATAATGAGGTAATATCAGTAGAGTGTCAGTGCCCTATAAACTTGTCCATTTTAACAAAATGACGTATGCATGCGTATATGTTGGAGGTATGGAACACTAATTTCTTTTCCATGAATTCAGCCTCCACAAGACAGAGTTTATTCATCATATCTTGAATTAAACCTTTCTGATGTTGAACCATGTATTTCAGGACCAAAGAGGTAAGAATCTGTTTCTTTTGTGTGTTGCCCTGTATTGCATTATAGGTTTTATTTCATTTTTTACCCTATTATCAATGATATTTGTTTATATTATTATAAATGATATTCTTTGTAGACCTCATGATCGGGTGCCTCTGAAAGAAATGAAGGCTGACTGGCATGGTTGTCTTGATAATAAAGTTGGGTTTAAGGTTAGTAATACTTTGATATTCAAAAACCTTTATTTTTATGTTTTGGTCTTATAAGAAAAAAAATATTTTGTAGTCTATATGTTGAATTAGCTGTTGATAGTTAGTTGTAAGCAAAATTGCTATTTTCTACCCATTTGGTTGTGATAAAATGCTAATTTAGGTTCTTAATCTCACTTTCAGTATTTGTCTGCTGGGATCCAAATTAATAACATTGTTTCGTTGTCCATGGTTGTTTACCCGGAGTTCATAGTTTAAATTGTTACATCGGAGACAAGTTGATTTTCTTGCACAAAATTAAATCATTTTGTTATATTTAGCAAATTTACACACATACATGTAACTAAAATTAATTTTGCCTGGAGAAATAGAAAGGATTATATGGATTTAATTTTATGAAACTACGTAACTAAATAAATATATATTTAATCAAGTCAAAGAAATTTATCTTTTTGTTAGACCAAAATATTTAGTGAGAAGCCGAATAAGAAAAAATATATTTATACCAAATCTGTTAAAATAATGAATTATAAAAGGATATGGAAATTATAATGAAATTTAAACTTTATTACAATTCATTTGCTAATTTTTATACCAAAAACGTTCACCCTAGCCTCTTGTGCTATTTTATTCTCAATTTCATTTTATACGATCAATTTACATATAGAAATTATGCATCACAGTTTCTTTATTAGTGCTTAAGTAAGCTATTGAAAAATCTCTTCTTTCAAGTTTCAACCTGGCTTGAATCTGAGTTCAATTTGGTGACTCGTAGGGTCCTTCAAAACAGTGTTATTCCCACAATTGCTGTAGTAGTTGACATGATATCATCAGTCAATCTGTATCATTTATTATGGTAGATTTCTGCAATTTGTCATAAGAAAACATCTTTGCTTTTTAAATGTGAGGACAACTGTACAAGTAGAAATGAAAACTCGTAAAACTAAACGACATTTCACCCATAAAGCAATAGATAAATACAATCATGCTTTAGTCAAAAGTAACCTAGACCTCACATTCCTACCTCAACAATGTTCCTTCTAAATAACATTTTGATCAGATGTTTTTTAATAAGAAAAAGAATTCATTAATAATGAAAATCCTAACTGGAGGACAAGAGTGCCTAACTTAAGATGCTAGTACACTCAAGGCCACAGGCAACCAGTACCACAAATACTGTTAAAGCAGGGCTCCATGAACAATAAATGAACAAAATCCTCCTTCAAAGCATCTAATACCCGTTATGCGTGGGTCACTTCCCCTCCAAACAACCATAAACATTAAAAGAAATGTGGAATATAGAATTATGTGGATATATAAAGTCTTTTATTCCAACACAGCTTTTCGTTCTTGTGCAGTCACTGCATACTATCTTACACTATAACAACACTGGAAATGACTTGTGACGCCAGTATCCTATAGAAAGACATTATGCCCACATCCCCTCTCGTAGGTACAGTCATTCCACCATAGCCTCAAACTCAGTATCGGCATACATTACACATAGTGTGAAGTTGCCGACCCACTCAAAGCACAATGAATTAACATTAAAAAAATTCATTGGCCAAAACTGATATAATAAACTCTCTCCTTTAGTTATCACTTGTATATTGATACTGATTCTAACTTAGTACTTCCCGTGACCCTACCTTAAACTTTTGTATCAGCATCACTTGATTAGATACAAAGTAAACATGTATGGACTGTGCAAAACAGTTTTATACTGTGAATTAATGAGAAATTACTGTTGATCTCACCATTAAGGTAGTTAATGTAAAGCCAACAATCATAGCATACATGTTAGTTTGTGATTGGTTGAAAATTTTACATTTTCAATGCATAGTCTATTTTCTCTTAAATTATTATATGAATTTTACATAGAGAAGCTATTAACAATTACATAAATTTAACGCATCAACTAATAGAATTTTAGTAATGACTATGAGGAGAGATGCCATTTAAGACATTATATATAATTTCTATGCATTAATAGAACCACATTGACTGTAGTTTTCAATATCAAATACTCACAGAGATAGCTGAGAGAAAAAAGAAAACAATCATAACAACATTCATTCATTACTTATATAAGATTTTAAACTTAGTTATTTATTTTTTATTAAGAAGAAAATAGGGGAGGATCAATAAAGCTCCAAGCTTACTCTTATGTGTAAAGCTACTAATCTAAGAATTTTCTTGAAGGCCTTTTCATCTCACGTGTTGAAAACACACTGAAATATTCAAACAACAAAGCCCCATGAAATAGAAGCAGTCCATCTTTTTTATTAGTTGCACCATATGGTTTGATGCATGTGCCGTGCTGAGTCAAGCTTAGCTGGTATAGTGAGTGTTGAAAGACATCATCTACTGGGGTTAGTTGGGAAAGTTTGACTCAACCACCACAAAGTGGTGCACAAACATAGTCCTGAACCAAACCAAAGTGTTATTCCGTCCAAAAACGAATTTCAAATCAACTACCTTAATCCTTGACCCCTGTCTAGGATTCTAAAGTTCTTTATTTTCACGATCAAATTTGAACTGTTTGCTCTCATCAGAACAAAAAGTAATTTTATCAACCAAGAACTTAAATCAGCATAAGATACACAAAGGCAGATGGATTTTTCCATTAAGACTTAATGGCTCTCACTAGCTTGAGCACCAAGCTATTGGGATATGATATGTCTTCTGGCTTTTGATAAAGTCAAGACACTCATCATGCTTATCTATGACTTATGTTTCTATTTGTTCAAGACTTTGCTCTGAGGAGCTTAACAGTAGCAATGATGTCAATGCCTCTATTTGGTTTTATATGCATTCTTATCCTGTAGAGTGTTCTCAAAATCCTGCTCGTTCACAACAAAATCTTTTCTTTATGTGATGGTCAAAGAAAATGGAGATACATATAAATTATTGGAGGGATCTCACAGAGTACAAAACATTTTTTCTTCATTGTAATTGAATATGCAGAAATAGAATCATACATATTTCATTGACTGTTGTCTGTTCAGAGCCCTACATGAATATGAGATACTGCATTTCCTAAATGTATTATTTCAAAACAGGGATTTGGGATACCTAAAGAAGCACAAGGAAAAGTGGCAAAGTTTGATTTTCACGGGCAGCCAGCAGAGCTCAAGCATGGCAGTGTTGTGATTGCTGCAATCACAAGCTGTACAAATACATCAAACCCAAGTGTTATGCTAGGGGCTGGTCTTGTTGCAAAAAAGGCTCAAGAACTTGGTTTGCAGGTTAGTCACCAATATAATTATATAAAAAAACTGTAGCAATGTTAGCTCTCTTCTTTTTCAGGATGAAGTCCTTACCTTCTACTGTCTGTTTCTCTTCACATAATAAATGGAAAAAATTGTATGTATCTTATGTGGTCCTTTTCTTGATTCTAATTGTTGCTGTTGTCACTATTTTTCCAGGTCAAGCCTTGGGTTAAAACAAGTCTTGCTCCAGGCTCTGGAGTTGTTACAAAATATCTAAACCAGAGGTATTTTGTTCTTCTTATTAGAGCACTTATGCAGTAATTTTTATTATAACGTAGTCACTTACCCTCTATACAATTTAGGGAAAATATATTCCTGATTTTGCATCTATTTCTACTTTTTCGGCAGTGGACTTCAAAAATATCTAAACGAGCAAGGTTTTCATATAGTTGGATTTGGCTGTACTACATGTATTGGCAATTCAGGAGAACTGGATGAATCCGTTGCTTCTGCCATCTCAGAAAATGGTGATTCTTTGTAACAAAATACAATTTCTTGAAAAGCTGATATTTTTGCTACTCTCAGTTTTTTCAGATATTATTTTTTTCTTGTTTTGTAACTTTTAGATATCCTACCAGTCTCCTAGGCATACTCTGCTTTATATTAGTTTTCTTCGATAATTATTTCTTGTTTATACCTTAAGATACCCTTTCTAGTCTCCTAGACATACTCTCCTTTATATTTGCCATTTGATTTCGTCTTTTGTGTGCTCTGATGCAGACATTGTAGCAGCTGCTGTATTGTCTGGGAACCGTAATTTTGAGGGTCGAGTACATCCATTGACAAGAGCTAACTACCTTGCCTCTCCTCCTCTAGTTGTTGCTTATGCTCTTGCTGGCACGGTATATATCTCTAATTCATAATCCTAATGTATATAATTTGTTTTTTGTTCTTTGATTTTCTATAACATTGGTAGGTTTTCATCTTTCTTTGTAAAGGGCAGTAGTTATTTGGTTCATTCTTTGGATGTAAAGAAAATAGACAAATCATCAAAATCATTGCAGGCTAATCACAAGCATTGTTATTGGCTGCTAGTTACACAATCTGCATCATTCTCATTTGTATGCTGGAATGAGAGCATATTTGAGCTGTGTAATGTATTTTTTTTATGTATTTATTTTCCTCTACATAAAAAAAAACACATTACACTATATATATATATTTGCTTAATACATTAATGTATTTGGACTCAAGTGGGAGTACCAATGTGCTCATTTCCTTTCTATTCTTCTCAATGTGCACATTTTGGATACTTACACGTTATATCCAGAAGTCTAGCTATGCACTCAAACATACAATAAGGGCCTTTTTAGGATGATAAACTGTTTTCTGTTTTCATATTTGTTCTCTTCTCACAAATAAATACTAAAAGTTTCCACTGTCTTATATTTTCAAAAATTTGTACAGCAAGCATGGTAAACAATTAAATTGAATCTAGTTGTCATGGTTCCCTGTACAAATTTTTGAAAGTAAGAAATGAAAACAATGAATGTTTTCTCAACCCAAATAGGCCCTTATATGTTTGTCTTTGTTTTTGTGTAGCAGAAACGTATTTGACTATGAAATTTGATATTTATAATTTTTGCTTGACAGTGATAGATAATGTCATCATAAACTAATATGTTTGCAATGTTCTATTGACTATTGGTACAAGGTTTATTTGGCTTCTTCAGTTGGGAGGATGCTTTTTTATGAATTTGATGATGAAATTTAAGTAAAAAAAAGTAAAACCTGAAATGTTGTTAGACATTTTCATCATTTACCCTTGGGTCAAATTCCAGGTTGACATTGACTTTGAGAATGAGCCAATTGGAACAGGGAAGGATGGAAAGAATGTCTACTTGAGGGATATCTGGCCATCTACTGAAGAAATTGCTGAGGTAATTGATGCATAATTTTGATAGATCTAAACACACTCAACTGCTGGAATGCCTTTTTTTATTTTATTTTACGAAACAAGAGGAATTTAAAACAGAAACAGTAGTACTTCTCAGACAATAGAAGGCTATACTAGTAAGAAAATATCTCCCAATTGCCAGAACTGAATCCAATCCACATTGGCTGGATTTCACATCCAAATTCTCATTCCTCCTTTATTGTCTCTCTTTCCCCCTATATCTAACTTAACCAGTTTCTATCCTTCTCTCTCTTCCATTTCAACAACTAACTCTCCTTATTGAGGCACTTCATGTTTCCCTTTATTATATGAAATTTAGTCTAAATATACAAACGCTGTATAAGGTAAAATTAACTTCAGGTGATGTTTATTCCTAGGCTGTCCAATCCAGTGTATTGCCTGATATGTTCCGTAGTACATACGAGGCTGTTACCAAAGGCAATCCCATGTGGAATCAACTACAAGTTCCTGCTGACACTCTCTACTCATGGGACCCCAACTCGACATATATCCACGAACCTCCATACTTCAAGAACATGACCATGGATCCTCCAGGACCTCATGGTGTAAAAGATGCTTATTGCCTACTGAACTTTGGTGACAGTATAACCACTGATCATATTTCTCCAGCTGGAAGCATTCACAAGGATAGTCCTGCTGCTAAATACCTTCTTGAGCGTGGAGTGGAACGCAAGGATTTTAATTCTTATGGAAGTCGTCGTGGCAATGATGAAGTGATGGCAAGGGGAACTTTTGCTAACATTCGCCTGGTTAACAAGCTCTTGAATGGGGAAGTTGGCCCAAAGACAATTCACATTCCAAGTGGGGAGAAGCTCTATGTGTTTGATGCAGCATCGGTTAGTTTGTTAAACTCAAAATATGGCATGTTTTTATTTACTGCTTTTGAACTTTCAAATGGGAAAACATACTGTATTTTATATATATATTCTGTTGCTGATGTTTTTCTTTATTATCAAAAATACATTTCTAATTAATCCGTTTACTTACGTATATGTATCAACAACCATCGAGTCTTGCTTGTTCAAATAGATAATAGAGACTTCTAATTATAAGCACTGCATGCAAATCTTGATATTCGGACTAGGGCATTTGAACATTAGCTCTTGATTCAATACTTGGTAGCGCCGCTCCTTTAATAATCGATGGTATTATTGTAACTCTAAATGCTCTTCCTACCGTGCATCGATCACAATTTCCATTTTTCTTCTCTCTTAAGGAAAAGAGAATTGGTGAATCTCATTGTGCCAAAGAATGTGATAGACCATAATTTTCTAACCCCCTGGTATTGTTGTCATATGCCAGAGATACATGGCTTCTGGGCAAGACACCATTGTGCTGGCTGGAGCTGAATATGGCAGTGGAAGTTCTAGAGATTGGGCTGCCAAGGGTCCAATGCTACTGGTGAGTTCCTTTATATATTATGACTTGCGATTAAATTGAATTTTCTATTTTCCTTTCTTTAAACAAAAATGTTAATACTCTTGGTGGCTGATGACCCTTGCATTCAATAGGGAGTCAAAGCTGTGATAGCTAAAAGTTTTGAGAGAATTCATCGTAGTAATTTGGTGGGAATGGGTATTATTCCTCTTTGCTTCAAATCCGGTGAGGATGCTGACACATTGGGATTAACTGGTCATGAACGTTATACAATTGACCTCCCAAGTAAAATCAGTGAGATTAGGCCTGGCCAAGATGTGACAGTCACAACCGATAATGGAAAATCTTTCACCTGCACAGTACGCTTTGACACTGAGGTAATTTAAGCTTTTCATAGATTTATTTATTTTTTAACACACACTTCTTTAGGTTGCATACAATACTTTCTCCGCAATAACACTTGTATCTTCAGGTCGAACTTGCTTACTTCAACCACGGAGGCATACTTCCATATGTCATAAGAAACCTCATCAAGCAGTGAAGCAATTGTCGCTGGAAAACTCCAAGGTCGTTCATTCTATCTAATATCTACGTACTTTTTAAGTTGTAAATTGTGATAATAATTTTCCAGTAAATAGGAAAAGATCCCTTTTTTTGGAGGGAGATTTTGACATTTTTTCCACAGTTTGTTAATTTATAGGCATGTAAACAGGGGTTAGTTTGAAAATGGGGACAATTGTATAAGCCACGGGAAATGTAAACCATGCCAATTGGAACTTATTACAACATTAGATTAAGGATCACGGTTAAGGTGGACTACCCAATACATGTGATTCAGTGTATTTCACCCTTCACCCTTTGATTCATTTAATCTTCCTAGTTATATCCTACATCCATCTATCACACTGGTTTTTTCTGTACATTAAAAGCGTAAAAATAATATTTTTAAATTGGACCGGGTCATCAATAGGATTTTACTGTTCAAGGTAAAATTTAATATTTTTAAGATTGACCAGTCATTGAACCGGAGTGTAATATTATAAAATTAATAGTTAAATTTGGGTTAAATTGATATTTTTAAAATAAATTAATATTTAAAAATATATAAAATGATTTTAAAATATATATTATAATTCTATGATGTTAAAAAAAAAATTTATAAGTTTTTAACATTTTAAAAATGTATTAAAATTAAATAAAATAGATTTATCATGTTTAAATTGAAATTTAATAATATATTTCAATATTTATTAATAATAAATTTTATATGTAGGTTGATTTTTATTTTTTAAAGAAAAAAGCTCCATTTTTTTATCAACCTATTTGATTAGTTTTATTTTTTAAAGAAAAAGCTCAACTTAATCTTTAATGTAGAAATAGAAATATATTAGTATTTTCACATGCGTTACTTGGATGAATATTGTCTTGTAATTGTAAAGTATTCTTCCTTTTTATTCATATTTTTTTAATAAATTTTATTTCTATTTATTTATTGTTTGAACATTTAAGATTATATTATTTATAGTTTATTAATTATATATTTATTAATTAATATTTTATTACTGAAAAAAATAAGTTATTAAAATAAAATATCAACAGAAAGATATTATTAAAAAAATTAAAATTTATTATGAATTATAAAAATTATAAAATTACATAACTGTATTCCATATGAATTTATTTAATTTATACATATACAAACTTTTATTGTACTGTATAAATTTCAGTTTTCAGGAGAACAAAATTTCTTCAGGTAATTTTTATTAATTTGTATTTACATACTATCTAAAATTAGAAGGTTAGGAAACTGAATTCTAGCTGTGCTTTTATTGTTTTAATTTTTAAAATAATATTTTAATAAAATACTTTGTATATCTTATATACTTATTCTAAAGTATTGATAAGAGTGATTTATATATTAAAATGATGTGTCTTTTATATAAAGCAAATACATTTAAATAAAAATATATATATATATATATATATTATAAATTTTGTATTTTTTTGTGAAAGATGATTGCTTTACTATACGAGTATTTGTCTTTTTCTAATATTTTTATTACAATTTCTTATTACATGATAAATTGTAATTATGACATCTGTTCTTTTAATAAATAATTTTTTTTTATAAAGAATGTAAGCAGCCATCACCATAAATAAATTGGGAGGTTTTTTTCTAACACAAAATTTCTTTTTATATATATATATATATATTAATGATATTAAAGAGTTGAGAAAAAGAAAAATATACTTATATTTAAGACTTTTGTTTTCAATACTATATTTTTTAATCATAATTTTATATAATGGGTTAAATACAATATAAAATATTTTTTATTTAATTATTTTATTATTTTTATGTCTCTAAGTGATACTTCTTATAATCTGCTAGTGGTTCAAAATGAGGCACAACCACTCTCTGTGATATTATAAATATATGTAAAATTATTAAAAAAAAAAATCAAATATCACTAAATTTATCTTTGATAACAACAAAAACAATGGATAGAGATAAAAATTATCAATCTATGATTTGAACATCTAAACAAACTCTCTTAAATAGATATATTATCTAATAACTCATCTTAATATGCAAATTATATATTCATCTTCTAAATGAAATTCTGAATATATGATTACATTACTGGTAATATATTGAACAATTTATGATACTATTTTTTAGCATTTTCAATAACAATTTATTTTATAAAAATAATAATAATATTTTATAAGTTATTATAAAATATATAATCTGCTGATAACCCTTTATAATAATATAATAACAATATATTATTATAATGTATTCTTTGATTTTTTATTTTTTTTTTCAATGGAAAAAATGTGACTTGCTTAAGAGTAATTCTCCATATCTTTGTCAATCTGTCAACCATTATTCTTTGTTAACTTCAATATTATCAAAATTTAATAATTAATTAATAATTTGTCACATATGTTATTCTCTATTGTATAGTTTTTATTTCAAAAGTTGTCAATTTTCACATTTTACTTAATCAATTTACACTTAATCAAATATAAAAAGTCAAAATAAAAAATCATCTTTCTAAATTTAAAAACATATTTTTTTTAATTAATTTCAGATTACACTAAAAATAATCAACAAAACATACATATTTTTTCAACATAAAACTTTAAATCAATATCTTCTTACAAACATTATCTTTTATGCATTTTAGTGCTTCCAACCAATCAAATATCATCACACTGACTAATTTGATTTTGGTGGCACCTTTAATTTGGTATCTCCTGAAAAAATAAAATTTCAAGATACATGGACGGACATGTATTTTGTCATTTTTGTACAATCAAAGTGGAACTTTTACTATCTTTAATGTATTATATGATTTAAATAGTTTATTCAGAACCAGGTTGGTTTTATTTGGTTTTTAAAAGGTTGAAATCAAATATAAAAATAATTATTTGTTTAATTTAAATATAATACAAAAATTAAAATAAATTAAATTGATATTTTTGTTACTTAATTTAGATAATGTACAAGATAACCATAAATATTCTTCTTCTTAATCGATACATATTTCAGTAATGACTCAATAACAATCAACCTAAAATTAATTATTAATATTGATTTAACACTATTTTTATAAAATTCAGTTTAAATATCATATATTACTCATAGATATGATACTTTAAATTTATTAAAGAATTAATTATTAAAGTATATTATAAATAAATAAAATATCAAATTATAAAATCATCTCTAATTATATTTTAAATTTATTACTAACATGTCATAATATAATATACCTCCATATACATTCCTTTTCCATTCTAAAACACCCCCTTCCAATTTTATAAATATTAAAATACTATTTTGAACCATTAAATTAGATAAATTATTTAAATATATTTTAAAATTCAAATACAATCTAAAAAAACCAATTTTATTAAAGTTGGATAAGTTAAAACTATCATTCTCTACCTATTTTACACCATAACTTTAGTAAGAAATTATATAACTAAGAATTATTTAAGTCATAATCACAGGTAATGGATTAGTGGCAATTTCTTGTCTCAACTTATAGTTTAACCTAAAAAATATTAAGCTTGTTGAATCATATATTAAATTTTTCAATACAATAACAACAAAAATAAGTAAATCACAATAAAAATAGAGCTCTTTTGATTTTAGTTTGACAGTTCATAAAATATTTAGACTTGTTAAAAAATATATTTTTAATTTTGTTTAATGACGATTCTATCATCAACTTAATATTTATAAATTTTTCCGTTATTATGATCTTTCAGAAAAAAATTTATAAAATTAAAAAAATTCTATAATAAAATATCAATTTAAAATTTTATATTTATTTTTAGATTTGAAAATAAAATTTAAAAAATTAATTATATCTCAAAATTTTAAAGATTATATATTATAGTCATATTTATTAAAATAATTTTTTCATGAAAATATTATTACATTAATATAAAAATAAAATTATATAAGATAACATAATTTATGATATTTAAAAAATCTTTATTCAATTATATACAATAAAAACTAAAACATTTTTTTCTTTAAGAATGATTTAACTATTTGAAAATTTTCATTTTAGTTTTCCACTTATCTACTTTTTAAGTATTTTGATATTATAAAAACTATATTTACATAAATGTCTCAATAATCACTTATTGAAGAAACAAATAAGAAAACAAACATAATTTAAGTTTATACCAAAGTTAAAATTAGTTTATGAAAAATTATTTATAAAAGCTGGACTAATTAATTACCAACGTGGTATTTGAATAAACTAATGATTACTCAGAGTTAAAAATAAAAATATGATATGATTGAATTTTATCCCAATTTATATAAATTAGCTGTCATAACGTATATATTTAATGTTTATTATTTGTATTTAAATTCATTATAGATTTAAGTATATATTAAATTATTTATTATTATTATTTTTTATTAAATATGTTTGAAGTAGTCAAATAAAAAAAAGATTAAAATATACCAATTTTTAAAAAAAATACATTGGTGGGTCTTCAAAATAATCAATGCATTGATCAAAGTGGAATATTCAAAGCCTCTGCAACATAAAATTCTACACACAGTAATAATGACTGCATTTATTAAATATGATATTTCATAATATAATATACAAAAAAAATATTACCTATTAAACAGTTAATTTTTAATATAAATAGATATTACATTTTTAGAATTAAATAAGAATATCATGAATTTAATACAAGAAAAAATATTATTAATTTTAAAGATAAAAACAAGTATTAAAATATGAAAAATATCCTTACGTATGTCCTGTAAAACAAATAAATTATATTAATATTTTTTAAGATTTTATAAAATTATATTTATATTTTTTTTATATATTATCTTTCTTCTAAGAGTGTAAATGTAATTTTTAAAATATTAGGAAAGAAGCAGAAAATGGTAAAATGGAAAAATATTATTTATTATTTTTTGCAAGAATACTAAGTATAATTTGTTTATTGAAATCTAATGTTAACTTAATGTATTTAAACCATAAAAATAAAATATATTTTTTCCTAGTGATATAATTGCATGAAAAATAAAAGTAAATGTAATCATAGCATTAATTACAAAGTTTTTAATTTTTAAGAATTATTAAATTCTGTTAGATTGATAAAAAATATTGCTGAAAATATTAATATAGTTTCTTTTTATAAATAAAGGGTACGTGTACTCAAATATTTACTTTATCATCGTATTGATAATAATAATATTATTTTTACTAAAAATTTTATTTCGATTCAGAAAAGTTAGACTTTTTAAAAAGGAAAGAAAGTTAGATTCTTATCATTCCATGAGAATATCTTTTATAGAAAATTTGGTCAAAAGAATATTTTCAAAAAATAATAAATTTCCCTTTACATTATTTTTTTTTTCCTTTAATTTGGAGTAGAAACACGAAAAGATAAACATTTTTACTTTAATTTGCAAAAGATATCCTTAATCATACTACATATCATTATATAAATATAAAATATTCTTTTTATCACTTTGGATTCAAATGAATAAAAGTTACATTTTATTTTCTAATACCAAAGAACTAAAAGATATTTTACTTCTATTTTTTCATTTCCCTTTCTTGTTGTTTATTTTTCTTTCCATTGTGTGCCAAACATAGTATAAAAATCAATATTATCAGTGAAGGAGAAGATATATAATAAAGTATATATATATAAAAGGAAGAGAAGAAAAAAAAAAAAAAAGGTAAACAAAACTTGAGTTCCAAAACAAAACCTAGAAGAAGCATTGGTGTTCCTCAGTTTCCTCACTCACTAACTCGAATCGCAAACAGAAACTCAAAACTGAAACTCATGGCCGCAGCAACAGCAGCATCACCCACTCTTTCCAAACTCTCATCTTTCGCTTTCAATCAAAACCACGCTTTCCCTAAAACACTCCCAATATTCCCTTCTTCTCCTCGCGCCGCCGTCAAACCCCTCTTCCTCGTATCCTCCAAAAACCCCCTTTCCGATGTTCTCTCTCTCCCACATGCAGAAGACGGCGAGTGGGACGACGAGAAGCCGCGCGAGGAGTGCGGCGTCGTCGGCATCTACGGCGACCCGGAGGCCTCCCGCCTCTGCTACCTCGCCCTCCACGCCCTCCAGCACCGCGGCCAGGAAGGCGCTGGAATCGTAACCGTCCATGACAACATCCTCCAATCCGTCACCGGCGTCGGCCTCGTCTCCGACGTCTTCAACCAGTCCAAGCTCGACCAGCTCCCCGGCAGCCTCGCCATCGGCCACGTCCGCTACTCGACCGCCGGCCAATCCATGCTAAAAAACGTCCAGCCCTTCGTCGCCGGTTACCGATTCGGTTCCGTTGGCGTCGCTCACAACGGTAACCTCGTCAACTACAGCACCCTCCGCTCCAACCTCGAGGACTCTGGCTCCATCTTCAACACCACCTCCGACACCGAGGTCGTCCTCCATCTCATCGCCACCTCCAAGCACCGCCCCTTCATCCTCCGCATCGTCGACGCCTGCGAGAAGCTCAAGGGCGCTTACTCGATCGTCTTCGTCACCGAGGACAAACTCGTCGCGGTTCGCGACCCCTTCGGGTTCCGTCCCCTCGTCATGGGGAGGAGAAAGAACGGCGCCGTCGTCTTCGCGTCCGAAACCTGCGCCCTCGATTTGATCGAAGCCACTTACGAGAGGGAGGTTTTCCCCGGCGAGGTTATCGTGGTGGATAAAAACGGTGTTCAGAGTCTCTGCCTCATGTCCCATCCTCAACCCAAGCAATGCATTTTCGAGCATATATACTTCGCGCTTCCGAATTCGGTTGTTTTCGGGAGGTCTGTGTACGAGTCCCGCAGAAGATTCGGGGAGATTTTAGCCTCCGAGAGTCCCGTTGATTGTGATGTTGTGATTGCTGTTCCTGATTCTGGGGTTGTCGCTGCGCTTGGGTATGCTGCAAAAGCTGGGGTTCCCTTTCAGCAGGGTTTGATTAGGTCCCACTATGTTGGAAGGACTTTCATTGAGCCCTCTCAGAAGATTAGAGACTTTGGTGTGAAACTTAAACTCTCACCCGTGCGTGCTGTGCTTGAGGGTAAACGTGTGGTTGTTGTGGATGATTCCATTGTGAGAGGAACCACCTCATCAAAGATTGTTAGGTTGTTGAAGGAGGCTGGTGCGAAGGAGGTTCACATGAGGATTGCAAGTCCTCCTATTATTGGGTCTTGTTATTATGGGGTTGATACTCCCAGTTCCGAAGAGTTGATTTCTAATAGAATGAGTGTGGAAGAGATAAGGGACTTCATTGGGTCAGATTCTCTGGCCTTTTTGCCCTTTGATAGCTTGAAGAAGTTGTTGGGGAGTGAAAGTCCTAATTTCTGCTATGCTTGTTTCTCTGGGAATTATCCTGTGGAGCCTACAGAGCTCAAGGTGAAGAGGGTTGGGGACTTCGTGGATGATGGCTTGAATGGGAGCTTGGAGTCCATTGGAGGTGGTTGGGTTCAAGCTAACCGAAACCAAATCAAGGTTGGTAGTTAGTAGTAGTACTGTTTCACAATTGTCTCCTATTTCTGGTTTTGTTGCAGTGTTAAGCCTAATGGATACTACTACTTATGTGATGTGGTGAGGGTTAGTGTCTGTCAGACCATTCAATTCAACTACACTGGTGAGCTTCCGTAGTTCATTTGGATTCTGAAGGCAGATTATGCTTTTCTCATCTGATATATGGAGCTGCTTTTGTTATTTAGAATTTTAGAACAAACCATGGTATGAGAACTTTTTATGCTTTTCATTACCTTTTCTTTTTTTCAATATAGGTCTTCTTCAAATATACCTTGGATTTTCTTGGATGGTACTTTTCCATCTCTTTTATTTGTATATATATTTGTTCGTGTCCGTGGAACAGAGGACTAAACATTTTTAAGTTAACACAACTTTCTGTTTACTTGGTAACTTAAATTGTAAACAACAAAAAAATGAAAAACCAAGTTTTCATGTAGCAGGAGGTTAATTTGTTTTGATTTTTACATGAATTTTACATAATATTATTTTCTATAGAGTCTTAGTAAATCACTCTAATTTGTGATGCAGTTTCGAAATTGCAGCAAATTCTGTAAAATTACTCTTTTTTCCTTTTGTTTTTTCACCCAATTATGTTACATAAGATATTGGGGTCGACATTTTGGGATCCATGTCCAAGGTTGTCGAATGTAGTACAACAGTGCACTCGTAACAATCATTGACACAATCAGGTTTAGCAAAACTACTCTTAATTCATTAATGCAAAATTGGTAGCAATACCACAAAAAACCAGTTAAGGGATAGGCATAATCACGGAATATTTTTATTCCTGGAATAATGTAAAAAAATATTTTTTTATTACTGGAAAGTTATATCTTCTCATCTGTGTAGTTTTTATTTCCAGGTTAAGAGGTGGGTAAATTATATTTTCAAGAGAATAAAGCAAGCTTTTTCTAACCTCTATTATAATATAATTTATTTATTTATTTTAATTAATGCATATAATTTGTTTTTTGTTCTTTGATTCATTCTTTAGTTCCGAAGGAAATAGATAAAAATAATGTTCTTTTGAGTTAACTATACATGTCACGCCTATTTTTTCAATTTATACTCTTCTTTTTACATTGAAAATGAGGTAAATACGCAATCCTTTGACTTTTTAAATGGTTTAGCATCTTCTGAAACAAGAAAAAAAATGAAAATTTTACTATTATAATTATTTTATTAAAAAATATTTAAAGCAAGTAACAAAATCTCTTACATTTACAAAATTCTATGCCTCACAATTATTCCCTTCTCTTATGTCTCGTCAACTTTCTATATCAATAAGCTATAAAGAAAAAGTTTATATACTGAGAAAGAATCATGTAGAAAGAATATTAAAATAGCAAAGTGAATTTTTTAAAATAAACATTCTCTTAACAACTTTTAACTTTTTGACACTTAATAATATAAACAATAAAGGAAGTTTAAACACATCATATTACTTTTTACGTTCATAACTTTTTTTTTTTTTTAAACTAGATGCATAGACATATGAGTGTCCCGTAATTTATTAATTTCATTTTCATAAATTATTTTAAAATTATTCCAAATATATTAAAAATTCTATCATTATACTAATTTTCCTATAAACAAAAATAATAATACACTAACAACTAAAACAACCTTTAGATCACATTTTTTTCATTCGGAATTGTACTGGATATCAAATGATCATTTTTAATAAAGAAAAAAAAATTAATAATATATTATTATTATTTAAATTTATTATTTAGTCTTAAAAATATTTTCATATTTTAATTAAATTCACGTTACATATAATTTTTTTCATAAATATTTATTTATATTTTTTTTCCAATTTTCTAAATCTAGAATTTGATTTTCATAATCGAATTTGTCATTTTAAATTTAAGAACAAATGACAAATTCGATTATGAAAATCAAATTCTAGATTTAAATATTATCAAATAGTGTTTTTAACTTTCATAATAAAAATATAAAAAAAAGTTTTTATTTCCAAGAAGAGACACAATATAAAAATGATAAACACAGAATGATAATAAATATTTATCAAATGATAAATTGAAGCGTTTCAACAATTAAATTAAAGTATCAATAAATTTATTTTTTGCTAAATTCTTAATGTTTTAGTAAAACAATTTATTTATAAACTTTTGATATTTTATAATTTCAATTTTTTTTTCTATATATTCATACTTAAAATGTTATAGCTATAGCTATTATACATATTTCAGTATAAACTAATAATTAAAGCGATTTATATCAAATGAGAGTATTTAATTCAAATATATTATTTGTTAATAATATTAAATATTTTTTTAAATATTATACAATAATATTAAACCCGAAGACTGAAATTTTAACATGGACGGTAGTAAAATTTTTGGTAAACTGGGAAATTGGAAAACGCTGACGTGGCACGTAGCCCTAGTTGATCACGTTGGCTCTCCACACGCCCCCAAAACCCCACCATCACACCACTCACTCAATCTCACCGGTCGCTTTCTCTTCTTCTCTTGAATCGTCATTGGTTCGATCTCCCCGTTCATCACCGCACCGCACAACGCCACCATGTCTTGGCTCCTCCGATCTACCAAGTCTAAGATCCTCTCTTCTTCCTCTTCTTCACTTTCTAGAACCTTCCCATCCCTCTCCCGCACCGGTCCCTCCCATGACCTCCCTCACAATCAGATCGGAGCTCTCTCTCCCCTCCCCGATCTCTTCCACCGCAACACCGCCTCCATGCCTCTCGGTAACGCCTCCTCTCTATTCGCTCTCACTTTCTTCTTTCCATTTCCTCTATTCAATGCTTTTTATTTTCATCGATCCCTTCAGATTCTCTTTTATTTCCGCTCCGATGACCTCGCACATCGAATAAACGGAAATAACTAGGTTATTATTATTAATAACGCGAAAGAGAGAAAATAGCTTACGGTGATTCATATTTTTTTCAACTGAAGATTTTGTTAATTCGTGTTTAGTTGGTTTCGATGAATCGCTTGTTTTATGTTGCTCAATTAGCTTAATTTGTTTTTACACGCTGGTGCTGAGTTTAAATTTTTGGTTCTGATTGTTTCATTTTTTTATGCTAATGTCGTTTCAGCGAAGGAAAACGCTTCTGGCGGAAACTTCACTGGTCTTCCCAAAGTTCCTGCGAATAAGCTTGGCTGTGATTCTAATGCGATCAATTCGTTGGTATGCCTCTTTCCCGTCACTGTTAATGAGATTTGTACCACTTTTGGTGGAGTGAAATATGTTTATGTACCTTTTTAACTTGTGATTGCTTGTGTGAAGTTACATTTGTATACCTCGTTTTTTCTCCCTCTAGACTCAGAGAAGTTGTGGTTGCTGCTGCAACTTTGATTTATTTAGATTAATCTGATTAAATGTAATAATTTTGCTCCCTTTCTACTTGGTTCTTAGTTGCTGAAACGTTCTGAAGTTGAGACAAGACTAGTGGGTTCTGGTTGTCAAGTAGTCCTGGTTAGTAATGAAACTTCTGGGGAGGCTTGGAAAATTTTGAAATATTGTGAGGGTTGTTAAAGTTATGACTAGTTCCTTAAGTCTGAAAACTGCACTATTCGAACTTGTTATGACTGGAATTTGACTGGATAATTTAAATTGTAAGAGAGAAACAGAAGGGGAGACGGGTAATTTTAATTTAAATTGATGGTAGAAAGCAACTTCGTGTCAGTTTATTTTGAGCTAGTCTTCACAGAGATATTAGAACTTGTTCTTCAAAATTTGAGTGATAACCAAACCTTTAATTTCACAAGTAATTTACATCATACCTACTTGTTGGGCTTTGGTTCCCTTGACATCTTTTTCTTATATGTTATGCTTTTATCATATTATGTGTGGTTCGGTGTAACAAATGCCGACGGTTAGTTGATGTTGAGTAGTTTATCCTGTGTAATCGTGGTACTATTGTGGTGGGCATAGGGTCATGGCAATGGCCTCTACAATTTCTATTTTTTGGGCTTTCTATTTGTGATCATGGCAGTTACTATAATGCCTGAAATAGTTTTCAACATTTCATGGCATTAATAGTGGATGCAACTTGTAAACGGGATAAAAAACTTCTCTTGTCCTTAACTGTGTCATTCAGGTTTTTGGCTGGCATCACCAGTCCACCTTCCCACTAACTGAATTAATCCATCCAAAATGAAAACCCTAGTTTGGATTGAATCTTGTTAGCGCTTTGGCTGAGTGAACAACCCACAGCACTCTTTTCTGGCACCATCTCTGACATTTTCTGGTGACATTCTGTGGTTTCCTTCCAACCATGACATCTGAAGCGCAGATTGTGACAGCACTATGTGACACTATTCTATATACGAGATTGTGACTGTTGCGATTTCACATGTCTTTCATCATTGTTTTTAGTTGTTCTGATGTTCTCTTCTGCCTTTTCGACTAATATTACGTCTTTAATTTTGAGTATTCAATTATTTGAGCATTTTTATTCATATAATATGATTATATTCTTTATGTCTATTATTTATAATTTTTCTGTAGCATTTTTTCCTGTCATGCGCTATCCCAGTATAATGTTTTTAGTTGTTCT
Organism: Macrotyloma uniflorum; assembly: GCA_016859785.1. Taxonomy (NCBI): domain Eukaryota; kingdom Viridiplantae; phylum Streptophyta; class Magnoliopsida; order Fabales; family Fabaceae; genus Macrotyloma; species Macrotyloma uniflorum. Next base: position 1,399,850 of record BDMB01000029.1, read on the forward strand.
GATGTTCTCTTCTGCCTTTTCGACTAATATTACGTCTTTAATTTTGAGTATTCAATTATTTGAGCATTTTTATTCATATAATATGATTATATTCTTTATGTCTATTATTTATAATTTTTCTGTAGCATTTTTTCCTGTCATGCGCTATCCCAGTATAATGTTTTTAGTTGTTCTGATGTTCTCTTCTGCCTTTTCGACTAATATTACGTCTTTAATTTTGAGTATTCAATTATTTGAGCATTTTTATTCATATAATATGATTATATTCTTTATGTCTATTATTTATAATTTTTCTGTAGCATTTTTTCCTGTCATGCGCTATCCCAGTATAATGTTTTTAGTTGTTCTGATGTTCTCTTCTGCCTTTTCGACTAATATTACGTCTTTAATTTTGAGTATTCAATTATTTGAGCATTTTTATTCATATAATATGATTATATTCTTTATGTCTATTATTTATAATTTTTCTGTAGCATTTTTTCCTGTCATGCGCTATCCCAGTATAATGTTTTTAGCAGTAGTTGCGGCTATGTGGATTGATAATTATGATAGTTGCTGTCATTGACAAAATAATCTTTTGCTAAATTATGTACATAATACTAGGTTGTGATTTCTTTTTTGTTGTATTTTTTTTTTTGTTCTTTTGGTGATTGTATTCAGATTACATTGTTGCCAATAAATAGCAGCTGTATTTTTGAGGAAATTAAGAGCTATAAAAGGAAGGAGAAATGTCATATGATTTACTTGATATTTGGATTGATTACAGTGATTTCTTATTGCTAGTATTGCAAAACATTGTGCTTTGCCAAGGACAAATGGAGTCGTGAACTGTTTGTTATCTTTAGGTTTAGTGGTACTAGTACCTCTTCCTTTGAGGAAAATGGAAGGTGTACTTGCGAATGTAAATCCAGAGTCTAATCTTGCCCTAAATATAATTTTCTGTTTTTTTTCCTCTAATACCAAAAAAAATTGAACTGGAGCATACAGTTACACCTGAGAACGTGATACAAATCATTAGTTTAGCTCTGTTTAGTTTCTAATTTCTGTGAATTGTTCTTTTATGTCAGATGTACAAAGCTTCTGGACTGGACACCACTGTGCTGACTGGAGCTAGATATGGCACTAGAGTTTGCTATGCACAGAGTCCAATGCTATTGGTGAGTTCTTTTATTGTAATTTATCTATGATTGAGTTGAATCTATTTGGCTTTTGTTACTTGGCTGATGACATTTTCATTCATAAGGGAGTCAATACTGTGATGGCAAGAAGTTTTGAGAGATGTATGGAAGCTGGCACGTTGGGAATGATTGGTCAGAAACGTTATATGAGTGACATCCCAAGTAAATCCGGTGAGACAACCCCATCTGGTTTTCGCCCGTTATCTCCTCATCTCCCTCTTTATCAGCCCCAACTCTCTTCAACTCTCTCAATTTTCAATAGAATTGCTGGAGCTTTCTTAGCCGGTGTCATTTTGCTTTTTTATATGATATATATGAAAGTGGGTTTGGTTAGCCTTACCTATGACTCTTTCTACGAGTTCATATTTTATTCATCAAAACTCAACCTACTTGTCATGGAGATTTCTGCCTTAGCCGTGACCTACCATCTGTATAGTGCAATTCGTCATTTACGCTTATGATTTGATGAGTCAACTTGACACCTGAACTGTACGTTTGAGCCTGAGGTAAAATGTTCTTCCTTGATTTATGCGGAGTTTATTGTAGTTGCAATTTTAGAGCCAAGCGTGCTCTGTAATCAGGGTTTGCTTGGGGTTGAGTCATATTTAGCTTTTCAAAAAATGTCATTGTAGGCCCTTTTTCTTACCATGGATTAGTGTATAACATGTCGTATTTTCAGGTGCAGCTTTCCTTAATTCCACCTTGGAGGCATACATCCATGTCAGTTTTAAGGAACTTAAGAAATGTGAATTTGCTTTTTTGTAGTTATGTATTATCGACTTAATAATTACAATTCTGGCTCTACTTCGTGTGTAGTGCTGAGCATAACTGCATCTATTTTGGCACCTGACATTCAGTCATGCTTTTTTGCAGTCCTCTCAAATTGCATGTAAGTAACTATTGCATTTAATAAATGCATTTGGGTTCTGGTGACTTAAAATACATGAGAAAAAAAGGTTTAATTGAAATCATTCTTGCTATAGTTTACTGAGATATGACAGGTTTTTTATTGTTCGGCAGATAAATCAGCAAAAAAACCTATTGTGAGTTTACAACTTGAGTTGCCCAGGCATAAAAGTAGTTGAGCACATAAACACAACTGTGGTTTTGTCCATAACTATTGTTTTTATGAAAGAATTATTTACCAAGAAGTTAATTAGAATGTATTATAATACAGAAGTACCTTTCAAATAAATTTGTTTCCAAATACTTTAATTGTTAGCTCTATGTTACACTGAATGAGTCACACTGACGCATCCCTCTTATAATCCGTTTTATACCACTAAACTTCCCTCAACCTCTTATAATCCGTTTTATACCACTAAACTTCCCTCACCCATTTATACATCATTAAACAAGTTGTAATAATTAAAGTGTATGCTGCTTTCGAGTAAGTTGGTGATGTACAGTGAAATTGCATCATTTACTTCTGGCATGCATTACAAATTGGTAACACTTGTCAAAGTAGCCTTAACTCACCAACACGCCCGCACACAATATACAAAATGTATCCTACACTAGCATTGCATCTAAGTGAAGCTAAGATCAATTAATTTTAATTAGAAGAGACGAAAGCTAATAAATTATAGTCGAAAAGTCATGGTATTGTCAACCACGCATACAATCTTGTGTTAAAAAAGTAATGAACAGTGTAAGTTTGTCTGGTTAACAATAATAACTTCCCAAATCCAAATTTCCTGCCCTTGTTATATTAAATCATTTGAAAGTAACCTATGGATGGAGGCAACAAATACTAAATTTAATATCAATGTTCTATGGTTTAATTACATTTTTTTTAATAAAGTTACTAATTTTGTGTTTTGTGTCTCAATTTATTTTCTATTTTATTGTTCTTTGAAAAAGAAAATTCTTTTGGTCTTGTTAGGTTCTGTTATTTTAGTGCCATGTGATTATTACTTTCAATGTTCATAATTTTTTTTTTTCTTTATTGTTCTTTGATAAACTTTTTTTTTTTTTATAAACTTCATAAATCTTTATTTACTAATGTGAATGTTGAACAAATGGACCACCAAAGAATGTTTACAAGTAAAAAAAGACAATGCAAAAAGATTGGTATACTTGTAAATTTTGCATATGCAGAAAAAAAAAAAAAGTTTCGTTACCATCAATTACAGATTATTTTTTTAATATCATCTTAGTGTTGATGTAGGGATTGAAAAAAAAAAAAAAGAAACACCAAAATTTTTTTGTGTAAGTTAATTGAAAAATTATTGCAAAAGTGCACCACACATGCAATTACAAATAAATGAATCGGATGAAATTTTATTATTATAAAATAAAATTTATTTCTTGACTGGTACTGTCAACTGCCAACCTCTTGAGACTTGGATGGTTGGTTTGACTTAATGCTAAGTAGTAACAAATCAACCAATATGTCAATAATTGATGCTACATTTGTCAAAACATTCTCCATATTCTCTTCTACTCTAGTTATCATTTCATAATGTTATTATCAAACATGTATACATCACCAATAAGTTGCTTCAGCAATTAATATAAATTTTATTACTATTATTTTTCTCTCTTGATTGAATTTATATTGCTGTCTCATTTCATACTGTTTTTCTCCTTTTGTTTCCTCCTCAACTGCCATCTGCATCTGGGGTACCCTCTGTGAGTCCTCAATCAATAATTTTCTTTTTCAGTAGATATATTATGATCAACGAAAGTGAAATTCCCTTCATTAGATACTATTTCTTGTCATATTTCTTTAAAGGATTGCTTGCATTATTCCTGGAAAATTAATTTAATGACATTGTTTTAGGAAAATGCTGACCAATGTTGTAAGAGTTAGTTTACAAATATAAGGTAAAAAAACTATTTACCGAAAAATGTTATTAATACTTCCCCCATAAATCAAGTTCTTATCAATAATAATAATAATTATTCTTCAAATAGTGTCTTAAGCCCATTACCTTATTCAAATGGTACCAACATATATTGTTAGAAAGAGTTATACAAATTTAAATAAATTATATAAGAAAATTTCTACAAACTAACTCATACATAATTACTTTTAGTTTATAAAAAATAATTTTCAATTGTTTTATTTTTATTTCTTAATTTTTTTTTTAAAAACCTGAAAATGGTAGTACATTTTCCATCTTTATTGAACATAATTAAGAATGATGTGAACTCTGAATTCACTATTAAATATAACCAAAGATTGTTTTCAATTTCACTACCCAACCCAACTACTAATAGAAAACAGTTATTAGGTTAATGGTTTCCTCCTTAAAGGAAAAAAAGTTAGTTGAAAATGATAGTCTTTTTTGTTTGTTGCAATTAATAGTATTATCATTTTCAATAAAATATTTTTTTATTTCTTAATTTTCGATTGTCTTATTTTCATTTCTTAATATTTCTCACAATATTTTTAACTAAAAATAAAACAAAACCATCAATAACATAATATTTACCAAATATTTTTTTTTCAAGATTTAAAAAAAATCTATCGACTACAGTTTTAAATTTTTAAAATTCAAATAATATTGTAAAATATACATTCATATACTACGTATATAAAATATCAATGCGAAAATAATTTTAACCTGAAGGTGATTTCATCATTAACATTTTGATCAAAATATGATTGTTTATATATATATATATATATATAATTCAAAATTTTAAGATCATATAAAATTTATTTTAATATTTAATTGTTGAGTAAATTTGATTAGTTATTATTAAATTATTTAACTATTTGTAAATATATAGTGATAGATATGAAAAAAAATATCATAAAGATCTTAAATTTACTAGTAATATGACAAAAAAATATTATTATATAAATAGAGAACTTGGTATGATAAACCCGTTTTTGAAATTGAATCTAGATTTTTAAACAACAAGTTATAATAGTTATAAATGTGTTCACAAAGAAAAAAACTTTTTTCTCAAGAACAGAAAATTGTAGAATATAATATAGTTCATATTTCTTAATGTGCCATCCCAACAAAATTACAAATTCATCAAAATCAGTATATTACAAACTAGAATTTCTATTCTCAAGTAACATTGAAACTACATATCATTGATCATTGATGTGGAGTTCAATCATCAAACAAAAGAAAAAGTGTCATTGGTTAAGAGAGTGAGATTTCTAACAAAAACACTACTTTGAATTCATGAAGCAATCCTCTGGAATACTGTCTAAAGATGGCTTCCAAGAGTTCATTCCCTCATCATCACACTCACCACCACCAACTTCTGAAATCCTTCCTCCTCTCAACTTCACAGCATGCAACAATTGCTCCAATGAACTCTGCTGCTGAGATTCATCCTTGTACATCAACATCCTTTTCAACTCTTCCTGAGTCATCACCACCCTAATCCTCACACTCCCACTTCTACAATAGTTACCATCACACCCTCTTTCTCCTTCACAAGTACCATCATTCTGAACCATGAACCTCACCTTCTTCTTCTTCATGCTTTGTTCCGTCCTTGGTGCTTCCAACTTGGACAACACTGGAAGTGCTTTTACCTTCTCAACCTTGGTTTCAACCACTGGAGCATCATAGTTCTCATGATCCTGTGCTGATATCTTGTTGTTCCTCAAACAGTTTCCCATGTTAATGATAATGTTGAAAAGTAAAGTTAAAGAAGAAGAAGAGATGAGAGATAGGGTATGAAAAGTGAGGTATAAATAGAGAGTGTGGGGAAGAGAAAGCACATGGGGTATCCGTTTGTTGCGCCGGGTGATGGAGATAAAGAAAAGTGGAGATTCTCTTGCTTCTTATCATTGATCATCATCATCACCATCACCATCACCATCACCATCAATTCTGTGTGCATGCTTTTTCCTTTGTTTCATACTACAGACATCAATATTTTACTGGTGGAGACGCGTCTGTTACCTTAATTATGCATAACTCATGTTCCGAATAAAAATAAATTCATTCATTTGAGTTACATATATTTTATTGGGTTGAATAAATTTTGTAACTTTATAATTGACTATAACTGAAATGCGTATTTTTTATATTCAATATTTAACAAATATATTAATTTGACTTTTTTAATTATGATGACACTTTTAAATTCACAGTTAACATGTTAATTTTGAGAATATATGTTAATATACCTATAAATATCTTACCAGGATGATTATTGTCTGACTAAATAAACTTATTTATTAGATATTGGTTTTAAAAAATATTAAAAAAAAAAATGGAAGTACAAATTATAATATGGGTAAATTTTGGAGTTTGAAGGTAAAAACTCTCTATAGTATTGCTAATAACGAAAATTGGATCATTCTATTTAGTGAAGTAGTGTTTGAACTTTTATTACGTCGTTTTCTTAATATAATAGAACATAGGATTTGGCCAATTATATTTAGTCCTGCATAGTTCGTTAATAAGGTCGACGTTGATGCCTCATATCATTGCTCAAAATGCGCAGCAAAATCTCTCTAGTTGCTTACATCACTTCATTTTTTTCTTTTTTTCTATAATATAAGACCAGAATATTCTTAGCACCCTTCTTCTTTTGTTTTTTCTTCTAACTTCAAAAAATTATATATATATATATATATATAATCTTATATTAAATAAAAATATAATCAAATTAATATATATAAAATATATAAATATATCTTAGGACATAAATTAAATTTAAAATTTATTATTAATATTAAGTTATACATAATCACCAGAGTGTAAAATCCAGATTTAAAAAAAAAATGAAGAAAAATATCTAACAATTGTTTATCGTAAAAATTAAATACTTATAATTTAAGTAGAATAAATCGATGATGACAACACCAAAAAACAACGTTAAAAATGATAGCTTGCACTTTAATTCTGGTGTCCCCCACAGTGGGGTCAATATATGTTGCATCCAATTAAAAATGGTCAACCATGTTTTCAATTCCTCTGCATATTTCAACTCCACCCAACACAGTAAATTAGAGACCAGAAAAGGATGAAGAAAAAGGATTGTTTTGGATACTATTTAACCAATTATCAACCCTCTTTAAACAATCAATGAGCACACCATAATCAACCAAATGCATTTATATATTAATCTACCTTCAGCTGACTTTACAACGAAGAGTAACTATTCTTTTTTGGGACGAATTTAGACTCTCAGAAGTTAGTGCACAGATGTTAAAATAACACATGAACTAAAATAATTGGAACTAGCGTAAGAAGAAAACCTAAAGTAGTCTAAGCATTGATTCTAACCTAAAGAAATTGAAGAGGAAGTTGATCTGCGATGGTTAGCTAGCTACAATGAATGTGGGCATAATTTAAGAGTGAAGATAAATTTATGTGGCGTAGATAAGGAAAAGAAATGTCACGTGAAGAGGAAGGATAGTGAAGGAAGGTTATAGCAGAAGACATGATTTGATTGAGATTTGAATATTTATTGTTGAATCAGTGAATTTGGTCCCATTTAGTATCTGAGTTGTTGATCTGTTTAAGGGTCTTACGTGTAGAAATAGTAACATATGCCAGCCATGATGGGGCATCTCTTCACATGGGATGATAACTCATATGCTTTTGTCAAACATAATTTCATATGCTTGGACCCTTGTGCCTTCATCTATAGTATTTGGGAGACAATATACTATGCTTCCATCTTCAGATTGATTCATCTTTTCCCAGAGTCTGAATTTGGTTTCTTCTACCTTCTTTCCAACTTCTAGTTTCACCAAAGATGGAAGAATATTATCGGAAAAATCCCATATTAATTATGTTGAAAAATTTTGTATTAATTAAAAATAAGATCGAATTATAATATATAATTAAGGTGTAAATTTTATTTTCTAAACTGGTTTTAAAATGAGTTAGGCACTATAATTACTTTTTACATAATATCAAAATTATTTTAACAAGGAAAAGTTTGTCTCTAATAAATATAAATCAAGAATACTTATTTCATGTTCATAATCATTTTTTACAAATTCTTCAAAATATAAAATTTATATTTTATTTATATATTATAATTTAATAATAATATAAATTTTTTTAACCAATTAAATTAAATTAGATTAAACGGAATCACTTTTAACTTAACCATCACAAATCATATAAATCAGATTTAGCCACTTTTAGTCTCTGATGTTTTTACACATGGAAAGACCAGTTGTGGCATATGGCATGATGGGCGATAATTATCTTTAATGAAATGGGAGAATGAAGGTTGATGAAAGTAAATGATTAATGGGTCCATTATACAGTGTTTTTCTTTTTCATTTTTTTCATAAATAATGGAGTTTTAAGTCTTATCCAGTCAATGATTGTGTATTTAACTAATCCAATTCGCATCTCATGTCTTAATATTGTTAGACTTTTTTTTACTATAAAATCAATATGAATTAATGCATTCATTTGACTCTTTAATTATATATATAATAATAATAATAATAACTATGTATCTATATTTTAATTTAAATTCAAATCCTTCATAAACTTTATTAATGCATTTTAAATTTAAATTAAAGTCTCTTATTTTCATGAATAAATAATACTAGCAAATTTTTACATATATAGTTATTTATATAAATCAGTACGATAAAAGTAAGTATATTTTTATAATAACTATTTTAAATATCAAATATTAATTTTTTATTTTTATCAATGATTATTGTAAAGAAAACTAACTTAAGAATTTGAATCCTATTATGTTCTAATTAACATAATATTTATCCATTAATCAAGAATTTAAACAAAAGTAAAGCATGCCTACTGAAATCTGTTTTTATATTAAAATAGCCGAAATCGTAATGTAAATACTGCTACTGATAATATAAAATATAGTGTTTAATTAGTTTTTTATGATTACTTGCATTGAATAGAACAACAAGTTAATTGGATTGGGTATGGTTGCTTGAATCGAACGGTGCATGGTTGGTCTTACCAGAATCGGACGGTTGAAATTGCTTGTGAATGGGTGCTGGGATAGCAGGTAACATGGGATTAACTAACGAAGCTACCTCTCCACATGGCATTCAATCCATCACGTGCTCCTCACGTGATCGTCCCTGATACACATGCCTGGCATTTGCAAGTGGCAATGCCATCTCTTTCTCTCTCTTGTCTGAGCTCAACTGTGTGAGTGACTCAGTCCATGAAAACAATGAAAAAGGGGTTTCTTTCTTTCATCATTCTCTTTATTTCTCTGTCTTTGCATTGAAGCTTTTTTGTTCACTTTGGGAGCAACCTTGTTGATGTTCACTTTGGGATTATTCATTGCCTTGGTTGGTGACAAGCTGCAACTATGAAGGGCTTGCTCTCTCCCAGTTTCCTTCTTCAAATTACTCTCTTTCTCCGTGTTTTTCTTCTGGGTATGTTTTATTTATTGCAAATACATGCATGGCCCCATAATTGCTCATTCGACTCATTAATCTTTAAATTGTCTGTGAGCTTTTCAAGTTTGCATCTTGATTGTTGGGTTGGGTCACTAAATTTTCTATTAGATATGATAGTGAATTTGCAATAAGCAATAGAATTGTGCTTGCATTTGCATCTCAAGTAGAATTATGTGTATTGTTGTTGATGTTGTGTACTTTGGGTACAAACCATAGTGAAAAAGGGCAAGCTTGATACAGTTTTATGAGACTTATTTTTTAGTGCATTGTAGAATGCCAATGAGCTACCTACCAGAAATAGTAGCCAAAAAGCTGAATATGTTATGCAAGCTTGATACAATGACATGATGTGTAACGTTTCGGCATTAAGTTGATAAAATAATGCAGTGTGTCTGATATTAATAGAAAGGGAGTATTTATACCCTATTTATATACTTTGGCCTTATCAAGATATATCTTAATGATGAGGCTTATTTTGAGGCTTTAGGTAATGCAAGAGCATTTCTTTTTCTTCAAATGTAGTCTTGTAGAACTATAATTCCTTAAGCTCAAAATTTCCGATAATGTTGGCAGTTATGAACAAGTCTCAGGGCTCTCCAATCACTACTAAGGTTGATGCGCTGCCTCCTGCTTTCCCTCCAAGTACACAACCACAGCCCTTTATTCCTCTTATAGCTCCTTCCCCATTGAGACCTTTCACAAATAATTCTGTGCCCAAGTTATCAGGTATGGTTTGCTTTTCCTTTTGTGTCTGTCAGTGTGAGACCTTACATTATGACGTTTTGTTCGCTAAATTATCGTTTACGCAGATACTGCTTACCCTTTGGCACATTAGTTGTTGGTTGTCGAAAGTATGGGGTTTTAGGTATAAAGGGAGGAAGAGAGATAAAAAAGAATGAAACATTAAATTCATATCAACCAAAATGCGTTACAAATCATCATGTATTGATGAGATGCTTTTAAAACCTAGACCACTAATTCATTTTTAATACTGACCATAACTAACTAAGGAAATAGATCATGATAAGATAAGGAAATATGATAACTAAACCTTTAAGATAATGAAAAATAGGAAACTAGTCCTAGAAATAAGTAAGATATTCTCTTATATTCTAATGTATATTTTAACATTGGTGAATATAGTGGGGAGCAGGGCCAGAGCCAAGATTTTAATCTTAGGGAAGGGAGGCCAAGATCCAAAGTAGGCATGAAGGATGTTGACTGCTGATGGAAGCGGTGTGAAATTACAGTGCAACAGTAGTGAAAGTGAAACACCGATGAGTTCTGTGCTATGGTAAGGTGCAACAATATGGGTTTGTACCTGAAGACTGGTGCTACTTCTTCTGAGTAAAAGGTGAAGTACAAATGTAATGAAGTGAAGATTCAGTGGTATTGGTGCTATGTATGGGTTCTTGTAAGTACATGGTGGTTAGTTTGTCCTCTATAGTGGTGTGCATGGCAGTGCTATGGTAATTGGTGAGTTCAATTTGTTGTCTTCATGTGGGTAAATGATCTGTGATGAAATTAATGTGATGTGGGAAGATCAGGCGTTTGTAAAATCTTGAGTGGGGTGAGCTGCAGTAGAAGAGTGGCCACCAATGAACATATCATAATTAATATATCTGTAAAAATTTGGGCATATGGAATTCCTTCCATCCTAATCAATTAGAAATAGAACTGTTTTTTCATATAGATATTCCTTCAACACAGCAGAAGTCATCAAAAGGATCTCAAAGACCTACCAAAGCATGAAATATATTAAAGAGTTGGTGCTGGACTAGCCAAAAATCAAAATTTATCAGAAACTAGGTCTAAAATTCCTGAAAAATTAGCCTTTTATGATTATATCAGAAATAATTCGGCAAAAGGGGGCTTATTTAGAGTGGTTTCAATGGACAATGTAGATGGCAGAGCCTCTGTTGGTTAGGAAACATGCCTGGGAAAATAAAACAGCTTGTATCTTATGACAAAGTTATGTGTCAGAAATGTTTTCAAATCCTTCATTCTTTTGGTGGATTTGGTTGTGTATATTAAGGGTAACTCTACAATTATTCCTAGCTTCAATATGTGATATAAATCTATCATTGTGAGTGGGACATCTTGCAAGCAAACAGTCAAATCACTTCATTTTTTTCTTGAAGATGCAATTGCATGTGCATTCTTAGTACGTGTGCTTATCTTAAAGTCCTTTGAATTACAAACCTTTTGGTTACCGAGATGACCTACAATTCCTTTTTGCTTCCAGGCCTTTGTTCATTGAATTTCTCTTCTTCTCAAGATATAATGACCACAACTGCTACTGATTGCTGGACATCTTTTGCTCCTTATTTGGCAAATGTTGTATGTTGTCCTCAATTCGATGCCATGCTGGTGACACTCATAGGGCAGTCTAGCAAATACTCTGGGGTGCTAGCTTTGAACGCAACTCATGCTAGTCACTGCCTCTCTGATGTTCAGAAGGTCCTTGTCAGTCAAGGAGCAAATGAGAACCTCAAAAAAATATGTGCAGTCCATCCAACAAATCTCACTGAGGCCTCTTGTCCCGTTGTATTTGTGGATGAATTTGAGAGTATTGTAGATACTTCAAGACTTCTGACTGCTTGTAGAAAAATTGATCCTGTAAATGAGTGTTGTGATCAAGTTTGCCAAAATGCCATACATTATGCTGCTAGAAAAATTGCCTTGAATGATTTGTCTAATTCAGATGGAAACCATAGCATGCCTGGGCCGACAGCTAGGATCAATGATTGTAAGAATATTGTCCTACGTTGGCTGGCTAGTAAACTTGATCCATCCACTGCAAATAGTGTTTTTAGAGGACTATCAAACTGCAACCTAAACAAAGGTGAGCATGGAGGGAAAAAATGTTCTCCTTATATCATGTTTGATTATTACAGTTTTGGCTAATTTATTGGAATATAAAGCTTACATCTTACAATGTTCAATATTGTTATATTACATCACTCAGTATGCCCATTGGTTTTTCCAAGTGTCTCAAGTGTTGTCAAAGAATGCGGGAATCTCATACATAATCAAACAGCTTGCTGCAAAGCCATCAAAAGTTATGTGTCCTATTTACAAGAACAGAGCTTTGTAACCAACCTGCAAGCCTTGAAATGTGCTGCGTCACTTGGAAAGAAATTGCAGAATGAAAATGTCTCTGAAGATGTTTATAATCTTTGTCATATAAGCCTGAAGGACTTCTCTCTTCAAGGTTGGCATTGTCATATTTCTGTGGCTTAGGAAACTGTTATTTTACCCTCTGCTAGTACTAATACTGACACTTGTCTTGTTATGCTGATAACTACTGATGGATTTTACCCTTGGATCAATCAGTTGGATTGCAAGGTATGAAATTTTTATCGATAAATTTCTTTGCCAAAATTTGTATTTTTTCTTATTCCTGTCACAAAATGTATGATGTTTTTTTTTATTAAAATTAAATTTCACTCAAACAAATTTAACTTGGTCTTATATGTTTAAAAAAGTAAACTAACTTAATTTAACACAATTTATCAGTTATTCTAGCTGAGTAATCACTTCATTCTTGACAACACTTAAAAGTCAACTAGGTGATCATTTGTATAGTTATGAGAAGACATTCATCATAGAGAAAAATATATACTTGTTAGTTAGATATTTTAATTTATATGAAAGTGTAAATTATGCAGTTTATATATCAGATTTTTCTATAGACTGTAGCTAATTTTCCTTGGTCTTGTAGTATCTAACATTAGTCAATGATTTTTTATTTCATGTAGAATCTGGCTGCCTTTTGCCGAGTTTGCCTTCAAATGCAGTATTTGATGGAACTTCAGGGATTGGATTCATTTGTGACCTTAATGACAACATTGTAGCTCCATGGCCCACATCCTCATATTTGCTTCCATCCTCATGCAATAGAAGTACGTATAAGCTCTATCAATATTTTATAGCTGATTGCCCTTTTTCATTGTATTCTCTTATATTAATAATACATACTCGATTACAATCTTTGATGACAAATTAATTTAATTCCTAATTTGTATAAGCTGAAAAAGGAATTCTAACAAAAATATACAATTAATTATTAGGCAGATTCTATTTATAAAAAAGGAAACAATAATAGCATATCCTTGACTAACACCCCCTTAAATGTGACTGATAGAGTAACATCAATAGTTTGCTAAAGATATCCGCATGCTAAAGTTCCGAGCTAACATATCAATAGTTTGCTAAAGATATCCGCATGCTAAAGTTCCGAGCTAACATAAGGAAGAGAGATAACATGCGCGAATAGGAGAATCAAAAGAAAGACATGAAAAAAAATATTGGCCTTATCTCTAGTCGATGTAAGATCTCCAGCATATCCTCCACGTCGAGACCTCCTCAACTCGAACTTGAGACTAGACATTTATGATCCTCAATTCGATCGTGAGACTAGATATTTATGGGTAGCTCGATAGGCCCAACAACTTTGTTAGGATAAATTTTAATACCATAACAAAAGTAGACTTTAAGCCTAACTTATCCCCAGAAAATTGGCTCATAAGGTGAGATTTGTACCCACTTTATATATTCTAATTTGATCTTATATCTCGTCAATGTGAGATCTCCAACAAATAGCCTATAAATGCAAGGCACGTTATGACAAAACATACAAAACCAAATGTGTGAAATTCATGATAATTTGGTTGTTTGTTATAAAGACAAAATAAAGGGGAATCAAAGTGTAGAACCTGAGATAGAAGATGGTTGATCAGTTATACAGTTGTGGGCAAAGCTTTAACCTAGAGTGAGAAGGGATAAAAGCTTGAAGGAGTAGTGTGTGAGTGACTTCAATTAGTTGTCGATTCTTCTGCTTGAAACCAATATTTTGTTGAGGTATAAAGGGACAAGAATGTTGGGAAATAATAACTCTCTACTGCAAGAACTCCTGAAACTCATGAGAAATATATTTGCCGCCAAAATTTGTGTGCCAACATTTGGTACACATGAAATTGATTCTCGGTACATGCCAAAAACCTTCTTGAACATGCAAAAAACTTTTAATTTAGAACCTAGAAAATATATTCCTGAAAACCATCAATAAATGTTACAAATTTTTTTTAATGTAAATAGTAATAGAAGTGGATTTTAAGCTTAACTCATATTCATAAAATCAATTCAATGAAGTGAGGTTTACATCCATTTTATATATATTAATTTGGTCTTATCTTTAGTTGATATGAGATCGCTAATAAATAGGACATAGGAAGGAAAGTTAAACTGTATATAAAAAGCTTTTGCACTTTTAAAACACTTTTCAAAGATGAAAAACCAATTTTTAATAAAAATGTTTTAGGGGGTAGATCAAAGCATAGAAGAGAATATACAAATATTTTATATTGGTTTGTCTTAACTACCGAGACTATTCCAATTTTAGTATCACCACCAAGTTTCATTAACACTCACAAAGATACGATGAGTATTATTCAATAACATCCACTTCTAGCCTTAACCTAAGTATTACTTTTAGATGCTTCTTCAAGCAAAATTTTAAATTATTATTTATCCACTGAACTTTTCAAGCTTTTACACTCTTCTTGCTCGGTCTAGGTATTCTCACAAAGAAAATATGTAAGAGTATTACAAATAGAAGCACAGAGAAGAGAATGCTTGCTTAATGGTTTTCTTATCTTCATTAACAACATGAGTAGTCCATGTCTTCAAGTTTATTTTGGTGTCTTAAAAAGGATAGTCTTTACAAGACATTGGAAATACTTGTAAAGGACTTTGCATAGCTTTGTTTGAGGTCCAGTGAAGATAAAGAAAGTCATCATCATATATTAAATATCACTAAAGTCTGTTTATCCAGTAGTAGTTAGTAGGATATTTCTGACTTATGCAATGTAGTTGACGTGTAACAGAGAAAGTTTATTAGGATGTCTCTCATTTCACTGCTAAAAGCATGTCATTTGATTATATTTTATTCAATAAGAGTCTTTGCTTTCACATACTGATTTTATCGAGTTTATTATCTAAGAAGACAACATAAGACACTCAAAAGATTAAATAGAGTTCATATCACTAAATGTTCAATCCCAAACTCATACTACGCTTCACGAAAGGATCTCAGACATATAGCCTGATTTAAACATTATTTATTTGTTATAACAGTCTAATCATCTTCGGTCTAACAGTATTTATATTTTGAGATAATACTTGTGATATATCCCACACACGATATCTCTAAACGATATCTCTAAACATATTTATTCGCTGTGAATCAAAACAGTCTAACAATATTCTCATGATGTATCTGTTGGGAAATCCCACATTAACTAAAAATGAGGCCGAATTATAATATATAAGTGAAGTATAAACCTCACTTTCTGAACCGGTTTTGAGGGTGAGTTAGGTAGTGATAATCACTTTCTACACAATCCATAATTATCCATAATCCTGCACAGGACACTTTGTCTACTTTAGGGCCCCTTGCCATCCGCCTCAATTATTATCCATCAATCAAGGGCAAAAATCAACTTTGTGATATTTGGTTTGCTGTTAAGTTTTATGTAGTACCTCATGGGAAAGGATTCTGTGGCCATATGGAATCATAACTGCTCCTGTTGCCCAATCTCTTTAGACGCATAGCGAATAAAGGATACCCACATTCTCTTGGATTCTAGCATCTACTGCCCATTAAATATTTATCATTCTGCTTCTTTTTTCTATTGCCAGAGTAATGTGGGACCAATTGAAGCGTGTTCCATTACTATTATTGTTTCCTTTCATTCGTAGTCTCTTAGATTGGCTGTATAATACTCAGAGTAGTTCCATACTAGTTTCAACCGTAACATTGGGGAAGTAATTAATTAAAGGCCAGAATCAACTTTAAAACTGTCTCCCACATGCCAACTTGCTGAATTGACCCGTATATTTCCATTATCATTTATGTTTTGCAACAGCCAAATGATAAAAATGTCAAGAATTTCAGGTTGCTTGCCTTCTTTTATTATATTCTCTGCTATAAATAATGCATACTCAATTACAGTCCTTGTAATATTTTTACTGTGAGCAAAGACATATTTTCACTCTTTACCATGTCTAATTCATTCGTTCCCTTAATCATGCAATTGCAGCTACAAAACTTCCATCTCTTCCTACGGCAACATCCTCACAAAATGGTAAGTACCATGCTACTATACTGATATGAACTGGTATTGCAGGTCTGATCTCTCTTTATTTTCAAGGCAGTGGTAGTTGTAAGATATAGGGTCAGTTTGTTTAAATTGATTTTCTCTCAAAATCATTTCTATTCACCAAAAGCTTGATTCTTACAACTTCAAAGTCTACCCAAGCAATCTAAGTACTGTCAAAACCCTTTTCACGGATGAGAATGTGATTACGAAGTCTAAACAAACAAGTACACATAGGGTTCCTCCTCTCGTCTTTCACTATGATCCTTTTAATCATTACAGATCCAGCTGTCTAATATAAAATCTGTGAAATCAGTTTGATTTTAATTTAATTTGAAGCAGATGCATTCTTTCCTGCTATTCGTGCAGAAAAATGAAACACAGAAATAAGATAAAATGAACAGAATTATTTATACATCTTAAAACTAGGAAGTGAGTTTTCTTTTCAGCCAAATCATCTTGGGACTTTTGAAGTAGAGATTGAATATTAGACAATTTAATTTAGTACTCAAGAAAATGGTCAACTCGATCCCTATATGCTTTTTCATTAATGAGTATCTACTTTGAATTTCCATTTGTTGCAGGTCTTTTCATTAATACCTTGGTTTTGCCCCTCCTCTTCACCTCTATACTACTTCCCAAGAGACTTCTTTAACCTTGGAGTTCACTGTATTTAAGTTTTTTGGCTACAAGGATTTTTCAGGTACGTTGGCTATTCTTTGAGGATCCAAGGAAGGACCAAGTCCTTATTCTCAACCAATCATCGAATATGTTTATATTATCACTAGTGAATGGGCAGAGAATCCTACTCTGAGATAGTCTTTCAGTAGATTCTTGATTGTATTCTATTATCACCATATCATTGTTTTAATATTCTTTGAAATTCTAACAAGTTTTGTTTCAGCATAAGGAATATTATAAATATAAAAAGATTATCTTAGTTCTTTCTGTATACTATACAATTTCGTTCTGCCATCCATTTGTCCCTATTCCACACTTGATTTGACTATATCATAAGAGTTGGTTGTTCATATGATGGGTTAGGATTTCATTTTTGTCATACATGGGTGTCACGTGGGAGACTTAACTCCGAGAACTTGGTGGTGCTGCTCTGACCGTAAGATTCATTTTGTGTGTGCGGTGCTGTGGTCGTGGGGTTGGGCCCTTTACGCATCAAAACAGTGACAACGAGAAACGACATGCTTCTGTTTTCCAATGTCCTGACATCGTATTTATTGTCCATACCTTTGTAGCCTGGCAACATATATGCACTGAAACTCCTATTATTAAAAAAAACATAACTAACCTTCACTTATTACAGTCATTATAGAACAGATTTGGTGACAAATAATTGACTTTAAAAAATAACCACAAATATTATATAATACAAGTTACAACTGCTAGATATTATATAACGGTTAGATATTATATAACTGTTAAATATAAAATAATGTGATAATTATAAAAACTATCTAACATTTTATTTATTCGAAAAATAATATATAGGATCAGTCAGATGTATTAATCTGATCAAATCTTCAAAATTACGTTGTCAGATTAATGGTTAGATTAATTTTTATTATGAGAGATTTTTACATATTTTTATAATTATTTTATTTTATTTTGATAATGATTTTATTCTCTTAATATTTGATGTTATTGTCTTATTTTCAGCTTTTTATTTTTATTTCACTTCTATATATGTACAATCCTATATGGATTTTCAATATAAATAAGATTGATTTTTCTATTTTTTCAAATTTAAATTATCAATTTGTTATGGTATCAAAGCTCATCCTAGCCCATTTTGTTGCCCTATTGGGTCACCGGCTATTAGGTTATTGTTGTTGGATCACTTATATGTTGACCCACATCGAAATTGGAACGTCTCGATGTAAAATGATGTGTTAGAGATCTCATATCAACTAGAGATAAAATCAAATTAATGTATATAAGTGGATGCAAACCTCTTCTCATCGAATCAGTTTTATAAGGATGAGTTAGACTTAATGTATATAAATGAATTTCTTCTCCATCCCTATATTAATATTGATGTAAGTTTCAAATTATCTTGTAAATTAATTTTATAAAATTAAATAAATTAATTTACTTTCTAAGATAACTTCATTGCTGGACTATATTTAAATATGTAATCTTACACCTAAGATGTTTAGTGTTTAACATGAGAGATATGAATAGTTCTAATTTTAGTAGTGTTGTGTTTAATTTGTTTAAATTATTTTTTTTACTTATCACATAATTTATTTTGGTTCTTTTTAGTTTAAAAGTTTATTAATTACGCTGAGTAAAAACAAAAATGGTTTGAAAGTGACAACATTAATTGGTATGGTCAAACTTTTTGTGTATGAGTCTTTGCTTCTGAATCTATCACTTTCACGATAAATTAGTTCTTCTATTGATTTACTGTTTAAACTTGTCAGAATCATCACAATAATTAAGTTCTTGCATAGTTTAACTTTATGCCAAAATTTGTATAGTACACATTAAGTGGACTAATTTTTATACTTTAACGACCAATTTAATGTATGTTATCACTTTTTAGAACAAAATTGTATATACACTGTTTTTAGTTAGAAAGTTAGCTTAAAATGCGCATTTAAATGCACCGCAATAAATGAAATTATGACTACCCAAATTTGGTTAACTGACTAATATAGCATGTTTTAATGTTATAATCTTTTATTGGTTTATCTCTTAATGTTTTGTTTCGTAATGAGTTTGTTCGTTTTGGGAAAAATATTAAAAATTAATTTTAGAAAGTAATTGAATCTATTATACTATTTCTCTTTTTTTTTTTAATCCTTTATTTATCTCTTTCTTTATTTTTTTATAAAATTAATTAAATTATACCACTTTGAAAATATTTTCTCTCCATTTCTTACATATTTCTACTCTTCCAAACAACTAAATATTTAATTTTATTTATTATTTATTTCTCCTTTTTCAACTTATTTCTTCTCTATTTCCATCTTTTTCAACTAAATATTTTTTTAATAAATTTATCTAAACAAATGAACTTTTATTGTATGTATTTACATGATGGCTTAATTGTTACTTCGTTACCCTTCCGATCTTGAATATAAGAAAAAGGAAAATTAAGAAAATCGATCTTGAATGTAAGAAAAAGGAAAATTAAGAAAATTGATTGGTGGAGTTTAATTATTTTTTTCTTTAAAATTTAATATAAAAATAAATTTATTAAAAAATAAATTTTAAAAAAATACTCTCATTCAATATGATAAAATTAAGATTTTTTTTTTTTTATATTTAAGGCCTATTTTTTTTTTCTTATTTGAAGGGACAAAACAGAGCACATGTTCATATAACAATTCGAGACATGACTCACAAGAAACTTTTTTCTCCCTTTGCATCTATCATGGCATTTCTTCCTTTCATTTAAATTTATTTATAAAAAAATGTTTTAAGTCTGAAATTTTGACAACATTAATTTTAATTTTTATATTTTCAAAATTCATCCAATTTTTTTTTTCTTTTCAAATTAACTTTAAAATAATAGCATAAATAACAACCATAGTTTTAAACTTTCATAAAACTAACTACTGTTAATTAGCAACAACATTTTTTATTGACATTATCACTAATCAAAACTAAGGTAATGAGTTAATTTATATGGAAAATAAAAAATTAAATTAATTTTATAAAATTAAAATTACATAGATTTGAAATTAAGACCCCAAATTAAATAATTTATTAACAATGAATAAATAAATAAATAATGAAACTTAAAAAGTAATTAAATTTTACAATAAAAGAAATTAGTTTCAAAACTTTAAACCATCTTAATTAGTATTTTCAATTTTGTAACAGTAAAAATGAAAAAAAAAAATTACTGTGCATTTGACATGCTTTAAATATAAAAATGGATGTATAAGAATTAAAATGCAGTGCGAGAAAAAAAAAAAAAAATCAGGTTCGTCGGTAAGTAAGCACATTTTCCTCGTTTTCTTTTGTGTGCAATAATTTGTGAATACAAGCTGATTTGTAGCAGAAAAATCAAATTTTGGTTTATGCATTCTGGTGAGGCAAAGTGCGTCACTGATTCCGTCACAAGATGTGTACTGGTTTGTCTCTGTCGATGAGTTGGAGAAACATGTTCACTGCCATTAAAGCTGTGAAGATTCCACATTTTTTCAATCACAAACACTGAAAATTCCAATGACATGGTAATTAATATTATTCTATTCTTTTTATGCTTGACTAGACAAATTTATATTAAAAACAAAAGATAATATATAGAAATTCAACAATTTTTTCAGAAATTTATACATAATATTTTGAAAAAACATGTATTTATATATATGTTGTAAGATTAAGAAAACAGATAAGTTGAATATTGCACAAACAAGAATTGCTCAATTGAGTATCAAATTGAATCAAATTTATCTTATAATTGTTTTCATTTAATTTTATTAATATTGAAAAACAAATTTAATTTATTTAAATTAAATTAGTAAACAATAATTAACAAGAAGAAAGTAGAGATTGTCTTTTGAACAGTGTGCATATAAATGATGATGGAGGACTTAAAGTTTCCATAATCGAGACGTGTTAGTGTTGGATTCAAAGTGTAGAAATTTTAGTTGTCTCGAAATAAATGCGAATGAACGAAAGATGATCGAGAAGGAAATGTAGAGAGACATATACTTCTTACGTGGCAGAAAATTTAACATAATTTAAGATAAACAAGAAGACAGTTCATCTACCTATAATTTAAGTGGTTGGAAATTTTTAAGGTACCTACCACTTTTATTAAATATTTAAATCATTTCCTATAATAAGTATTTTTTTTCACTTTAAATTTAACTTGTTTGGCTTTTGCTGCTGGGCTTTTATCCCTTGTTTAAAGGGGAGAGAAAGATGAAGGTTAATATAATTTATTTAATATATTTTTAAAGAGGAGAAATATTAAAAAATATATTAAAAATGAATATTAAATCTAATATATTTTTATAAAATTAGAAATTGTGTTTGAAGATGTTTATGAAAAAGAAAAAGAAAAATAAAAAAAGAAATTATGAAAAAGAGATGTTATATGAAAATGGTAAAAGTTGAGGGGACCAATAGTAGTACGAATGGACGATCCCTGATGAGCAACGCCAACTGGACGACATTTATTGCAAGTCAGGCAGTGTATGGTCATCCTCTAACATGTGCATCTTCTGACGTGCATCTATTCTTGCCTTCTATTCAATTATTTCATATATCTACCTACTTCAAAACCTTTCTATTATTTACTTTTTTTTTTTTTAAATATATACAAAATTTATCTATCTTTTCGTGAAAAAAAATAATATGAAAAATAGAGAGTTAATTATTATTAATATTGTTTTATTTCTTTATTTAAAAATAAACCTAATAATAACCGCTCATAATGTCTTATAATTTTTCATAATTATATATTATCATAATTTATTATTATAAGTGTGGTTTCACTTTTTTTCTTCTTTTAGTTAGATAAGATGATTGAAAGTGAATGGGTAAAAAAATGTAGAAACTGATTTTTTAAATTTAAACATGTTCAAACAATAAAGATTAATGAAGTTTTTTTTTTAATTGATTTTGTGGATATATAATAAATAAATAAAATATTTTTAATCTTACATAATTAATTATAACTTGTGCCTAGTTATTTAAGTAATCATACAATCAATTATATAGTTTTTTTTTTTAAATAATGAACTGTGTTTTCTTTGCAGAAGATTTTTGTACATATTTATGAGATCCATATATGAAAAAAAATAAGAACAAGAATGCAGAATCTTAGAAGGGGAAGCGAGGTCAATTTAAAGGAAGAAAACAAATAACTTTCATTCTATTTCAGTTCAAATAATTTAGCATGAACCCCACCCATCTTTCCCTCCTCTACAGGGTCCACCTAAGTTTAATTGCATCTTCAAATTACTTCTTCTCTATTTTCTTAAACACTACAAAGATCCAAACTAAAGAGAAAAAAAGAAGACATTTTTTACTCTATCAAACAATTTTTTCTTTCTTTCTCAATATACTTATAATTTTACTTTTAAAAATTGTTGTATTTTTTATATATATATAAGGAAATTCATTTACTTAGAGATAGAGATTGTTATTGACTTTTTTATTTTTCTTTAGTAATTATAGCATGGTATGTTACATATATAATTATATGATGTTAAATCAAAATGACACAATTTCATACTCTTTACCATCCTAAATAGCATTAATGAACATGACTAATTTTAACAGATATGAAAACCAGTAGAACCTTTTTCTTTCACGAGATTAACAGAAGCAAACGAAAAGAAGGAATTGGAAACTGTGTTTGAGGCTGAACAATAATATATAATCCAGTGGAACCTGAGTTTCAAAACACCCTTTGGTTGCAGAGCAAAAAAAGGCTCACACCATTTTTCCCAAACACAACCAAGTCAGTTCCGAAATGGATTCTCAATCGGTGCAGAAGGAGGTTGATGAACCTTTGGTGGTACCAGACGAATCATTACCACAAATACCTTCTTTTTCTCAATCTTTCGGTTCGAGACATGGTTCAAATGGTGAACTTGAGCAATTACTCACAGACAGCACCGTCCCTTACCTGAAGCGCCTTGGACCCGCGACATGGTTGGAGTTTAAGCTCCTCTTTTACCTTGCTGCTCCTGCTGTCATCGTCTACCTCATCAACTATGTCATGTCTATGTCCACACAAATCTTCTGCGGCCACCTCGGTAACCTCGAACTTGCTGCTGCTTCCCTCGGAAACACCGGCATCCAAATCTT
This sequence comes from Macrotyloma uniflorum, assembly GCA_016859785.1. Taxonomy (NCBI): domain Eukaryota; kingdom Viridiplantae; phylum Streptophyta; class Magnoliopsida; order Fabales; family Fabaceae; genus Macrotyloma; species Macrotyloma uniflorum. Next base: position 1,423,327 of record BDMB01000029.1, read on the forward strand.
CGCTTATGGCCTCATGGTACTACTCCCCCTCTTTCTCTATTCTCACCATGTTTAAATTCTGGATATTATAAACTCTAAGAAGCTAATTCTATTTTGTAACAGTTGGGTATGGGAAGTGCCGTTGAGACGCTATGTGGACAAGCATACGGAGCTAGGAAGTTCCAAATGTTAGGCGTATACCTGCAGCGATCCACGGTGCTGCTCTCAATCACCGGCATTTTCCTAACCTTAATCTACGTCTTCTCGGAACCAATCCTAGTCATGCTAGGCGAGTCCCCGAGAATCGCCTCCGCGGCGGCGCTTTTTGTCTACGGCCTCATCCCTCAGATCTTCGCCTACGCCGTGAACTTCCCCATCCAGAAGTTCCTCCAGGCGCAGAGCATCGTGGCGCCGAGCGCATACATTTCAACCGCCACCCTGGTGCTCCACCTTGCGCTGAGTTGGTGGGTGGTGCAGAAGGTGGGGCTTGGCCTGCTGGGCGCGTCGCTGGTTCTGAGCTTCTCGTGGTGGGTGATCGTGGTGGCGCAGTTCGTGTACATCGTGAAGAGTGAGAGGTGCAAGCAGACGTGGGGCGGGTTCAGCTTCGAAGCGTTTACGGGGTTGTCGGACTTTTTCAAACTCTCGGCGGCTTCGGCGGTGATGCTCTGCCTTGAGACGTGGTACTTCCAAATTCTGGTTCTGCTCGCGGGGTTGCTTCCTCAACCTGAGTTGGCTCTCGATGCCCTTTCTATTTGGTTAGTCATCTTCTTCATCACTCTTTCAAGTTCAAACATAAATCTTCCATTATTATTTTATCATCTTAATATATCTTAATATTCAAACTTGCATCACATGTTTCTCTTTTTATATATACAAATTTTAACTAATACGATTCTCAATTTGTATTTTGAGTTTTTCCCTTTTTAATTTCAATCACATGCTTCTGATTTTAGGCGTAAAGATGATTGATTTTTATAATAATTGCTTTTAAGTTTTCATTTCAGATAATTTAAACTGTAACTTTTTTTATGATGAAGATTAAACTGAATAAAATTAGTGACAGAAACAAGAGAGTTCTGGAGAATGAAACGTGGAAATCTCAGAGTAGGACTTTTAACTGTCATTGTCTGGTGTTTAGATTTTTAAACTAAAACGGGAAGGGATTTATTCGATATAGTAAAGTTGGGGCCATGTCTTGTGTCTAGATTTTTCTTTAGGTGGAAAGAATCTAGTGTCTAGATTGTGTATAGGAAGATAGATGCTACCCAAACGTGAGAATAAAATAATAAGTAATTATTACATATTGTTGACAAAAGACGTAATTAATATAATTTTAAGATAATTATTATAAAAATTGATGATTTTATTTATAATTAAATGACATCGTAAAACTATTTTATAAATTCAGTGTATATTCTATTTTGTTGAAGATATATAGAAGAAAAAAAGTAGAATTTGAATCCAATTCGAATTTGTTGAAAACAATAAATCCAAGTATCGTGGCACACGCAACCCACTTTGGGTTAATAAAAACAAAAATGTGATGGAAGAGATTTGACCTTCAGAAACAGGAAAATGTTGTGTAGCGTATAAATGACTAGTAATTTGTCAAATAGCAATCTAACTCATTCATAGGACCAACACTCTTCCTTGTGGACCACTCACTCATTGTCCTTCACTTCTTCTATTCTTATCATTCTTTTTTTCACATCATCAATTTTATTTTCAATATTACAAATTCAAGTGTTAAATCATAACTTATTATTTTTTATATTAAGCTTTGTTTCCGTACCATAAATGAGTTAAAAAAATAAATAAAAAATAGGATTATTTAAATTAAGTAAAATAGAATGAAAATTAATAAAACATAAGATAAGTTTATTTATTTATAATAATTTCATTTATTATTTTAAAATATTTTGTTATTATTAATTTTTATTATAATTATTAATAAAATATTTACAGTATAATTAATTATATATTATAAATATTAATAAAATTATTTAAAAAATAAAATTTACTGTGGTCAAATTTTTTTGCTTTTTCTCTTGATGTTTAGAAAGGAAGTCATCATACCTCTGTCAAGTTCCACTTTTCACGTCCGTATTTTATGATGACATATTGAACTATTGGAAACAGACATAATCGTGTCAGTGTCTACACTTTTTTTATAATGATGAAAAATATCAATATAAATATAAATAATTAATTTTTATAAATTTGATTTAAAATAATGATTTTTTATTAATTCTAAAATATTATATTATAGTACAAGGAAAATAGTTATTATATTAAATACCTATTTTTTTCTTTTTCCATTCTTTTTTAAATGAAATCATGTTTTCCCTCATGTTTCGATATTGTTTTAGATTAAAATGAAATCATGTTTTCGCTCATGTTTTCACCGGTTTATGAAGACATGAATGATGGTGGAAAGTGAGAAAGAAAAAGTACCATGAAAGGTTGTCTTTCAAAACGATGTGTTTCAAAACGAATCTTAGACCATTGTTGTATCAACTAGTGGTCCTATTTAGAATTTTCCTTTTCCTTCTACCCCTTTTGCTACATCAAAATAATATACCAACGTGGTTTTCTTGTCCTTACTATATAAATATTAATGATCTTTTGTTTCTATAGATTATGTGTCCTTTCAACTGTGTTTAGGGGAAAAAGCTGTTTGAAAAATTATCATTGTGTTATTAGGATAAATATAGCAATTTGATATAAAGTTCGTTTTTTTATTTATTTTTTATTTGAAAGTTGAAATCAATCACAGCCACATTATTTATTTATTAATTTTTTCAAACAATTATTAAAATAAGATACTTTTTCTAAAATAAGACTTGGCTGAACAAGTTTCAATTTCTCTTATTAACTATTATTTCTATTGCAGTACGACACTGTCTGGATGGGTTTTCATGATCTCGGTTGGATTCAACGCAGCTGCAAGGTTTGGTTTGATTCTCCTTCATTTAGAACTGAATTTTAAATTAGTTTCTTTCGTTGTCGCTTTCACCTTTTGTCTGTTTAAATTGCTTTTTCTAATGAACATGATAGAAAGTGACTCTGATTGAGAATTCTAGATATAAGTTAACTACAATTCATCGTCAACAACAGTAACGAAGCAATAGTGAGGGAAATAATTCTTGTCCAGAATATGTACGAGAGATAAAAAGACCTTAGAAGCTATCATGATCTAGTAATAATTAAAGACATAAAACGAAAACTCTAGGTAAAAAGTTAAACAAAATTCTCACCAACTTCTACAAATAATATTTAATTCTTATCCTATTTTTCCAATACCTCTATGAAAATTGTTAAAATGATCTTAATAATAATCTTATAAATATGTTATTAAAACAGTTGGAGGAAAGAATCACATAGCATAGCCCCGTCCCACGGAATATATGGTCACTAACAACAAAACATACTTATTTTTTAACTATTTATATCCTTACTCTCCTTAAATAATTATGTTTTGTGTCTACTCCTAAAAGAATCCTATATAAATTAAGAAAACACTTTCCTTGATCCTGTTGTCTATTTTTTAATGTTTACTTTGCCGTTTATTAATCTAACCTTTTTCCTTTGTAACTTTCTGAAAATAACTATGCCAAAGAAAGAAACCAGTGTAAAGTTTCATAATTTTAAAATTAACACGAAAATTAACACCATGTAGTTTACTTTGGGATGGACAAAATATTTAAAGGGATTCCTTCTGATTGTGCTTTTTAAGTGCATGACAAGAAGATGGAGAATTTTGTTATTTTTGGATGAACGGAATATTTATAGGGATTCCTTCTGATTGTGCTTTTAAGTGTTCATGACAAGAAGTTGGAGAATGTAGTTATTTTTGGATGGACAATATTTAAAGGGAATCCACTTTTGATTGTGCTTTTAAGTGTTCACGACAAGAAGATGAAGAATGATTTACTGTAAAACAGAAACAGAAAATAACACATCTTATCAAAATCATCAGATAGATATATAATCTTCTTTGGCCTTATAAAGTATCTTCTTTTAATCTAAACTTTGGTGTAGAAAAGAAAAGGGTTTAGTTGGCATCAAATAAGAATGATGTACACTTTATATTTTATGTGGGTTTTGATTGTATTTATGTATGTTAATGCAGTGTGAGAGTGAGCAACGAGCTAGGAGCAAGAAATCCAAAATCTGCTGCATTTTCTGTGGTGGTGGTGACAGTGATATCTTTCATAATATCGGTTGTTATAGCAGTGGTGATTCTGATACTACGAGATGTCATTAGCTATGCATTCACAGAAGGCGAAGAGGTGGCTGCTGCTGTCTCAGATCTTTGTCCCCTCCTTGCCCTTGCCATTGTCCTCAACGGGATTCAGCCTGTTTTGTCTGGTAATTCTACTTACAACTCTCACCATTCATATCATATAATATATGAAAATAAACTCATAAATCTACTTCTAATGAAAGTAACCCTTATGCTTAAATTCTCTGTTAGTATATGATATGTTTCAATTATGAGTGAATGCTAGAAGATTCTGAAACTAATGCACGCATGGTTTATGAAAAGGGGTGGCTGTTGGATGTGGATGGCAAACTTTTGTTGCGTACGTAAACGTTGGTTGTTATTATGGAATTGGCATTCCACTGGGTTCGCTTCTTGGTTTCTATTTCAAGTTCAATGCTAAGGTATTGCTGTTATTTAATCTTTCTCACCAAAAATCTTCCATTTTATAACACAAGAATGAATGGTTATGTTGAATTTAATTTGCATGCACTTATGTTTGTGTCTGTGTGCAGGGAATATGGTTGGGAATGCTTGGTGGCACCGTTTTGCAGACAATTATTTTAATGTGGATCACATTCCGAACTGATTGGAATAAAGAGGTGAGAGAAAAACTAGTACTTTCTATTCCACTATGTGTGTATATATGCCAATAATTAACAAGTATTTGTAATGAAAATTTGGTTGATTAGGTTGAGGAAGCAGAAAAGAGGTTGAACCAGTGGGAGGATTTGAAGCAGTCACTTATCAAAAACTGAAGAATAGGCATGGTGGGGGTTTGGATCTAGCAACTTTATGCTGTGAATTATTTTGATGTGAGGCTAAATTATTGATTTCATTATTAAGAGACGTTGAGAATGCTCTTATAATACTGAAGCAATAACTCTTCCAAAATTCATTTTGCATTCTCTCTGAAAAATTATATAAACAGGTTTTACAATTTGGACAAATGCAATACAAAGTCGGCTTGGCAAATTTGTATTGTAAGAAATATAAAACCCCATTAAATAGAAAAAAAAAAATACAAGAATCAACCTCGTTATAGAAAATTTGGCATACTTCTATGTCAACAAACTCTGCTGTAAAAACTAAAAATATCAGAAACAAGAGGATATAATTTTTTAAGTAAAATTTCGATTTAAATTTTGTGATTAGAAAAAGAAAATTAGATTTTTTGAGCAGATATTCTGTATGAATAACATAATATTAAAAAAGAAACTAAAAAAACGTTTACCCAACAACGTTGTTATGTAGGTAGCACCAATATGGACGCGACATCACAACCCAAACCCAAGTAAGTGAATGTTTCGGGCCCAATATGTAAATAGAGCAAAACATTGAGAAATTATCTTAATATTAAATGTAGTAGAATAAATAATTGTAAAATTCTCAATACTAATTTTACTTGTAAGGTTAAAATTTTACCAAAAAGGTAAAATCTTCACTTGCTGAAAGTTAAAATTTAAGTTTCTGCAACAATATTTTACTAAATGCTTCAATACTGTAAGATTTTAATGTTTTGGTTTAGGGTTTATAACTTCTCCATCTTAAAGTCCTAAAATCCTAAATATTTAGTCCCTACATATCTTGTGTATTCTATGGAATTTTTCTTGTTAAGTGTTAAAATTAGGAGAACAACTATTTTTAAAATTTTTGAGAAAAAATAATTTATTTCTGGTATTTTTATTGATGGATAATACATTCAGTATCTTTCAAAAGAACAAAGTAAAAATGGATCTACAAGAGAATTGAGTGATGAATTTGTTAGGTCAAATTTGTATGAAAAAAATATTATTAGCATAAAAAAATATTATTAATATGAAAAAATATTAACGACATAATTTGTATTCTATTTTCTTTTATCTTGTTAGCATCAAACAAATTTTGATGTACATGTCATTAAATTATTGTACTGACAGCACCATCAGAACCTGCACCAGTACTACCTGCACTACACTTTCATCTCTTTCTTCACAAATATCTATGCAAAAACTAAATAATAGAGCAAAAATTAATGGCTGTCATTAAAAATGCAATTATATGGTGCACTACCTGCACTACACTTTCATCTCTTTCTTCACAAATATTTATGCAAAAACTAAATAATAGAGCAAAAATTAATGGTGTCATTAAAAATGCAATTATAATTTATCTAAGTCGTTTGAAATATTAAAATAAAAAAAATGAAAATTATCAATTATCTTTTAATAACAAATTTAAAGTAAAATATAAATTACAATTTCAATAAAAAATTTGAATTACAATACTTAAAGTGACAAAAATTTACAATAATTTATTTATTATAAAAATAAATTTAATTATTTTTGAAATATTTTTCAACGAATTTTTTTCTAAAAATAAATTAATTATTAATTAAATATTTTTCGTAAATTTATTTTTAAAAAAAAATTTTATAAAAATTAATGAAAATTTTTCACAAGAAAAATTTTTCTTTATAAAAATTTTTATATTATTTTTTTACTTATAAATTTTTTATTATCATAAATTTGTAAAAATAAATTAATAAAAAAAATTTTTAAAAAAAATTCATGAAATTTTTTTATAAAATTAAACATGTAAAAAATATAAATAATTATTTAAAAAAAAATCAAAATATTTTATAAATAATTAAATTTATTTTTATAGTAACTAGATTCAAAATAGTTACATAATTATAAATTTTACAGTTTTATTTATAGGATAATAATTTTTTTTTCTCTCTAGTTTAGGTAAGTATTGGGTAATCTTGACTTTTAAAAATCCATTATAGAATCTGAATGAGAATAAGATGTAAGAAAGGGAAGGAAAATATCTAAGACTATGGACAAAACATATCTAAGTCATTGATTTATTCGTTTATTTATATCATTGAAATTATTTTATGATCATGATTTAGAATTTAAAACTTTTATTTGTTTTGTACAATTATTATTAGCATTGATTTTGTCTTCTGTAAGATTAAATATCCTGTTTGTATATTCATTTAATTCCATTGATTTGTATATTAAACTTTGGTTAAAGTCAATAACACTAGAAATATGGATATGTATCAACCTCGGCACAAACATGTGTAAACTGAAGAAATAAGGGTACACTGAATAATGATTTTTAATGTGTTTTAGGAAATATATCATAAACATTTAAAAAATTAACCTTTTTAAGTTAAAACCCTGAGTTAAAAATTAACATTGAAGCATTTATAATTAGAAAAGAATTAATAAAAACAGTTTATACAAATTAGTTTGTAGAAAAAAAAATTATATTTTTTTCCTAGAAATTTTCATAAAAAAATTTCCAAAAAAATACCTTTATAGATTAGATAAGAATAAAATTACATATACAATTTTTATGATATACTAGGCTGCTCTTCTATCAAAATTAAAATTTCACTTTGATAAACAACATGTATAATACTATATGAGTTTCTTTTTTTTACTTTAATATAATATATGTAACAAAATTTAACATAAACTAAATAATTTCTTTTATACATTAAAACATATCACATATAAAGAATAAGTTTTAACAATCTGAAATAGTTTTACATAAAGAAGTAATTTAGATAAATTTATAAATTTAAAAGATAAATATTTCATTTTTTATTTATATAAAATTATTAATTTATTAAAAAAAAATCTTCTTTGAAATTTCAGAATTTTTTCTAAAGTTTTAAATTCGTTTTTCATCTTTTTATTATTATAAAAATAGTTATTTATGATATTATTTTATTGTGATTATTATCTAATTGATGTAAAAAAATACAATGATAAATTATATTTTATTATAAATCTTTTTACATTGATTGATTGTATGGGAATTGATATTGAAATTCTAATGTGATATCTACGCAAATTGTTGTTAAAAATACAATATTTTCAATATTGATTCACATATTGTTAATGTTTGAAAGACATTTATATCCAATTTATCAAACATTATATTTTCTTCCTCATGATGATTCATCTTCTATTAGGAACCAATATTGCTTTTCTTCTCTTTATTATGAACCTTGTCTTGTTACATTGCTTGCATTCTCCTTGTATTGGTGGGTTGTTATCGGAATAACAATGAACTTGGAGGAGGTGGCTGAAAATAGTGGATGGTGCAATGGTGGAACAGTTTTAAACTTGACGTTGATGATGGTGTCGAACATATTGAAACTTTGTTATTTGTCACAAAGAAGAGGAGTAACACTGGTGGTGGATAACAACATTTGCAACCATGGTGCTTTTTTCAACATGTCTTAAAATTGATATATATAACCTTGGTTATGTGAATAACTGATGTGGAAAATATGATTTTTAATATCAATTCATAACCAATATTGAATCTTAAGTTTCAACTACACCCAGAAATCGATGTTATAGACTTTGTAGAATCAATGTTGAGTAGTATTTCTATAACTATGTTTTTTTAAGATCATAACACACTATTTGATCATAATCTTGATTTAAATAAGTTTTTCTTCTTCCTTTGCTTGCATATATTTTTCTTTTATGTCCTACATGTGCATTTTGTTCATAAAAATGATTTTTTAGTTAGGCTAAGTCCTTAATGATATGTTTGTTTTGACAATTGGGTTTTTTGAAATTTAATTAAAAAGTTTAAATGAAAACTTTGATTAATATATAGTATTTTGTCATTAAATGATTTATAATTTATAATTTAGTATGTTGAGTTTAAAAATTCTTATTAAGAGTAGAATTCATATTTAGATTTCAATAATGTTTATAATTTTGAATATCTAGTGTTTAAAATGGATAATTTCTTACAAAGTTTTAAAAATAATAGGCTCAATAAATATAAGTTAGATGTTTTTATTAGTTGAAGTTATATATCATTAGAGTAAAAACATATATCACTCCAGATCTTATTGCTAGAAAGAGATATCTATAAAAGAAAAAGAAGTAGTAATGCTCACTTGAATAAAAAAAACCCTAATAATTTTTTTTAATTTATATATATATATATATATATATATATAAATGATTAAGATGTTATAAATAATAATTTTGAAATGTTGATAAAAGATTGTTTTAAAATTTTATTTTGTTTTATTTATTTTTCTACATTTCCTTTAATCTTTATTATAAGTAATATTTTTCAGAAAATTTTATTTTTAATATAAAGTATTTTATAATTTTAATAATTTTTTTTATATATTTTTATTAAAATTATTATTATTATTATTATTATTATTATTAATTTAATGATAATTAAGAAGGATAGGAGTGAAAGATTGGTTAAAATAAATTAAAAAAAATCAATAAATTAATTTCTTTATCTGTATGAGTTTGTTCAAAATATCTAATAAAGATATATTTTTTTCTCCACAATAATGCTTCTTTTATTTGAAGACAGAAGAATTAGAGCAAAAATGTGTTGAAGATTAATTGTATTTTCATTTCTTAAGCATCATAATTGCATACTTTTAGTTTCTAATATTAATTAATATAATTGGATTTCAAACATATCTCAAAAGTATGAGAAATGAGTGATTAATCTAGTGATTTCTAATTAATTGTTTTAAATAAATCTCTCAAATACAAAAATGATTGAAGGTCCATCTATCAAACACAAACTGCTAAACTAAGTAAAATATTAGTGCCAATTTGCATGAAAAAGAAAAGCTTATTGTATTGACAATTGGGGATAAGGCTTTGACTTCAGGGGAAGGAGAGAGAAAAATAAAACAAGACCAATCACGTGTCTTTTAAAATTTGTGTTAGTTAGCAGTTTTCTGTCTGCCTCCATTTATCAACCAATATATGTTCAGGGTGTCAGTATGGATATTTATTGACCATATATTTACACAGTCAATGCCTCAAAAAATAAGTAACAAAATAAATAAACAAACTTTTCTTTAAGTATAGAAAAAGTTAAATACATGTTCAATCTATTTAAATTTTCATAAACCAGAATTCTATCTAATAAACATAATCTGCAAAAAATAACAAAACAAATCAATGATAAGTGAAAAAGATGAGCATATAAACTTTTCATATTTAATTTGCTTCTCTTTTTGGGAGTTTCTGGTTCTCCACTTTGTTAATTTATTTGACATAAATCCCTTTGCTGTCACCATTTCAACTTTATCTTGTAACTTTCCTTCCCTAAAGAAAAAACTTTACTAATGAATATCTACCACTCAAACCTTTCACATTCGCATTTGATTGAGAGAATTCATTTGCACCATTTACTCCTTCTTCATTCGAAAAATATTGTGTTTATCATTTTTTGTTCTCTTAAACACAGAGGAAACTTTTTCACCTCCGTTTTCCAACACTCCAAAAATTACTGTGTCGGTGGAGATAACTAAACGCATTGAAAAAGACCATGCTAATGCAATGTGACAGTTAAATAACTAAGAAATAACTACAGTATTCAACGTCACAAAAATTTAATCGTTAACAATTGTAATAGTAACTATCATAAATTATACTGTATTATTTTCTTTAATAGTTACGAACGTTCAAAATGTTAATTAATGCGTTAACTGTATAATGTATTGCCGTCAGTATTTTTCAACAATATCAACTCATTTTCTTGTATTGAAAACAGTTTAAAGTCTAAACTGTCATTATCAGACGCCATTAGAAAACAGATATATTTTATAAGCAAATTATTCTCTCAATGCCAGAAAATAAATGTCACACTCAGATTATAATTAAGTAATTAGCAGATTAATTTGTTACGGGGTATATTTAAACTTATATATATATATATATATTGTTGAAAAGTCATCTTATCAGAAAACATTACTCATTAATCTCCAACCAAAGATTTAAGGTAGACCCTTTTTATTTTTCTTGGGGGATGGAATTTAACCGTGGAAAATCCGAATTGTGTGGAAAATGAGTGGCACGAGGATGAGTTGCACAACTCACAACCAAACCAGTCTTTCTCAATCTGTACCCTGCCCATGACTATTCTCTTAACTTCCTCCCAAGATATGGTTATAGCTTTGTCTGCATTCACAACTGCATTTATTATATTTTGTTAAACCATTTTAATTATTATTAAATATTACTTTTTAAAACTTTAATACAGTACCACTTTTTGAATATATATTTTAATTATACACACTTGGAGTCCCATCACCTTTGTTTGGTAGGAATTGTTGGTACAAAATATCAACGAAGAAAGAGAGGCAATGGAATTTTCATTCTACTTCTTCATTATTCAAGTCTTAATTCTTAAAAAAGAAATTGCTTCATATATATTTTTGTTTTTCCATTACTAAAAAATCTGAAATGAATATGTTTGAAAGCAAGTGAATGATTCCTTTCTTGAATCTATGACACAGTAACATCCTACTTTAGCTAGTCATGTACCAATGTTTCAGAACAGCATTCTGTTAAGCTTTTGTTATCCCTTCAAGTCTGGTCTTGAGGTAATGTCAGATATTCTCCTCTTCTTAACTTGTTTTCTAGGTTTATGTCAGATATTCTATTGGTTTTATTTTATATTATTATTATTTATTAATTAATAAATTAAACATGTGGGTTTAACTTCTCCAAAGCACCAACCTTTTTTATATGGTTTCAGTGGCTTTTCTTTTGGAGTTTCTGGGCATGATTGGACTATTGTGATTTGTGGTTCACTCATATGCATATTTAGAATCACCAAAAGTATGGACATAGAATTTTTCTTCTTGAGTGCGGAATCCAAGTTTTCTAGGCTCAGCCACCCAAAACATGGATAGAATCTTTGGGTTCATGGAGCATGAGTTGTTCTTCCTTGTTGTTCCAACTATGATGATGCGTACTTTTGTTTATTTTTTGTTATGTTCCTGAAATGGTTTTGGCACATGACTGGTGCTTAGTTCTCTGAGCAGAATGGTGGTATAAACTGAAGAACTGAAGCTAAGAGTTGCTCACTTTGAAGGAAGGTCCTCTTGGAAGCATGGTTATGGGGAGAACACTGTTCCTCTTGGTATTGTGCTTGTGGATTCCCTTGGACGTGTTGGGGAGGAAAGACCCTTCTTCACCTACCATTGTGAATTCCACTGTTTCTTCAAGACCGAAAGTTGTGAAATTCGGAGCCCTCTTCACTGTGGATTCTGTCATTGGAAGATCAGTTTTACCTGCAATTATGGCTGCTGTTAAAGATGTTAATTCTAGCACGAGCATTCTCCCTGGCATTGACCTGCAAGTTATTTTGCACAATACAAATTGTAGTGAGTTTCTTGGAACAATGGAAGGTATTTGCCAAAACTTGAGATTTCAGAAGCTATCTCTTTCACCGATAGGTTTTACATAACTTTAACCTCAACAATTATGTATGTTCAAATGGTCAAGATTTACTCTTCTTACTCTTTGTGCTCTCATGGTTCCTTTAATGTGAGATGAGCTAATCTTACCATTCTATTCTAAGTGGTTGGTTAAAAATCTAATCTTGACGTCGCATTTATAATTAAATAGTTAAGATTAACTCTTCTCATCTCGCGTGGTATCCCATCATATCCATTGTTCATTTCAGAATTACCTCTCTTTAATCAATCTTGTTTAAGTCACATTTTTCTTGACTATCTGCACCTAGAAAATTTTTATTCGACCAAAAACATCATGCTTGATTAATATTTATGACATAACCCATAAGTAGTACTCCTTATTTTTAGGTACTACTAGTGCTAATTTCCAATAAAATTTAGAATTTTAGCTTGGTATTCTACATAGCAGAGGTTTGCTTTGAATGCTAAAAGACGTGAAACTTCAATTAGATTCTGATTGGAGTCAACATCAAAAGCTATGTATATAAGTTTTGTCCTGATAATTATATCTTCTCTTATTATCCGCTCTTTGGGGGAGGGGGGAGTAAACACGCTTGATTAATCTTGTTGATCATGCAGCTCTGCTGTTGATGGAGAATGATGTGGTTGCTGTTGTTGGTCCACTGTCATCTGGAATAGCTCATATAATCTCTCATGTTGTTAATGAACTCCATGTACCTCTTCTGTCGTTTGGGGCAACTGACCCCACTCTATCTGCTCTACAATACCCATATTTTATCCGCACTACTCAGAACGACTATTTTCAGATGTATGCAGTTGCAGACTTTGTTAATTATTACAGATGGAGGGAGGTAATTGCCATCTATGTAGATGATGACAATGGAAGGAATGGAATTTCTGTATTGGGTGATGCACTGTCAAAGAAACGTGCCAAGATCTCTTACAAGGCTGCTTTTCCTCCTGGGGCCTCAGAAAGTGATATCAGTGACTTGTTAAATAAAGTGAACTTAATGGAATCGCGGGTCTATGTTCTGCATGTGAATCCTGATACTGGTTTAGCAATTTTCTCGATTGCCAAGAAGCTAAGAATGATGAACAGTGGCTATGTTTGGATTGCAACAGATTGGCTTCCTTCAGTGCTGGATTCCTTTGAGTCACCTGACCCTGGCACAATGGATCTCTTACAAGGAATTGTAGCTTTTCGTCATCACATTCCTGATACTGATCAGAAGAGGAGTCTTTTCTCCAGGTTGAAAGGCCAAAGAGTCGACGAGACTGTAAGCTTCAATTCTTATGCATTTTATGCATATGATTCTGTTTGGTTAGCTGCTCGTGCCCTTGATGCTTATCTCAATGAAGGTGGAAATATATCTTTCTCCAGTGACCCTAAGTTGCAAGACACAAATGGTAGCATGCTGCAGTTAGCATCACTTCGTACCTTTGATGGTGGTCCGCAGTTTCTCCAAAAAATTTTGGGAGTGAACTTCACTGGTGTGAGTGGTCAAATTGAGTTTGACATGGACAAAAATTTAGTTTATCCAGCCTATGAAATTCTCAATATTGGTGGTAGTGGATCTCGCAGAATTGGTTATTGGTCCAATCATTCGGGTCTGTCAGTCATAGCTCCTGAAACTTTATATCTGAAAAAAGCGTTAAACAAAACTTTGCTGGGAAAACAACAACTGTACAGTGTGATATGGCCTGGAGAGGTTACAACTACACCAAGGGGGTGGGTGTTTCCCAACAATGGACAGCCACTAAGAATAGCAGTTCCCAACCGAGTGAGCTACAAGGACTTTGTTTCTAAGGACAAGAACCCGCCAGGGGTACAAGGCTATTGCATTGATGTCTTTGAAGCAGCCTTAAAATTGTTACCTTACCCTGTCCCACGAAAATACATGTTATTTGGAAATGGTGAAAGGAATCCTAGCTACAACGAGCTTGTGGAACAAGTTGCACAAAATGTGAGTTTCTAAATCTTATGTTAGCATTGATAATCTATGTATAAAAAGGACTGCAAGTAGCAATAATGTGGAATGCTGATCCTTTCCTTGATATTGTTTTCAAATTCTGATAGTTTTGCTAATTTGGTCCTTTCCTTGTTCAGAACTTTGATGCAGTTGTTGGAGATGTTACAATTGTCACAAATAGGACAAGGATTGTGGATTTTACTCAACCTTTCATGCCATCAGGGCTTGTTGTTGTTGTTCCTTTTGAGGAGCAGAAGTCAAGCCCTTGGTCTTTCCTGGAGCCATTCACTACTCAAATGTGGTGTGTCACTGGTGCTTTCTTTCTTTTCGTCGGAACTGTTGTGTGGATCCTTGAGCACCGTCTCAATCCTGAGTTCCGGGGTTCACCGAGGAAACAACTTATAACAGTGTTTTGGTTAGTATGTTTTGCCCATTTGAAGGCCTTTTTCTGAATTTTTTCGTAGATAAAAAAAAAACCCTTTGAGATGAACATGTTTATTGCAAGGGTGTATGACATTGCTTCCCTTGTTTTATGATATATACAATAGGGGATTGTAGTGTATTAGTCAGAATAGAAGTAATTGCATTTCTGACTTTGTGCTAATCGATTATTTCGCATCTCCTAACCCTTCTTCACAAATAAGCCTTCATTCGAGTATCCTGCCTCAGCTCCAAATAGGAAGTGTGAAGGTTTACTTTAACATCCAGTCAAATATTTTTATTAAGAAGAATTCCTTTTTTGCAGGTTTACTTTCTCAACAATGTTTTTCTCTCACAGTACGTACCCTAAAGATTCTCTTTCACAACAGTCCTTCTTTTGTTTTGTGCATGATGAAATTCTTATGACTTATTTGTTGACCTGACACAGGGGAGAACACTGTGAGTGGGCTTGGGCGATTAGTATTAATCTTATGGCTTTTTGTGGTGTTGATCATAAATTCAAGCTACACAGCTAGCTTGACCTCTATCCTCACTGTGCAGCAACTGTCAACTCAAATTGAAGGAATTGACAGCTTGATCTCAAGTACTGAACCGATTGGAATTCAAGATGGTTCATTTGCACGGAAGTATCTTGTAGATGACCTCAATATAGCAGAATCTAGAATAGTTACGTTGAAAAACATGGAGGATTATATTGATGCCCTTCGGCGGGGACCTAAAGCTGGAGGGGTTGTGGCAGTTGTTGATGAGCTTCCTTATATTGAGGTCTTGATGTCCAGCAGTCACTGTAAGTTCAGAACTGTTGGTCAGGAGTTCACTAAAAGTGGCTGGGGCTTTGTGAGTATCTCTATTTGCATGTCTGTGATTAAGGATTCCATATCTTCATCCATTATTTAAATGTGCTGTGATTATTTTTGTTGGATTGATGACTATTCAGAATATCCTTAAGAATACAATGTTACTTTTATGTTATGACGCCTCCCTGGCTGTTCAATGTTAAAAATGATTTCATCTTGCTTGAAAGGACATTAAACTAAGAGTACAAGTGGATATGAAGGGAGGCCAGTTTGATTTTCTTGTCTTGTCTCTTTTTGGTTTTAATAACAATCTTATAAAACAAATTACATTATTCAGTAATGAATTCTCATCCGAAATCTATTTAAGTTTTAAAAATTGCTTCCAAAACAAGTGTTCTAAAAAACAGAAACAGCTGAGAGATGTTTGCTTATCTTTTTCTTCTGTTTTCATTTTGTTAACCTCTCAGTTCCACACTATTTCTCTGGACCTTGCACTACCCTCCACTAGCTATCTAGCAATCTCGGCAACATTTTCTGAAAGTGGAAATCAAACTCAACATATGCCATTAAGTATTCCATATTTTTTCTAGAAGAATATATCTGGAGTTATTTTGTTACATAATAATTTTATGAGGACACTTTCTATGAAAAATACATAAATAAACTAAGGTAGATCTAAGTTTACACATGAATATTCTTTTACTGTGAGTGTGCTTGTTGTGTCTATATCTTTGATGCAATTTCTCTCTTGTGAGGATTTTCTAAACATGGTTGACTTGTTGTTTCCCTGATAACAGGCATTCCAGAGGGACTCTCCCCTTGCTGTTGACTTGTCAACTGCCATTCTTCAACTCTCTGAGAGTGGGGACCTGCAAAGGATTCATGACAAATGGCTAAGTAAAAAGGAGTGTACAACCGTTGATGTTAATTCAAACAAACTAGCTCTGACAAGCTTCTGGGGCCTCTTTCTTATATGTGGCATTTCAGGCGCCATTTCCCTGATTATTTTCTTTGTTAGAATCTACTGTCAATATAACAAATTCAGCCCAGAGTCTGAGAACACTGTTGAGGAAAATCAACCAGTCAGGAGGCATAGACGTCCAAGCAGAACTCCTAGCCTCAAGAAGTTGATGGTATTTGTAGATAAAAGGGAAGCAGAAATCAAAGAGATAAAGAAAAAAAGGAGACACAGCCAAAGCTCGGATGAGCATTCTGTTTCATGAGCCATCTTGTTAACCAACCCTCTCTCATTTTGGTTGGTTTATCTTTTTGTTTTTATCCTTTTGGCTACCTTGGGGATATAGTGTTGGCACAAGTTAGTCTACACCAGTGAAGGAAAATTCCTTCTAGCTAGGAAATTGTGACAGAAAAAATGTCACTACAATATTATTTAAAAAAGAACAAAAATCATGCTTTAGTTTGTACCTTTGTAGAAAAAGCTTGTGAAGAAAAAGAATTCCCTAACCGCAATTCTCATCATTGAATATGCTTTCATTTTCCAAGCTTTTGGTGGTCCTCTTATAAGTTATTACAAGCAAAAATACCTGCAAGGGTTTCAAGACAATTCTCAATGTAGCAGCATATTGTTAAGTGACATTTATGCAAGAGTTAATGTGGGCTCAAGTTGTTGATGATTTTTATTGGAAAGCATGGTTTATACAGACCCTTTATTAATGAAAGGTTGTCTTAAAAAATGAAAAGAAAGTAGCAATTACATTCAAACTTTATATGATCTCATGGAATCACTACAAGTATTCTTAATGGCCCTTCATCCTTCTCATTCAAGATTTTGGTTTAATATGAAAAATAAACAAGTTTCTGTTTTGATTGTCAACATAATTCTCATATTCACGAATCTCTCTGATTATGAAATCTGCGAAACCACTTTGAATAATTTGGTGATTTCGGTACATGGGTTTGTCGCTGGTGAGGTACACATTCGAAAATGATTCACCAAATGGGACCATTGTACACATGTTTTCATTAGCAACACGTGGTCGATGATGTTGTCTCGTTTCTCAAAAGCCTCTTTTTTCTCACCAAACTTGAAACATACACAAAAAGCAGAAGATTTTTATAGCTCGCTCACTATTCACCAATCAATGTCCTTAATTACTCGAATAAACATTATTTTTGTCGTTGAAGCTAATGCTTATAAGATTTGAAACGAGGCTAAGGCAAAAAGATTCTTCCATTTATTAACATATTTTTTTAGGAAAAGAAAATTACTCAATTACACATTTATGTTTCGGTTCATAACTTGTTTTTAGAGAATAATAAAGCAAGCAGAATGATTTTCTCTACAGCTAAAATTAGAATTGTTCATTGTATTTCTCTTCTTAATTCTTGCATGAACAAATAGTATATATATATATATATATATATATGAATGATTCGTATATATGAATAGTCCATGAAAGAAATATGAATGATTCGTATAAATCACTAAATGGTAAATGGCCCGAAAAAATCCAACGAGTCACTAACAATCCTGTGATAAAAAAAAAAGGTTATTATCATGCCTTTTTTGAACGAATCGTATAATCCTAAGATTTCCTTGACTAATAATAAGGTTATCAAATGAATTGAAATTAAAATAGATACGACCGAAAACGATATATGAGTTAATATATGCTCTAAAGTGGAAAATACCATATATAATGAAAAAAAAAGAAATACTAGGAATAGAAATAAGAATGAAGTTCATTATAAGACCTATTTTTTAGAAGATAAGATGTCATGCCGCTACTCGGACTCGAACCGAGATGCTCCAGCACTGCTTCCTATATATATATATACGAAAAGATCATTAAAATCATTTAAAGGTGAAGGATTTGAATAGTTGAAATATGAAATCGTAGGTTTTAACTTCGACATGTCATTATTATACACTGAAAATTAAAAAAAAAAAAGGCTGCAACTAAACTCAAAACCATTTATTATGTTTTCTTTCTTTAATTGTTGTATGAATAAACAAATATATGTACTAGCAATGTAAAATTATTAGCATGATGGTAATTTGACTAAAGAGTATCCGAATTCAGAGAATAGCAGAGATAGTAATAGAAAACAAATACTGATATTATACAAGAATAAATAAGAAAAATAAAAATAAAAATATAAGATTTTTTTATCTATAACAAAAATTACTGAATTTGCTCGTTTTGAGACACGAAACAAATCTACATTTATCTCATGTAGTATTTGGTGTCTTAAAAAAAGGAAAAGAGTAGCCACATTTAAAATTGTGGAATGAAAGGACAGTGTCCATATTTTAACGGTCAACCGTGGCGTTAAAGTAGTGTTGCTGAGAGCACAAAAGTCGTTGAAAAATGTAACTGAAAAAACCTTCACAAAATCAAGAACATAGGGAGAGGTGAGTGGAAAATACCGAAAATACCCTCAGCATTAAAAAATATGAGACAACACACAACCTCACTTTTCATTTTCATGGCTTAGAGGCTCAGTCGTTGCACTTGAAGCCATCCTGTCATCAACAACATCACATTCCAAAAACAACGCAAAACACTTCTTTCAATTTTCGTTATTTCCTCCAAAAACAACAACAAAAAAAAAAAATAGAAGATCAAAATAAAACATGTCCCAGTTAAGCCGGAGAGTCAACAACTCCGCCACCCTACGGCGACGCTTTCACCACCGTGTTTCCCTGCTCCGGAGGTGCATCCTCCGCTTCCTCCACCGCGTCCTCCTCTGCTCCGGGAGGAAGACCAGCAGCACCTACAGCATGCTGCCGCCAACATCACCCTCTCCACCACAGCCGCTGGGATCCTCAGGCGAGCTTGGTCGTGAAGAGATGGATGTCGCGCCGCCGACACTTTTTCAAACCCATGACTTGGATTCTGATTTGGTCTCCTTGAAGATCAGCTTGTTGGGTGATTGCCAAATTGGAAAAACCAGCTTTTTGGTTGGTGTTCTTCATTTTTGTTCAACATAGAACCAACATGGATGTTTTCTTTTATTTTTTGATTCTATTGGGTTTAATTTGAAATGGGTAGAGTCAAAAAAATGTTCTTTTTTTATTTAATTATTAGTATTTTCTTTTTGTTTGAATTTGGTTTTCAGGTGAAATATGTTGGGGATGAAAAGGAGAAGCAAGGGAAACAGAGTGAAGGGTTAAATCAGATGGACAAAACATTGGTCGTTAAAGGGGCTCGTATCTCGTACCGTATCTGGGAAGTACAAGGTATGTATATATAGAGAGAAGAGCACATGTTGTTTTTGATGAATTTGGGATCACTTCTGGTTATGGATATGGCCAAAAAGAAAGATCAATGATGGTTAATTATTCTAAATTTGAATATTTGAATGGTTTCCATGCAGGTGATGGAAAAAAAGAAGACCAAATTCCAATGGCTTGTACGGATTCTGTGGCAATTTTGATTATGTTTGATCTGACAAGTCGATGCACATTAAACAGGTACCTTCTTTGTTATGTTGTTTTGAATTAATCTTGACTAAATCCTTTTCAAATTGCTAATATCAGATAAATTTTCACCATTTTATTGGGGGTGTATGATTTCAGCGTCGTTGGCTGGTACAAAGAAGCCAGGAAATGGAATCAGGTACATATAATTTTTCTTGGCACAACAAGCATACATTTGTATGCATGTGGATACAGAGGAGTGGGGATTTTATAGTGCTCTGTCCTTGATTTTTGTAGACGGCAATTCCAGTGTTGATAGGAACCAAGTTTGATGATTTCATTCAGCTCCCTATGGATATGCAATGGACCATTGCCAATGAGGTAAGGATTCAATATTTAACAATAATATGCAGTTTAAGTATGGTCTTTGCATGTTCTCAGATCTAGTTAAACAGAACATCCGGATCTGAATCTGAAGAAGCATTTCATACTGGATTCAGTGCATGTTTTAGTTTATGAATCATTATGTGGTTTGGTTTCATATGTTTGAAGTTATCTTTAAAAATGAATTTTAAATTCATGATTGATTTTGAATTGGAACAATTCTAAGAAATTTTTACAGATTTCTTGAGTTTTGAACATACTGACAATGAGATCAAATGACGTCTTTGCTATTTTTTTTTGACACATCATCACTATGTTAAAAATTTACTACTAAATATATAAAATTCCAAAATTGAATGTTTTGATGATTGTTGTTTTCAATTGCAACATCGACTCAAAACAAAGGGATTTATGGAAACACTGCAGACAGCATATGAAGAAACTCCTCATTTCCTAACACTTTACTTTGCAGACACTATTAATGTCTCAATAGGGTAGGCTTGTCAAAGATAATGTTAATTATACAAAACCAAGTAGAGTCACCTGCATAAAGCATAGTCAAGCTAACATGGACCCATGTATACATATATATTATCTTTTTTTGTTTTAATTTAGGTAAAAATGGACCCCATCTTACATTATAAGACATAGCATGTTTGATGATTCATGTAGCGTAGGGCAGACAAGGCCAAGCATACTGCCATACCTATTTATTTACAGGCATGTTGAGCAAGACATGTTGGAATGCTATGTTAAGCCTTTCCAAAATGGCAAAAAATTCTCATGTTTTCAAGATAAGATTTGATGTGTGTGATGTTGTGACATTGAACAGGCAAGAACATTTGCAAAGGCCCTCAATGCCACCTTGTTCTTTTCCAGTGCAACCTACAACATCAACGTGAATAAGATCTTCAAGTTCATCACTGCTAAACTCTTCGACCTACCATGGACAGTGGAAAGGAATTTGAAAGTTGGAGAGCCCATCATAGACTTCTGAACTGTACATTACATAGAGTTTTGAAGTTGAGTGAGCAAACTTCAAAGTCAACCGGTGCCCACTGGGGGTGTCATAGCTCTAAACTCTTGGGGCAAACGAGTTGTTAGGTTTATACACATGTCAATTCCCATGGAAACAAACAAGACTCTTCAATCACCATCACCAACAATAAGGCTTTACAAGGAGAAGAATAAAGGGCAAGTGAGAAATAGAAAAAATGGAAACAAAAGAGAGAACTATAAGGTTTAGTAGCATAACAATAGAAGAGAACTAATGCATTTTGAGCACAAATTAGTGAATGTTGCTCGTGCCCATATTAAGGAAGTGCCATGTGGGTTACTGTCAAAAGCACATAGAGAATGAGACAGAGATGTACCTAATTTTCATTTGTTTCCATTTTAATTCTCAGCTAGTTTAGAGGTTGTGGTAATCCAAAGCTTCTTCTTTATAAATACAATCATTTTATATGGTTCATTTGTTTCTGTCACTCAAGTCATAGGGTTCTTTCAATTTGATAGAATTTCACATGAGTCGTAATCCTACTTAACCAATCATAAGTCCTCACATTAATCATGGGATTTCAAATATCAAACAGTGATGAATAGATTTTGAAGAAAATTATTCGTCAATTGGGAAAAATCATGGTGTTATAGACTTTATTATAGGGTCCTCATTTTTTTCAATGAAGTAAACAATAAAGACAGTATTATAAAGTCACATGGTTTTAAAAATAAACTTGAAATTAATATTTCGAATTTCTTTTGATCAAACTGTAGATGAGTATATGGTAATGTTTGAACTTTGTTCGTCCCTGAAATAGCTACAAGCAATATAGAACAAACTCAGGAATTGTAATTGGAAAACTTTCATGGGGACAAACAAGAGAAGATGTTCAAATAAGGGAAAATAAAAAGTAGGCAACTCAGTGTGCAAGCATCCTAAGAAGGAATTGATGTGATCAGAAAAACCCAGGTCCTTCCCTATAAACCCTAGCAAAAAATGTGAAGAAGTTATATTGTAATCATCTTAATGAAAATAACAAGTCTTTGATTTTTTTTCCAAGTTCTTACAACCACCTGATAATATTTTCTCTATTGTCTCTTCATTTTTCATCACATAACCTAATATTAATCATGATTTGAATTCCAATGCACAAGTAATGTAGAGATCTTTTTAGTAACATAGTACGTTAGAGATAACTGAATGGTAGCACAAACAAGAACTTCCAAGTTGATCAAGTTTAAATTTGGTTAAAATAAATAATAGCAAAAACAAGACAAAATCAAGTGATTAATATGAAATGAGTCCAATCTCCATTCACCACAAATTTAAATAGTTTGAACAATTATTTCCTGAATCATATGGGCTCTAATTTGGGCTAAAATTCTTAGTCCACTCAAACAAAAAGTTAATTAAATTTTAGATGATAATTATCGTGAACTTTTTTTAATGCATTAGGTTTGTTTTTCTCATTTTATTGTGAAAATTTTAAAATTCATGTGGACCCTCCTAAAAAATCTTCTACCTTGCATACAATGAAACGCAAAGAAATTCATAAAATATAGTACCTTCACTTTTTTTTACACATAATTAGTTATATTTTATAAAATAGTTGATTGTGTGTAGTTTGAATTATGTTATAATCAGTTTCATTCCTTGACCAAATTATAAATATAACTAAATTAGAAAATAAGTACGTTGAAAATGATGTAAAAGATTATACATTATAAAAGCTAAAATAGTTTTCTTTTAATATTTCATAATTTTATTTCTATTAAACCAAAAAGTTTTTATTTTTACCATATTTCTCTTTTTTCTTCTTCTTCTTTAGGTATTCTTCTCTTTCTATTCATTCTTCACCATTAAGTGCAATGAAGCACGAATTCATCACAGAGTAACATATGACTAATTATAATTGTTGTGAGAAAGGACGAGAAATTCAATAACTTTTTTTACATATATATATCGTTAACTAATTATGATATTGTTAATAATTTTTCTAAATTTTGAAAATTTATAATATGTGCTTGAAACTTCAAACAACTCCTCAAAAAATAAAAAACTCATCAAGCTATTTTAAGAAAATTATATATATTTCTATATTTCTAAAAATGCAAGGAATTGCAATCTTTATTTTTTATTTATATGTTTTTAATAAAAGAGAAGGATCATAGAATAGATTACAACACCGAGGATTGAAAGTCCAAGTCTTGGGGGAATTTGCAGACTCCAAGATCCCTCTTTTCTTAGGAACCCATCTCTCTTTCATCCTCCAATCCTCATCCTGTGCCCGGAGAGGCTTCAAATCCGCGAATCAACAAATGGGTGTTGTGTTGAAGCTAGTGGACGCCATTCTGTTTCTGTTCTTCCTCTTGATAGCAGTGGTGGCTCCTCTCATTGATGCTCAAACGTGTCTTCCTCTCAGTTACTTCCCTGACATTCTTGTCCAACTCAAGGATAACTACACCCACGACTATGGTGATTACCTTGTGGCTGAAAAGCCACACTTTTTTGTAGGCCTTGTTTGGCTTGAGCTTCTATTTCAATGGCCCCTTTCACTCCTTAACCTCTATGCCATTCTCACTTCTCAGCCTTGGTTCAATACCACTTGCTTGATCTATGGTGTCTCTACCTCTACATCCATGGTATCTCTCTCTCTCTCTCTATCTCTCTCTGTATCTATCTATCTATCACCTTTTAATTCA
Source organism: Macrotyloma uniflorum (assembly GCA_016859785.1). Taxonomy (NCBI): domain Eukaryota; kingdom Viridiplantae; phylum Streptophyta; class Magnoliopsida; order Fabales; family Fabaceae; genus Macrotyloma; species Macrotyloma uniflorum. Next base: position 1,447,481 of record BDMB01000029.1, read on the forward strand.
CATTTTATTTCTTCAAAGTTTCTCGCATTTTTTATAATCCTATGAGCTGCAGATAATACTTGGTTTTCTACCAGGGAAATAGTTTCTACCTTTTCAATGGCCCCCTTTTTTTCTTTTTGTTTTTTGATTAGGCTTCTGGCCGAAGAGAGAAAATGGATATTATTCTCTTTTCTCATTTTTAGATCTAGAAAAGCTCTAACTTTTTGGAGTTACTAGCAACCAGTCAATTTGAACCAATGCATTTATTTGTTTACAGGGATCTATCAGTTGTTGTTAGATTCATTCTCATCATTTGGTCAGTCTTGGGCCATGCATTTTCATTTGAAGATTTTCTTGGTTATTTTCACTTTGTACTAGTACAAAATGTTGTCGATTTTGCAGCTGTTAGATCATGTCTAACTATAAGGAAAGCAAAAATTACGTCATGCAATTTTCTAGCTTAGATTTAAATTTTAATCAGAAACTATGGTCAAGATGTATTGCGTGGCTTTTCTAACAATCGGGCGTTTGTTTAGCTGTTAATTACACTATGGTTATAATTTGGAGAAAACTTGGATAAAGTTTTAGGTATTGTCTGTGAGATGTTCTCGAATTAAAATTGCTGTTCATCTCCGTATTATTTCACAAATTATTAAGGTGAAACTCTACTTCTGATTGAGAAACGACACAAATAACATCTAAGAAACTATATCTAAGTTGTGACTTTATCATTTGACTTTTAACAGAGACATTTGTTTCACTGAAGTTGGTGGTGTAATAATAGTCTTCGTCCTAGCCATAGATGGTATAAGTAAAAATGAGACTTTGGTTGTTTGTGGGTTGCAGGTTGCTATATTATCAGAAATGATGAATTCCAATAGGGCATCTGATAAGCTATTGACATTGTATGCCTCTTTCATGGGTTTGGGTGTTCTGGCTCTGCTGCGAGGGTTGCTCGCATGTTCATCCAAATCAACTTCAGGTCTAGGCAAAAGACCTGCATTGGCGAGGAAAAAGAGAGCTTGAAATTTTCAGGAATGAATCAAACATGAGAAAATGGAAAGAAGAGCATAACCGTATGTGCAAGGGGATGAAGAAGCATGCCCAGGCTCCCTCATGAGACTAAACTTTTGAATGTTTCTTATTTGATTCTGAGTCCCCTTTGATTTCATGTCTGAGAAAAGATTTTGTATGAGGTGAACATCAAATTCCATCATGTTGCATATTTGCTAGCATTTGTTATGAGAAGAAATAAAATTCTAGCTACTTGGATTAGTTGTTTTTAGCTCTTACATATAGTTGGTGTCAGATACTAATAAATGAGACAGGGAACAAAAAAATTAGAAAAGAAAAATGTATGTAAACAGAGAAAGTGAATTCCCCTCATATTCGTTACATGAATTGCTTGTGGGACATAAGTTGCACCTAATCCTGAAAACATATAGAACTCTACATCCAATCGCTTGTATACTTCAAATTCCAATTAAGATATGAATTCATATCATTACACTAAATGTTAATCGGCAGTTTCTTACTAAGCATATTTTTCAAGTTATGATCACTAAGTTGTATATAACTTCTGTTAGAAAACCCAGCAAAATTATCTATGTATTATCTCAGTTTTCACATCATTCTCTAGACTTATCAGAAACCGTGACCTGTGGATGGACGCAAATGCGTCCAATCCAGAATAGCAAAGCAATTAATGTTTAATATTTCAACAGGGATTTTCCGATTAATTAGGCTCTATGGTGTATTAGAATAATTTGGGTCTTTCGTACCGTATCTTAATCAGTATATACAAAATAATCACCACTAGTCGAAGACCAGTTTCTAGTTGTCAGTTTAAATGACTGCTTTTAGTGATCCCCACCCGTGAATATTGTTATTGTGAGATTTTTTTATGCACAATATACATAATCTTGTAATAATACAACTGAAGCTAAAGCATGGAACAAATAAAATCAACTTGAAGAAAATATTAAGATTGTAAGTTAAAATGAGTAGAAATTTTATGGATTTCATGAAGTCGGTTAAATGAAAACTTGAAATACTGAGGAATCAAATTTATGGCCTTCCATCATAGACAAATATCATTAATATGGAAACACAAGGAGAGAATATAATCAAAGTTAACACGTTGCATCTTTTCTACTGAAAATCATTTTGGTTGTAGGGTAGTACAGAAATCTGCAAAATAGAAAATTCGTTTGTTATGCTTTGTCTCTTTGCAAAATACCAAGATATGTTCTGCACGTGTAATTTACCTGGATAACCCAGTTGATAAGATGTAAAGTTCTCATACGAGTAACTTCTTCTCAGACCTTGAATAATAACTGAGAAATGAAAGGATCAAAATAATAAACAGAACTATGAAAACAGTTTGATTTTATATCCATAATAAGATTCCTTAGCAAATCTTCACTCCTCTGGAGAGGACTCTGATGTTCCAAGGAATCCTGGCCTCTTGGAATTCCTTCCGCCAAAGAAGAATGAACTAAGAATTAGTGAACATAATGCATCTTATCACTTTTTATTATTATTATTATTGAAACCAGGATATAATAAATTGTATGGTTACAAAGCTGTCAAAGAAATGTAATTGCGTATTTCATCTATCAAATAATTGAAACAAACAATATAAAACTTCCCATGTAAGACATCTTGACTCACACATGAGGACACAAACCATGCTATATCTGTTAAGATCAATCTGTCAATAAAACAATGAACTTTTAAAGATGAAAGATGATAAGAGGCCATAGATGAAATATTTGAAAGGTTGCACAATATTCTTAATGGTCTTGCACTTGAGTAAAGAGCACAGCATAAAAGGGAACAACATGAAATTACTGTACAATCCTACCCTTGAAAATGGATGAGTTTATGGGTAAAAAAGAATGAATGTGTATGTGATAACCCCAAAACTTTTGATTGCTTTGGTTCATTGATTGTGGGAAAAATGTTTCCCTACTGTTTTCAGCCGTGAGACTGAAAGTTGTGGGAATGCAACTCTCAAAATGGTTAAAGAAGTTCATAGGCAATTCAATTATATTCCTGGTCTTTTTTAGAAAGAAGAGCAAAACCTGATTCTGCAGCGTGTGTACATTTAATAAACCTATTTACATTTTTTTAATATACTTTTTAATGTATAAAATGATTTATATTATATAAGAAAAATCTCTAATAATAATAATAATAAAAAAAAAAAAAAAAGTGATACACTTAATAAACATAATATTGTGAATCTCTTGGTACTCGTATTCAATTTATATTAATAAGAAAAATAAACGCACAATATTCAATATGTAAAAATAATTAATATTATGTAAGCAAAAATTTATTTATTTATAAATACATAATTAACTCTCGTATTTATATATATTATTTTTTTATTTATTACTTTGAAATAAATTAAAAATATGAGTTTTTAAAAATAGCTTTAAATTTAAAGAAATTAGTAATATTTTAAAAATAATAATGAATTGCATAAATAAGAAATAAAATATTATATATAGATGTTATTTTAATATTTATTTAAATTTTCTATTTATAAAATAAAGTTCAAACAAAAAATAAAATAAATTCATATGTATTTAACTAAAATTATATATAGTTATTAAATTTATAGTATTTATTGTGAATTAGTAATAAATCTTAGTGTATCTTGATTCATATAAAAAGTCTCATGTTTTTAAATTTATACTATATTTATTAAATTTTGAATTGTTTATTATATTAAAATAACATGATTAAAGCAATTTGATAGAAAAAATTGTATCAGTAACTATATTTGTCCTTTGTCACCCGTGTTCGGTGATAAAAGTTTTAATGAAATTTTTTAAAAAAAAATTACATATAAATTATTTTAGCATCAGTATTTTTTTTCTTGTAGTAACACTTTGTTTACATATTTATTTAGAAACTTCCTTAATAGTATTAAATTTCTACTTAATACATATTCTTCAGCCTATTTTTATTATGGTTTTTAAAACTGGATCAGATTGAGATGGTTATTGGCCTAAAAGCTAATCAAACCATTTTTTTTATCGTTAAAAAGAATTATAATTATAAAATTTTTCTTAAAAAAAATAAAAATCAATCTAGAATATTAATCATTGTCTTTTACATATAAATTTATTATTAATATATCATTAAAAATTCAATTTAAATTTGTTACACCTATTATATATATATATATATATATATATTTATATATATTAAGAACCTATAAATTTGTTTTATATAATTTTAATTACTAAAAATAATTTTATTAATATCAGTTCGATTTGAATCTTGAATAAGTTTCTTGATCAGTACAATAACGGATTAAATTTTAAAAACATTGATTTATATAATGCTCAAGATTCATTATACCTAGAAATAATTCATAAATAAGCATCTCTTATAACAAATGTGTTATAAAAGCAAAAATGGTAAGCTTTCTTCACTATATACAGATCAGTTTGATGGTTAAAACATCCTCCTATTAATTTTTATATTTTATTGTAAAATTTATTAACGAGATAACTTTTTTTTTCTTTATAGAAGTAATATCTTTATTACTGAATAATAACAATAAGTCAATTACGCATTGGTTAAAATAATTATCCCTTAAATTACGAGTAATATTATTAAATATAACTATTATTTAAAACCATTAATTTAATTAGTATTTTAAAATAAAATTTAAATTTATGATAATATTAAGTAAGATTAATTTAGTTATTTTTATTGATATACGAAGTGATATATTTATTTTTCATATACAAGGCAAAGTAGTATCAATTTAAGAGACTTTAACTTTTACCTTTTTGTTACTATTCCACAGAAAACCCTTGATGTCCTGAGTTAATTATGTCAGTGAGTGTGAATTTAGTCGCAGAAAGAAGACATGGATGCATTAATTTCAGAAGCTTTTTGAAAAAGGAGGTTTAGTGAACTAACTTGACACCAACTAGTGCCGGAACTACTTCTAAATCACACAAAATCAGAATTGAAAAAGAAGACAAGAGTTTACATTAAAGTTAAACCCTAGTTACTCATCAAAAGGTTAATCCTAGCTAGCTAGCTATATATATTTTAGTCTTAGAAATGGTAAAGGGTAGCAAGGTCTTAATATATGAGCTCTTAACCTTAACTATATATAGGGAAGTCAATTCCCGAACCTTAATCCTCTCATAACTCTTTTGGGGTACTGAGAAGGGATCATGCAAGGTGCGCTCTTGACTTCTCCCCATCTTTCAGCCGAAGTTCCTCACCACCTTTTCATTTTCCACAACACAATGCATCGTCGTCACTTTCATCTTTCTTCTAAACTGCAACATTGTTACCAACTGAATACAACATTAAAATGAGTAGAAACAAGTTTAAGTGGATGATGTTTCATGTATATAAGAAAAATGTTAGTTGATGCTACTAGTATGAGAAAGTTAAATGAGAGAGAAATGTAGATATGTTGCATGTAATGCATGTTTTGTGAACACTGTATTATCTACTATTATATCTACAATTTTTGTCCCTCTCACTCAGTGTCACGGTTGAACACCTTCAGAATCTTTTTTCTTTGCATAAAACCTCCTTCAACATGGCAATCATTAGGAAAGACAAAAATGCCGCATGTTACACAGTTACAGAATCACTAAAACCAAGCTGTGAAAAATCAAAGAAAGTGTGCACATGTGCATGCATGTTTTTGTATATGACAGTGTCATGAACTTCACAATTCAAAGTGTAGAAGCTCATCAAGCAGGTTCACCAGACAAAGAAGCCTTGATTCTCTCAACAGTGCATGCAATGAGATTGTTGACAGTGGCAACAGATCCAAGAGAAAGCTTAGCGGTTGGGACCGAATCAACCAGTATTTGAAACGCAACAGTTAAAAGAGATCCACCAGGTCCAGTTTCATGAGATATGGTTCCATCTGGGAGAATTGCAAACCCTGAAGGAAGAAGTGCTACATAATCTGGGTCTCCTCCATTTAGAACTACATTCATTGCAACAATATCCACCGGAGCATAAATGACAAAAGACCCTGTTGAATCGGTGCAACTCTCTTGTAATATCAACATGTTGCTCTGGCTTGAATTTGCACTCTACAATTTGATTTGGGTTAAATTAATCATGATTTAGTTAATGAAATGTTGAATTTCAGATTGAGAAAGAGGAGATATCAACATACGTTTACTCGAAGTAGAGACACGCAGTTTCCAGTATCTCGTCCATTTGCAATGTGTGCCATTTCTTGCACAACTCCGCCATTGGAAAGAATGTCCCACTGTTATATAGGGATTCAATTAAAAATTTTAAAAATGACAAACAGATAATATACAAATGTAAAAGAAATGAAAATCAAGATATTACGGACTAACCACATGCTTTCATGCTTTAATTTAAGAATAAGTTTAACTTCCATCCACTATTAACAAATTAAAAATTGCTTTAAATATAATTTTCAGTATTAAAAAAATTATAATTTTATCATACATGTTAATTTAAGAATAATTAACGATATAAAATACCTCTACACTTTATATTGCCAATTCATCGTAATTAAATTATTCAGCAATCAATAAAATTTAAATTTCAGTTTGCAACACTTTACTTTCATTAACTTGTTTCTTTTTTAAATAAAAACAAGTTTTCTCCAGATCTCATTGATTTTAATATATATATATATATATATATATATATTAAAATCAACGGGTAAAAATAAATTAAGTTACTTGTTATTCCGATAATAAGAAAGGAAGTTTCTTATCTAATACATCAATGTCTGGTATTATTTACCTTGAAAAACGTCATTTTACATGAATAGAATCCGAAAATAGGTGTAGAGAAAATGAAATGAGGAGGAGTTAGAAAATAAAAATGAGGTTATTGTAACTTAATGTACGTGGGTGTAAAAGTAGATATCTATAGTTATTCTACCTAACATTTTTCATCTAACTTACTATGCCTTTATTGAAAAGCATCTATCATACCGTCTTTGGTAATTTGAAAAAGATATGTAATCCAAAGCACTTGATTGAAGGTAATTGGTGTAAAATCTAGGCAAGTCAAAACTTGAGAAAGAGAGGGAAGGAGTAATTCATTATAATAAATCCACCAACTAAGCAAGATTACCAAAGGAAGGTTAATTATCTATTAATAACTGGTCTAGCAGCACACAATAATGCAGCCTAAAACGTTATTAGTTAACTTAATTAGCCTCTTTGAATTGTTCGCATACCTCATTCCTAGAGTTCTCGTCACGGAGAAAGTCAAAAACTCGTTTAGGTGGAACTGGAAGCCAAAAAGAAGTGGCAGCACTGAGAACGATGCCAGGGGGTCTTCCAGGGTCATCCACACTCTTTCGGGTCATCACCCTTACATCATCAGCACCAGTCCCAGACAGTGTTGTCCATGTGTGAGCAGTAGAAGCACTCACTCCAGCACAAAAGCTTATCACCATTCTTTCAGCCAGCTTCATCATGCTCTTTCTCCCCTCTTGGTTTGTTATCACTACAAACATATTAAGAATCAAAAGTTAATTACTTTTAGGATATCAATAAAGATGTATAAACAGTTCATGTCATTATGATAATATATTATGACATAAACAAAAAAAATGGTAAATGAGGGTATTTCTGATATAAGGGTATGTGGATATATTATTACTCAAATTGTTGACATAGTGTAGTGAAAAAAATGTTTCTATAATTTGTCAAGAGTTCCGTGTTAAGAACAAAGAAATCAGAATTTATTATTACCACCAACGTCAACAGTGGGAATGTTTGTTGCCATGGCACTAGCGAGTCTTTCACATTGTCGATCTAAGGTTGCAACCCAACGTTTTGCACCAAATGCATTTCCAGAGCTGACAAGCTGTTTGTAAAGATTATGAACACCTCTGTCATCCACTTCCACATGCTCAACCCATGTGACCTAATTCATAGAGATTACAGATTAAGCCACACATTAAGAGGAAAAATGAAATAAATGGTTTGGCCTAACGCTAAAAATCAAAACCTCCTACTTAGTAGGTATAGGAAAGGTCAATGTAACTGGTCTTACAAGTTTAACAACCTTACAAATATAGCAAATAAAAATCCAACATGTACAAAATTAACCTCAAATAGTGTATTAGTCTCAAATATACCTTTGAATAGCCATTTGGCATTTCTTGAATTAAGCAACCAGAAGGCCTTCTTCTACATCTGGCTGAGGGACTTGGGCGCAAATTATCCAAAGATACATCCACAACTGCCCAAGTCCCATCCGAATGTTGCTTACAATACCTTACAAAATAACTCTCACGGGTTGGCACAAGAGGTGTAGGTAGTTGCAATTCTGCTGTCATCTGCAGAACCAAACAGTTGATTCATTTGCATGTTTGATTCGTTTAACATACTTTATGCAAGTTAAACAAATTTAACAAATAAAAGAATAATTTCTTTGTAAATATGTACCACTTGTAAAGCCCCATTGTAGTTCCCGGCCACCCCTGTTGATAGCACTTCTAAAGTCATGGCTCTTGAGACTATACCAGAGAACACTGTTGACCATTGGTTCTGAAAAAAAACAACGAAATAAAATGTCAAAGTCAAGAGAAATAAGAGCTTGAAATAACACCCTCATACATCTATTTATCACTCTATCTCATATTTTGTTTCTATCTCCTTTATTTTTTTTCCAGCTTATGATTGTCGATTCGCCATACACTTAATTTCTCTTTTATCTCATTTCCACCTCGCTTTTCTTTTTACTCTCTTTAGGGTGGACACCTGAAAGGCTGTACACAATAGTAAACATTATTGAAATTAGAGTAAGGGAATAGAAACATACCACATCCATGAGAATCTCGACGAGGCTGACATGGTTCATGATAACAACAGCAGTTTCTCGAGAAGCTTCACATTTGAAGCCAGTAGGTTTTGGGCCAATTCCTCGAGGGAAGGACCTGATGTATTCATCCTCATTGAGCATAGTAGATGTGGCATCAAGGGTAGTTAACCAGAGAGGATCACCCATTTGTGCCATACCAATGAGCTCCTCCATAGCAGCAACAGCTAGCTCTATTATTATTGGTTTATCAGCTTCAGTGGGTCCACTAATTGACCTCAGAAGATCCCCAGCTCCGTACATGTCCACACCAATGCCGGGCTGGCCTCCAAAACCAGCACCAACCCCAAGTTCTAGAGGTCGAGGAGGGAGAGAAGGGGAAATATTTGAATAATTCACCACAGGCTTCCCTACATACTTGGCAGCAATTGCTGAAATCCTATCAATCTGTAAGAAAGTCAAGAAAATGATGTAGAATAGTCAGCTACCCGTTTGGGGTTTGCAACTGTTAGGTCCTTGCTTAACATGTTAGGTCATTGCTAAGTTGAATCAGGTGTATTCAGTTAAAGGACAATTCACTTTTAATATTTATTTTAATTTTCTATCCGTAACACTTGAATTCAAGACTTTATTAAGGTCCTTCTTAATTGGTCCAGCGAGTAGCTGGAGTAATCAAGTAATAATGTCACATAAAATGTTGGCTATTTAGTTGATGTACCTCTTCTCTTAGCCTTGCATTTTCAAGCCTCAAGTGATGTTCATCAAATGACATTTCTCCAATAGCGGTTGGTCCACCACAATTTGGACACGAAGCATTACTAAGAGCCTCTCTATACCTCATGTTATCTGCTCGAAGCTTCTCATTCTCGGTTCTAAGCTGTGTATTCTCATGCCGCTCGTGTTGTGTCTGCAAAATCCAAACACCGTCACACCACCCCCTTCACGAATAACTCACAAAAAAAGAATATCAAAACTTAATATATATGCACCAAAGTTATACAGTTATGTACCTTCATCTGGGTACGCTTGTTCTGAAACCAAAACTTAACCTGCAATGGCTCTAACCCTAATTCTCTGCTCAGTTCTTTCCTTTGCTTGTCATCTGGGTGTGGACACTCCTTGAAGAATCTGCACGAACATAATTTGATCAGTTTTTTTGGAAAGAATATTAAAACATAATTAAAGTTTGGGCCTTCAAGTCTCGAAATAGCTTGAGAAATTTTCCAATGGTGGCAGTTCTATCTCACTCGTACATATTTCTGTAAAATATCCATCGTGTCATACTAGAAATCTATGATGAAGTTTTGTTATAATAACTCTATGTTGTTTGCACAGGATTATTATTAAAAATTCAAAGTGAAATGTAAGTTCTGTTGCTCATAGTTCTATCTGGTTTGCACAGGATTACCTGCGGTGAAGGATACATGTAGTATTGTACCCAAAGGAAATCAAGAAGATGGAGTGTATTTGGGGTAACTTACGCTTCCATTTCCTGGATCTGGTGTTGGGTGTGGCGGTGGTAACGCTTCTTTTTGTTGGGACGAGGGTCTTGGTCTTCACCAGAGGCACCTTCATGGTTTTCACTACCAGACTTGGTGGCACTGTCGAACTCATCTTCACGGATTCGAGGGACCTCACTCTCCGAAGTGTTCTGACCCATCTCCAACGCTTCCATCAGGTTCGGCTGGAACATTGCTACAGATCTTCAAGGTTCCAGAGGCTTATGGTTTCTCAATCTAACAAAACACAACACAGAAACATGTAGGATATAGTACGGTACACTCAGAGAAAAAGACACAAAGACATCAACATTTTATTTCTTGGTAGAGAAATTCTCTTTCTTTATTTCTTTTTAACTATTTGTAATTTTTTTTTTCTTTTGACTTTTTTATGGAGAAAATAACGCAGTTTTGGGGAAAACGCGGCTTTCTAATATCGAGAAGGATATTTGGCCTGGTTGGTTGTACAAAAAAAAGGGTTTGTTTATTTTGTTGTTGTGATGCAAAGTAAAAAAGTGAAAATTTAAGACGGGTCAAATTTGTTTCAAAATTTTAATTAAATCCCGAGTTTGGGAAATTGAAGAGGTGGAGAATAAAAAAAGGTGAGTCAAATGAGTTGAAAGGGAAGGTGAGAAGTTGAAACACCGACCTGGGCAAGAGTGAAAGTCGAAGATGATCCAAACCCACCAACGTTGTCGTTCCTTGCTGTCATCGAGGGCATGTTTCTCGCCGGAATCATAATACCGGCTTGCATTTTTCACACACCTCAAAAACCATCACCACCAACATTTATATGTTGAATTGACTCTCTCTGTCTCTTTCTCTCTCTCTATCTATATATATGTATCACTTTCTCTCTCTTACCACAAGGGTTGGTTGGGTTTTCAGAGGTCCTTGGATAGAGAAGAAGAAGCTTAAGAGGTTGAGTCCTCGGGTTCTGTCAGATGGCAATGTCAAAGCGGGTCAGTGTGTTACTACAAAACTCAAATATACGCAAACGTGACCTCCAAGAGAAAAAAAAAAAAAATATCAAATGTTCAAAAACAAATATACCCTATATATGCATATATCAATATACATGAGAATTAAAAAGCAAAGAAATCTCGATACCCTTTTCTGATCTTGCCTTTTCACAGAAAAAATCAAAACTTTTTTTAAAAGAAATCTAACTCCCACGAAGATCCCGGAGAATCCTACACCGCTTCATATATTTCAGGATTTTTTTTTCTTTTTCTTACAGACCTAATGTTCCTTTTCACACTAACCCAACCCTAGTTTCTAGCCACTTTCTCAAAAAATGTTAGAACTCAAAATACATGTACCATTAGCTTTTGAAAAAAACAGTGACCTTACAGAACTGTAACAACCCGTGAATATTCAGCCATGACTCTGGATGATGCGACAATAGTTTTACCAACTAAACTCTTCAACTTACCAGTGAGGGGTGGTGGAAGATGAAGGTGCAGTAGATCTGTTTTGGGACTACAAACCGGTTGAAAAGAGAGGACCCATTTGAGAGGAGGGGGTTGTGGAATTATGTTGTTTATATGGTAAGAAAAAAAAGAAGAAGATGAAGGTATGGCAAGAGAAGGTGGTGGTGTGTTGTGTTAGAGAGAGAAAGAGGGAAGAAGAAGAAGAAGAAGAAGAGATAGGGACAAGGGCATTGAAGGAGGGAGGGAGAGAGAGGGAAGTGGGGAACAGATGGAGGAAAATGTGGCAGCGAAGAGTAATTGCAGAGCGTATTGAGAGGGTGCAATTGCATTTAATGGAGGGCAAAAGAGGTGTAATTGCTAGAGAGGGGAGAGAGAAAGAGACGCAGCATATTTTTGGTGTATAAAATTTTTGAGAGTTGACGGTGCAATGCAATGCAATGCAAAACAATGCAACGAATGACGACGGCTACCAAACAAATGCTAAGTGCTATTCTGCTATCTTCAAATTAATTTTTCTGCATAACTCCATTAACTTTCTTTCTCTTATATACTTCTTCCGTTCTGATTATAAGTGTAAATATTTTCATTAAGGTAAGAGTAATGGCTAAGGAATTACAAGGGTTCTTGTTCAAAATATTATTAATATGTTTTAATGAGATTTTTAATATCTTTTATGTCTTCTTAATATGCTTTTAATGAGATTTTTAATGAAAGTTTTTTTACCAAAGACTCTGGTCAGATAGAGTCCACTATTTCCTTGGTAATTAAGATTTTTCAATGAAATATTCAAAGAGAAGGAACAAAGCTTATTCTTTATACATTCTTTATAGGAAGGAAGAAAGATTATTCAAGGTGGTATAAAGTTTTTCCTCTGCATATTTTAAGTTATTAATTAATTAAATTAAAACAATTCTATATTAGCTTATTTTTTATTGAAAATATGTTAAGTTAAAGAAATTAAGTAATCCATGTAATTGATTAAAGAATTTCTATAGCTTTGATTGAAAATATTATTAATGCTCTTTACTGTGATTTTTAAATGATTCTAATGTGCTTTTTAATATTCTTTAAATGTCATTTTTAATATATTTTTTTTTGTTTTTTATTTTTTGACAGAGACGCTTGTCACCAAGAGTCTAGTGATTAGTTTGTATTGAGGATTTTTTTAGCGAAATATTCATAGCAATCCTTAAAAGGAAAATAAAGAGTGTTTTTTTTTTTTTACTAAAAAGGAAAACAAGGAGATAAAAATAAGGAAACGGAGGAAAACTTTTCTTTATAAGAATGTTATTAGGTTTTGATTGTTGAAGATTAAACTTCTTCTAATAACCTCATTTATTATATTTAGTGGAGTCTTTTTTTTTAGGTCATATTTTTCTTTCTGTAATATTTAAATAAGAAGTTTTACTTAAAATAACAAATATAGCAATAATTACTGGTTAGCTTATAAATTAATTTATTTATTCACTCTCAGTTCACTTGTTATTATTTTTGTTCTTTTTGACAACATAAATTTCAAGTTGATGATGATTACAAATCACAAAATTTGTATTATAAATATTCTCTTATGCAACAGATATTTTAGAGGAAAAAAAAATCTTGATTAGTCTTTATTTCAAAGAAGTATTAATGTATTAAATATTTTTTTAAGCTTACTCTTAATCAAATTCTTTATGCATTAAAAATAAGATTGTGAGATTGTTAATTGTTTCTTGATAGTGATAAATGGATTAAATCAAATCATGATATTTATACATTCTTTAAAAAAAATGTATTTTAATTATTAATTATAATATTTTTATTAATAATATAAAATTTTAATTCAATATAAATATAAATAATTTTTTAAATATAAATTTAAATAAATTATAATATAAAATCTAAATTTAAATAAGTTAATCTCTTTAAAAATGACTTTACTTCTATAAATTTATATAAAAAATATAAATATATAAAATAAATTTAAAATAATTTTCATTTATTAATATTTTCTTACTAGTTTTTTTTTTCATCATTTAATTTAAGAAACTATATAAAAACTATTAATGGGGAACGAATATTTAGAAATATGGATAATATATCACCGTATTTTCAAATTTTGACATCTCTAACAAGAATTTACAAAAGAATTACACTATAAATCGATTTGGAAAATTAGAAAGTATTTAATCAATTCAATAAACTTTTTTTCTTTTTCACTTTGACATATTTGGTCATATTCTCCTTTGTACTCCATTTTTTCAAACTTACAATGCTTTGTCTTAACAAATCGAAGAAACTATGTTAGGACGAAGGTTAAATACAGGAATATTACTAAATTGGTTAGGAATATATATTATAATTTATATATTAAATTACATTTAATTTTTTATATAAATTAAATTTTATTAACTTGAATAAAATTGACTAATTTGGACTAACATATTTTTTTACTTGCCGGTCAAGTTTGACTGTCCATTGGTTAGATAAAGGTAAGGGAAAATTTGACACAAGAAAAATTTAGTTTTTCAAAATTTTGAAGTTGAGATAATATCTTTCATGTTTTAATTTTTCTCTTTAAAAACATTTTTAGATAATACTTTTGTTCAAATTTTCCACAAAAGTACAATAATGTAAAAATGTGAGAATCTAAGTTTTCAAAACTAAAATAAATATTTTCCTAAAAAAATATCATGTTACTCTTATTTCTTTGTGATCATTCTTGTTAAATAATTCAATATAATAAGAATTTTTAAACCAACTATAAAACTCACTTTTAAAAAAAAAATATAAATATCTCTAGTAATATTTTTAACCAGTTAACAGATTTAAACCATCCTTAAAAATCAAATTCATAATATTTATAATTATAAAAATAATAATTTTTAAGAATGAAAAATTTTCTATGAAAGTCATTTCAAATTATTAATGAACCTCTTAGGTGAGGACTTATAAAAGAATTCATTCACTAATTATAATCTTGGAATTGTTTAAAGCCTGTCCAATTAACGTATTTTTCTTATTATGTTTGTTCAAATAAATTCAAAATTAGTGATTTCAACTTTAACCTATGAAAACCATAAGATATAGTTATTCCTACCATCATCACTTTCAATATAGGAAAGTGATTTTTACTAGTAAATCATTAAATTTCCATAAAAATCTTAGCATCGTTTAGTTTAGAATTTTTTTAATTTTACTTTTAATTATAAAATGTTATGATTTAAGAAAATTATTATGTTATTTGAATTTAATATTGTATATAAAGGAAAATTATTTATTCTAAGAATAAATATAAATATATTTACTTTTTCATTCTTGTTATTTATTTATTTATTTAGTTATATATATATATATATATATATTTTAAGAGATTACAATAGACAAAAAAAAAATCGTTATACACTGAAACTCAATCGTCTAGTTTTAATAATAATTACCCATCGGACTCAACTATTCTAAAAAAAATTAAAAAAAAAAACTTAAAACATCAAATGATTTTTTTTTCATCATATTCCCAATTTTCATTAGTTCGATAATTTTAATAACACGATATAAATAAAACATTTCTAACATATCAAATATTTATACTAAAATAACGGAAATTCTAAATATTAATCAAGATAAATAAATCTATAACTATTATATCAATCTCAACTGTCCATTAAAATATACAAATATTTCAAGTCTTTATTATTAATTTTTTTGATACATCATATATTTTTTACTTTCTAATTTCTTCTATTTAAGTTTTCTTAAAGATATGTTATTTATTATTGTATAAGAAACATAATTATAATAATCCAACCAACAAAACTAACGGAGAAAAGATTAATTAGTGGAATTTTCAAGTAATTAAAATATTTAAAACTCTTAAATCATATCATGCAATTTCATAAATTAATGTAAGGGTGTATTAAAAAATTTTATACATGATTATATATTCATAATAAAAAAATTGACGATTTTTTAAAGGTTATATAATTTAAATATATATGATTAATATTTGATGTATTCTTCGTACTCATTTCATATTAGAATGGTTTTAGCCAATTATTTTTCATTAGTAAGGTTTTTATCAACCTTATCATATAAATATCTTATAACATATTTTTAAATTTATATATATTAAATTATCAATTATCATGTTCATAACACATACTTCAAACCTTCCCTTAATAGGAGTTTTATAGCTTCATTGTCAACATAAATTTATCATTTAGAATCTCATATAAATTTTAAACTATATACATCAATGTACCTGAATTTTAATTATCATTTCACTTTACACGGAACGTTTAATTTATTGAACGAATTTGGACTTAAAAACAGTCTCAAAACTATGACCAATTCATTAAATGATTACTCGATCCGCTTAGCAAAATTGATAGATTTACTAAAAAAAAATAATTCATTTAATAGATTAGAACTTTAGAATTTCTATCTACTAAAACTAATTCCGCTCAACGAAATAAATAATACCCAACAAAATTTATGTAGATGGTAGAATATAAAAAAAAAATTAATTTACATTCTTGAACCAATCCATAAACTTTAAACCAGGTTTTATACTTATTACTCGTCCAAAGCCAACTTCTAAAACTTTCATTTAACAAACCCTTGAGTCCATAAAAGGATATGAATTAATCCTTCAATACAATAATTTCACCAACATAGGTCAATAACTCAACAATCAAAACAAAATCAGAATTTTATTAGCTTTCTCCAATGTACACACATCAAAGCCTTGCAGATTTTATCTAATATTGTTGATAAATGTTCAACGCTCCTTTCATTATTCGTGTATTAATTTTGTATTTTATTTTTTTATTTGTAATTTGACTTTGTAAAACTTATGTATGTATGAGTCAGAGTATCTCGTGTGCTTTGTTTCTCTAGGAATATTTTGTTTGTAAAAATACTTATCTTAATTTAGAATATAATCAATAATATGTTAGTATCTTGTGTTGCCTGACACAATGTAATTATAAAAACTAAAAGTAAAGGAATATTGGTATTATTTTAGAAATAGATTAATCTTATTAAACTTGTTTTATAATATATTTTTAATTTTTAACTCAAATTATTTTTTTATTAATTCACCATACATTATATACACTCCTGTTAAGAGTTTAATGATAATATATCCTGAGTATGTCATAAGAAAATTGCGGGTTTTCTTAAATTAATGTGTGAAGCATAAAAAAAAAATCATACGCAAAATATCATAAAAAGAGAAAAAAAAAATAAAACATACAAAATTAAGAGAGAATTGCACCAAACTCATATAAGTATTGAAAAAAAATACCCAGACCACAACTTTACAAACATACACCTTCCTTCCTATAGTCATTAATCACAAAAAAATCAAAGCACTAATTACGTCTATAATGTAATTATTGTAAAATTAATAAATTTATTATACCTAGTAGTTTATAATTAAATAATAATTATATAAACACTAATTTATTTCTCATTTTTTATATTAGGTGTGAAAAAAATTTAAATAATTTTTTTTCTACCGAAGCCCTTTTTATCGAGTAATTTTTTTTTCGAAGTATTGTAAATAGTATTGATTTGAATTTTTTTTATAGAAAACATAATATGTCTAAGAACACTAATTACATTTATTTTTCATCTTTTATTAGATAGAATATTTAATTATTTTTTAATTTAAGATGGGACGATAGAATGAGGTGTTTTTAACTTTGTTCTTTTTGTAGTGGTGCGAATTGAAGTTCTAATTAAGAGCATGGAAGAAGATAGAGGGTAAAAACTTGTTGTATTACATCATAAAATACTAAAAACAACAATTTAGAAACTTTATCCCATTTCATTATATTCTTCCAATATCAAGAACGTAGTTTTCTACCTTCATTTAATGAGAAAGTAAATCAAGTTCCCATTGAAGTTGCTTTTTTATTATGACTTAAGTACGTAATTATTATGATACATAGGACGTTAATGTTGTTTAGGGTTTAGGGTCAAATTATGAAACACTATAGTTGGAATAATATTTGAAGCATTACATGGGTCAAATTTGCATTACATCATTTCTATACTCAATGCCTTGATTTTGTTCCCATTCGATAAAAAAGAGTCATGACATCACATATATTCTCATTGATGGTTTAGGGACAAGAAAACTAGTTTCCTATGCTCTTTAATTTCATTGTTGCCCTAATAATTGGTTATGACGTGTTTATAAAGAAGAAAAAAGATATATAAATATATACATGGTAAAGAATAATGTGTGATTTGGTGAAATAAATGAATCAAACAACATCCATCATTAATAATGATTTTGGTGTATTAAATTAGGCATTGTGTGGAGATATACTAATATCATTGTCAATAATAATAATAATTATTAATATTATAAGAAAAGGGGAAAAAAAAATTTGAGGGTGTAGTTAGGGTTTGTATAATTGTTGAAGAGACGAATATATGATGCATTTATTAGTATTGGAAAGAAGAAAGATGAAAGGTATTGAATATATATTGAAGGAAAACATGATACCTGTCTGTGACGTTAATTAGTGACAGCATCTCCAATTTTTGAACCCTCTTTAGCTTTTCAATTTATTACGTGCCATGGACGTTCAAGTTTATGTGTGTATTTTGGTTATTTTTACGTTAATATGATTAAATCCTTTTTTATCCTTTTACGTTAATGAAAACTACGACGCAAACCATCAGTGATATCATGTATTATATTTCATAATAATAATAACAAGAACAAAAAAAAAGTTACGGTTTTGTTATGTAGTAATCAAAACATAAACCCTAAATATTTAATATAGATTTTTATCACGTGTATTTCTTCTCATCTTGAAATAAAATATTTTTTATTATAATATTAATAATTATTACTTAAATATTTTTTAATTTAGTAATATTAATAATCTTATATATATTTTTATTCCTCTCAAATTTAATTTTGTTTATATATTTAAAATTTTACATGGATGCAAGACATATTATATTAAGTAATTTTTTTTTTAATTTAGTTAAAATTATATTTTTGTATAAATTCTATAATTTGCAAAAAATATAAATTAAAATTCAATGTTGGAAAATCTCGCATTAGCTAAAAATAAGACCGAACTATAGTATATAAGTGAGGTATAAATCTCACATTTTTAGCCAGTTTTGAGATGAGTTAGGCACCATAATCATTTATTACATGATATCAGAACCTAATTAATAAAATTATTGAGCCTAAATTCGGTTACTTATTAATATAACGGGTTACATTCGAGTTGAGAATGACTTCACGACGACGTGAGGGAAAGGTATTGGAAAATCTCACATTAACTAAAAATTAAGCACCATAATTACTTTTTACATTCAATTTTAATCAAAAAATATATATAATTTTTAAAAGCAAGTTTTGGGATTACTCATGCTAATGCTTATATATAAATAATTCTACTAAAAAATACAACCAAATGACACTTAAAATTAATAAAAGACTACTATTCAGAGAAGAAATACAATGGAAGTGAAAATTTGGAAAAATATCATCAAAACTAATGTAGCTTTCTTCCTATAACAACAATATGTATGCATCCACATCAAAGTATGTTCTTCCACAATTTATTATTATTATTATTATTATTATTATTTATTTTTTTTTATTTTTATGATGACAACCTCCTTAGACATTTTTTCATATTTGGGTTGTCAAGATCAAAGTTCACTTCTTGAATGCTAGGGTAGATGAATAGAGTGCAAAACTAGCTTGCAGGAACCTGAAGCATTTTTGCCCCCTAAAATGTGCATACCTACGAATAAGAATAAACTATATATCTTCTCTTTTCACATTACCAAAAAATTTCAAATGTTTAAATGCAGAAGAGAGAAAATAAAGATAATACTCAGCAATAAAGGCATGTGATATAGAAAGTAATTTCATATACGAAACAGGTTCAAAACACATCAAAGATATAGTTTTTCATGATAAAAGCATAGTCATTCAAGAAGAAATGAAACACCAGTTTATAAAGCATAAGAAATAATAGAAAAACTCATTGCGTAAGAATAACATCATCTTCAAGACTATTTTTTTTCTATGATATGCTATGCTCAGATAAAGCTATTCTAGTACAACACTAATCTAATACATTGTCAAAGCAAACGTAAGTATTCAAAGACTATACTCAAGTATTCAAATAATCTGCATAAACTTGTAAAATATATAAATTTGGACTGAGCATTCAAGTACTTCCTCTTGTTTTCAAATATTTGTGTCAGAAAAACACACCAAATAGTATGAAGAATCTGGAATTCAACAAGTATGTTCAGTAAAAACAATATATAAAATTAACACAAAATCATTAACTTAATTACATCGAAACATACATAGGAATGTATCAAGCACCAAGAGCATAAAGTAATAAATAACTGATAAATCATGCAAGGCATGTATCGATCATTCAATGAATGACTAATCTGTGATGCCTAACTCTCTTCTAAAGAAGAAAAGATATCCGTAATTAGTGATTTGGTAAAGATATGAACAAGTTTATGATTATCCATAAATTCTAAAACACTATTTTTTTTTTCACATGGTTTATAATAAAATAGTGTCTAATCTTAGTACATTTGGTCTTAAAGAGTATCATAGGGTTCTTGATAAAGTTAATGACACCAATATTGTCACGTCTAGTAGATTTATTGTCAAGCTTATATAATAATCCGTCAATTGTTGTCTCATCCAAAGAACTTGTGAGCAACAATTACATGTAACCTGCAAAGTCAAAATTAGAATACCATTATTGTGTAACCACAGAACCCTTAGGACAATAAATTCCTATATAAGATGTTCCAATTAAATGTCATGATGCTTTTTACAATAATATAATCAATTTTATTTAAGATAAGATTGTATTTGGTACCATGCACACACTAAATATAATGTTAGATACACGTGGATGAGGAATTTTTTCATGAAGAATTTTACAATACAAATTATAGAATTTGTTGTACATGTTTTATGGTATCACTTATATCCTTAGTAGTGAAAAATCTTCTTTGTCTATTAAAAAAAATTGATTGAGAATTAATAATAATATCATGAAACATTGTTACCTATTTACCTATGTAGGGTTTCCTTTTCTTTATCAAGGTATAATGTGATTGGTTAGTGTGGCTTTATCTATGTCAAACTTTTGATACACTTTTTGTAATACTTTTATATGTTGACTCATCAAAATCTCATTTTGAGTTTGTGATTTGAAATCATAGAAAAATGACAAATTTTGCATCATATAATTTCATATTCGCTCTTCATAATCTTTGAAAATTTATTACAAAAGGAAGCATCAGTAACACTATAAATTATATGGTCAATAATATTATTTTTATAAACATTCCCTCTTCTAAAAAAACATTGTAAACTTTAATCATTTTTAATAAATAATATTATTGAATTAAAAATAATTAAATTATTTGTTATTAAAAGTTCCACTATATTATTGCCGTAGTATTTCCCGTCTTATTTTGAATCTTGTGGCCCAATACTATAAATGCTATAGAATATAAAATTATTTTTTCTTCAATAGAAAAAAAAAGAAGCTTTTAGATAAGTTAAATTAAGAATTTTCCCTTCTCCTCTTCCTTCAATGTAATTAAAAAATTCAGGAATATATGAATAGAAATTTTAACTTAAAAAGTTTTTATTTATGCACTACTAAAAAACTTATATTTATTATAAAATAAGTTTTATTAGTAAAAATATAATTTTTTCTTATAAATCTATAAAAAAAAATTTTACTACTATAAATTTGTAGATAAAATGTTAATAAAAAATTATTTATAATTATTTTTTACAAAAATTTATAAAAAAATTTCTAAAAATAAATTTATGAAAAAATTTCTTAAATTAATGAATTTTTTTTCACAAATAACTTTATAAAAAAATTTTCATAAAAATAAATATGTAAAAAAAATTTAATGGATAATTAATTTTTTTTCATAAAAAGTTTTATAAAAAATATTTCATAAATAAATAATTTTATTCTTTTAATAATAACTTTAACTTTAAAATACAAATGTTATGAATAACTTATTTTCCATAAATTTGTCCTATATAAAGATAAAAAAATAATTTTAATAAATGTATAAAAATTTGAAAAATAGTTTTTATTATTTTAAATTAAAAAATTGTTACTAAAATTTTGAATAGAATTGTGAAGAGAAAGAAGAGGAGAGGGAATGGAAATTATTATTGACATTTTAAGGAAGTGGACCTAAATTATGTAAAAGTATGGCCTTTTCCCCCCACAAGGACACGCCCTTTTCTGCAATTTTCCATTTTTCCTTACTCTCTATTAAATGTTTATGGGCCACGCAGGATCTGCATGTCAAATGCCATTTACTACGCTCATTATTATGGCATACCCGTTTCACGTCCATGCCATTTTTTTTTTTTTAAATTGTGATATTTAAATGTTAATTATTTATAAATTTTAATTAAGACCATCCAGATTTTTTTAAAATATAAAAAAAAAAATATGCTTGAGATTATCAAAGAATAAAAAGAATTATCTGATATTCAAAATCATATAAATTTTAATGAATTATTTTGTTGATTGAATTTTATGGATTTTATATGATTTTCTTTATCTATGTATATACATAATACTATTTCCATGAAATAATTATTCAAATATATAATTATTTTTATTTTTTAATTTTTTAATTAAAGAAGTTAAAATAGGTTATAATTAACCCGTCAATTCGGCAAACCACAATGAAAAAAAATGAAAAAAAAAATCGATTGTAGATTAAAATTAACCTACTGCATTTGAGTGGGTTGATCAATTTTTTTATTTAAAAAATATATAATTTGAAGAAATAAAAACTCTTGATATTGATTAACTATTTAAATAATTATATATATTATTATTTATTTACTAAAATAAAAGATTCACAATAAAAAAAAATATTTTTTAAATACATAAAATCTTTTAAATATTATTCTAGATCTATAAAATCTTTTCAAATATTATGATAAAATATTTTATAAATTATTTAAATACAAATTAAAATTTATATTTTTTTTAAAATTATGTTCTTACTATTTTTTTATTTTTTTAAAAAAATTATATAAAAAATATTTTTAAATTCTAATTAAACACATTTCCTTAAATATTATAATATATGATATCACAAATATATATATATATATATATATATAAATATATATTACTATTTGGATTCACGTTTTATCCACTGGTTAGTCTCGTGATTTTGAGTAATATGTATTTTATATAGATTCTAATTTTAATGTGTCTATGGTGCAAAAAATATATATATAACAGATAATATCTTATTTAATAATTGTAAACTTAATTTTATCCTGTTTAGTTTCAGATTTTAATATTTTTCTCTGAGGATTAATGGAGCTTTTAGGCTTTTAATAATAATATTATTTTATTAAAAGATATATATATATATATATAGTTTATATATTAAATTATTATATTTAAATTTAAATATTAATTTTATTAAATTTGGAATAAAAATAAGTGTGAATTTAAAAAATGAAAGTAACTGGATAGCTTGTCGTTTAGTGAGGGTTTTCTATGGATTATGTTGTTTGTTTAAAAAGGGGAGAGAAACAGAAGGGAAGTGGTAAGCAAGCATGTGATAGCACTTCATCACTCACAAATTATGGACCCTACCTTCCCTCTTCTCCACGCCACTGCACTTCAAATATATCATTCATTATCTTCCATTCCTTTCTCCATTCTCATCACCACACACCTCCTCAATCCAATTTTTTCATTTTCTCTTCAATTTTTAATATTCATTCATTTCTCTTTTCAACATTTCATAAATTAATCTATTATCACTAAAAAAAATTAAATAAAATTCTTCATGAATGATGTTGAAAAATTTATATACATTAAAAATAAGATAGAAATATAAAATATAAGTGAAATATAAGATATAAGTAAAATATAAATTTTAATTTAAGGTGAATTAGATCTATAATTAATTTTTAAAATTGATGATGAATCATAAGGCTTCTCCATTATATTTTAATTAATTGATTATTATATATAAAATTTGCAGTGGCAGTGTTGTTAACTTGTTAGTGTACCTACAAGATCGAGCTGGTAGAATATTTGTTGGATTATAGTAATTAACAAGAGTTGAATTCCAAACTGCCACAGAATTTGATTATCCAAAACCAACGATTTTCATTTGTCTTATTTAGCAGTTGTCGTGTCGGGTTTTGTTAAGATTGTTCCAATTGCTGTCGAATTCCAATTTTGCAGAGAAAAATAAACCAGTTTTCAAGTCATAAAACAGTTAGCTTAAAATGACAACAAAAAAGAGTGAATTCCATAGGATAAGGAATCTAGCTACATTACATTTTTATAATGTGGTAATTAATGGTAAGACCTAAGAAGAGAGAGAAGGTATAGGCATACATATACAATGTCTAGCTCCACATACATTATACTATACAATAATATTATATACGTGGCTATGTTTAAACCACCCATATAATTAACAACCCATTTCAATTAATTCACTCAATCATCCAAGTTTACTCTGAAATTAATTGCACTAAATTAATCTAGCTATATAACCTTTTTATAATGACGTTATTGAGTGAAGGCCTAAGCAAAGAGTGTAGGATGTAGCTCCACATACCTTATAATATATAGGATGTATACGTGTGCCAATATAATTATTTATATAGTAGCTGGTCCCTTCTATTGCATTATTCAGTTGCATCTAGTTTACTCTTCAATTGAAACAAAATCTTATAATACCAATTATTTTGGTTTACTAATTATGAAATTAGTTAAGTTAATATTAATGAAAATAAATAAATATTCATCCAATTTAAATTCAACAATTTTATTAATTAAATTTTAATATTATATAAAAAAATATTATGAATTTAACTCAATAATTTTATTAATCAAACTTAAATATCATGTATAAAGTAATTATGAACCTAACTTATCAACTGATCTTCAGAACCAGTTTAAAACCGATTTAGAAAGTGAAAGTTATTTTTCAATTATATATTGATCTCTCAACCTTCTCCCCCTCGTATCAAGAAGACTTTAATAACTAAAACTCTTTAAATTATATATAGAACTCTTCAAATTATATAAGAATTATAATCTATCAACAAGTGACTTAATTTAATCTTAAAAATTATATTAATTAAAATTCAGTATATTAATCAGTAATCAATCTATAATTAATAATTAATATATAAAAAATATAAACTCATTCTTAAATTTAATTTAAAAAATAATTTTTACTTTTTACTTATATATTATAATTAAATTTTTATTATTAAATAAATATACAATTTTCTTAATATTATATATATATATATATATATATATTTATTTGGGGTAGTTGGGCGATTCATTTATGATCTGAAATTTGTTTTATTTATTATTGATTATATTTATTCCCCCAGGTTCTGTCAAAGTTGCATGTCCATAATTTGTTGTAGGACATGGTATTCGTGTACAGCGGGGATCTGCATGTAGCTGTAGTTGTTCATGGCCCAGCCAGAGAAACAACTGGCTCCCATATTTCTCATCATTGCCTTGCCTTCAGATAAAACCCAAGAAACTCTGTCTCACCATCCTTCACACTCTTTCTCACATATTCACACAATCTTCACCTACAATTACTCATACAATCAACAATTTCTAAGAAAAACAAAAGGGTTCTCTTCGATAATGATGAGGTCAAACTTCGAAAGCCAAACCAGTGTCAAGAGTTTTTTCAAATGCATGGTCTTCAGAATATTGGCCAAGTCAAGTGAAACACTTAACACATGTCCTGAGAATATTGGCCAAGTCCACTGGCTCCTCAGTCGAAACACTTCTCTATGTAAAAGCGCTTTTAGTTGTCATAATTATCTTACGTCGCTTGTATACACAAACAAACAGAGTGGTCAATGTTCGTTTAAAGTTTCCTGTTCTGGAAATTAATATGATATCAAACTCATCTCAAAATTATCCACTTTTATTTTCAATAAACGTGATTAAATTATTTCGCAATATTCATGAAAATTATACTCTTTAAGTTGTATTCTAAAATATTCATTCAAGTAAATGGTTTAAATAGTGGACTCATTTATGATGAACACACCTAATCCAATGGGTAGTTTTTTTTATCAAAGAGTATGATAAATGACTGCATTGCATGATAAATGGGTAAAATGTCTTATCAATATATCTCACAATATAGATTAGGTAATTGAATATTATAAATAAAAAAAAGGAAATAATTTGGATAGAAAAAACTGGAGGATTATTAATTTTAAAAAAATCAACATTTAAAGAAAAATTAAGTAAAGAATGATCCTTTATTGGTATTAAGAAATTAGTATGATTCTTAATTTGGTAATTGTTTTATATAAAAACAATAAATCAGTATAAAAAAATTTTAGAAGGTCAACTTCATGTTTATGTGTTTTAGGAGAATCAGTTTGGACATTAACTTTTTCTTTTCCTTCTCTAGAAGGTAGCAATATATGTTATATGATAAGTCAATATTTGACCATGACCTGAAATTATTGGTTATAAATAACCTTATAATGAAGACGTAGAAATTTGAAGATGTTGTTATTGTGCTGTTATTGACAAAACAAATTAAGATGTTGTCGAATGGCAACAACATCACGACTCATGTTCCTTCTATATATGATTCTTCCATTTAGAAATTATTTCAATAAAAGTGTAGTTCTAATCATGCATTGAATATGAATATGATAGAACTAAACACTAAGTGTGTACATATTCTTTATTTTATTTATTGTGCTATGCTTTATGTAGGTGTAGTTTTGCATTTAAGTAATTGAGACTTTAAATTTTGTATTAGCTCATGCCCTATTTTGCCCTAGGATATAGCTGTGCTCTAAATTCTAATTGACTTAGGTTTTCTTTAAATTGGAATTATATGGGCCTATTACAGTACTTTTTCTTCTCATCTTTTAGTTTAATCTTCACTAATAAAAAAAGTTATATAAACATTTTACATTGATTCTTAGAAAACAAAAATGAATATATTTTTGTAATATTACAATGTTTTTATATTACTTATAGAAATTGTTATATTTAAAAATATTTAATTTTCAGTTTGGTTCTCAAGCATTCAATTAAAAACATTATAGGTTAGAGTTCAAGGTGAGTTGGAATTCCACATTGGGTAAAAATGAGAATGTTGAATAGCATATAAGTGAGAAAGACACAAACTCTTAACTTTAAGGTTTTGGGTAAGAAGTGGAGTTGTATTCATTTATATAGTTGTGGTTTACCCTCATTGATGAAAATCTCTCGGATTAACCCCTCTTGGATACCTAACACATATAAGTGAGAAAAACACACAAACTCTTGACCTTAAGATTTTGGGGGTAAGAAGTGAAATCGTATTCACTTATATAATTTTACTCTCATTGATGAAAATCTCCCAGATTAACCCTCCTTCATACCTAACATTATATTCTTTTTCAATGTATTTGCCTTTTGAGTGTACATAGTCATTCCAAGACATTATGTTTACCTTATTATTCATTATGCTTACATGTCATTGGCAATTATTTTGTTTGTTTTCTACTAAATAAATAAGAAATACCATATACTTACATACATCATGGATATAGGTATTGTAAAATTACAAACTATGATTGTTACTATTAATCTTAGTTATGGAGGTGAAATCATGGATATAGATGATATATAGTATAATTTTAGGTTTAATTATGTTTTAATAAATAAGTTGTTTAGGAGGTGCTTTTAAGTTTTAGAAATAAACAATTTTTTTAATTAAATTAATAGATTTGGAAACTTTAAATTAGTGATATGATAATGTGTAATTTGTGATTTTAATTTTTTTGGTTTGTTTAGTAATTATTTGAAATGTTTTTAAGTGACAATAATATAGTTTGTGTGATGCCATAAAAACAGAATATTATTTAAGAAAAAAAGATGAATGGTGTGAAAATATTTACCTTGATACAGATTTGGACTCTGGTTTTGGATTAAAAATAGAATGTATAATTTTATTTTATTTTTGTCTTTATTATGAATAGCATATTTCACTCTTAACTTGCATTTAAGAGTGTCAAGGACTATAGGATAGTTTACTACTAAAATATATCTCATTTTATTATGTTATGTTCTTATTTGTTATTATGCTTGTTACTTTTATATTCCTGTTTGTAATGTTAATTTATGTATGGTTTCATTCTTTTTTTGGTATTGTTTTTATCAGTATTATTAATATTATTGTTCCTCTATTGATAAAAAAGATTGAAATGTTTTATAATTATTTATAAACTTTCGTGAATTTTGGATTTTGTGTATTGATAAAATTCCTAAATTAGCAAATATTGAATTTAATTTTAATTTTAATTAAAAAAATTCTCATTAATTAAAAATGAAATTAAACTATAATTATATAAATAAAGTATAAAAATTAATTTTTTAAAATTAATTTAAAAATATAATTAGTTATTTTCTATCAAACATTTTTTTTTAACAATATAATTAGTTACATATTTTCCTACTTAACTATAAGTATATATTACTCTCTGCTAACATTTGGTATGATTCGTATTAGAATCATTTCTTTTGTAGTTAACAAACCCAGGAAGAGAGGAGTAGAATGTGAGAAATAATTAAATGTGAACAAGGTTGATATTTGAAAGCTTCTTTAATGGAAGTAAAACTTTGCCATGAATATTAATTGAATGATCTTAAATTTATGCTTCACCACTTCTTTTAATGCCTTCTTATTGAAATAGATATCGTAGGTAGAAGATTTATTATGAAATTTAAATCTTCTTCCTTCTGTCTAGACGTTGGTAGGATGTGGATTCCACACAACTCAACTCATGATAGAACAACAAACAGGATTCAATGAAGAAAGGGATTTCGTGCACTTTATTTCCCACAATAAATGTTTTCGTTCAAAAGTTAAAACAAAACATTGCTCCATTGTTGAGACTTTAGAGTTTCT
Source organism: Macrotyloma uniflorum (assembly GCA_016859785.1). NCBI lineage: Eukaryota > Viridiplantae > Streptophyta > Magnoliopsida > Fabales > Fabaceae > Macrotyloma > Macrotyloma uniflorum. The sequence goes on from BDMB01000029.1 coordinate 1,476,210, forward strand.
AAAGAGTTAATATCTTCTGTACAAATTGCATTTCATCCCAAGTTTTCTTCTATTTTCTTTCACGCAACTCAAAAACCAGAAATCTAGTTTTGTCAGTTAAAAAATCAAGCAAATCAAATATGTTAAGATTATAGATATATCTATGCTCAAATAAATTGTAATTGTAATTATAATTATAACATAAAAAGATTATCAATTTTTCTATACAAAATATATCTGATATTATTTATATTAATAATATAATAAGTATATGTTAATTAAGCAATGCAAACCACTTCAGAACGTTGTCGTTATTTTTCTTCAGTTTATATTCACTTCACTTTGCTCCATCTTGATTTCCCACATATGTATATTAATAAAAAGTATATTTTATTTTATTAGTATTATGGAAATGTGAATGTTAATTGTTTGAAGGGACTTGTGTTGTGGGAAATTGGTTTCTTATTAATTTTTTGAATTGTGATTTAAATGATGAATTATGAATGAGATAGTTTTTAAATTTGCTTATTGATAGGTTAAGAGTTGAGAATAAGAATATATTAATTTTGTATAGAAATGAAAATAATTACGATAATAAACATATATGAGAAATTATTAGTCTTTTATGTTTAGTGGTTGATCTTGTTAATATGTTGATTTAAATATCTTTATTATGATAAATATATTTAATAAATATGAATGATAGTAATTAAATATATAATACATGTTTTATTTATATTAAAAATTTCTATCTTATTTATTTATTTTATATGTTTGAATTATAATAAATAATATTTTAAATTCAAGATTTTATTAAAAAAATATTAAAAAAAAATAATATATAAATTATCTACTTATGTTTTATAACTGTAGTTATTTCAATATTTTGAAAATTATTAATAATGTAATATATATATATAATTAATTAATTTTATGTTTTAGTTGTATGATTAAATTTAGTTATATGATAGTTTTATGAGTTTTTACATAACGAAAACTAATTAATTAATTTAATTTTAATATTTTTATTTTGTTATTCTTATCAATATATTAAACCAATTAATAATATAGAAAAATAAAAAATAAATTTATTAAAATTATAAAATATCTTGTATTAAAGATTTTTTTTCAAGTTCTACTTATTGAAAAGAATATATTTTTATGTGTGTCAAAAACATTTTATTTTATAAAATATATATATATATTATAAAAATATAATTAATTTTCTTTTAAAAATATTTTTATTTATATCTATTAAAATATGTTCCGATTAAACCATTGGGTGGATAAACAATCAATACCAACTGTGATAATAAGAATAAAATGTAAATAAAGAGCGTTTTTATCATTGAGAAAAATATCATAATTTTAACATTATAATATATATCCCAAGTTAAAATAAGGTCCTTGCTATTCCTACAATCCTGATTTCTAAGTTTAGCCACCATTTCTTTAACATTTTTCTACAAAATGTACTCTTTAGAAGTATTGTCCAGAATTTCATGGGAGTGCAGGCCCAATAGTGACAAACCCATTAAATAAATATAGTAGCCCAACCCATTTATAAGGAATCCTCACATCCATGATTATTGTTTGTAGAAAAGTAGAAGAATACCTTTGACACTATCTTGATTGAATTGAAGAAGCACTGAACAAATCAAAACACTCATCGAGTTCCGAGCGAAGAAAGGGACATGGCAACTCTTGATTCCGACGTGCCTATGGTTCCCGCCGGTGAGCCCTCGAGCAGCGCCGGCCCTTCTTCCAAGAAGCCCAAGCGCTTCGAGATCAAGAAATGGAACGCCGTCGCACTCTGGGCTTGGGGTATTTATGTTCCTCCTAAACCCTAATTTTCTCATTATTTTTCTTCTTTTTGGAGATTCACTGTTTTCTTTTTCTTTTTTTGTAGACATAGTTGTTGATAACTGTGCCATCTGCCGGAACCACATCATGGATCTCTGTAAGCTCATTCTTTCAATTGAAAACTGTTGTTCTATTTGAACTATTCTTCCGCTTTTGAAATTCTGGTCACTGATTTTAGGCATCGAGTGCCAAGCCAACCAGGCCAGCGCCACAAGCGAGGAATGCACTGTGGCTTGGGGTATGTTTTAATTTCTGATTTTATGTGAAATAGCTTGTAGAATGTTTTATGTTTATCTGTTGTGTCGTTTTAGGTTTGATGAAATTAGATATGATTGTAGGATTATTATAATTTAAATTTAAAATGAAAAATATTGTTTAGTTGGAGATTTTCAATCTCTACTGCAAGGAAATGTATTGGGCGTTTTGTTTTTACCCAAAGAGAGGTTAAGTGGTTTCTGTAATGTTCAAAGTGGGCATCATCATTAATATTTGGCAAATTAACTATACTACACCTATATCTTAAAGGAAGACAGCTTTTGATCCTCCAATTCTTCCTGCTGCTGTTTGCAGTATGTTGTGTGGGATAAGATTGTTATTAGGCTGGTGGCTGTTGTTTGATCACGAGGGAGAGAAAAGGTGTGGTTCATTCTACGGGGTGGATATAAGCTGGTCTGAGTTAATCTTTTCATTTTTCATTGTTTAACTTGTCAAATGAGATTAATTTTTCTCCTTTATTATATTTTCCCCTTTTTTATGTTTCTGTTCATTTCTTAAACTGAAGCAAATTTGGTATCTTACGTGTAATGTAGTACCACAACTTTTATATTTAGTTTTTTCTTTCAATTTGACTGCTCAATCTTGTGGTACTTCCTCTGCCTCATTTTGCTGTGGCTATTCTGGTTACTAGATTAGGTATCCAATCCATCTTATCGAATTGGCAATCCCCCCCCTCTCTCACACACAAATGGACACAAAATAGTTTCCATCGTATTTGATCAAGCAGTTTATGATTTGAAAAGGAAATAACCTTTTATTGCAAGAACAATCATATTAATAGTGCATAGCCCCAAAGTTCAACAGTAAACATCTAAACCATAGGATATGTTGCTCTGCACTTTATAACTAATGGAGATACGAACAGTTATTGTCAAACACATCATATACTGTATTTAGGTTATATTTAAGGTCTGTGTACCTTCTATATATTTAGGAGTATAGAGATCATGGATCATTCTATACTCAATACAAGTGTATGAGATGATCACAACGAGTGATACCATAATAATGTCGTCAAACCTTTTTATTCAACAACTTGCAGCTTTTAAACTTAATTGTACTTTCTTCACCCTTGAAGTTGTGGTTTACACTACGAGAATCAATATTGTGATTTATTATGATGACCTTCAGGCTTTTTGGTGCAAAGGAGGAAATGGAAAGAATACCCACTCACTAAAGAAAAGAAAGGAAATGAGAGAAGTGAAGGAGTTATTACTTCTGTCTAATGGAAAAGAAGGGATTCATACCTTCCTTTATTTGGTTTCATCATGAGAAAGAATGGAAATACATGTTAATAACATTGAGATAGACAAAAAAAATCTTGGCCCTCTCCATTTTGTGGGACTCATGAGTTCTTTCTCCATCATAATCTCTCCCTTACTGTAATATACTTTTTGGCTCCACGAACATTTTGGTATTTCTAGATCCTCTCAATGTTGTGAACTCCTTACCTTTATATATATATATATATTTTTTTTTTTTTAATTTTGGAATAATGTATAGTGCGTAGGTTATTTCTTCATGTCATGAGTAAAAATGTTGTGCCAGTTCAGTTTAGTTGGGACTTCAAAGAATAATTTGTAGTTGATTCTTTAATTATGAAGGCTTCTGCGGTGGTTATTGTTTTTCTTAGTTTGCCCCGGATTACTCAAACTGTTGCTTGCTCTGGCTTATATTTTATACAGGGGTTTGTAACCATGCATTTCACTTCCACTGCATTAGTCGATGGCTCAAGACCCGTCAAGTTTGTCCTCTAGGTATGCAGACGTGGTCCCTTTCATCCTCCTTTTCTTTTGGTATCTTATGGATTAAGAAGTGCACTTCTAACTTGTGTTTCTGTGCTTGTACAGATAACAGTGAGTGGGAGTTTCAGAAATACGGCCACTAGAACTGACGCGGTTGAAATCTCCTTGGACATTTGGACTGTCTATCCTATCTTTTGAATATTTACAACTATATCCGTCATTTTCTTTTGCTTGTCTACTGATTTTTAATATTATGTTCAAGAAATCAGTTTGTCAAATGGAGTTCACAGATGGTAATATGTAAAGTTTTGATTTATGCATTTCATCGGCTTCCTATCAGTTGTGGTGGTTAATATTGCTTGACAATGGCTCTTTATTTCTTTATCACGTTTGATCATATTGGTGTGGATTGCTTCCGGTGGAGGTGTTCTACATTCGAGTGCTTTGGAAATGTGTGGCCATGCATTATGATGTCAGTACAAGGCTCGGTATGTTAGGGTACTTGCATTGTCATTTACCTTTCTTTCTCACTGATAAGAAAAAAAATATTTGTTGGATATTTGTGGTCTATCGTTACGATGTGTTCCCCTTAAAATTATGTTTCGACTTATCACCGATTATTTCTGTACCACAATTTTTAAAGGGCCTTCCTTGAGTCGTCTTAAGTACCAAAATATTTAATTTAGTAAATAATTTATACTTTCAATTTTATAATGAATTGGGTCTCGGCGTTAGACGTTTTACAGATAGTTTATGAACAATGTCTAGTCGAAACATTAACATAGGTTAATATTATGGAAGAAGTCTAGGTAAACAAATATTAGATCAAAAAGAGGCATAATTTGAACTGAAAAATTATTAGACTTGGGTCCATGTCTTCAAATTTTTAAAACTAAACCCTGTAACGTGTCTAAAATTTTCCCAGAAAATTGTGCGTTTTGATGTAAAATCTTGTTTGATATTATACAATATTTTTTAATAAGATGTTTGAATGTGGAATAAATTATGATGAGAATTATTTTATGTGGAATAAATCTGGTCCTTATTATTCCCTTATTAAATCATGTTTCGATATTTGATAACCAGGTGCATATTATTAAATCATGCTCTGATATTTAATAAGGAGTTTTTTCTTCTGTCACAATCAAGAGTTTGGCGAAGGTTGTAATAGTTTATATTTTTGCAAATTGTTAAATTATGAGAATTTATAAGCACTCCAGATTAAGATTAAATTAAGAAAAACAGTTTGCGATTAGCCTTATTTACCACATTTGAATATGATAATGTCTAAAGAAAAATATTTTGGTATTTAGGCACATAATTAGCACCTCTTACATTTTGATTGCGAATCTTGGAATCTTGGTAGTAGTATAGCTACCAGATAGGTTAGTTCTCCTGTCCATATCTGTGCTCATATATATCTAATTAACCCTATTTTATTTAAGTTTTATTTCTAAAACTTCTTCAACATCTATTTTCTAAAATAAGTTTTATTTCTTTATTCCCTAGATTTCTTAAATTTTCTCTTCGTTAAACAAAGTTTTTAATTTTTTATTTTTGGTATACATAATTCAAAAGTAAAAATATGAAAATTCGAACTCAAATACAGACATGCATAGACAAAAATCTAGATCTACTTCTATTCTTCTTTCTGTCTGCACTGTTTAGACGTATATAAATAAAAAAAATTCAAATATTATTAGAGATGTCTGTTTTTAAACTATTTAGTTTATAAGTGTAAAAAGTTATTATAATATATAATTTATCTTTAAAACTAGTTCATGTCTTGTAAAAAATATTATAATATTTAAATGGCTTAGAATGTAAAATTTACATTTTATATATTATAATTCAACTTTATTTTTAGTTAATATGTAATTTTTTATAAATTTTTTTATTTAAATTTTAATTATTATTAATATTAAGTATTGAGACAAATAATTTTGTAATATTTTTAGTATTTAAAAAATTTTAATATTAATATAATTTAATGTGATAGATTTTAATTTATTAAAATGAAAGAAAAAATTATGGATATTTATGTCTGAGAAAACTGGAATAAATTGCATTTCGAAGTCTCACGAAACAGTGATTTTCTTTTGCATTCTTCGTCTTTCCATTTGAAATTTTAAATGCTTACTTGAAACCTCTCCTTATGAGAATTACCTTTACAAATTTGGCATTGCTTCATGATATGGCTGCATGCATATCAAATACTAAATTTTTACACAGTGCAATATAATTTTTTTTGTATAAAACATTATTCTGGGAATATTATGTTGTTAGTACATCACTTCTAAAATAAGACTCATTCAACTTGACCTGGTTACAATATATTAATCTTAACATCATATATAATAAAATCATAAAATCAAATTACAATCAAGATATACTTTGCAATATATATTTTAAAATAAATAATATAGCATATGAGACAAAACATTTTTTATTAAGTTGAAAAACGGTATTATTTATGAATAAATTTTGAAAAGTTATATTTGTAAGGAATATAAAAACATCAAGATAGATTAGAACGTAATCTAAATCAAAATGAATGAAGTCTAACTTTTTAAACTCGAACACGAAGAACCCTCCCAATTGGACATCTTATTCAAATCTATGTTTTTTTAAGGTTCCAAAGAATAACACCAATGTTCTGCGTTATCAACGGGTGAGTTAAAAATTACTTATCAAATTATATTCAACAAGTTGTTGGTAAGAATAGTCTCAAAATAGAATCTTATGAATAAAAAATATGTAATCAAAAAGAATTTTTTTATTAAAAATTAGCAACTAAATTTTCTGGATATAAATTAATTATGAACAAAATCAATAAGCATTTGATTATTTGATGTTATAGAAAAAATAAAGTGTGGCAACTAACTAATTGAAAAGTATAAAGAGTTGGTAGGCATTATTGGAAGGGTTATAGTGTTCTATGATTGATTACGTAGAAGAGGAGGCAACCTCCATTGATTAAAAATCACAGTTTGATAAGCTTCAAAACCCATAAGGAATTGGGTACAGAATCAGATCAAGAAAAAGTGTAACTATTATCAGTAATATTTTATGTTTTCATTTTATTGGATAGAAATATGATGAAATTATAATAAATATATGATTAAATTATAATATATATAAATTGAGTAAACATTTTATTTTAAAAATTGGGTTTCTAAGATTAGTATGACATGAAAAAGAGAGAAATAATTAAGTAATTCTGTCATCATTTTATTTTGATTTATAGTTGGAATATGTTAGAACTATTGTTTTAACTCTTAAGTGAAACTAAATTTTAGTCAAAAAATCGCATGCAAGGAATGACTTAAAGAATATATCACTAATTCAATGCTACAAAATTATTGTTAGATATTTATATATGATTTATAATAATAAAATAATATTATTATGATTATAATATCGATTTAAATCTAATTTAATTTATATATATATATAATTCAATCTATAAAATATATTTTAAAATAAATATTACACTTTATTTAAATATATTTTAATTATATTCTTAATTAATATAAAATATTTGAATTTTTTATGATCATCTTATCTATTTCTATTAAGGTATAATATATTACGTAATTTTTACCACTTATTCTATTTTAATCTTTATCTTCAAGGATAAATAATATCATTTTTATTGATTTTATCTATTTATTTATATGATTTAAAATATCATAAAAATTTAGATATTTTAATAATGCGTATCCTTAAACATATACATACCAATTATCAACATTATAGAATTTTCTTAATACTACTTTATCATGTATCATTTTATTTTGATAAGTACTTGAATTTACCATTTTTATTACAAATAAGTTTCACATTTTAACCATACATCATAAAATTGATTTTACCTTCAATATCAACAACATATATCCAAATTCAATAATCTCTTTCAAAGAAACCAAAATACAATTATGTGTCAGATGTTCACTTAAGATAAAAATAAACATGCCTTTAACTCAAATCTTCACTCAATAAACTATTTACTCATTTAATAACTACACAATCGTGCAAGAATCAAATCTCTTAAATTTTTTAAATAAAAAAAATTATTTAATAAAAAAATTAGTCATCTAATAATCAAGTAGTCTTCAATAATCAAAATTCTCAAAATTTTTAATTTAAAAAAATTCGCTCATCAAATCACTTAATCACCCCATCACTTATGTAGAAGTCAAAATCTATAAAATACACAAATATATTATTCCTAAATTAATACAATTCTCTAAAAACAACATTATTTCACTTAAATTTTACAACCAACACCCTAATATATACAAATTTAGTTTAGCTCATTAACGTTTCATACCTTAAATTAAGATTTTTATATATATATATATATATATATATATTTAAATTTAACCTACTCCATGATAGTAAATTTACAATAAAGCATAATAATTACTTCTAAAATAACCAAATCAAAATATTAAATATAAACACACAAAATAATCTTCACAATTTTCAATTATAATTTAATTACATAGCAAAAGTACTTCAAAATCAATACTTAATTCAAACATTGAAAATATCATTATTCAATACATATATATAATATAATCATGTCATTTAATCTAAAAAGTTTAACTACATTCCTTTACCTAAAAACTTTATTTTTCCACTTATATTTTCAACTAAAAAGGATTGAAAAAAAAAATATATTTTTTATTTTATTCTAAAAGTAGCTATAAAAATCAACCACATTAATATAAAGACTAATATAAAACTTTAATGAAAATAAACCTCACATGTAAAGATATAATTCGCATGTAACCTAAACATTCAAATAAACTTAAAAATTAAAGAAAAAAAAACTTATTTTATTAAAAAATTTAATCAATTAAAAGTATACTTTTAAAATTTTCACCTAATACTCTAAATTTTAAAAAGTAAAAAATAGATAAAATAATCTAAAAAAATAAAAATTTAAAAAAAGTTTTAGAAATATAATAATTTTAAATAATAAAAAATAAATTTTTTTTATTTATATACTTTTAAAACTTAATTAAATTAACTTTCGTTTATTATTAAAATAAAACATACTTATCTAAAATAAATTCTAACTAAATTTTTACAATCTTCACTAAATAGTCTAAAAAATATTAAAAAACAACTGGTATAAATAAAATCCCTTAAAATTTAATCTTTGTAAGGAAAAAGATGTAGTTGAAATAGAATATTTCATAAACAAAAATCATATTAATGACCAACAAAATCAATACACATTATGAACTAATAAGTAGTTATCTAAAGAATAATGGGTGGATTTTGAGTATCTTATACAGGGTTATTATTATATTTGTATATTCAGTTTTTTCTTTGACTTTCATTTATTTATTTTTCATTACATCACTTATCACACTCATCTATTTATTTTCTCATTTTGTTTCACCCTCAAACAGTAGTTGGTACGATGAAGTTGTGGAAGGAATAGACGACCATTAGCGTCCTCAGAAAGGCCACTGTTGAGGAGGAAAATGGAAAACCTCGTCCTTATGAACCGCAAAGGTCAACCGTTTCTCTCTCTTCAATTTGTTTTTGTTTTCTTTTGTTTGTGTTTTTTCTCTGCACGTTTCTTCTCTCCTCTTTCAATGTCTGGTTTTCTGTTGGAGTTTCAACTGTTACTTTAACTTCCTCAACACCCTCTGCCCCACCTCAAGAATCTACGGTATTTGCCCTTTCTTTTTCTCCATTCTTCTCTCTAACTTTCGGTTATAAATCCACCAAAGCTTTTCTCAACCTCTCACCAAACATTATAAAATACTCACTTCCATTACCAAAATATATTACATTTTTCGTAGAACAATCTTTAAGATTAAATCATTTTTTATTCTTTTAAAGAAAATGTTATTGTAATTTAAATAATAAAAATAAACTTTAAGCCTAAATTTGTCCCAAAATAATTGTAGAAAGATATATGGGGTGAGAGATGGTTGATATGAGGTGAAAGATGATATAATAGACCTAACAACTTTATTAAGATATATTCTGATACTATGTTGCTGTTAAGATATGTTGCGATACTATGTTGCTAACATAGTTTTTGATATCATGTTATTAAGATAGGTTCTAATTAAAAGTAGATTTTGAACCTAATTCAACCTCATAAACTAACTAAATCTCATAAAACGTGATTATATTATTTTGAAAAGATAGCCACAACAATAACTATGAAGACATTATCAACAAAAAATTTCTTATTTGCAGGTTTATAGGAAGGAAATATAAAAAATAATATCTCTGAACCTAACACAATCCCATAAAATCGGATAAGTTTTGAACATAACTCTACTTTATAAAATCAATTTATAAAATGAGATTTATCTCTATTTATATTTATATTTATATATATATATATATATATATTAATTTGAATATATTATATTTATTTTTACGATGATATATTCAAATCATATAAAATCTCCAATAATTAAGTAACAAAAATTATTTATGAAAATTTGAAACGGAATTATCATAATAATTAAAAGATAAAAGAAAACATAAAAAGAGATGAAAGGGAATATTTATTATTATTATAATTATTATTATTATTACTATAAAATGTAGATTGGTATTATTATTATTATTGTGGTGCTCTATATAGTATATATGGTGTTGTTGTTAGAGTTTGACTAATGGATCATTCTCTGAGCTGTTCATCAAGGGGCAGAGTAGTTGCTGGCAGCAAAAACCCGAGTGGTTCTGATGAGGAAAGTGGATGGACATCTTACTTGGAAGACTTCTCAAAAGGCATAGAGCCCAGTTATTGTTCCAGTTTGGATGGCTCCTCTTTGCTCTCAGATGCTGCTTCTTCTGCTGCATGCAAATTTTCTCTCCACAATCATCATCTTCTTTCTTCCCCCTCTTTCAAGGCTACTAATACCACTGCCCCAAATCTACCCAAAAAGTTGACCTTCAAGAAAGCAAGAGCCAAACAGATATCAGAATATGACCCTTTGGAAGACACTGCTAGCTCTCCAGTCAATAGCCCCAAGGTATACTTAAAAACACCAATCTCTTATGATCTGGTTTTTATTTGTATTTTTCTTTCCCTTTTTCAGCAATCATAAGCTAAGACCTTTTCTTTTCTTTTCTTTTCTTTTTCCTTTTTCTGCAATATTTCTGTTAATTACTATATGTAGGTGAGAGACTTGAATCCAGCTGAAATCAGTTCTAGGAAGGTTCATGATCAACTAGAAGGTTCTATGGTAAACCTGGATTAATATACTGCTTTTGATGATCATGAAGAGAAGAATTAAATTTGGTCCTCAATTTTAGCTGACAGATTGTATGTATGGTTTCATGATCATGATTGTGTAGGGTAAGGGGTTCACATCATCAGAGCATTATTCAGATTTGAAGACGGAGGATAACAAGCATGAATTAAAATTTAATGGAAAGAATATTGATTGCACAGACTTGAAGAAAAGGGGCCTATGCCTGGTTCCTTTGTCTTTGTTGGTTAATTATTTGGGGTGACTGATACTTTTGTCTATATACCTTCTCTCTCTGTATACATATCTGTCATTCCTTGTCTCCTTTTCTTTGTGTTCTTCTATGTGGCTCAAGTTGTGGAATTGTATATTAAAGAGCATGATCAGTTACTGTGATGTATAATCTGTATGTGACTATATGTGTATATCAATTAATCCTATAGTTAGCAGTTTCATAAATTTGTGTTTTTACTTATTTATTCTTGAAGGGAAACTTCATTAACTGTAGTGTTTTTCAGTTTTCTGATTCTTCATGATGATTGATTAATAAATCTATATATAGTATAGAAATCCAAAACATAAAGGGTCAGACATAATCCAGATAATGTTCCATAATTATGTGGACGACATTACTATGAAACTTGAAATTAAGAAACATCATTCATGCTGGTTATTTGCAATGAGTACAGGTAGAAAAAAAAACCAAAGAATGAACATTTTAAGTGAATCAGGTGGGTCATATAAGGTGTAAGTTGGTCAATATCGAACTCAAAATTCTTTGAAGTGTAATAATTACCAAAAATAGTAAGATGGCACTTACAGATTTTTGAACGAGAATATATTGATTAGTGATGACGATCAATAGTGAAATTTTGATGCAAGCTGTTATAATGTGAGTTCTGGATTTTTAGATTCATTTTGTAATTTAATAACGAAAAATTCAGATTAGTAAAAAAAAGAAAAGTTGTTTATACTCTTATCAAAGATGAAAAATTCGACAGGAATCAACACTAAAATTTGAGAGAAAGAAAAAAAATAAAGAGGATGAGACAATTATTTTAATAGGCAAAGAAAAAAAGAACGTGCAAGTCGTTGGGTGACACTTTTGTATCATTATATATATCATTACATTTATGTACCAAAAAAATATATAATTACATTTTAAGATAAATACCTAGCTTGTGTTATTATTATTTTTGTGTGTATATAATGCATTATTATCTACAGGAATATAAACTAACAAAATTAATCACAAATATTAAAAAGGTAAGTTATATTGCTGTCATCAAAATAAAAGGAGGTATATTGATTGCAAAGTTATTTTTTTCTTAATGATATAATAATCATGTAACTTTACGTTTCAATAATTTGTTAATCAATATCATAGTTAGAATCGACAAACAAATTTTGCTTTATGTACATATATTCCAGTATTATACTCTGGTCTATTTAATTCATGTCTAATTTCATTGAACATTGGTTTAATTATATGCTATGAAATATCTTCAGCGATACGCTGATAATTAAACAATAAACATACATTGTTCTACAAATATGCTACTTGTTTAATGTAATGTTGATTCCTTTTATAGTATTAATTACAGATAGTTTACTCTTTGGAATGATAATATATTTTTTTATAAATAAAAAATGGAAGGGTTCGATTTCTGGGAAACAAATAAAATAAAATAAACTTGCTTTCTTATATTCTTTTATATACAAGAGAATAAAGTTACGATATGTTAGAATTCGTCTAATTCTTCTTTGCAGTATATTAATTTAGTAGATTTTGTTTCATTTATAATATTTTTAATATAATTTACCTTTAATTTTTATTATAAGATTTTTTATTTTTGAAAAGTCTATGTAACTTTGTAAAATATATTAGATAAATATAAATTTTTTATTATAAGTCAATTTTATAAAATTAAATTAAATTTAAAATTTATATTAAAATTTATTTTAATAAAGTGGTTAAGTCTATCGGATTACTTATAGTTACTGTGTAGTTGTATATTAGAGTCGGAAAAATTTTATTTAAAAAGTTTGTATCAATTTATATATAATTAATTTTAATTAATTTTATAAAATAAAAAAATTAGAATTATGCTATTTTAAAATATAAAATAATTATAATTGAGCTTAATGAAGAATGAACACATTTCTATTCTATACACACTATGAGTAACCTCTCTTTATGTGAAGTACACACTCAATAAACATTATTCTTTGAACAGAAGATATGCATCTCAATTGATTATTGATTATGACTTAATTAAAACTACTTAATCAGACCCAACCGTTCACTTATTTATTATCATATCTACTTTAACATTTTCGATAAATGCATTGATTTATATACATAATAATTCACATCATATCACAATCTCTTTATATCCTTAATAACATATAGATAATTTCATATTCCACTACTTTACAAACATTATTCTAAATAAGGGAGGGGAGGACTACCCTGCAAATAGTTTCCACCTTCTATTTTATTTTTTAATACTCATTTTCTATTTGTATTAGAAAATAGATTTAAGTAAAAAAATAAAAATAAAGAGAAATAAAAAAAGCAAAAAGTAAGTAGATTTAATTGAAAGTGTTTAATTTATTAGATATAGTATCAAAATTATTTAATTAAAAGAAAAGAGTAGGTTGATAACTTTAAATATTATGATTTCGTCTCCTACCTTCTGCTGGCCATTCATTTGATAAAAAAAAAATATGAAGAAATGGCAGCAACAAATCATGTGCACCACCGTTTTAAGAAAGGTTTGAATGAAATATTTATATAATCATAATTATACAGATCAAATATCTCATTATTGTTTTCAATTTTTTCTACGACTGTTTTTTTTTTTACTCGTTCATTCCAATTATACAGAATGTATATAATTATATTTTGAAATTTAAATTAATAAACAGAGTGTAGTATATAATTAGAATAAAATTATTATTTTATTAAAATTATTTATTCATAATATAATATCAAAATATATTTACCTTAATTCATATTAACTATAAAATCTATTAGGTGTCACATATCATTTATAACAAATCTAATTTATCATGTGCAAATATAATATTTAAGTTCAATATTATTAAAATGGGAAGATAATATTTATTCAATATGTATAGATATTTACTTAACTTATTTAATTTAATAATATATATATATATATTATATTATGTAATATAAATAGGTTTTAATCTAAATTAATTTTATAAAATTAACTTATAAGATAAGATATATTTTTATTTGTATATATTAATTTGATTATATTATTTAAAAAATATTTTTTAACACTGATTAAAAGCTAAGATCATTTTTCATTTTTAGTAGCTAGTTCAAGTATGCAGAGGTAGAAGTGGCGATTTGGTGAAGATGGAGTTATGGTTGGAATGAAAGGTTCTAAAAAAAGGGATAGGTGTGTATGCAATGGAATGGCGAAGGTGAAGATTTCAATGGGCAACCACTGGTATATGATGTGTCTGTTAATCTGTGAGTCTCCATCACTTAGCATAAATAGTACAATATTGCTGAAACTGTTGACAACGATCTCTTTACATATATGCTAGAAGATTATCAAAGTGTTTCACATGAGATGGTTGGAGATTAGACTAATAATTCATTGATAAAGGAAAGGGAAGTTTCAAATGCATCATCTCAAATAATAATAATATGTAAATCCCGTAGTTAATGTTGGAGAAAAGTTATTAATAGTTTGAAAAGAAAGGATTAGTGAGAACCACTTGCTAAAATCTGTTAAACATCACATGTTAGGTACCCTATCAAATAGTTAACAACCACTGATGATGTGATTTGCGTTATGGAGTGGTAGATCAGAGGTCTAACTCATCCTAAAGCTTCCTCTTTCATCACCATCATCACTTAATTAATCCCTTCATCTCCACCATTAATACATTCATAATACACCTTATTTCTTCCATGCATATTATCAAAACCTATACACATGTCTATGCTGATATTTTATTTATTATTATTAACTTTAATTTATTATTCACGAATAAGATAATTTTAACTCTATTTTCTTTATTTCCTACACATTTTATGAAAGCTGGAGCAGAAAAACGTAAACCTATAGGCTGCCTTAAGGAGTTCCTTCATTTGTGATCTTTCTAAAATGAAATTTAAGAGTTATATTCTTTTATAAATTATAATATTTTTTTAAATAAAATTTATTCATCATTGAAAAAAAATTGAAACATATAAGATTAAATTGCTTCCAGTTTTTGTAGAATTCCACGTAACTGGTTGATAATGAGGCAGGATATGCGCACGTGGATTTTTAATTTATTTTGTGAGAAATGTTAAAAGATGATCACAGGGATTTCTACTCTTCCCTTGGTTCATAAAAAACAGATAGATTGATTTGTGTACGATTCTCGGATTAATTTGTGGGATTATCTCACAAAACTGCGGATTCGTAAACTGTTCTATATAAATGAAAAACAAAATAAAAAAAATAAAAAAATATAATATATATTATAATATACATACACTTGTTATGTTTTAATCTAACAAGTGAAATTATTCAAGAAATATATAAACTATATTCTTCAATCTGAGAGTTTTTTCAATATTTCTCGTCTAAGAAATATCTCTTAAACTAAACGAATTTATTAAAATTCAAATTAAATGAATTTATTAAAATTTAAAATAAAGATAATTAAACAAATTTATTAAAATAAAAAATAAAAATGAGAACTAAATTCTAATATTATATTAGATTTTATTTTAAAATTAATTAGAAAATAATTTATTTTATTATATATTTTTAATTTATTATATATATTGTTAAAAAAAATTACACTACTTAATTAGAAAAAAAATTATTTATTGGGAATGTAAAGTAATTTTACATTATCATTTTATTGTGTAGGATAAGTTTGATGTTTTTTTATTAATATTTAAAGTCATATAAAATAATTATGATTGGATGATAATGTAAAATTTATTTACAATATTATTAATACATAACCATTAAACTTAATTAAAAAATACTATACATATAACAAAATTTATTATTATAAAATAAATGATTTTATCATATAAAACAACTTATAATTAGGTAAATAATATAAAATAAACTTATACATCATAATAATTATTCATTTAAAAATGTACGATTTAATACATGAGTTTAATGGTTATAGAGAACCAATTTTACATTGTTATCAAAATATAAATTATCGATTTAAGCTTTCAGGTAATTACGAGAAAAATTAATAAACTTATTATATGCGATAATGTATAATTAAATGAAAGTATAAAATAGAGTGTATTGTCTTTAATGTAAAGTACTACTAATTTTTATCAATAACTAATGTTGATTATTAAAAAAACTTGATTATCCAATATAATAAATCTCTCTTCACAATTATTTTTTATTTTATAATATTTGATAAAGAAAATCGTTATTTAAGAATCTGTATCACTATTGATTCATACATGTAATAATGATTTGTATTGAATAGACCATAGCAAGAAGAGAATACTAACTTTGTGTAAGTTCAAAGTCTCCACCAGTATTATCACTGTTTTCTGTAATAAAAAATCTGCATCAATATCAGGTTTATAAAAAGAAGCATTATTAACCATTATATCAGTTAAACAAAAATACAATATATATATTAATACATAATGGATTTAAGTCTAACTTATCTTTATAAAATCAGCTCAATAATCCTTAATTGATTCTGATACTATATTAATAATTGGTTTAATAAGGTGAAGTTTACACCACTATATAAAACAAGTTTATTTTGACTTTATTTTTAATTGATCTGGGATCACTAACCATATATTTAACAATATTATGTGAATGTGTTAAAAATATGAGTGTTTATAAAATAATTTTCTTATTAAAAAAATTCTTAGTTTAGAAAAAGAAAAAGAAGAGTTTGTTTTGTCGTAGGAGATACCTGCAATGTGACATGTTCGCGTGATTTTCGGTGGCGTGGCCGTCAAACGAAAGAAGAAGCAAGAAGATGCAAAAGGCACACGAAAGACCTTTGTTTTCAAAATATACCTCCCCCACCATAATTAACAACCACCATCATCACCATCACCATGCATGTGCCACCCCTTCACACTTAGACTTCTCAAATCCTGTTCTGAATTTTGAATTGCTCTTTGCATGTTCATGTCTTCGCTATTGACTTCTCTACAAAACATGTTCCTTTGTCCCCGTCAATGCAATAAACTATGTACCCACAACACAATTACTTACTCTCACTGTTTAGATAATATTTTTATCATATCTTTTCTTATCACATTAACTATTTTACCTTCGATTATTTTTATCTCTGTTATTAAAAATTTGAGAAAAATATCATATAAGTATAGTTTCTGGAACTGAATTAATGCATTAACACGTCATGAATTAATCTCCTTTCTTAGTATATAAATTGATTGGATACCTAATCTCAAACCTGAGAACATTGATTAAGTTGGAACAATCAACACAAATCCAGTAGCTTCTTTTGTACAATTTTTAACCTTAATAAAATATTATCTGATTCGAATGATATTTATAAAGCAAAAGAAGAAAAAATTTGTTATAACATTTAAACGTTATCTCAGTTGATAATTATGATTTATATATTTTTTTAGATAATGTTAATTAATTTTAAATTAAAATTTAAAATAATATCATAATATGTATCTTTTAATATTAATTTTTAATAAATTTATATATTTATAACAGGTGGTTAATTTATATTTAATAGTTTTATTAATTAAAATTTTTATCCATATTTATAATTATAATTAAAATTCTAATATTATGAAAAAAAATAATATATGAAATATATTATTATTAAATTTGAAGTATGGGATTGAATAATAGATTAAGTGTTTGGTTTTGAAGAATGTTAGTGTGAGCTAACGACTTATGCATAAAGTGGGGAAGAAGTAAGGAATATAAGAGGAATAATATCCGTGAACTTCTAATCACGAATCTTTTGGGATTTGTACCTCATACTCTTTTAACTCTCTATTGATTCTCTAATGCTATTCATACCAATAATATCTAACATATTTGTATTTCATTCAAATGCATCAGAGATGAAAGTAAGAGAGTAAATAGAAAATAAAATTGTATGAATTAATAGAAAATAATCTTAAATAATAAAAAGTATATATAGCAATTAGATAATTTAATCAACTATCAAAATTCAAGATTAGTATATAAAAATGAATATTTATTTCTTGTAAAATTTAATAATTATTTAAAATATAGCCATATGTTTATAAAATTAATATATATTTTTTAAATTAAAACCTCAAATATATAATACTTAGTTAAAACTATAAACAAGTATTAAATCGTAATAATCTAATAAATTTTTATAATATAAGTGATATTCATATATTATTATATATGCTCATTTAATATTTTATTATAAATTATTTTTTAAATAAAAATATTTTAGTATAAATAATTTAATTTTAGATTTAAATATATAATCAAAATTTGATCGAAGTTAATAAAATGATATTTTTTTAAAATAATTTAATAATATATTAAGTACTATTAATTATAATTTTTTAAAAATAATTATAATTATAATAAAAATGTTATTGTTAAAAATTATATTTGAAATCGTAAAGAAAGTTGTGAAGGTAAAATAAAAAAAATTATGGTTTAAAAGCGACATATTTAACATGAAAATTAAATAATTAATTAAATAATTATTTTTTACCTTAATAAATAATTAACTATACTCATCAAATAAATTATCTTTAAATATATCTTTAAATTTTAAAAAATAATATTAATAATATTTATTGGATAGAATAATATAATTCAAATATGTCATATTGAAGTTTATTTGTAATAGAATAAATTATAGTTTTGTATATTTAATCATCTTATCAAAATTATTAAATAATAATATATAATTAAAATATAATAATATAATTATTATTTAATTTATTATTATTATATTCTTAAAATATTAAATAATATAATCAATTTAAAAAAATATTTTAGACACATAAGACATGCAATAAAATAATAATAAAAAAGAGAGTTAGATATGATTAAACTTATGCCTCACGTCAAAGTGTTTAGCCACAATTTGATAATAAAATGTCACGGGATGACAACACAACAACAAATAATTTAAAAATAGAAAAGCCACTACTAATATATATATATATATATATATATATATATATGTTTTTTTTTTTTAAAGTATTTAAAAGATAATTGTCTTCAAAATCAAAATTTGACTTCTAGAGTTACACCTAGCATAGGTAATAGCATCTTCATTAATCTAAAAGCGATTAAATTAATTATTTTTTTATTTTTTTTATGATAAATAGGAATTTCATTATTAAAATTATTATGTTTTATATTTTCAAGTTATATATTTTTCAATCAAACAAAAATTTATTTTTTACTCTACATATCCATAGGTGTAGCAATGAATCAGAGTCAAGTAATTTCTTAGTAGAAAATATATCTGCATTGGAGGATTTTAAGTTTAAAATTTTTATCTTTTGAATGGTTTTTATAAGAAATACATACAAATTGGCTATCATTCACTTTTCATATAAGAAGTACATAAATCACATGTAGCTGTTTTATTGTTTGTTTTAGAAACTTTTGAAATTATTGAAAAATATTTAACTAACTTGATTAAAATAATAAAATATTTTAACAAGGTCAAAATTTGAAAAGGATAGAAATATGAAACCTTTTTTTTTGGTTTTGTCACGATTTCCTTCAAATCACTTTATTAGAACTAATCTCACTCGTAACATTGTAACTGATCTGATTAGATTTTTCACATAACAAAAATTGAACGTTAAATTTTCATTTCATAAATCCTTATGATATATAAGCATACAATTTTTTAACCCATGAAATTTTAATTTTAAAAACCCATCACCAACATTTGGGCCAAGCCCAAGTAATCAGAAGCCCGTAATGCGAAATATCATCACGTTTAATTAGGCTTCCGATAAAAAGAAAAAGGTAAGCAAAATGTTAATAGTAAATTCAACCCATCTATGAGACAAGGCCTTATTTGAAAAAAAAAAATGTTAAGACTTGTCGTAATAATAAACGAATAATAATAAAATTGTTTTAAAACAAATTATTGCTATTATTATTTAAATTTGAGAATTTATTATCTCTAACTAATAAGCTAATTATTTATAATTTTTAAAATATCTATCTCATCATAAAATATGATCAGAACTTAATTTTAACAAGAATTGTTTATTATTTTTATTGATGTATTAAAATATTGATTTGATTTTATTAGTTGAGATTAATTCAGTTATCATTATTATTAAAATAAAAAATATTATATATAAGTCGATAAAAGTGGGTTTCTACTCTTACATATATCCCATTACAATAAAAAATCATAATGACATATTTTGCTAAAAATATGTGTTAATAATTTTAAAATTTTATTATTTTATTAAATTTTAAAATTTCTAAAATTTCACGATTCATATTTAATTATAAAAATAATCTATCATAATAATGTTTTATTTATTTATTATTGTTACTATTATTAATTAAAATATATTTAATTCGAAAGTACTTTATAATAACAATTGATTTTATATTCTTAAGTCTCAAAATTAAGAGAATGTACATCAATTAACTATTTCTCGTTATCATAATTTGTTTCAATTAGATTTTAATATTATTTATTTATTAAATATATTATTATTATTATTTAGAGAAAATGTTTAAAATGACAAGTGGTCATAAATTACATATTTAAAATATATAATTAAAATAATATTATTTATAAATAATGAATTTAAAATTTTAATAATTATGATATAAGTTTTAGCTAAAATTTTAATAATTATGATATAAGTTTTAGCTAAAATTTTAATACTTCTTTTAATCTTTAATTTAGAACAAAAATTAAAAATAATAAGTTGTCAATACAACAACAGATGCAGCTAGTCCGAATCGGGTTCACGATTTCATTTCACTTGGGCAATTAAAATGAGATTTGGTATTATAAATGGGCTTGGCCCAACATGTGAATAAAAAATAAAGTTGGCTGAAATCAATACAAAATTTCAAAGGTAGTTCAAAGCGCAAACCAATATATTTCAACTAAAAATTGAGAGAAGAAAAAAATTGGAAAAGGAAAATGAAAAAATAATTAAAAATAAATAAAAAAGGGGTACGTTAATAACATATAGGATGTATAATATCAACTTTTTTTTATGCAAAGGGTCTAAAAAGGACAAATAAAGCTTAATCAGAAACAAAGAAAAACAAAATAACAAGCAAAATAATTTTAGTTTCTCTTTAATTATTTTTTTCTTTATAATTATAAAAAAATAGTTTCCTTTTACTCAAATTTTTATTTTCTTTTCAATTAATTAAAAAATAAATTCTCTTTTTAATTACAACAAAATGACCTCTCAAAATAAAAGGAAATATATAATTCCTAGTAAGAATAATATTTTAAATTAATATCAATTTAGAGAAAGAAAATAGTGAAATAAGATTTATCATATCTTATATTAATTTAAATTATTCTTATACGTTTATATTAATAATAGAAAAAATAAAATTGGATGTTTACATGAATTTAAATAAGTCATTTAAAAAAAATAATCATGTTGTATTTTTTGTGTTTAAAAAAGGAAAGAAAGAGAAGACTTTAATATGAAAATTTTAAAAGACACAAATGTTAACTAGTAGTTCCTTAACCTTGAATTTGGATACATAGATTCTTTAGAAAAACAAAACAAAATAAAATACATTACATTAAATTATTTGTAATAGAATTTTCTTATTTTTTTAAAAATAATTTGTTTAGATAAAATAACTCTCTTATATTACAATTTTCTTATTTAGATACAATATTTTACCTTTTCACTTATTTTATTTTAAAACTTAAAATTTTATATTAAACTTTGGAAAAATAAATACTAGTATTTAATAATTCAATTTAACATTATATAGCAGTTAATTATCAAAAATAATTTTAATATTAAATAATATTTAATAATTATAAATAATAAAAAAAATTGTGTGTGCTACTAGCTTATTGGTCAATATTCTTCTGTCACATAAAAGCATCTGAAAAGGATATAAGAATAATAATAACAAGAATAGATATTAAATGGAATATATTAATAATAATAATAATAATATAAAATTGTTTATTTTAGCAATCAATAATTTGTTTTATTATATTTTTGTGTTACAAATTGAGGCACATCTAAAAATTATTTTACATACCTGAATTACAAGTTTCACTTGATTGCAGGCACTATATTAACCTAAAGGTGCCAAGAGATGTTCTTATTGAGGAATTAGTATCAATCCATGTTGCCAATATCAACCAATCATAAATAATCTTAAATATGTATCTTACATTCCTGTCATTCAAATTAAGAATCATAGTGTGATTTTGGACATGCAGATGGAAGTAGCATTCAGAGTAGTGATGTTCAAAGAGATGCCACAAAAGAGATAAACCTTGGCCTTCAGCTTCATAATATTCATCAGACTCACTTTCCCTGAAAGTTTGGCATCTGTTGTCAAATTGAAAACCCCACCTTCCATATCTGACCAAAAGTTAGGATCACCTATCAATTTTCCAGTCTCAATATCCGCAGTAGTGGTCACATTGGTAGTGCTTCGGGCAGGGTACGATCTTGTCCCCAAATGAACTTCTGCTATAATCATGTCATGATATCTAAGATAGCCACTGCAATTTCCGTGCTTGAACCTTCCATAGTTTGGGTTCTTAATTGTGATCACCAAACCCAGAGGTGCAACACTTGAATTTGGTGAGAGTAATTGAAAGTGTTCAAGGTCAACAGGGTGGAGAAATACACCAGGGTTTCGGGGCTTAAAGATGGTAAAAATTAACGTCACAATCACAAGAATGATGATCAAAAGCGTTGACACACACATAGAGATTTTGACGAGCCTTTGGTTTTTTGAAGGGTGGATTTTGAGGTCCCTGGTGGCCATGGCTTCTGGGTAATAGAGATTAGTGGCTCTGAAAAGTAGCTTTCGAGGAAAAAAACAATGTTGGTGAACTCAAAAAACATTGTGTTCTCATCGTGACTATATAGATGTGATTGGGTGAAAATTCGAAAAGTCGAAATTTCTGGGATTAATTTGGCAGAAATCAAAATCAAGAGTTGGATGTGGCCTAAAACTTTGGCGATTGAGTACTACGTAGAGAACGAACCCCGTGTGAAGAAATTAATGTCTGCACCGACTCAAACTTACGCTTGCATTGGAACTGCCATTAGAGGTAATGGCATGATGACTATAAATAGACGAGGATAACAAAAATTAATCAAATAATAATTTTTTTGTGCTTCACATTAGTTTAGTATTGATTAAGTATCAACTAACATCAACTATCAAATAAATGGTGCACCCAATTGATGGTATTTTTTAACGTGGTGAAGCTTTTTAAATTTATTTTTTGTTATTTTTAAGTGTCATTGAAGAATTTGTTGAAGAGGGGAGTGATATGATTAGACCCCTTTTGTACGTAATGTCTCTCTAAGGGTTGGATGGATTCATGCATTGTCTCTTGGGTGAGTCCAGCGATGAATGAATTCGATTTCTCAAGCCAATGTCTTAATTTTTCTATTATATCTTTGATCTATTTATTAATAACTTTAATTTGTAAATGGATAATTAACTGGTCTCTAAAATAAATAAAAAATGTACTTACCACAAATTTTCTACATCTTCTAAAAATCCTTTAAAATTTTAATGCCTAATAAAAATATACTTTATTAATATCATTTATTTCTAATATTATTTATTAATATATTATCTTAATAAATCTAGATTATTATATTTAATAGATATTATAAATTTTAACCAACAGAATCGGTTAAATTTGACTTATTAGATTGAGTTTCATTAGATTTTGTTCTAAATTTTTTCATCATCGAATATCTTTCGAATATTTTTGAGATATTTTCAACCATATAGTTATATATATTTTTAAATTAGCATTCAGTAAAAAAAATATTCCTAAAATTATAAATTATGAATCAAATTATATTTAAAATTGCTTAATCATATCTTTCATTTTCTTAAATTTAGAAATTTTGTCTTGAAACTGAAATTTTAAATCTTTAAAAGATATATATATGTTAAATATGAGATTCGTACATTAAAATAAGGTGTAATTAAGCATTTATCATTAGAAACCGTTTTTTTCTCGCTATTATATTTTCAATGACTAAATAGATAGATAATTTATCATTTTAAATATAATTTTATCATTTTATTTATTTCAGGACCAATTTAATTATGCATTATGCATTACAATTAAAAGATTAAACCGATTAAAGATGCATAACTTGTTTTTTTTTATATTAATTTTTAAGAACTAATTTCCCTTATTGTTAGAATTATAAAGACTAAATTATTGGATACTTTATTTGATTAAGTTTTGTGATTGAGAAGTTGATTTTATACAAATATAGAATATAGTGGAACAAAAATGTAAATGACCTTTCCCTCTCACATTAAAGCAATTAAAATGTGTGAAGCCACTAACTTAATAGGCAAAAGCAGTGATTCGAAAACAGTGATTGCGATACTTTTAAACTATTTATGTTTTATTATTGTCAGTATATAGCTTCAAAATTATTACGTAATTATTAAAGACCTTAACTTGCCAAATTTTTGTGATCATACTTCAATTATTTTAATAAAATGAGAAAACAAAATTGATTGAGTCATGTTTACTTCTCAATTGTTTATTTAATCTAAAACAACATATAATAGAATAAGAAAATAATTTTGATGCTCACAATTATAAAAAATTTACAGATATCCACATAAATTCATAAATATTTAAAAAAATATATTTTGATGAAAAATAAAATATAAAACATAAATTAAAAAAAAGTATTCAAAAGATAATTAAATAAACTATATTAAGTAAAACAAAATAAAATAAAAATTAACTGGTATTTTCTTCTTCTGTAATCTCACATTGATCATTTTTAATTTTTAAAAAATCTAATAAAAAAATAAGTTATTAAAATATCTTAGTATAAATTTGTTAGTTAAAAACTAATTTAACTATTTTAATATAAGAATATTTATGGTGACTATCTATTTAGAATGCAGATTAAAATTGGATATTTTACTTATAATTTTTTTTCTTTAAATTACGTGTTTATGTTTAGATTGAAACAAGTTTTTTCATTAATGATTAGTTAAATTCTCTTTAAGGTTAGTAAACTAAACTCTTTCATATTTTTTTATTATATATATTTTTTTTCTTTTTATTTAATTTTTTTTTTATTTCTATGTTTTAGGTTTTGTGTGGGCTATTACCCATAATTTTTTTTAAGAGATTGATTGTGATTGAAATTTTTTTTATTTATATTGAATCGTGATAAAATAATTAATAAACCATATATTTAAGAATGAGTTAAGTTATTCATATTTTTTAATTATTAAATTTAAAATACATTATTTTATTGAGTTAGATGAGGAATTGAGGTTTAATAAAAGAACTTAAGTTCTTTTTACATTTGGGATAAATTTATGATTAATATTAATGTTGAAATTCGAAATATTTGATTAAGTATTATGGTATTATAAGAGAGAAGTTTTGTAAAATTTAATCTCTAAATTTTCGTACATGTGTAAAAATATAATTTATTAGTTTACATATTTTTCTTATTTTAATATTTTTTTTTACTCTTAAAATATTAATCTCTTTTATAAAAATTTCTCATAAATTATTTAGTTTAAATAGTAAATATTGATATATTTTTATAATATTGTACAAGATTTTTAAAAAATAATACTTCAACTTTTTATTTTACTATTTGTATGATTTGATATATTTGTCAAAATCTTAACATTATAACGTGAAAAATATGTAAGAAATAATTTATTTTTAAAGAAAACTTAAAATGTTTTACGATAAAATATATTATTTACATGAAAATTTAAAAAAAAAATTAAAATTCTACAATAGTTATTTAATTTTTTAAAGTTAAAGAATTTCAAATTCCACTTAAAAAATATAATTTAGAATTTTTTATATTTTTTTCTTTCTCAAATTTTGATATTTTTTCTTTATATTTTGTCTTGATTCAACCTTATTAAACCTAGAATCTAGAATGAATTAGGACTTGTTAGTTTATGATAGACTTAATCAAGTTGTGTTATGATTGGTGAGGCTAAGTCAAGTTAAAATGGGTTAGACTTGATTGGATTAGGATGAATCAAGCTAAGTCAAGAATGATCAAACCATTAGAACAAGCTAGACTGAGTCATGACAATTGAGATCAAGTTAGGATGAGATAGATTGAGTAGGGACCAAATGAGTTAGGACGAATCAAGTTGGGTCAAGTTAAGACAAACTAGTTCATGACGGGTCAAGTTGGTCAATTAGTTGAATTGAGTCGTGATAGGTTTGGTTAAGATGGGTTGGGTGAACCAAGTGAGGATGGATTAGGTCATAAAGGGCCAAGCCGAATCAAGAAGGGTCTAGCTAGATTAGGAAAAGTTAGATTGGATCTGATTGAGTTAAACTAGGTCAAGAAATACCTTAATCCAACCCGAAATCATACTCATACTAGGTTTGTTTCGACTTGGTTCTAGACCCGACTTGACTCGAACCCAAATTTAGATTGACTCAACTTACAATTAACTTGATCTAACTTAATTCTGACCAAGACCTAGACTAAACCTAGACCAACATGACCCAAACTTAGCTTAGACCTAAATTAGGCTCAAACTTGAACTTGGATCCAATTTAAACTTAGATTCAAATTTTGACTCGACCAAGAGCTAGCTTGAACCTCAGACTCAACCAATCCTGACTCATTAACTGCAAACTCAATTTGACTTAGTTTGACATGACTTGATCAGAATCAGGTTGGTTAAGTTGATTTAAGTTAAATTAGGTTGTGTAGAGTTAGATTTTTTTATAGTTGAATCAGTCCGAAACATATTATATTGAGCTGAATTAGGTTAGATTGATTCAAATTAATCAGTCATTTTTAAATATATTGAATTAGATAAAAATTATTTGAATTGAGTTAGATCAGAGTTGAATCTAATTTAACTTAATTGACTTAGATTTAAACAATTAAGTTGAAATTAACTCATTTTAACCATTATATTAGTATTTATTTTTAAAAAGTATATATTTAATGATAATTGAAATATTTAATTAAAAAAATGAAATTTAATAAATTTAAATTATTTTATTTTAAAAAATATTTATAATATTAAATAATTTAAATTTAATATATGTAAATTTTTTAGAAATTTTATATTTATAATTTATAACTTTTTTTATTGAAATAGAAGTTAAAGAAATATAAGAAATTATGCATGGCGAATATCATAATATTGAGCCAATTGCCTGTTTAATTTTTAAGGACATTTATTCCAATCTAAGAGTAGCACTTTCACATTCTGGCCTTAGCAACCACAATACTGCCTCTATCAATGTCTACAGCTCCTGCACTACTCCATGATTCTTTAAACTGCTCTTCAGTTACTCCTACACAACAGCATCAAGGAAAAAAGTTAACACTATGTTAGTCTAAAGATTCTGTCAACTAATAACAAAAATCATTCTAAATATG
The DNA here is from genome assembly GCA_016859785.1 of Macrotyloma uniflorum. Lineage (NCBI taxonomy): Eukaryota > Viridiplantae > Streptophyta > Magnoliopsida > Fabales > Fabaceae > Macrotyloma > Macrotyloma uniflorum. The sequence continues at coordinate 1,503,944 of BDMB01000029.1, forward strand.
ATTTTCAAAACAATTATTTGCAGAAGTCATTGATCTTATCACACACAATAGTCAAGATTGAATAACAGCAAAACAAAAAATTACACTAAAAGTTGCAGTCCAATTAATTGTCAAAAATTTTAATCTCTCTCCTAAAGTTTGCATCTAGAAATTAAAGCATGGTGTATTGTTAGTATATGACTTGCCTTTGCCCATTGCAGCAGTTGAAGCCACACCTCCTTGGACAGTCTTGAGGTACCTATCATAGTAGTTAGCACCAGCCCATTTCTGGTGAGCAAGTGTGTCAACACCATTGTTCCTCTCCTCTCTCTGAATCCTCTCCACATAAGCTAGCATTCCTCTATTGGCAAAGTCTCTTGCAAATGTTGAAGTGATAAGTGCATTAGAATGCAAACCTCCAACTGTGATGAACTGCCACACATACCCTAGCTTTGCAATCTTGGGAATGAAGTCTCTCATTTGCTCATCAGTCATGCCAGAAGCATCCCAATTGAAAGATGGAGAGAGGTTGTACCCGAGCATCATCTCAGGTTGCTTTGATCTAACCCCCTCAGCAAACTGTGTGCACTCAGCCACATTGGGGGTTGCAGTTTCCATCCATATCACGTCAGCATGTGGAGCAAAGGCCCAACCTCTAACAACTGATGCTGTTACAGACCCTTTGAACCTGTAAAACCCTTCTCTAGTCCTAGGCAAGTCCCAGTCCCAAAACAGGTTCCTCACTCCTAACCTCTCAGCAATCTCCCTGCCTTCCTCATTGGAAATACACCTATCATAACTTGAATGGTGCATCCACTCATTCAACTTCCTTCTCTTCTCTTCCTCTCCAATATTCTGCCTCTCAATTGCTTCCACAACTGCTTCTGAGAGAGTCTTCAACTGTGCCTTTGACAGCCACTCATCCTCCAAAGCCTGAAGCTCAGCTCCACTTTTCCCAGCTGCCATGCCTTTTCCCATAAGAGTTGCCAAGCTCTTCCCTCTAAGGTTTGGGTTGGTCACGCCCAATATAAATTGGTGGTCCCTAGTGTCAATGTTAGATTGAATCAAATTAGCAGCTTCTGCATCTGTTCTAGCCACCAAAACAGTTTCCACCCCCATGACATCAAACTGAAGTCTTGCAGCCACAAGCCTATTGATGTGTTCACTGATGGCTACCAGCACTTTCCCAGCCATGTGGCCACACTTTTTGGTCACAGAAGACTGGTCCTCAATGTGGATGCCTGCAGCACCTCTCTCCACAAAGAGCTTGCAAAGCTTCACAGTCGCTGTGGTGCCACCAAAACCTGTATCACCATCAGCTATGATTGGTCTCAAGTAATCAACATAAGGGGTCCTTGCCCTCTCCTCCCTGCTCATGTTCATTCTCTCCTCTTTTTGTTTCCTGTCATGGTATTGCTGAGCAAAGAAGAGGTGCTCTACCTTGTTGGGGACAGTATCATAAGGGTAATCAGCAAGGTCAGGGCCTGGCTCATTGGTGGTGGTGTGAGTGGCTGAGCACTGCCACCCTGAGACATAGATTGTGTCCAAGTGCTTGGCCATCTGAGTGACCTGAACAGGATCAAGTGCGCCAAAAGTCCTTGAGGCTGTACCTTTGGCTTGGTGGTTCTTCAGAATGCGCCATAGCTTTTTGGCCATCTCATTTGACCCATAGGTTTGTTTGAGGTTTCCTCGTAGGGACACCACATCTCTAGCTGAGTATGGTCTTTCTGTTAGCTTGAACCTGTCAGAGTTCCACCATGCTTGCACTTCTGCCACTTCGGCTTCAAACCTGGCTTCTTCTTCCACTATCTGTTCATGTATAATTTGCGTTAACATTCATATATAAGCATGCATGAGATTTTTTGTCTATAGTTTATAGGACTATTTTAGTCTTTGGGGGACACAAATCACAGAATGGGAAATCAATCATTTCCTCCCTTAAGGCAATCCTGATACTTTTTTTCGTGCCCATGAATGCAAAATCGAAACTCTGTTTTTTTTTTTTTTTTTCCTTAAAAAATCAAACAAGCTATTTGCAATTTACATTCTGCAAATGCTAGACAAGAATGTTGAAAAAAAAAATTGTGATATTAAAACAGTAATCCATATACCAATTTTATCAATTAGACAGAATTGACACGTTCTCCTTGTTAAAAATGGGGGAACTTCAACTTTTCCATCTCTGACTAGGGGGACAACAATAAGAAAACAATGATGAAAGCATAGTGCATCAAATTCTAAAAGGGGAAAATAAAAATAAAAGCCCACCAGGGATCCTCTCTGTTTCCTGCTTCTAGCACAACATAACAAGAAAAAATCCAGAAGCTGGGGAGCTAGCCATTCAACTAGCAAAGCATGCATCACAAATTTTATCCAAACTCAAATTCAAATATAAGTATTCTATATGAACAGCAATTATGCTGAACTTGGCCTTAACACTCAAAGAATAATTCAATTAGTTTGCATTAAACTAGTTGTTGCACACAAGTGAAGTTCACGAACTGAGGAAAACAAATAAACTAAGAAAGCAAAGCAAAGGAAAAATGCAGGGAATTATTGAGCTTACGTATGAAGGCATAAAGAGCGATGAAGCCATGGTCAGAACTCTTTCTGTTTTTGGTAAATGTTATAACTTGAACAACTTTGAGAAGCTCAGGAAAAGCTCCTCAATTTATATAACAACAGGATCACTGTCTAATTAGATGAGACTAAGGAAAAGAGAAACAAACAAAAACCAATAAACTTTATCTGATCACATCTAATGTCTGTATTTATTTTCTTCCTTCGGAAAATTTGGAAACATGGCACTTGAAAGCTGCATTTGCAGGCACGTATGGTGGTGTAATTTGCTAATGTCATCTTCCATTTAGTATGATGTCAAACGCAACACTGATTGCATTCACATTATCTTGAAACACCAAAAACTTCATACAATATGTCAGTAATTCTGAGTTATTCACAACTTTGATCGTACAAATTACTTTTAATGAATACACTTGAAAGAATAAAATTTGTGTATTAATTATAGCATATGTTAACATCTGATGTAATAAAATTAAAGTATATCACTGAACATTCACCCAAATTATAAAGAGGTTCACTTAAAAGCAACTATATATGTGAAGACAAAAAGGACATAGATTTCGTGCAACTTCAGAATTTATCCTAGTCACAACCTGGTTTTGACTTCTACGCAAGGTTGCTACAGTCACAATACCGTGATGAAAATCAAACAAGAAACATAAAGCAGTTTTCTGAGATGTCGTTTTCTTTTTTCATGATTGTCGTTACAAAGAATTTATTTCTAACCAATTATTTTGTGCTCTGCTATCAATGTTTCAAGTCTTACTGTACCCTGTTTCAGCAAATTAAAATCCATTTTTCTTTTGGTTTCAACCAATTTAATCTACCCTAAAATAAATGATATATTTTTATATAGAAATCACAATTTAAAGCAGTAAAGATCGTATGTATAGGTAAAATACTTCATATATAATAACTCTTTCATTCAAGATGAAAAAAAAAATTGTGTACAAGTATATTCATTTTACTTTTTCTGAAAATATCAGGTTAAATTTTTTAAATTTTTATATTAAATTATTTAAAAATTATAGAAAATATATCAAAATCACATTACATATTACTAACAAAAAGAATATTGTTAACCTTTGATTGGAAAAACTAAATTAACTTCTCTTTTAAGATTAAAAGGTTAAACTAATATTATTTTTTTACCAAGTTAAAGGGTTATATATATATAATATTAAAATGAGACTTAATTTAAGAGGGGAAACGGAAAAGTGAAATATTGAAGACTCAAAATTTATTAAAAATAAGTACTGACCGATCCCACTTTATGAATTAATTTGTTAGAATCAAATTTAAATTTTGATATGATATTAAAAAAAATAGTAATTTTGGTTGAATATGAGTTATCCATAAAATTTTACCCATATTTATATTAAATTCAACCAATTTTATGTTTTAGATGCTAAATTTTTCCTATAAAAAGATATAATTTATTAAAAGTGGGTTACTTGTCTCTGATATAATTTTTGGTTTTCTTTTCCCTAAATAAATGTAAGAGAATTATCCTTATAGCTCATCTTTATTGTTATTAGATTATAAAAAATTAATAATAAAAATGAAGAGTAACCTTAGTATACTTATTTTTGAAATAATTAAGTTCTTTCTTTTTTATATAAATATTGATAAGAAGTTGTGTTCAATTAGATCTAAGGTAATCAAAATTGAGATTTTATTCAAGATCGTCAAGGAAAATATAAATCGTAAATCGAAATATCGTAATATGAATAATAAGATCCTACAAATTTATAAAATTTATATAAATCATATAATTAAACTTAAAATATATAATATACACCGTTGAAATAAATATAAATAATAAATTAAAATTTGAAAAAATAAATAACATATATAAAAATTTAGAAGAATGTAAATATTGAGTATTATAGAGATAGAAAAGATTCGAGAGAAGAGGAAAAATTATAATATTCTTTTAAGAAAATAGAAAAATATTTAATTTTTTTTTAATTTTTTTTAATTAAATTTTAAAAAGTGACTGTTGAAATATATCATATATATTGTTGAAATAAATATAAATAATAAATTAAAACATGAAAAAATAAATAACATATAAAAAATTAAAAGAATACATATATTGAATATTGAGGAAGTGAAAATGTTTTTAGAAAAAAGGATAAACTATAATATTTAAAAAAATAAAGAAATATTTAATTTTTATTTTAATTTTGTTTAATTAACATTTAAAATGTGACTATTGAAATATATAATGTATATAGTGAGATTAGAAAAGAAAGAGGAAACTTTGTTTCTTAAAATTTGAAACATTGACCACTTCTAACAAAAATGAAAATAAAACCCTAGCCTAACCCTAACCTCCTTAGAGCAACTGTCAATATCTTTCCCAACATCTCGTTTATTATTCCATGCAGCATCACTCATTATGACCCGTACTGAGAAAAATGATGGAGAAGGAAAAGAGCGAAGATACGACTCCTAAATGACAACTCGTGCTGAGAAAGGAGAAAAATGATGGAGAAGGAAAAGAGCGAAGATACGACTCCTAAATGATGACTCGTGCTGAGAAAGGAGAAAAGCGATGGAGAAGGAAAAGAGCGAAAATACAACTCGTAAATGTACGCGACATGCGACGGAAGATCAAAAAAATCGTTGCCCCAAAAATCCTACACAATTTGGCCAAAAATCCGATTTTTAGACACGTAAACTCAGAAACTTTAAAAAAAATCGTAAAATGGTAAGATCTTATTAGTTAAATCGAGATTTTGACTATCATGGGATCTCTTCTTAATATGTAAGTCACACTTTTAATATAATTAATAAAATAATTAATTAAGTTTATTTTGTTGATTTTTTAAAACAACATTATTAACATACTATATTTACTTTTATTATTAATAATTTTTAAAATTATTTTCTCAATATTTATCAATAAAAAAACATATATTTATAATATTTAATAGGGACAAACAAGAAAAAAAAATATAAACACTATAAAATAATTTATATAAAGAAGAACAATTTTTTTTCTAAATTATGTCTTAACTTATATTACGAAACATAGAATAATATCAAAGAAAGTGAGATTGTAAAGAATAAGTGATGGTTTAGAATTATGGATTTAATAAACAATAAAAAATTATTTATTTCATCATAATTATTTTTAAAATTTTTATATATTTTTTTGATAATAAGATATTTTTACATTTAGTTTTAATGAACATTTTAATTACGTATTATGTTAAATTAACAAAAGTAATATATAGATAGTCTTTTCTCTTATAAGAGGTGTTACGTAGGAAAATAGAGTTGGTCTTCCTTTCTTCAATTTCTCTTAATTTTCATAGTGTTTCTACCATATTTTGTTCATTTGGAATTAATAATGACTTCACAAAATATTTCTTAGGGACTAAAAATAAATTAACTATATATTATAGGAACCAAAACAATAAATAAATAAATGTTAGAAGGACTAATATAAAATAACAAAGATATAAAAATAGAAATTTTATAAGGAGTACAAGTCAAACATTTTTTGAAGTATAAAAAACAAAATATAATTATATTTTAAGAATCAAAGCATACATAAATATGACAAAAAAAAAACACTATATTTCAAAAGTATTTAAACTCAAATAAAATATGAAAAATAAAATCTTTCATATTCAAGTTTTTTGTGAATTAAAAATTTCTCACTAAATGATAGAGTAGAGTTTGTGGATAGTTTATAAGAACATGTGATTTTGGAGAGAATTATACCATTAAACCTATGAGATATTTATTTACTGAAATAGATTAACTTATTATTTTATTATAATAATAAAATTTTTATTTTTAATAAAATATTTTAAGTTATAAGTTTAATTTATATATTTTTTAAATAATATTATTTCTGAAAGAAAAACTCACAGAAGAGTATAATTATTGTTGAATGGAAGTAATCATGATAAATATGATCTTCTATGTCTTTTCTTATTGAGACAAGCAACTATCATATGATTGTAACATGCTCACTTTCTAAATAAACCAAGATAGAAGAAGATAATGGAAACCATAATTGTGGGGGTGGTCCTAAACATTGATGCTACAACACATCAGGTTTTTATTATTTCGAGATTACTTTGTTTGTCAGGTTTCTTGTGAGTTTCAATTACGACTTTTCTTCCTCTCAAACATATCTATTCCCATTATCCAATCCCATGAATCATAACATTTTTTTATATTCTTACTCATATGTTTGGGATGAATGAAAGAATGAATGATGATACTCTTTTTTTTCTCTTTCACCATTTAATATTATTGACAAATAGTGATTCAATTTTTCTTTCTTTTAAGGGGATGGAGATTGTGCATGTGACATTTCAAGAGATGTATTGGGTTGGTGAAGATACCTAACATGATACCCATAGCCCCCATGTATCTACAATCTGGAACTGTTTATAATTTTCAAAATCAATAAATAAAACACAATAAGTATTAAAAATTTAAAGGCTTTAGTTTTGGTACAAATATATTAATAACTTATTTTGTTTTTAAAATTTTAATATTTATGAATATCCATGAACATGTGCTAAACATTCATATGAAACAAGGACAAAACAAATTTTCATCTAACAAGACATGTGATGAGAGGATATTATCTGTGTTTCACGTATCTTGTTTTGTCGCCATCCTTGAATAAGGGAATAATTTGTTTCGTGCATACACCCAACACCATGAGGATAAGATTTTCTTTTAGACAAATAAGAAGGATGACATTGAGTTTTGGATTATCTGAAGCATATATTGCCTAAACCAGATACGAACATTTTAAGAAATATATGAAGATAAAGTATCGTTACACAGAAGGGCTTTTAGAATGGCATGCCCATTTTGGTTACCGCAAAATGCAAATACAAGTACCAATATATAATAGGAACAACTTCCATTTCATATCTCACACAATCACTTTAGCAACATGCAGTGACACAAAATTTTTCTTGCTTCATTCTCTGCCTCTTCATTGGCTAGTCGAGTATCTTGAAGTCCAATACTTCTCTATCTCTTCTGCAGTTCTTCCAGGAATTCTTCCAGCAATCAAAGACCACCTAAGCAAGAACTTATTGTTTCATAACCTTATCTAAAATGAAAAAATAAAAGTGGTTCAACAAAAGATTACATGTATACATACTCACCTCTCCCCAACCAGATTATACACCATGGTAATAAGGATTTCCTCAGCCTCAGAAAATTCAACATTCGAAGTTTGGAGGGATTTCTCTACATAACACAAATTAACTCTTCAAATTTAGACCGAAACAACAGCTTTTCTAATGCATAGACAGATATCACAGTGTAAGATCATTAGTTTAAATCACTAAAAAGAATGCAATGAATGACTTTGTGTTTTCAATATATATATCAAATGCTATCACACATTAAGACTAAAAGCTGGCAATCTCAGGTGGTCACAAAGAAGAAAAGAGAAAATGCCACGAGAATAGGATTCTGGAAAGTAAATATTCCAAATTTGACAAATGTAACATAAAAAGACTACGTGTGTAGTCTCAAATTTGTATGTGCATGTTAGACTACATAGACACAAAGAAAGTAATTATCTTAAAATATAGTTATCTAGATATCAGAAGAGTTGGATTCTAAAAGGGTACCTTTAGAATCAGCAGAAACGTTATCAGAGGAGCGATCTATGTCAGCCATTGCAATAGCAAGTTGAGAAGAGGTTTGAAAGCTTGAGTGTTGAATATTGAATATGTTTTGAAAAAGATATGTGTGTAGGATAAGGAAACGATTCAGAGGTATTAATAGGAGGAAGTAAATTCATAGGAGAGTGGAAGGGTTATGGAGTTGAAGAAAAAAAGGGACTGAAAATAGAGAGTTGAAAGAGTGGTAGTTGAGCATGTCATTTCGGTCTAACGTGCAAGCTTGGTAGTTGGGTTGGACGTGTTAGTTGGCGTGGATTTTTGTAGATGACAAATGTGTCGGTGTTAGATGCACACGAATATCTAAGATAAATAATCATAGTACTCTCTGTACAAAGGATATCATACATCTTATGTTATAATGTTATGCTATACTGAATTAACTTAGTACTCCTGTCAGGAATAACTGTGTGCATACTTCATATTGTATTATGTTAATATATCAGTATATTTTAAAAGAAAATTTTCATATAAATTTTATTGATTCAGGAAAACTCCCCAACACACTCTCTTTCATAACATTTCTTCATGAATTGTAGTACCAAAGTTATTATGGTTTATGGGTTGAAGTATAGTTTGTTAACTGGTTTGAAATATTGGAAATAGTGATGAAAGTAGTTGTTGGGAAGGTGGTAGCTGGTACCATTTTGCACTGATTCTGTCTGTTTGTCCAATAAGAAGGAAATGCCAAAATAAAGTAAAGAAAGACCTCGTAAAACACACTAAGTCGCCTCAAAAGGGAAAATAGTATTATACTAATCAATCATCTACATTCTAAACATCCACTAATCAATCATCTAGAAACTCACATAAGACCTGGACCAACATCATTTTCTCCACTTTGTTCTCCAACCAAAATTCATTCAAACAATCTTTTAGTTTAAGATTTTCTTTTCGAAACAATTTTTGAATTGCGTGGTTGAACTTGAAGACGGAAGTGATCATGTTGAACGTTGAAAAAGGGTGAGAACTTGGTATGATTCGAAAGGACTTTGCGTTTACCTGAACATCCTCTCCACGTTTTGTGATCGACTTAATTTACTATAAACAATGCTACGCAATTGCAATCAAACAAAAACATGCTTTGTTTTCTAATGCAATGCATCGCCACTGATAGGGCTGACTCATCATCATCTTCCAAGGATAAGAACAAGGTCACACTTACTGCTAAAGTTCTAATCAACGCCTCCACTAAAACCATATTTTATTTTTCTTACAACAAGCTTCGTTTTTAAGATCTTATATTCCTATTATTCAGTCTCCATCATCTAGAACAACCTAATTAACTCTGTTTCGTCAAAAAGCCTTTCTATTAAATAACACTTTATTCGATATTTTACTATACAAACTGACAAATTGTTCCATGGTTAACAAATAATTTTATCTATTAAGTATTTTGCCTCATCTTCTGCTAATTGTTCTTTCAGGTTTTGATTGTGCTTTTTAGTATAGAAAATATGTAATTGTAATTTTTTTAAATACTAATTACTTCAATTATGAGACTTTGAACATTTAGACATAGTTATAATAATTAATTAAGCATTTAATATTATTAATATGTGTTTAAGAACAGTTTTAGTATAATTTTTTTTATTAATTGTTGAACCGTTATTTTTAAAATGATAATTAAAAAAAATTAATACGTAATAGTCTTTATTCGAGGTGAATATTATTGATTTTAATGACATTAAACTATTAAAGTATAATATTTAATGCCATTAAGGTATTTTATCATGATTTTAATAAAAAAATATTTCTTAATATAGTATTCATTACTTTTAGAATAACGATTATTAAAACCGAGATTCTATTGCCAATGTTGTTATTTGTCGAACTATGATTGACGATTAACTATTGCTTCACTAAGGTTAAATTATTCATTTGAAAAAAGAAAATTCTTCTATTCTATATATAAAAAGTATTTTTACTATACATAAAATATTTTATTGATTTATTATTTTTAATCTCTTTAAGTTTTTATGAATTTAAAATATAAGAATTAAAAGAGATTAAGTTTATTTACTATTTTTAAAAAATATTTCACTTTTTAGTTTTTAAAAATAGATTTCAAATTTTTAGTTTTTAAAAAACGAAAAAATAAATATAATTTTTTTGATAAAATAATTTTCAAAAACTTTTATTTTTAATTTTTGATAAAAAAATATAATTGATAAAACTGTTTTCATTTTCTATTTTTATTAATGATATTTGTCTCTTCTTTATTAACATTTATGTTACGTATTTATCATTATAATTATCGAAGATTTTTTTTTATTTTAAAAAAATCTTTAAATTTATTACTAAAATTATTTTATTAAAAACTACAATAGAATGTATAATAATTAAAAAATTATTTTAAAATGACATATATAGGACTAAAATTAATCAATTTTAAGCATGAAAATTAAGATAAAATTTGTATAATTATAAGAAATAAATGAATATTTAAATTCAAAATAATATAAATTTCACGCAACTACACGTTTTATTAAATAAAAATATATATAGAAATGTATTGATAATGCTATTAGATTTTTCATTATATATGTTTAAGTAATGATGGATTACTGATTAAAATATTTTAATTTGATCGTCCACAAAACAAAACATAATTAAAAAATTAATGTGACCATGTTGTAAATATTTTTAGCTAAAAAAAGCTGACACGTGATACTTATGCTCTAAATTAAAAACAAAATGATAGGCCATCCATAGCCATGGTGACATAGACCTTCTGGAAGAGAGGAATTATTAAAAGGATTGCAAGCAAACAATATTTTGATAAACAATGATTAATCGACAAGGGCGTTTTAATCTATGTAACAACATTCTTATTTTTTTAAATACTAACAAATTGAAAATGAATTTACATAAATACTTAAATGCAACTGTTATCTTTTTAAATTCATTTATATGGTTTTTTATTCATTAAGAGAACCGTCATCTATAAAATACAAAGAAAACATTTTCTTGTTTTCTTAATTTCTCTCGCTCAAAACTTATTTCTTTTCTTCTTTTTTTGCATCAAACACGGCATGAAGGGAAATGATGACAAAAATCAGACGGCAAAAATAGAATAAGTTATTCTTTTTAATGCCTTCAAGATAAATAAAAATAAATACAAGCGCAAATGTAAAATTTTCTTATTTTTAATTTAAAATAAGACATAGGTAATATTGTAAACTAGCTTCATAATACAAATTGTCAAAATAAAAATGTGTCTAAAATTTGACCTTCAAACAAATAAATAATGTAGGCTTAGATGAAAATATATACATATTATATACACTATTAATCACATTTTTATTTAGTTGAAAATAAAATAAAAAAGAAAGAAATTATCTTGTGTAGATAAAAATTCAATTTTTTTTTTTAATTTTCTTCTACCGACAATTCACTCTGCCTGGCCTGATCAGTTAACAAAATTTGGCACGTCAATGAGGCACCCAAAAAATAAAATGCAATCAAATAGGCTGAGTGAGTTGCACAGGGAAGAATAATAAGAAATTTATTCAAGACTGTCTTAGAAGTAGACATATTATACTTACCATTTAACCCCAGCAGCAACTTTCAAGAATAGGTAAACAATACCACAGAAGATTATATACGACTCTAACTACACAATATAACAGACTGTTGCTGTGACTAATAATTCCTTTAATTGCTGATATTCAATGTATTTAGCATGAAGCTAAACTCCCGCTGTTGGTTAGATCTTTAGAAACCATGAAGCTTGATATGTTCCTTCTTTACTATGCCAGCCTGTTTGTAACATCATAGGGGAATTTAGATATCAATATACTATTTTATAGTAAAGGACAACAACGACATTATAATAATGTTATCAGAATGTCTACCTGCACAAGGAAAGTAGAAACATTCTTTCTTTGATCTCCCTGAAGTTGTATAACCTACATACATACAAAATTGATGTTTAGACTTATTGATAAGGATGATGATGATAAGAGATGATGCACCCAATGACATTTGTTGAAAATCACGTAACATAAGAATGTCCATATCAAGGGAGAGAGAAAACAAGTCCACTGAATCACAGACGGAAATAGCATGTTATTTCAGTCTCCCACAACTACCAAATAAAATACTTACATGATGCATTTTTTTATGAAAAACAGAAACACACAAACCTGGCCCAACTCAGGGTCTTGGACAACAGTACCATTACAGCAGAATTCTTTCTTCAGGTCCTTAAGTATTTTGCTATAGCTATACTCTTTCTTTAATCCTTGAACAGTTGTTAGGCTTTTCCTTCCGTTACGTTGTTGTACACGGACATGAACATACTCTTTTGTCCCGGCACCTGAGTCCTCAGCATTTGCATCAGCAAAGGGATCTGTTCAATTGTCAAAACACATCAGAAAGCAAACCATTGATAAATGTTGCATTTCTTCATGTTGGGATGCTTGTTTCGAGTTCAGACTGATTGAATTTCTTTATGCCATCAAAAATATATATGAACTGAGATATTCAACACTCACCAAAAGCAGTTGGGATGCTTGTTTCGAGTTCAGACATGAAACTTGCCCTGGTTGCTTGTAACGAACAAAGTCCTTCTGAGGTAATCAATTAACAAGCACTGGAAGAGAGAAACTAAATATACTACAAGTCAGATATGAGATGTAATAATTGACGTTTTCAACAATGCTACTGTTGTTTTTATGCTCACTACTTCTCAGACCGAGAAAATATGAACAAGAAAGGAATAAACAGCAACTTGGTAACATAAGTCTTTTATTGAACAAAGCATACACAATATTTACAAACGTACTCATCCCATTATGGAACCAAGATCATATGGTTTTAAAATAACTTCATGTTGAGATCTTCATACTACCACCATTCAAATTTATAATTTTATTATACAATACTTACCATTAATAGCTAGCCATGCAAGCAATAAAATGTTTTAAAAAGTCAAGATTTCCACCTGTTAATTGTTATAATAAACTACAGACCATATCAGAATCCTAATTCCCCATTATGAAAAGCCTTTGTAGCAGTAAAATATGACGCAACCAATTAAATGATACTGATGAAAAAACCCATGCCATCCTTACGACTGATCAACTCGTGTAAAAGCTTATGCTTTAGGTTGAAGGTTCATGATTGATTTTGTATTTCCATTCTCTAATATGGCAACTACGATACAGGATGCCCCAGTCATATTCTTTGCAACCATCTGCTCTACACCCTTCACAACTAGACTCATTGTTTATTATATACATGGATGCAAAATTTGATTGCAGCGATCACCTTTCCACCACACCTTAGAACCCTCAAATTTATATGGTCTCCTGTGTATAAACACTTGCATCCCAAAACACAAATTTCTTATTTCACAGTCATGACTAGTTAAGTGGCCAATATAGGCCAGAAAGGGAGGGAAGTTATGAGAAATTCATAATTCTGTGTGCATAATCATTAATCAAAACACAGCTAGCAATCATGTATCAACTACCAAATTAAGATTTGCCTGACGAAAGACTGTCCTTGGAATTATACACGCGCACACACACGCATACATACATACCATACATACAGAGAATCACATATAACACACGCATATATACCATAGAGACATAGTGAACAACCATATAACTTCTAACTAGAATGAATCAAATACATATTTACACGTTAAGTCCAATAATAATTACAATAATCTACTTCCCTTATTCATAATCAGTAAAGACCGAAAATATCAAAGAATACGAATAATGAAACACTCACAATTCACTACCTCAATGTTGTTATAATACAACTGTGCGTACCGGAAAAACAACAAATCTCGAAAAAAGTTCATCACTTAATACAACATACTCGAATGGAATGATATATGTAATTGGGACAAGTCAAGGTTAACCTAACTAACTCCTGACCCAGAAACTAAAGAATATTTATAGAAAGAAAGTAACAGTGACCTAATTTTTACAAATCAAAACAAATGGACCACAAATAAAGCATGATTCAGTAGCCATTTCTTTCACCCAAAGTTTAAAGAAACACAGAATAATAAAAACCCAAATCAAAGTTACAAAAACATGAAAATAATGGCAAATAAATTGAACCCCAATTCAGAAAAGGGGAAAAGATTTACTAAAACTCAACAAAAGAAAGGAACTGGTATCATGATCATGCAAATCGCCAATAAAAAATAAACAGTTTTCAAATCCCGTTAATGCACTGTCACGTTAACAAAGAACTAACATCACAACCCACATAAAAAAGTTAATATCTGGGTACGAAGGAAACTCTCGTTCACAAAAAGCGAGGTGTTAAAACTACGAACTTGCGTACTTAAAACGCAGTATGAATGGAACAAACCCACGAAGCAAAGATCAAATGAAGAGAAAAGAGCGTATAAAGCAGGGCAATGAAAACAATAAAACGGAAAAGAAGAAGAAAATAATGCAGAAAGAAAGAGAATAATGAAAAATGAAATACCTAAACGCTTGCAAGAGGGAAAGAAAGTAGAATGGAGGAAGGAAGGAAATAATGAAAAAACGTGAGAGAAATAGGAACAAAAACAGGGTCATGTTTATATATAGCACGGTTTACATACGAGATAACTGCTCCCAACCACCAAATTCGTTACCCATATTCATTCTTCTAATTCATATAATTCATTTTTTTAATATTGGACCAAAAAATAAATAGAAAAAAAAATAATCACGTTTATATTTATTATCTATTATATATAATCTATAATAATATTTTTAATATATTTTTATACATTTTACTATTATTTTATCCATAAAATCTATAATTCTTAATTTTATAATAATAATAATAATAAAATATATTTTTTATTATAATCATTTTTTAGCATACACATTTTTTTACTATTTTATTCTTAAAGTACATTAATTACTTTGATTATATAATCTATAATCTATAATAAAACGGATTCTATTTTGTAACTCTTCTTTTACGCATTATAATATCTATAATCTATATATTTCCTTATAAGTTTTCTTTTTATGTACAATTTTTTTATTATTTTATTCTTAAAATTATAATATTTTTAAATAAAGAAAAGATTTTATTTTTTTTATTAATAACTTACCTCTTTCTATGTCTGACTTGACTATTATGGTTGCATGTATTATATGAAAATATATATGTGAGAGGAAAGAATAATGTTTTACAATATAATTAGTCTAAGAATGAGAGGTAAAAGCTTATTCTTAATTATCATCTTTCATTTGTTTTGTAATTCAATGATTAACCTTCTAATTTATGTTAACTATCATATAATATGAAAATAAATAATAAAGATGAAGAATTACATTTATTCTTAAAAAAAGAAAAAGTAATTTTTTTCATATATATATATATATATATAATATAATTATTCATTACTTACATTGTATAAGTTTATTTCTAAACACTAAATATTATATTATCTTTATATATATAACAATTTTTTGGTTTAATTTATGAAATTTGTTATATTTTTTTATCTCATGAAAAATACATAATTATATTTAATTATAATAACAAGATATTTAAAACAAATTTATTTTAATTAAATTAATCGATAAAAATATTAAATCTGATTTTATAGTAATAATATTATAATAAATAACATACTCACCTTAAATATTAATGACATATAAATAAATAAAAATTATTTATTATTTATATTATTATCTTTGATAAAATATATATATATATATATATATAAATTAGAGATTTTTTTAGTTTTATTATTTTCTTAACTAATGATCTAAATTTTAACTTATTTTATATAAATAAATAAATATTATTAAGTAAATTTATATTTAGTATTAAAATAAGTTATTCCTCCTCTCTATATATAATTAAAAATATTTTAAATTAAATTATTTTTAAAAAAATATACTGTATGTATTCTTTTATTTTTCTATATTTCTAAATTAAATAAGTTAAACCAAGGAAGTAAATTAAAATTTATATATAAAAACACTTATGTATTTTTTTTATTTTTCTATATTTTTAAATAATCAATTCTACGTCTTTCGTTTTGTTTTCTATTAGGGTTTAATAATATAAATTTATTTATAATAATTAATAAAAAAATAATATTTTTTACATACTTTTTATTACTTTATTCTTGAAGTTATAGTAATTATTTTTATTATATTATATATT
The DNA here is from genome assembly GCA_016859785.1 of Macrotyloma uniflorum. Taxonomy (NCBI): domain Eukaryota; kingdom Viridiplantae; phylum Streptophyta; class Magnoliopsida; order Fabales; family Fabaceae; genus Macrotyloma; species Macrotyloma uniflorum. Next base: position 1,520,335 of record BDMB01000029.1, read on the forward strand.
TGAAATGGTGTAGAAATAGAAAAAAAAAATACTTATTATGAAACTGTTAATAAATACTTTTGTTACAGTATGATAATATATTTAAAAAATAATAAATAAAGAATATAATTATTTTACATAAAAAAAATTTTAAAACAATGATTATTTTTATTTATATTAATTATTTTAATTATTATTTAAAAAAATTAGACCACAACTGTGTTTCGATTAATAACTAAGAAAATTAGATTAAATAATTTTTTTTTGTTCTTATACTTATATAATTTATTATTTTTTTTATATTATTAAAAATTTAAATTAAATCCTTTAATTTTTAAATTAGTACCTTGTTTTTTTATTTTTCACCAGGACACAAACTGCATTAAAAACAATTTAACAAAAGGGACCAAATTGATATTAATTTTAAAAAATACACTGATAATGGTAACAGAAAAGAAGAAAAATTAGAGACATTTATTTCGTAACTAAGCTTTGGGCTTTCTTTAGACGTAGTAGATATGCAATCACTTATGGACCTCAAATTGGGCCGTTCGTTTTAAGGCCTGGGAATTTCATTATGTAACCCCTCACTCCTCGGTGATGGAAAATTGAGTTTCCTCGTTTTTTACCATCACTACTTTTAAAAACTTTTTCATAAATATTTTTAAAAAACTAAAATTATCTTTTTTATATTTATACATAATAAAAAGATTAAAAAAAACATTTATATATTATAGGTTGTTATTATTATTATTCTTATAAATCTTTTTTCAAAAGATATTCACATTTTTTTTTAAGAGGTTTTTAAAAATAGAGAATAAGTCAATTAATATTGTGTTACAACCACCAGAATAGGGAAGTTATTATGGATCGTTGTAAAAGAAATTCTCAAAACAATAAAAATTAATTTAAAAGATAATGACTGATATGCATTCAATGTGCATAAACTAACTGAGGGGAATGCAGTACACATGAACATTCTTCAATATTTTGGGGAAAAGCTGCAGTTTTAACATTCGTCGATGAAGGTGGTGGTGGAGAATTTGACAGGATCACTTTTCTGCATTGAAGTGAAGAATGATGGGACCCTTGAAGATCTGAAGAAGGAAATTGAAGGTCAAGAAAAGTTGCCTTATGATCGTTTGATTCTAATTCTTGATACTGGTAAAGAGCCTGTAGTTATCGAAGAGGAAGAAAAGGAATCTCTGGCTCATTGTGGAATCGAAGATGGATCTCATATTTACCTTTTCTTCACTCCAATTGATGATGGTGATCCTTACTTGTTTAGTAATCCAGATTTGCATATGGGTTAATCTCACCAAACCAATTTTCTTTCTTCATTTTTATACTCTTTTTATTTTCTCATTTCTCTTTGATTTATTTTTCTTTGAGCTATTTTCAATATATCTAACTACACTCATAATATATGGAAGACATTTCAGTGCATATATGATGCATTCAACCCAACTGTGTTAGAAAATTTGATGTTCTTTTAGAAATTAAAGGTTCATATCACTGTACTATACTTGTGGAATTTGTTTTTAATTAAGCTTGGTAATCTAAAGTTTCTTCAAGATATTCCTATGTATTGCTTAGTTATTAGTTATATTATATTACTTCAATAAATTTGTTTTCTCTGAATTTTATAAACAGAGGTTCATAACATTTAATAGTTGTTTAGAATATGTTTATAATATAATTTTCTATTTTTAATTAGCTAAAGTGATTGTATTTAAAGTTAACTTACAACTCGGTTGATACAAATTTTTTTTTAACAAATTGAGGATTGAGAATTTGGTTGATTAATAAGATATATGATGAAAATATGATTATAAATAAATTATTGTAATTCTATCTTATATTCATTATTACTAATTGAACATAGTTATCATTTCTTCAGAAGATAAATATTTTAATAAGTAAATAGTTTTTAATATATTTTTTTTGAATTTATAAACAAGTTTTTTTAACATCTTTCAATTTTAGGCATTTTTTTTTTGAGAGAAAGTTTTAGTTCACAAACTTATTATACTTAAACAACCATAATTCTTATGAAAATATAGATTCCTTTTATTTTATTTATAATTTTTTTAATTATATATAGATAGATAGATACATCATTAATATTTAGATTTCAACTATTTGAAAGATAGTTAATTTATTAATAGATACTTTTTTTTAATAATTTTTGGAATTAATTTAAAATAAGATTTTGAATGATAAAATAAAAAATATTTGATACCTTCTTACGAAATTAAAGAAGATGAAAAAATTAAAAATTAAAAAAAATGAGGAAAGGAGGAAAGAACTGAGATAGAAGAAAAATGAACTTTTTGTTTTATTTTTATAAAAATTAATTTATTCTCGCTGTACAGAAGAAAATCTAACTAATTATACATAAATTAATATTTTTAAAATAAATATTAAAGCTATAATTTTTACACTCTTTTTTTATTTCTTAAAATTTATTATAAATTTTTAAAACAATAGTTACTTTTAATTATTTAAATTGACAAAATACTTTAAAAATTATATTTATAAGTGATAAATACTTCATGAATAGAAAAAAAATCTTTCTTATTTTTTATTAAAGAAAAAAAAGTTTGAGTATATATATATATATATATAAAATAAAATTAAAGAACTAATCAATTTGCATTATATTATAGCAAGAAAATTATTTTTGTTTGATCTTATAAAATAAAATTTTTAAAATAATTTATCATGTTAATAAAATATATTATATTATAATATTATTTTTAATCCTTTCATTATTATATTGAATTAATTTTAAGTTAATAAAAAAATATAAATTTATTTAGATTTGTTTTAATAAATATATATATATATATATATATATATATATTACATTATCTATTTAAATTATTAATATCACCCCGTACTTTGAAAGTAGATTTGTACTCTTATTAAAATTACTATAATTTATTATTGTTTATTAGTTTAAGTGTTTACAGTTAAAGTTAAATTTAGTTCTATTGATTTTGTGCATATAACCTATGTATATCTTGAGGTGATTATAGATTAATCTTACATGCAATAATAAAAATAGAGTAATTTCCTTTTTTTTTTAAAGGGTTTGTAAAATTATTGGATTTTTTTATGCATTCGATTTTTTTTTTCTAATTTATTTCTTGATTGAGAATTTAGTTAATTATTATAATAATATATTATAACTATCCTATAAATAATTGTTAAAATTATACTAATGCCGTATATTGACTTTTCATAAACTGAAATATGTATAGTAATTGTAAAAGAAGAATTCTTATTAAGAAATACAAAAGATAAAAAATATGTAAGTATAAATATATAACATCGATCCTTTAATTTGAATGAGAATAAAGTTTCTAACTTATTTCTATTTTAAAGTATTTTTATTTTAGATAAAAGCTTTTAGAATTAATTATTTCTTTTATATAAATATTTCACTTAAACAATTTACTTAATATTTAAAAAGAAATTTAATATATTAATTTTCTCTCTTATGATTTCTTCATGTAAGCGATAAACTTCTCACCTCTTATTCTTATTTGAGGGATAACTGGTCGTTTAAATAAAACATCACTGTCAATCATCTCTTTTACTACCATGATAGCAAAACTCAAAATTTTCAATATATAAATATAATCCTACTTTAAAATTCTCGTTATAATTTTAAATTTCTCAAAATCATATTTTTTTTTATGAAAATTTATAAAATATAATCATCCCAACTTTTTTTATATCCACAACTCTAATTATATTATTTTTTAATAATAACTTTCTTGTCTAAATATTTTTACTACACTTATTTTTCTAAATAATCACTCTGCAATATTTAACTTAAATCTTCAAAAACCTAATCAACATCCCGATATAAAAATCATTTCTAAATTTTCAAAACTTAACACAATCCTTCCATATTTTTTTAAGCACAATCCTTCCATATTTTTTTAGTTTTTTTTTTTTCAAATTTGAAATCTAATAGAATATTTTTTAATATTTTTAAATTAAAATTTAAAAAAATAAAAAATTATATAAGAGATTAATTAGTTTAATTATTCATAAAGTTTTTAAAATATTATTTAACTTATTTTATTATTATTTTTCATAAATACTTCATATAAAAAACCTTGAATTGTCATATTTTTTAGTTCTATGAACATTCTTAAAAAGAGAGAAACAAATTAGAATAAGATGTAAACTCAAGCAAATCAAATATATAATCTTATGGATTTTTTTTTCTTAAAATTAAAAAATATTTATATTTTAAAACACAAAGAATATTTTAATCTAAATTAAAAAAAATCAATTATAAAATAAAATCCTTAAAGTTTAGATAAATAACATCTTTGAGGTATTTGTTAAAGAACCATCACATTTTTAAATTAAAAATTATGTAAAATCATATTGCAAATTAAAATATATTAATAATAAATTATAATAGAACTATTTTTAATTCCTTAATTAAAAAAAGTGGTTAATATGTATTTTCTTTGAAGTGGAAAGTTAGTATCCTCTTCTTTTTATTTTTTTGCATGATGAATGTGTGGTTCCTTTAGTGAACTTATTATATCAAAGAATAGGAAATAGAAAATAGAAAATAGAATATAGAATGGTTGAGCATTAGATAGTTTAGGGTGTCAAACATAAAAATAAAGAGCAGCCATATTAGAAATTTGTATCATATTTGAGTTAGTTAGAGGTCCAATCGCTATTTAATATAAAGATTAATTTAATTAATTGATTTCAAATGTTGTTTATAGACTATTAAAGTTATATAGCATAAGTTTAAGATAAACAATTCAACTAAACAAAAAAGATAACCATTTGCATGTCATGGTCAAAACATGCATGTGACATGATCCACTCACAATTCCATTTGATGAATCTTCAGAAAAGAAAATATACGACATGAATATAAATTTCTTTATTTATATGGTGTTGGTAATTGATAAAATAACCCATATGTTGAAAATTATATAAAATTCTCTGTCTTTTCTTTTGGACTTAAATTCAAAGGGATCTTTTCATATATAATATTCAAGCATATATGGGAAGCTGGCAAACAAAATGGCTATGCTGGACCAATTCTTTTTCCTTACCTAATCCCATTCTACATTCATTTAAATATTTATATATATATATATATATATATATATATTATAATATATTAAAGAAATAAAATCAAATTATATAAATCTTAAATTTTAAATCAGTTTTGGAAGTAAATTAAGAATGATAATTATTCTAAATTATTATTAAAATGGTTAGAAATAAATCGAATATTAATCGAGGGTATTGTTTATCAAAGAAAAGTGGTGATTGGTTAATATGGATTATGAATTAATGCAGGAGAGTTTATGGGGTTTTAATTATAGAGTTTATTTACCTATTTGATTTAAAATATAGATTTCATTCTTTTGACATGCAATAGTAACAGAGATTATTTATTAGGGTTTAATTTGAGCACTCATTGTTCCCTTACACATCAAGTTGACATTCTACCTACCTTTTGTGGGGAATAAGATTCAAAGCATGTCTAGTTAAAACTGTGAAACAAATTTTAAATTTCTCCTCCAATTTGGGGTCAATGTATTAGTAAAGTTTCATTTTTATTTATTACTTTAGTACCATATGAAAATAATTAATTTTAAGATATAGTTTATATCTATCTATATATGCACTTTAAAATACTCAAAAGGAACTGAATGAGAAAGATAGTTTTAGCCACTAAAAGTGTCGGTGGGATTGGATTGACTAAGCAAAATTAGCTCCTATTAACCTCATTTTTTTCTAATGTTAATAGATTTCCACATTGGAAATTTGAAACTTTATTCCAAATATAATTAAATATAATCAACTCAATAATTAATCATAAAATTATTTTTTGAAACCATATTATAAAAAGTTCAAGTCGAGTTGAATGAGCTAATTTTGTGCGAACCAAAATTTACTAGGGTAAAGTATATTTAATAACAACTTATAATGAATATATACTTATCAATTTAGTCCAGTATATACCGTTTTTGTTACTAATATTAGAGAATGAGGGTGGAATGTTACTTTAGAGAGGAAGAAATAAAAGTGGTTAAAAAAATATACAAGATACAAATAACACTAGCAAATAATATTTAAATTTCAAATATTAGAGAAAAAAATCGAACAATAAATGGAAAATAGAAACTTAAACTAGAATAAGAAGAAAGTAAAAACGGAAAAACATATGAATAGGATACATTTAGTTTAAGTTCTTTCTATATTTAAATTGGAAATTTATTTAAAAAATTATAATATTCAATGAATTACATGGACATGGGACAATTTTTATATACATTTAATACTGGGTTCTCAAGTATTAATCGACGGTTTCTAATTTTCAAATCTTACACTTGTTAGATAAATGATTCATATAATTAAATTTAGGACATCTCTTTTTAATGGATATCATAAAAAAAGTTTAGACTAATTAAATCCATATTTTAAAATTCTAATTATATATTAAAAAATTATTTTTTCTTTTACTCAAATCAGTATTTCGGTTCTTAACATCTAATTATTTTCAATATTTTAGTTCAATTTGAATCTTAATACTTAAAAAAATATCAATAATTAAAATAACATTGTTGACGATATAAATTCTAAAATATAATCCATATCTTTAAAATATAATTTATATATTAAAAATTATTTGTTTATTATAATTTATTTTTTAAAATAAACATTTATTGTCTGCATCGTACAATAGTTAAAATACTGATTAATACGTAGATTTAAAGTATGTAGTGAATATCTTAATATTTGTTGTTGACCTATAATTAAAATTGAAAAAAAAATCTTTGTAGTTAAGGAGTGAATATGTCAAAATTATACATATATACTATAATACAATATAAAATAACTTTAATATAGTATAATAAACATAAATAATTAATTTTATTGATTTTTTTTATATTTACAAATATTAAATGATATTGTAAGATATTTATTTATAGGGAAGCTTTATTGTCACTCCTCATTCTTTTATTTTCATTCCTTTTTACCCACTTTTTTTCTATTTTCCTAAAATATCCTTATTTAATTTGTTGTCTATTGCAACTTCCACTCAAACTATCCCACTCCCATCCTTTTCAACCCTAAATTCATTTTAGTGCTAAAACTCTTCTCTGCATCAACTATTTTCACCAAAACTCTTCTTCTTCTTACTTTTACTCTCTTATGTTATGGAAGAAGGTGAAGCTCATATTACTAATGAAAACATGGATTCACATGACGTTGAACCTCCTAATTCAATAGAAAACTTTGAAACAGAGATGAATTCATATTTTCAAATAATTGTCTCAGGTTTGATTTTTTTTTTGTTACTAGCTTTCTTTACCTTTACTGTAATTTCTTCCTTTCAAGAAATCCCAAAATTTCACTTGTGCCTTTATCTTGTAAATTGCAATTTCTATATTAGAAAGGGGATTTATGGTTCAGTTAATTGCATTTTGGGATTGAGGGATTCATGATTCATTCTACTAGAAATTGCAATTTGCAAGATAAAGGCACAAGTGAAAATTTGGGATTTCTTGAAAAGAAGAAATTACAGTAAAGGTAAAGAAAGCTAGTAACAAAAAAAAATCAAACCTGAGACAATCATTTAAAAATATGAATTCATCTTTGCTTCAAAGCTTTCTATTGAATTAGGAGGTTTAATGTCATGTGAATTCATGTTTTTATTGGTAACATGAGCTTCACCTTCTTCCATAACATAAGAGAGTAACAGTAAGGAGAAGAAGAGTTTTGGTGAAAATAGTTGATGCAGAGAAGAGTTTTAGCACTAAAATGAATTTAGGGTTGAAAAGGTGAGTAACCATGGGAGTGAGATAGTTTGAGTGGGAGTTGTAATAGACAACAAATTAAATAAGAGCATTTTAGGAAAATAGAAAAAAGGTGGGTAAAAATGAGTGGTAATAGAAGAATAAGAAGTGACAATAGAGCCTCTCTAATTATATTTACAAATATTAAATGATATTTTAAGATATTTTTCGTATTTTAAATGATTACTGTAGTCCAATCAGATATTTATTAGTTTAAACCGGTAATTTTCAGTTCAAAAATACCATTTTATAATTGGAGTGATTATATTTTAAGTGTAATAAATAATTGATATCTACGTGGTACAATTTCCTCCCTAAATGATACCAATGAAAAATAGATGTTGAAAATTTCAAGTTAATATTCTCTAAAATTTATATTAAGAAATTCCAATTCCTATTGATAATGGAGGGTACGTAACTCTCCTAACGTTATCCATATCGATTAGGGTATACTGGCGTAGGTTGGTCAGTGTTTAAAACATATTAACTTAAGCAAGTAATGTTATTGATGTTGGTCATGCCCACGCTCCGATATTCTCTCCACAACATTAGCCATAACAATCTCCTTTTGCATTATATTGACTTTAAATTTTAAAACTTATCATTCTAATGCTTAGTTGCTTATCGACGTAGTCAACTTACCCTCCACGTGTCTTTAGATGACACCCAGCAAAGCAATCTCTACTTTTCAACGTTTCTTAACATGCATCCCATTTTCTTTTCCATGCATGTAAATTAGGTATATGATTTTTCATTCAATATATTTCAATAACTATTCGTTACTTTTTACCAACTTAAAAGAAAATAAATGATAGTTTCAACATCACTTTAAGACAATGTCTTTATACATCTAAACCAGTTTACCTTTATAGTTTTCTCTCTGACAGTAAAACCCATTCATTCATAAGTACGGAAGTTCATTTTTATTTATAATTTTATGTTGTCTTTTTTCATAAGTATTTATAAAAAGTTGGTGTAAAATAACACATATTAACAATAAACCCTTAATTAAGCTGTTGGATAACCCAAACAAACCCTTACTCTATCTTTGTTTGCCAAAAGAAAGGACGACTGTTTGTCTCTATCTTTGTCTTTAATTGTATTATAATGATAATGATTAGAACCATGCAACTATTCTGCACCCACTCTATAATTCATGTGCCACGTTCTCATTTCTTATATATCCAAACAATTTGTCCATAGATGGCTGCAAGAAGCTACCCTTAGTTTAATTTGAAATGGACAGCTCAAGCATGCTACAGGATAATGCATGAGCCTCATATATACTAACCAAGTCAACTTTTTCATGCTTAAATTCCTCCATAAAATCTGCTTCTGGGGGTAATTTTATTTGCTGTTAGCAAGTTCACATCAATTTTGTACATATATGTGTTAACCACCCCAAGAATCTGCTTAAAATGTTACTGTAATAGAATCTGACGACAAATTAAAGCTATTCGTACATAAGCTGTGATATACGACAAGTTTGAAAAAAATCAATAGACATATATGGCCAACTAACTAATTATTTGGAGTTGTGTTTTTATATAATTTTCTTTCTTCATCACATTAATTATATATATACTATCTCATATTTTCTCTTATCTCTCTATTTGTCAGAAGATAAATTGTATCAATTAGTTGCATAGATATGTTTTTTTTTTATCAGACGACAAACATTATTAAATGGAAGGATGTGGTAAAGTAACATGTACGTAACATGCTGCATGGACCATCCTATAATTTGCCTTGTTATTGTAACAAAGCTGCGGACTATAAATAGCTAAACTTTCTGAATTCAACCAGAGACATGAAGTTGCTTCTTGCAAGAGGTATCTGAGTTTTCATTAGCCTCTATATAGAGTTTCTCTGGTAATTAAGGTCTCAACCAACTAAGTGGAAATGGGAAGCCAGAGTAATTTCAAGGTTTTGATTGTTTGTCTCGTAGCACTAATTGGATCAACTCAAGCTCAATTGAAGCTTGGTTTCTATGCCAGAAGTTGTCCAAATGCTGAGAATATCATTTTGAAGTATGTTAATGATCATATCCCCAAAGTTCCTTCACTAGCAGCTGCTGTCATAAGACTTCACTTCCATGATTGCTTTGTCAATGTATGCACATATTTTTGTTTCATTTTCCAGTTAACATTGATTATCTTGTTTATCTGAGGAGGTGACTTTAATTAACATGTAGTATATGCTAATTTCAGGGTTGCGATGGATCAATCCTTGTGAACTCAACACAAAACAATCAAGCTGAAAAGGACTCTTCTCCAAATCTCACACTCCGAGGCTTTGACTTCATCGACTCAATAAAGAGCCTTGTTGAAGCTGAATGCCCAGGGGTAGTCTCTTGTGCTGATATCTTGGCTTTGACTGCCAGAGATTCTGTTCATGCCATTGTAAGTACTCAATTATTTCGTCCTCATCTCCAAGGAAACATGGACTCTTAGAATAACAGTTAATTTATTGTATCCTTATAATTGTCCATGCTGTGTTAAAAAAGCCATGCTTTTGTGTTCTGTATTTTCTAGGTTTTCTTATATACAGAATGGAAATGACCAATTTGTTTGTTGTGCCATGCTTGACATGGGTTTGCAGGGGGGACCTTCCTGGAATGTTCCAACAGGTCGAAGGGATGGACTCATTTCTAGGGCAGCAGATCCTTTAGTCAGTCTTCCAGCTCCATTTCACAACCTCACTGTCCAACTAACACTCTTTGGCAACGTTGGACTTGATGCAAACGACCTTGTTGTGCTTGTTGGTATGTCCAATACACTAAATTACATGATAAAAGTTTACACCAGAAGAACATAAGTTATAAAGGCAAAACTCTAATTTAGATAACAAAATAACACTAAAAGTATATAATTAAGATCTCAGAAGGTTTTTCAACATAGTTAATAGGTAACAATATAGTTGTTATTATATAAATGATTCAACTCAATAAATATATCTAAATATTTTTGTTTCATTTTTAAAATTGTGTTTCTAACCATCAAATATTTAATTTCTTTAGGTGCTCACACGATTGGTATTGCTCACTGTTCAACAATTTCAACTCGTTTATACAATTTCACTGGCAAGGGTGACACTGACCCCACTCTCGATAGTGAATATGCAACAAATCTGAAGACTTTCAAGTGCAAGAACATCAATGATAACTCTATTATTGAGATGGACCCTGGAAGCCGCGATACATTTGATCTTGGCTACTATAAACAATTGCTTAGGAGAAGGGGTTTGTTCCAATCAGATGCTGCATTGCTCACTAGCTCCACCACAAGGTCTATTATCACTAATCAACTTCAATCACGTGAAGGGTTCTTTGCACAATTTGCCAAGTCTGTGGAGAAAATGGGACGAATCAATGTTAAACTTGGAAACGAAGGAGAGATAAGGAAACATTGTGCACGAGTAAATAACTAAGAATGTGTTGGTAATGACCGATGTACTTGCAATTTGTATGTCTTCTTTTCAACATAATTTGTTTTTGGTCTCGTTGTTGTTTATTCTATGTTATGCCAATGGTGTCTTATAACATATAAGATACCATATGGTCTAGTTGTTTTTCCAAGTGATGTGGAAAGGGTTGGAGGGTGATTCCTAGGTTTGAAGGGAAGTGATGTTTCTAGTGGCATAAGTAGAATTAAGAGAGAGAATTTATTGTAATACAATTGCACAATAAAGTCTTCCCTTCCTATGTTGAAAATGTACTATGAATCGATAATTTTTTATTTTGGTTTAGAGATTCTCAATATAATTCAAATAAAGTGGATCGATTCATTTAAGTTAGCAAATTTAACTCAATAACAAAAATATATATATCTTTTTCTTGACTGAGACATTTAAGTGAACACTTTAAATAACTCACTTGAACACACATTAATAAATTTGACCATTCTTTAAGTAGATAGTAACGTTATTTTAAGAGTATATGTGAATTTAGTTATTTTCGAATTTAGGATTTATTATCAAGATTGGTCCTGAGATTTTATAGACACGAAATAATATATTATATAAATAAATAATCAAGTAGTTTTATTAAAAATTACACATAAATATCTATATTTTCATTGTTTTTACTTTTAAATTTTAAGTAAACAAGTCAAGAAAAATATTAATTTTCATGAAATTTATTATTCTTTTACCAATAATATTCTTCTCATTTTGACATTCTCATTCCAAAAATAAAATAAAATCACAATAACTTATTTTTTCCCTCCGGAATAAAGTGTCAATAATTTGAGACTTTTAACTGATTGATATTAGTTGCAGTTTAGTCCATAAAAAATACTTTAATTTTTTTATTTTAAAAATAAGGGTATAATGAATATAGTCTTGAATTTTATAAATGATAGATAAATTTTTTTTTTTCTAAAAAATAAAAAAAAGTATAAGATATAAATTAAACTAGGATTGGATGGAAACATACTTACTATTTTTATTCCTATTCACATATAGAAAAAGAAAGATTAAAATTTAGAATACATAAATTTATAGTTTTCAGACTCATTTCGATTAATTTTACCATATTCGAATAAATCAAGACAAAATGTATCATATTCTTTAAAGTTTTAATTTACTTAAAAATTTTAAAACATTAATTTTATGTTCATACTTTAATTTTCATATTTTGTTCTCTCAAATAAAATGTCTATCTCTAATCACAAAATATCATTTCGAATTGAAATTTACATATACTTTTTTGTTTATTAATATGTTAACTTTAATTTTATTTACTTTATCATTTAAGTTTTATTTATGTTTCTGATCTTGTTAAAAAAAAAGTGAACACTTTAAATACATAATCTTAGATCAATTAGATATTAATACATCATATCTTGACCTAAACTTAAAATTCATTCAATACACGTTTATATGTAAACATAATACACCAATAAAAAATAATAGTCAACATAATAATTTTTTAAATTATATACCATATTCTAAATTTAAATAAAATATAAAATAAAGTAATAAATTTAACTAATTTATAAAATTGTTGATAGATGAATTAGATTGAATTTTATTAAATGAATCGAATTGGATTAAACTCTTAATGGATAAAAATTAATTAACGATTTTTTTCGATCCAATTTGTCACTCCTAATTTAGTTATTTAAAATAAATATTTATTGTGGATATTGTATAACGTGAAATATAGTTAAAATATGTGCGAAAAATTATAATAATTATTTAATGGTTGATAAAACTTAAAAAATTAGTATATTTTTTGAGAAAGAAGTTATTAGATTAATAATTAAGCTCGTTTTTTTAGAACTTAAATAAAAGTTACAGTACTTATTATAAAAGGCTCTGTTTTCTTATTATCATAAATTAGGGATTTTGTTGAATATGGATTTGGGCTTGAAGTTCCAGCCCACTCCTGATTTCTTGCTTCTGTCGGTCCAATCTCCATAAACCCTAATTTAGTGTTTGACAATTTCATTCTTCACTGCCTATATAATCGAACTTATTGCCCCATCTTCTTCATCTTCTTCATCTTCTTCATCGCTCATCTGGGCAATCTATTTAGATTCATCTTGCCCTCTCATTTGGAGCCAGTATTTTTCTGAAGGTTGCGTCTTTATGAAATTCAGTATCTGTATTTGAATGTTTTGGGATTCCTTTTCTTGTTTTCTTTGTTCCAGTTAAAATTTAGGTTTTATTTGTGTGCTATGACGAGACAATTTTGTGGACTAGAGTTTCTGATCTGGTAATTACCCAGAAGTTGATTATCAAACCCTTGGCTGTCCGAGCACACCCAAAATTTCGAAAATTAGGGTCTTTTTGGAACAATTTTCAATTCCTAATATAGTTCTGTGTTCGCTCTCACCCTTTTTTGATTTGTTTTATTTCATTTTAATTATGTTAAATTGGCTTGAGAAAACAATTGGGCTTATGATGATAATTTTATTATCTTAGCGGATTTCAGTGAGATCTCTATCAATGATCTGATTGTTACACACACTGAAGCCTTTGTTTGATTTTTGTTTTAACATTTGTTTCAAATGTTGTATATTTGATTGTTTCTTGTAGTTCCAATTTGATGTATGTTCTTAATTAAGTGATAGTTGCAATCTGAGTTGGTGGTTTTGTTGCTTAGGAAATGTATTAAAAGTTAGTGATTTATATCTTAATGAGTGCTATGATGAGAAGAAACACTTTCGTGTTTTTGGGCAGTGGACGTTACCACAAGGTTTCGCCGTGAGCCTACAATTTTAACGACTTCTCCTTCCACTGAGCACCAACCATAACTGTGCATTATTTCCATTTTTGCATGAAAAGATTAGGATCAGTAGTTGAATTAGTGGTTATTAGGATAGTAATGGGTACGGTTTTGATTGCGTCCATTACCAATTCCGGGGGATATATGGTTCCTCCTGGTATAATGGCTCGGACGCCATATTCATGATGTGGTCATCCTGATTAATGGTTTCATCATCATACCATTTGGTCTTGGAAACGCCACTAACATTCTAACTTTCAACACATTATGTTTTGAAGAATTCAAATTTGATTCTTAGAATGCATCATGAATAAGCTTTAGGCATAAGTATTTCATTGGAATTACATGGATATGCAATTTTTGTTCTTTTAATGATTCGCATTGTTAAGCTGTGTGCTGTGACGAGACAATTTTGTGGACTAGAGTTTCTGATCTGGGATTTTACTCAGAAGTTGATTATCAACCCTTGGCTGTCTGAGCATAACAAATTTATTGGGTTATTGGTTTTTGAAATTTAGTACAGTGTTCAATTTTTTTATTTCTCAATCATAAAAAATTTAAAATTAGTGCGCTGCATTTAACTGATTTTTTTATTTTTCTATTTGATTTTGCAATGAGAATTCTATTGGCTGATGATGATAATTTTATTATCTTAGCGGATTTCAGTGAGATTTTTTATCAATGATCTGACTGTTACACACACTGAAGCCATTTTTGATAGATTTGTTTTTGAATTTTAATATTTTTTTATTGTGTGTGAATTTATCTTTCATTATTTATTTTCTTACACAAACTATTTGTTTCATTACTCTGAACAACATAAGACATTTTTCATCTACACTAAACAATTTTCGCATAAGACATTTTTCATTCTTCACTCTTTCTGAACACGAACATAGACATTTTTCATGTTAACTTAACAATTTCTGAACACAATTTCTGCGACATTTTTCATTCTTTATTCTTCCTGAACACAAACCACAAGACATTTTTCATGTACACTTAACAATTCCTGAACACATATACTAAAAATTTATCTACTTAATGTTAATCATTTTTCATCTACACTAACAATTTTTAAGCTTAATAAATAAACATTAAATTTAAAATCTAAAATTCGTGGAAAAGATGCAAAAGAACAGGTGCAAAAGGTTAAATTTAAATTTTAAAAAGAGATGAAATCACAAGTGAACAACTTCAGTTTATATTATGGAAGAAAATAAATATTAAAAAATTATTGGCAACGAATAAAAGAAAACAAATTTATTTATCTAAAATTAGTTTTACTAAAACAGAGATATAAAAAACTAAATAACTATGATAATTAAAAATTCTATGGACCAATTATGAGATGTTTTTCTGCATGTTCTCAAACACATAATTTCAGTCACAATAATTTGTGGATGTTCTCAATTTAGAAAATTTGTAAAAATATTTAAAAAAAGGGAAAATTGTTTTTTATTGTATAATATAAAAATTTATTTAAATTGTTTATAAGAAGTGGAGACTAGGTATCAGAAACAAGGGACTTAAGGAGAGAGAAATAGATTATTGAAAGAAAAAAATGGTTTATTCCATTAACTTAAATTTCAAGAAATTTGAAATTGTCTGTTGGTTTTTTTAATTGGGTGCAATTAAACTGGGGTGATAATGCTGTTATAATTAATTAATAAATTTAATCATATTTTTTATAATTAAGAGGTGATTACTAAATATATTTCATTTATAAAAAAAAATCAATGATATTTTGATCCATCAATATTAAAATTATTAAATATATTTTTTAATTATATATAAATGTATTAATAAATTTAATTATATATATTTTTATATTTAAATAATATGTAATGAAGGTTATTTTATTTATCCATAATTTTCTTAATTAAAATGTGATTACTACAATAAATAGAGATATTTTTCTTAAATATATTCTTTTCAAAACATAATTCATTTATTTTAAATACATTTTTAGCTAAATTATAACTTGTGGAATACCAATTTGGTTCAGATTATAACATTTCATTTAATTCAAAGGAATTACATCTAATTCTAAAATATGTATTCAGTTTATTTTCACAATTTAGGAGTTTCAAAAACTGATAAGAAATATACTAAGTGTTGCAAAATTGAAGTTTCAAATATCACTTTCAAATCTTACCCAATTTCTCAAATCATACCAATTCTCATATTGATGATACAATTTTTATCAAAACCTAAAACATAAAATATTAAATCATTATTTATATCAATCATTTTCATTTAATTTTAATTTTCACAAGCTCAATTATCATATGTTCATCAAATACCAGTTACATCATTACAAAATACAATTAGTTCAGACTTTTCAATCAATTCTCAACCATTCAATATGTGACAAAGTTATTGTTATTATTGTATCACTCATCTACTATTTGATTTTATATTCGTGTCAAGTATTAATCTTTTCTTACCTAATTATATTCTTTACACTTTATTCTTCACCCAACTCTAACTCAATTGTTGCTTTTATGATAACCTTCAGAGATGAAATTATGGGAAGACTTGATTATAATAGAGTAAGAACCTAAAGGACTTTGTTTTTATTCTCTAATGCAAACTATCACTCTCCACTTTTGACAGAAACAATAAGAAGTAAATTGTGGAACAATTGAACATGTTGACATGTTTTTTTATAGTTGAGTTTAATGTAGTTTCAAACACTTTATTAATTGGTGTAATTAAAATTAAAAAAAAAAAAACAAAATGACATACTTTGCAATTAAGCCTAATATCTTGGTATTTACATATTTTTTTACATAAAATACAATTGTCTTTTATAATTAGGTATATAACATTTTTACATTGTCAATTAATAACTGATCATGATATATGATAAGATGTAAATTTTTATAATTATTTTAAAAATTATATAATAATTATTTATGGACATATATATATATATATACACACACATATATATATATATATATATATATATATATATATATATATATATATATTCCAATTTATTATTTTTACTTTGTACTAAATTATATATAAATGTAATATTAAATTAATAAACTTAATTATATTATAATTAATTATTTTTTATATTTAAATAATATTTTTTCAAATATATAAATTTTATATTTTTATAAGATGATTTATAATTTAGTGGCAATATATCTTTTATAATATTTAATATAATAATTAAACAATTCATTTTTTGTTTATAAAAAATATTTTTAATTTTCTTAATATTTTTAATTTTCTTGATATTTTTATTAAATTTTATTCAATATATATTTTAAATAAAAGAAAAAGAATTTTATTTTATTATAATATAATAAGTATAATTTATTAAAAAAATGAAGAACATGAATATCTATTTAAAAACTAGAAAAATATGAATATTATTTTATTAAAAACATTAAGAAATGGAGTACCATGTAAATGTTATTTAATAGTCTAATTTTTCCTATGTATTGAAATGAAAAAAAGAAAAAAGTCTAATTTTTGCCATCCTTTGTCTGAAAAAATAATAGGTGATTTATTCTACACCGTTACTTACCTACTTAGTTGCCAATTTAATACCTGATCACTACCTATCCCTTTCATTTTGTATTATTTGTAATGATCGGGATTACTGTTCTCAACAATTATCTATGCTTAAGGGTAAGAAATTGTTTGTAATCAGAAAATTTTCTATCCCTCTCCTTAAAATAGAACTATCAGACTGATATGAAACTTATTAGTGATGTAATTAACATGATTTGTATAGAAAGATTTCAAAAAAATTATAACTTTGATAACTTTTATGCATCAACTTTGTTGATGGTTGACTCAACTGTTTCATATTTCCATTCCTACATCAACTTTGTTGTAGATGACAGTAAAGTTATTTCTTGCATGAAAGATAGATGCCCGATATAATGGCCACCCCAGCCACGGCAACACCAACGGATGTAAAGATTCTTATTGCAGATGTAACTGGTTTAGGAGATGGAACTGTCATCAGATCCTTCATCTGAAAAACAAGGCGGTGGATCGAGGTAAGAAAATCTGACAATAAATAATGAAAGCATAATTGTATGATTTTGGAAAGAAAGATATTGCAACATAAGGAAAAACAATCCGGTTCATATGAACTGGTTATGCTTTTTTGTGATAAAAATAACTAAATGGTCACCCACCACGACAGGTTGCTTCCAATGCTTCTTTATTCCCTGTAGATGACCCTTTCCAACAACAGCAACAACTGAGCTATTTTCACTCGCCACTTTCAATAATGTGGAGGACATGTACCTGGATGGACCCAATATAAGTCACATCTCGTAAAATTCATAAACTCAATTGTAGAAAAACTTTTGACACAGCAAAAGGCCAATTAAAAATGCAGTCACCCTCGATGCTACCCTTTGTAAAGTACTAAAAATCATTAACAATCTGTCCAACACCACATGGGATCAAATTTTAACCAAATATAGCGGAAGAGATTGCAGGATAGTAGAAATTACAAGGACGCTGTCTAGTTATCAAAAGCATGAAAGCCATACCAAAATTTTTAGATTAATTGCATCATCCACACCACCAGAGGGCAGGGGCAGAGCATACCACTATTTCAGACAATTATGGCCAAGTATCATTTTATTCAGAATGCTCTGGTGCCAAATAGCCCCCTCTAAAATTTCTTCAAAATATAAAATATTACACATTTTTGTTTCTAATTTTTATGTCTAATGCATGGCCTCCCCAAAACATTAATTTTCTTCTCTCTAGCTCCACCATTGCCTGGTGACTACTTGAAAGGCATATAGATAGTATCCCCTAAAAAACTCTCCAAAATATGATCGAATAAAAAGTTTCCCCTATCCTTTACTCTTGAAACAAAAAAGGTACTCAGGGTAAAAAGTCCATGTCTCCATGGTATTTGAATCTCAGATCACGATGGATAGAATATGCAGAAGATGTCAATACCATAACCATATTGAAGACACCCTCCAACAAGGACCCCTCGGCTAAATGGTAAGATAATAGGATGACAAGTGTTTAACTAAAGCATTCTCTAAAGAGCAAGGGAAGCATGTGACAGGTAATAGAAGCAATAAATGAAATTGTAAATTGATATCAAGTGCAATAGGACTTACTGATCTCGTTCATGCACAAGAGTCTCCATTAAAGTTGGAAACTCCTTACTCATTTCCTGTATAACCAGAGTTAGCATGTCACTGTCATCCATTTCCTTCAGCTGAAGAAAGCAAAAGTTAGGATATAGACAAAAACTATTTAGCACAAACACTATCAATTCAGACTTATCATTAGTACAAGAGGATCATGAAATTTACCATTTTGTTAAGATTATCAGAGCTGGGTAAAAAGACAGCCTGGAAAAGTAAAGAGTATAACAATTTTGTTTTATGCCAAAGTGGCATCTTACTCCATGTTCTCCTTAATGTAATCTGTCCCAAACAAAATCAGAACCCATTAATACATAAAAAAAAGGCTCGTCATAGCGAATAAACCAGTTGAAAGCTCATAGGAAAATAGTAAATGTTGAACATAAGTTAATCTAATTTAGAACATGCCGATATTTCTCCACGCTTATGGATATAATTTTAAAAATTGATATGGATTCAAGACTCCAGAAAAACATAAAGTTTTTCTCTCACATAGAATGGATGAGGTAAGCTTTGAAAAGGCTGTTGTGTTACATAGTGGCCATGGGTTTTAGTCACTATAACAGCATCTTTACTTCTTTTTTTTTCTTTTCTAATAATAAGTGTAGACTAATTTAGAAATATGATAGCAAAATGAGATAAGGAACTTCTTATAACACACAATCCCGCTGTTTGGAAATGAATATAGTTACTTTCCAGTCACTGAATATACTACAAGGCTTACTAGTGATTACGCAACATGAATTTATTCTCAAGAATGAATAATACATTTCGATATACTTGCAATACTATCAATTTAACTTCTAGAGAAAAGTGTAAAAAATATTCTTTCTTCAACACAATGGCTTAATGTATGAATATTATTCTGGGAATAACAAATCCAAATACATGACTCTTTATAATTGAGAGAAATATTTTACATCAACAGAGTAGAAATTCTCAGCATTCAACATACTTTAAAATGAAAAACTCATCCAACCTGTACAGGGCGATCACCAAGTATCACTCTGCCACCGTACTTGATGGCTTCTTCATATGCCACACGAAACTCAGAACCAGGAAAGACCTCAAGCTTACTAGCAATCTGCCAGAAATTTAAGGAGTATAGCATTATTGGATGATCAAAGGGTGATAATTGAAAACCTATTAGCGATGATACATATGATGTTCAAACATAGAAACCTGCCTTGGCAAGGAACCAGCCATAAAGCACTTCAAACATGTTATGTTTTTTCTTCAACATTGTAACCATTTCTCCCACAGTGGGTACCTAAAAGAAGCCAAAAAAATAAACATACAAACAGACAACTGAATGAGAACCAGACTAATGATGGAACCAAGAAAGTTAGTTGATACTAAGTTTGAATAAGACATGCGGAAAATGAAACAACAATAATTACAATTATCATTTTATTACTTTAAGAGATGATTGGTTTCTCGTTTAAGCAAAAGGAAAAATAAACTAAACTTTTCATAAGTTGAAAACTATAAGGTTTAAATCATCAAAGTAAAATGAGCTGAGTGTGTTTCCTCCTTCAGTGATACACCGAGTAACCCATACAATTATTCAGCCATCTGATACTTTATCTTTCAAACCATCCACTCACCTAATATAGAACTAAACAATGCCAGTACTCCCTACAGTAAAATATTTCCCCTCACTTTGCAACTTATGCACATAAACTACAATTTGGGACAAGGCAGTGCAAAGGGGAGAAGGCTGCTGACACTCTTAGAAATTGAACTTAGGGTCTCAATCAACCCTACCATGTGAGATTAAACCACAAAAACTTCGAAGTTACAAATGCGGAAACTTCCAAAAGAGGTCAAAGTTGGTAGACTAAGCATAATAATTAAACCCACTTTCCAACCAATACTTGTTGGGTATCTACGAGGAAAAGAGAACACCATTTTCAACTCAAAACCTTAAAGTTTTAGGTTTGTGGATCTATCTTGCATATATGTTGCTCAACTTTTTCATCAATGTCGGACTCTAACTCACACTTAAACTCTATCAATACTTTCCAACAATTAAAGGACTAAACTACAAAGGAAATGATACAATAATTACAAAACAACAAGTTAAAGGGTAGAAACCTTGAGATTTTGAAGGGTAAGCACTGCAACACGACTCGAGCACAATTCTAGGAAGACAACCTGCAACAAACAAAGGCCACCCACAGGGTTTCATCACTAAAAATCCAAAATAAAAAAGGGAGGGACATCATGAAACCAAAGAGCAAGCAATTGAGCGAGTGAATGATCAATCCATCAGCCAAGTATTAGTCGGTTGAAAAGGGAAACAAAACCTGCGGTTTCAGAAAATTCACTATAGCTTGAACTTCTCGGCTTGATTCCTGCAACAAAATTCAACATAAATTTTAAACTCTTAGCAATTCACCAACTGTACTTATTATTACAACAACTCGAATTACGATGAAGAAAAAACACGTTCATACATCCTCTTGGAAAATGACACAATCAATTGAAACAAACAGAATAAAAAAAACAAAATAAACCCTCCCTATTCATTCTCGCTGAACAGTGACAATGTGTAGCATAACGAAACCTAAAACCTGATTCCGAACGACCAGAACAAATACCTCGGAGACATGAGCGGTTCCGACCAAGTAAACGTCGCAGACGCCGCCCTCGGCGGCAGACTCGCACGAGAGGACGAGCACGTTTCTGGAGAGCTCCTCCGGGAGCGTGGCCGGACGTCGATCGGAATCCGGCGTGGCATCCGGCGCGGCATCAGGCTCAGAGGAAACAGCATCGGCGTCGGAAGGCTCGTCGATTCGAACCATGCTCTCGGTCAGGCTCTCCATCTTCAGATCCGCGACGTGGACGAAATCCTCGCCCGAGGCGGCGGATTCAGGCGGTTTCGCGTCCATCGCGGGGCAAAAAAGAGTGTGCGTTCGGCGGGGGGCTAGGGCGGAGGTTTTGGCAGAGAATTGGGGGAGAGAGAGGGTTTGGGAAGAAGAAACTGACGTTGCGAGAAGAGGTTTGGGGCGATGAATGAAGGGCGTGACTCGGGCGAGTTGAGTACGAGTGACAAAGTGACTCATAAGCTGTCGAAACGTTAATGCGGTTTGTGTGTGAGTGTCAGAAATGAGAATGGTGTGTGCGTTAGAGTGTGGGCACTTCTCTCCTCCAACTTATTCCAAAAGCAATTTAATTACTCATTTACTTAAACTTGTTTTAAACCGAAGAAAAAAAATATTGTTTTTTAATTACTATACATTAAAATCAAGTTTGCTAATTTTTAAAACTATTTCTAAAATTATATTATTTTTTCTATAAAAAAATTTCAACTCACAATAAATAAATAATTTTAAAAAAAAAAATTTCAGAAACTTTTTTCCCTCTAATATAAACAGCTTTACAATTCAGATTTTTATTCCTTTTTTGTCTGTCAATTGCCTATAAATGTAAAGCATAATTAGGCAAAGGAAGTTCTGTTGCAAACTAATCCAGAGTTATCTATTGATTCCAAAAGTGTTAAAGGCTTAACGTGTGCATTAATGATATTCATTTTGCTATTTAAAACGTTTTTTTTTTTTTTTAACTTATTTTTCTCCTTTTCCTTTTTTAAATCTACTTTGTAACTTTCATTATTTTCCTATCAATTTGCATACAAAACAAATATTTTAATAAACATTTACTCACAGATAAGTTTTGTTATAGTCTCATGGTAAGTTATTAATGTTATTTAAATCTCGTTTGATAAGTAACATGGATGAAGTAGGAATATAATAAAATATAAGAGTGGAATGAAAATATAATAAAATAAATATTAATCACATAATAAAGATAAATAATAATTATTATAATAATAAAAGTAGTAATTATAATGATGAAAATAATAATATTATGATAATGATTATTATAATAAAAATGTTGAACAAAATATTATAATAATAATAATAATAATAATAATAATAATAATATTTATAAAAATTAAAAAAAAAATTAACATACTCTAACATTACATGATTTAAGAATGAGATTCACACTCTCATTCTTTCTATTAATATTATCTCTTTTCTCTTTCAAAAATGGTTTTGACACACTATTTTATATTTAAATTAATTTTCAATATTTTTAAAATTGTTTTTAGTAAATGTTAATGGCTAACTTCAAATATACAAAGACATCCTCTTCGCCATCAAAAGAAGTAGATAAATGATTAGTCAAAAACATTAAATATGTTTTACAATTTGTTACATTTGTGTCTAACACTATAACTAAAAAACTTATCACAATTTATTATTTTTTGTTTTAGATTCAAAACATAATTTATATATTAAAAAATTATTATTATAAATTTTAATCATATAAAAATAAACAATTTCCTACGCAATACCCAAGATAAAATATTATTACAAGAAAATTATGCATAAATGAAAATACATAGAACTTTTATTTTGACTAATGAAAAATTAGATAAAAAGTTGAAAAGCTAATTAATAACTTAGAACTTTTAATCTGATTTATTGAATTATAAGTGTTTGGTAAAATTAATTATAAGTGTTTGGTAAAATTATGTTAAATAACTAATAAAGTATAAAATTGTAGTAATAAATGTTATGTAATTTTTAATTTTATTTTATTGATAAGAATATATTATATCTTAAAACATCTTCAATCAAATTTAAAATAAAATTAAAACAAGATATTTTTAAGTAGATATCACATTGTGATTATGTTAATTAATTAGTATAATAGTTAAAAAAACAATTATATAAAAAATAAAAAACTACCATCTACCAATATCTTAAAGTATATTTTAAAAATAATAAAACAATTATTGTACATAGTATAATAATTAAAATAAATAATATAATATAAAAATCTCCAAAAACTAATAATAAAATAAAATAAACTTAGTATCTTTCATTACCATTATCTTATATAATAAGATGGTAAAAATAAGACCCTTATGAGTTGAAGAAATGAAATGAAAAAACATATAATAAAATTTAAAAAGACTAAAAAAAATGTAAAGACAAAAGAACAACAGCATCTTAAAACTAAAAGTTAGTATTTCTAAATACATTATTTAAAATAGCATCTAAAAAATGTTATAAATTAGTCAGAAGGCTTATTTACTAAATAGTACTAATAATATCAAACTACTTAGTAAAAAATAGTTAAAACAAACAAACATAATGTATTATGGCTAAATTATTTTCACAAAAAAAAAATATTGAAACAACATTGGGATCACTTGAATTAGCATCATGTGAGGATCTATTACATTGCCCCGGTAAAAATAAAAAATGGAAGGAATAGAGTCCATAGTCAACTAAATTAATCCGAAATACCTCTCAAATCCCCACATCCTTAACGAAAAGAGGCTCTTCGCATATAAATTTCATCATTTTAAATTCTCAGTAGTCCAGGATATGGAGAACCAAAAAGATTCTTTGTAGGACGTAGAACATTGCATGTGATAGATACGATACTTTAAAACAATTCAATAATTAGATCTGGAAAACCAAAAAAATATCAAGACAACAGAGGATGACATATATAACCACATCAAGTAGTCCAACAGAAAATAGACAAACAATTAGATCCATAAGTCTTTTGTTTCTTGTTTCCCCAGCTTGCATCCTATCCTCTATTTTCAAATACTCCTGTTGTAGGGATTGATACTTTCAACAACTACCTTCGAGCCACCAAAAGAAAGTTAGAAACTGCCAATATAGATTAGACTAAACCACATGTGCCCCAGCTGCCTCTTCATCAACCATCCACATCAACAGTCTCGTCGTTACCCTCGTACTGCACATGGAGTTAAGTACTCTTACAAATGTTTCTTAGAAATGCTTTAAGGATGTAAAAATATGCACCTAAGAAGAACTAACCTGCGGATAATTGCTACGAGGTATCAAAGCTGGAGGAAGCATAAACGGTGCAACCTTCACCGTATATGCCACTCCATTCTTATTTTCCGTATTTGCAGTTTCATTGATATCCGTTCCGTTGTAAAGTTCAATATCAACGTCCTCATCAACCACATGAGCTGCCATGCTAGTTGATGGAACTTCAATCCTAGGTTGCTTCAACTGCATATTGATGGTGAAGAATGGGAAAGGTCATTTTCAATGACAATAGTCAACTTCAAAAATCTTATTCAAAACACATTAAGATAAGTTTCTTGATGTGAAAGAAAAGAGGGGGATCACAGAGGACAAAAACATGAAGAATGCAACACACTAAAACAACCTGTATTTTTTAGTGTGAAAGTAGAGGCAGAACAGGAATTTGCTCCGGCTAGAGCTTCGGGATGATCTCAAAAACCCTAGCCAGAGAGCATTCAATATTCGTTAATGATCTTTATACCCTCAATTGCTATTTAAGGATGATCTGAACAATGAAACCCCTCCAAAACCTCCCCCACGTCTGCCCTACTTGATAGGAGCACACTCTACACGGACCCCCCTAAAAACATGTCATAACTACCTACAGTTACATCATATCCACTAAATGCCAAAATGTTTAAGTATAATGTTCTCTATGTCGGGTGACCATAATAGATAACTTAGACATACGTCTTTCCATGATACCAGCATAACACCTTCAGGTCGGTATAACCTTGAGGGTACACAACTCCCAGTTTCAAGCAATGTACTGTGTCGAGGCTAAACAAAGCTAAGCATTCCACTTGATCATTTTCATATCCAAGCATTCATAGCTAAATCATATTCCTAATATCATGCTCGCTATACCACCTTATAAATGTTACTTAGGTCAGTAAAATTCCTATGACTATGAGGGCACATAATTAATTGAATTCGTATGTTTCCTGAAAAAGGTTGTTAGAAGAATTCCTTACTCCTCTCTTGTACCTCCCTTCAAGATCTACAGCTCTAATAACTTCAGGTCCATTGTCTGGGCCCCCGAGGGACCCATCATTCAATTGATCTGATATACTCCACCGAGAACGCTTCTTAGTTCTACCTGTCTCAACCAAATGGCCATCTTTTGATCTATCTGCATGTGCATTACAAAGACATTATCATGAATAGCAAAACGAAATTACAACAACCAACTGGTGGGACAGATTAAAATAAAAAATAATGAAACTTATTTGCAGAATGCAGAGCAAAACAGAGCAATAAAGTCACAAGTATTAACAACAGATGTGCCTTGTCTCCAAATGAATTATAAGAATTTGATTTGCAGTTTTCATTTTTGAACATCCTAATGTTTTATTTAGATATTTCTGGAATTCAGAAGCAGTTAAACAAAACCAACATCACTATATTTTCCATAAGTACTACCTTGTTTTAAATCTTCCAAAGCATCTCGTTCAATATGCAGCCTTTTTCTGTGGGATGATGCATCATTATGCTCCGCATTATTGTGGACAATAGGAAGAAGACCAGTATTTTCACCATTGCTGACAATATCAATGCTTAAATCTTCTTCATTGGCACCAATTCTAGAAAGGTCTGAGACAAGCTGATCTCCAAACCGTTGAAGTCGAACTTGCGATCTATACATAAAATGATGAAACAAACTTTGAATACAATGGTATGCTGCTACACACACATAGAGGAACATTAAAAGATATGAAGGCGAACTAGAAGTCTACAAAGAAAAGTAAATTGAAAAAAAAAAAAGAAACTTGCCTCTTCAATTCATCTTGTAACAGTGACGTATGATTGTGCACTCTAATAAATTTCCTTATACTTGATGTAATTCTGAATTTCAGAGAGAACAAAGAAATGCCAGGAAAGGAAACATCATTATCAATAAATGCCAACGTAATGAAGAGGTGTACAAGTTAATAAATGTTATTATGGATATTGAAACATTCCAGTACCTTTTGGACTCCTCATCCTCTTTGCATAATTGAGCTTCAAGTTCCTGAATTCTAGAATTAAGGCTATCCACTTCTTGAATACTCTCATCAAGGTAGACCTTCAAATATTTGTAAATAACAGTTAACAAATAAAAAACCATGATTTAAATTCAATTGCAACTCCAACAGGATAATTAACATTAGCACAAGAAACAATTTTTTTTTCAAATAAAATTTAAGGAAGCAACATTTCGATATCAGTACCAGAATCAAACCTCAAAACAAAGATATGTCAGACAAATCATATTTTATATATATTAAATAGTTCTGAAAAATGGAAGTATGACAGTTAGGGTTGTCAAAATGTACCCAACCCCAAAAGCCCACAAAATAGGCCAGGAAGTCAAAATATTGTGGCCTAAAATTGAAATAGATCATTTCTAATCCGACCCGTTTAGTCTATGGCTTAAATGGACATAGACCAGGCTAACCCATAGGCTTATAGGCCGATCCATTAATAATTATATTTTAAAAAAATAAAAATAATATTATTTTATTAAAAAAATACATGTATTATCATTTATATATCAAATTATTATATCTAACATTAAAATTAATTTCATTAATATAAGTTAAATTTTAAAAATTCATATTTTATTTTTTATTTTTTTTAAAAGCGGGTCAAAAAGACCTGTTGACCCGACAAAGGACCACGCCAAGTCAAACTATTTTACAGCCCTAATGACAACTGTTTCAAAACCTATTCACATAATTACAGTCTGCTCATATATTTACACTATAGGAATCCAGAGAAAAATAAAAATTAGTGTTTAAAACCACACTAAACAGAGTGAGTGATAGAGAATAAATCAAATGCCACTAATGAGATCATTAATTAACAAATGATAGGCCAAGAAATAACAAGCTGTGATGACTTGTTATAGTAAAGTAAAAAACTCAACATGTTAATAACTAAAACCTAATTAACTCCTTAAAATGACAGGAAGCACCAATATGCAACCAAATCAAGGATAAGTTTCAGTAAAACCCCCTTCAGTGAATGATTTGGAAGTCCAAGTACACTGGTTAAAACTAGGTGTTAAACATTAGATAACCAATGTTTTAACAGACAAGTTATCAAAGACATAACACAAGGATGATGTGAGAAAATGGTAGAAGAGATAAAACTAACCTCTAGCTGAAATTTTCGGTTCTGTAGAGTGCTGATACTTGAATCCACTTTCTTCAGCTGCCCAAGTTCCAAGTATAAAAACAATATGGAATTTTTTCATAACAAACTAGGAAATTTTCCACATTTTTTTGCAACAGAGAGATTAAACAGAATTTCCAAACCTGCTCCTCAAGAGTATTCCTAGAACCAGAGGAAATAATTTTTCTTTCTATAACTTGATCTTGAACTCTATCTGAGACTTTCAAATTTCCAGAAGTATCACTTTGACCATTAATACCCTGTTTTCTCCTATGTCTTCTGTCACTGCAGCAGCAATTAATGATATTTATTTTAGACTAAAAAAATGAATAAGGATCTGACACAAAAATGAAATAACATATTAACAAATAAAGGTTTGCTCCAAGAGATGCATATTCCAGAGTAAAGATAAGAAATTCCCTCACCAAGTTCTTAATATCAAATGTCAAACTTGGCAAACCCTATAACTCTAATTCTATAAAACACCTTTGAACAATAAGGCTTTCATGCCCACAGCATGTGACTACTATTAAATATAGCAAAAGCCAACAAAAGATTGAAAACTTCATATTCATCAGCTCACAAAGACAATCTGGAAAATTTCATGGCACACAAAATACACATGCTCAGCATGTTTCTTTGAACTAGTTAATCTCTTATCTATCACTCAGAAGGCATCAAGTCACTCCCACCTTTCTCCATTTCCCTCCCCTTTCAAAGTTTGCCTCCCACTCAATGTCAATTCTTTCTCTCTAAATAGAAACAAATTTTATCCCTTAAACATAGCATATTTTAATATACATTTACATTGAAGAACATAACAGACAATGAATTCCAACAAAAACTAACAGATGTATAAAAAAAGTATCAATAGTGATTCATGGTTGATTTACCTTTTATTCTCCGCAGACCTCGAAGGACTGTATTCTGCAATATTTAATTCATGGAACGTTAGGAAGAGAACAGGCACAAAATCATTGGTGTGTGTATGTATCAATATAAAGAGGCATGATCTTGTGCATGAAGATATAAAACCACATTTAGAAATGCATACTCCATTTAGGCCCAGTTAAACAGGTGCAATTCATAGTGAAGCAATGAACAATCTTGATAGCTTGTAGAAAATTGGAGACACAGTAGAGAAAAACAATTCACTTCTCGGCAAGTCTCTTGCTTGAAAATCTATGAAAATCTACAAAATGGTGACATCATACACTAATAGATATATATGTGCTTGTATTTTTAGCTTCTGTTGTAAGCAATAGATTAGCCTCTACCAGCTGTAGTTAGTTATGTTAGAGCAGTTTGTTATGCTATCTGTCATTTCTGTTATCATAACTGTCAATTCTGTTACAAGCAGTTAACATAAATGCTTTGTATCTCTGTGCTATAAATACCAGAACCCTCTGTTGAGAGATTCAGAAAAACTCTTTAGCCTTTAATTCTTAGTTTCTCTAAATTTTACAGACACATTCAAGGTTTGAAGAATGAAGACATCAGCCTCAGAACATGAAGCTTAAAATTGACAACAGGGAAATAAAAAAAAAGCATTTAAGTGACACAAAAGCTGAACCACCAATGAACAACTAATAAAGAAATGACACCAAAAATAAGGAACAATATAAAGTTGTTGTGTCTGACCACGGATGCTCGGGCGGCCTCTTGCATCTTGACCTGGTGAGTACCTTCGAGGAGATGAATGCCTTCTGTCAAGTTTATCCCTCAAGTCATTACCTAAATAGTCTCTCCTCCCTGAAATAAAATAAAAAAAGAAAAGAAAAAAGAAACTCCATTATTGTAAACTACCACAAAAAAAAGAGAAAAAAAAAACAGAAGAAACAAACAGAACGCAATAAAAATGATAATGAAATAAAGCTTACCATTAACAGGAATAACAAGAGAAACATAACAATGAATAGTAATAGTGCCTCCCACGTAAGAGCAAAAACGTGGATAGAAACTAGCACCCTCATATTATGACAGATATAGTAAAACCCACGCATGTAGCTTATACTTTGAAGTGAAATCAAGGTAGCAATGGATTAAGAACATTTCACATCCCCAACTTGATGAGAGAAGTAAGATATAAAATATAATCTCAAACGTAGGGATATATCCAAGATGCTTAAGAAATAAAAATCCATCAACAAGCTATCAGATTCGATTTCTCCTGACATCATCTCCACTAATAATTCCCTTTTGCCAGAGTCCATGTAGCCATAATATATCCAGAAGTATCAGCCAAAAGGAACAGCATAAGCTCCATACACTCAGGAGTAGAATTTTAAATGAAATGAACGGAAATTTGCTGAACTTGCTTCTGATCAAAACATGACGTTAGCAGAGAATCCATGTAAGCCTAATCATGATCTGAGGTAACATTGTAGTTCCATAGATTCAAGGAATGAAGCATAAAAAACATTGCCAAGAAAATACAATTTCATGAACAATACCAGCATCGCCTTTAAGATAAACCAATCAGTAGAATGCCTTCCGAAGATCTCTCATTTAAATGAAATATCCATACTGCTGGAAATGCAATAGTCTCAACAAGATAATGTGATA
Source organism: Macrotyloma uniflorum (assembly GCA_016859785.1). Lineage (NCBI taxonomy): Eukaryota > Viridiplantae > Streptophyta > Magnoliopsida > Fabales > Fabaceae > Macrotyloma > Macrotyloma uniflorum. The sequence continues at coordinate 1,551,155 of BDMB01000029.1, forward strand.
AATCTGACATTAATCCCATATGCCATTTGTTATTGCATATCAATATGGCCTTCAGCTAAACAAATGGCATAACAGTGTCAATAAAACAAGCTGGGGGAGTAAAAAATAGTTTTCAGGATATGCTGCAATAGTGGCAACTCATCCCTATATAATTTATAAATTTGTTTTCTCACATATTTCTCTTTTGGTATATTCTCTCATTTGGTTTCTTATAATTAATCAAACTTTCAATGCAAGTTCAGCATGTTATCACAAGTATAGGATGAAATTCAGACACCCATTTAAACAGCTTCACGTCAAACAAATAATAATTATATAAAAAACAAAGAAAGACATAGGATTAGTGTGGACTACAAATAATCCAAGGACATATCTAAAAGTCACCAATATCTATAAGAAGAAACATGGTGAACTTTTTCAATGTTCATTCTACAACATTGTTTAGCTTGATAGTGGCATGGGAAGGAAGTATGAAAAGCAGGTTCAAGGGTAGAGTCATAAAATTACATGAAATGAGATATAGACAAGAAATTATAACAAAAAATAAAGAAGACAGCTTTGATTAAACATGAACTTAGCTAGCAAATAAATATTAAATGGTATGCTCTGATTCATTGTCTTGCACTCAAGGGTGGGGTCATCGGAGGAAAAGCAAGACTAGAAAGTTGCTGGCATGCAATGGATACAATAATCATACTTCAACATCCACTGAATAATTGAAGTGGCAAATTAATCACTGAATTACAGTTATGATGCATAATTAAACTAATGAAACTATTCATTAAATGATTTAATTTAGAGCGAAAAGGTAACATCAAGACAGATTGAAAAAAAAAGTGTTACCCCATTATGCTACAAAAAATGAAAAAGATAAGGATTATGATTGTGATAATGAATAGCCAAAAAGCTAAAGACAAGTGATTATTACTCCTATGCATCCCACTCCATCTTTCCAATGTTAACACAAATTATTCTATTGTAATCTCTAGTCCAGAAAATAAACATGAATAAAATACGATAAGAAAACAATAATGGAATGATAAAAGAGCATCTCCAATGTTTTTCACCACTTTTATCCAAGGAATAAGAATTGCTGAGCCCCCTAATGTAATGGGTGTGAATTTGCAGTTGCTGATGTTGTACAGAGGCTTACTAGCACGCAGAAATGGTGGCGAAAAGAGCCACACAAGTAGAAGAAGGTCTTGGCCATGGATGGAATAAAATTGATAGATGACATATGGATAATTAGTATTATCACATTGTCAGGATAGGTCAATTAAACAGTGCAAAAGAGATTATTTATAAATGGAATAACTACTATAAATTGTACTAACATATCATCAAAAAAATGATGACCAAGGAGGATCAAAATGATGTTAAGAAAAAGGACGCAATAATTACAAAAACAGTATTTAACATTCTCCAAATTTCGGTATTGCATAACCATCCAGTCTTTGTCATTAAGACTTACTTATTTTTCAAGCAGACTCTAAGCACATATATTGCTACCAAAAACCTTTAGCTTTAAAAAGCTCTATGATATCACACAATTAACTGTAATGGACCGATTTGTCCAACATTTCTTTCATCTCTATGCACTTTCCTTGTCCATAAAGTTTTACTCAAATAAAAGATCTCAACACCTTCAAACACAAACAAACTTCTTCCTTCAATAATAATTTTTTTTACCTCACATAACCAGGCATGCCCTTGCATAAGGGTATGTTTCGATGTTAAATTTAAGGGGAAAAGGAACAAATGAAAATTTTCATTTCTAATAAATATTTTTAATTTCATAAGTTTTTTTTACAATGAGAGAAATACAATGATAGATTAACATAAATGTAGTGTCCCAACTCCTAATATTTTGCTTATTTTTATAATAGTATATAATTCTCTTAATCCAATAATTTAAAAAAAAAAATCCTCTATTCCTTTTCCCTCCAAACCACACTCCCAATCAGACCCTAAGGAACTGTTACTCGAAACCCCATGCAGCAAATATCACAACACCCATTAAACATCCCTCAACTAACATCAACACAGATAATCTACAGTCCAACTTACCTCTAAAGACACAACTAAGCAACTAATAACAATAATATAATGATAAAACAATAGCACTAAATATATGAGCAACGCAAACTAGAAAACTATACCACTATAAGAAGCAGGGAATCGTCGAAGCTCGGCACTGCCATGCGCGAAGGAGCAATTATGGCGATTGCAGCGACCTCGCTGATACAGAACACATAACTTGGTCTTGAACTGCTTTCGTTCAACCATCTTCAACTATGCTGTGAGCAAATGATTCGATCAATAATATTCAATTGGATTCAATTTCAGCCTTCAATTCCTGCGCAAAGAAGACGTAAACCTAAATCCCGTATTCCCCAACATTTCACCAACGTCGTCGTCGCTGAGAAAACGCGAACAGAATAATGAGGTATAAAAAATGGAAAAGAAAATAGAAGATAATAATAAATTAAAAAGAAATTGCTCTGGTTCGTTCCGTGCAATTTGGTGAGCGTTACCTTGAAATGGAAGATTGAGAGAGAGAAATTGCGAAAAGTGACACTTTTACACTGAAAGCAGTTCCCTAAGCTTCACCACTAGAGGTGTTTCTTCATCAACAACTTGACTTTGTTGCTTGACTCGACTGGCCTATTTTCTCAATTTCACTTTTTTATGCCTCTTCTTAGGGCTTTGGAAATGTGGGATGAGAGAAAATTTGGGTATTTTCAATATAATAAATATTTTTAATATATAAATTATAGTTTAAATTATGATAAATAATTTATCATGATAATATATATAATTTTAAACGGTCCACTAAGAATTGAAAACGACAGATTAGAAGATATACGAGGTTAAAAAAAATCCAAAGAAACTTACATATATATATATATATATATATAATTAAAAAGTTCTGATTATTATTCCACTTCTTTGATTTGGTAATTTTTCTTCCTGTAATTAAAACAATTAAGTACATAAAACTGAATTTTGCCATTTTAAGAAAAAAATAAAGAAAGTTATTGCGTGAGAAATTTTGACATAATAATGTGGGAATTGTTTAATGTTTATTAAAAGAGAGTATAATTGATAATTGAAATTTTGAGAGATTGAATATGATTTTTTCAAAACTTAATTACAGTTGAGATGAAATAATTATTCGCGTTTAATTAAGAATTATTGACAATGTTTTATTTATATATTGTGATTGTAATTTAATTTTCTTTTATTAAAAAAAATAATCTTACAAGTAATACTAATTGAGTAAGAATTTAATGCCAAATTAATCTGCAAGTTCTTACGGTCAGTGCACATAGTCTTCTTTTCGTTGAATAATTAGGTAAATTAGTATGGTTTTTTACTTTTTATATAATTATTTAAATTTCAGAAAATAAATTTATGATTATGTAGCCTTTAGCTTAATAATACTAAAAATATTTAACAAATTAATATTACAATAAATCAATTTAAACACAGATTTAGGAAAAGAAGGATGTTTTTCTTTTGTATTTAATACTTAAAAAACTTAATATATTTTAGTAGTTGAAATATGAATTTTAGAAAAAAAAAAAGATTTTGACATTTTCGATTTTATTTTTTAGTATTTACAATTATTCATAATTATTTTAATACTGAAAATTAAAAATATTAGTAAATTAATAAAAAAATATTTTAAATTAAGATTATTAGATTAATTTTAGAGATTGTTTAGATTAAACGGTGGATTTGAAAAAAAAGAAATAAAAAGAAATAAAAAAAAAGAAAAGAAAATAAAATTATTTGAATTATAAGAAAATAAGAAAAAAGAAAAAAAAGTTGAATAATTATTTTAATATTATTTTTAATTATTTATTATTATTAAAATAAAATATTTATTTTTAAATTTATATTTTATTATTATTTTTTAATTTTATTATTATAAAAATATAAATATTATTAATAATTATTTATTATTTTAATTTTATTTATTAATATAATATAATAATAAATAAAATATTAATATTTTATGTTATATTATATAATATTTAATTATATATACGTATTTTTTTCGCAAATCTTTATATTTTAAGCGGAGAAGATGAAAGGCATGAATTGTTTTCGAAATCAGTAATATATTTTTCAAATTTTAACAAAATCATCTCTAAACCGTTTTATTTACGTAGATTTAAACAGGGGCTTAGATACATATTTTATTTTAAAAAGTTAATTATTATTTCATATAAATTATGTAATTATATATAATTTACTTTTATGATTTATTTAAAATTTTTAATATATTATGAAAAGTTATTCTGCAATTTTAGTGATTCAAATGTTCACAAAAAATAGACAGATAACTAAAATAGCAAGCATACATTAATGAGAAAAGTTATGTAATTGTACAATGAAAGATGCAATAAACAATGGACATTCCTGCAGAGTAGGGGATGATAAAGAACAATTGTTACATACTATGTAACAGTAATCATAATCAGTGACACAGTTTCTTTGGAATTGGAGGGAACTTTTAGCTATTAAGGTAAGGAAAGAGTAATACTAGGATATTTTTACAAATAGTAAACAATAACTATATATCCGTATATTAGATTAATTTTTTTTCGTAGATTGAATTGATTGATACATTCATAAAAGCTTATTCACTAGATTATGCTAGTGCATTTTGATAGTTCTGTAATTGTCCGAGGTACTTTTTTTTAGTTATATGAACTTCGTATTTCATAAAACTAGTCAAATGATATGTATTTATATTTTTGTAAGTGAAAAAATAATTAAAAAAATATTAATAATATACTATTTATTTTTCATAATTTTTTAGAGACATCATAAATTATTTTAAATTTTTTAATATTTGATCCAAATTTTGTAAAATGGTTAGTACAAAATTATTGTTAATAATATATATACTTTAATTTCTAATTTCATTATTTTATTTTTAAAATTTTATTTAATAAATACTGATATTTATATTTTTGAATCCATTTTATATATACTTTCTCTTGAAAATATTTATAATTAACTAAGTTTTATTTCTTCCAATTAGTAAGATAGTAATATTTGTCTTTATTTGATTACTTATGAATATAAACATAATCATAAAAAAAAATTAATGTTTGTCTTTATTTAATATTTTTTAATGTAAAATGTAAATATAGAACTTTTACAATAACTAACCTAAAATTAAAAAGTGGTAAAATATTGACTTATTTTAATTAAAATTTTATATTAAATTAAAATTAAACTTCATATTTAATTTTTATATTTAAATTAAATCAATATTTAATGAAAAATCTAAATGCTAACACCAATCAATTAGGGTATAAACCTGATAATTGCTAAATAAAGTCCAGTTTATGTAATAAGATACCACAAGATGAGAGATAATTTCAGGATTTGTGTCCACATACGATTCCGGTTCCAACACGACTTTCAGCTCTCTTTGTGCAACAGAAGAGAAGAGGACCTGCATATAGGTAGCCAAAAAAATCCATGAAAATAACTTGTAAAAAAAGCACAATAAGAAAATAGTAAATTTTAAATTAAAATACTTATTCACATTAGATAACTAACTTATATATTTTAGGATTTAATTAAAGTTTTTATATTAAAATTAAATGTTAAAGTTCGTTTATTTCTAAATATATTTCTACTAACCTATATTTAAGTTAAATTTAATTACCATATAATTCCAACAATTTCATAGATAAGACTGTGGTCAAGTGCTTAAACCCGATTTAATTATTATCACCCCGTGGCTTTAGGCTGATAAATTTTTTATCAGATCCATGTTTATGAAACAACATCTGCAGTTGTAGCAGTTGATTCTATTCTAGTAGTTTCGCATGCATACAACTTGCGAAATTGAAGCATGATAATCATGGAACGTATTCTTTTATTATATTTGCTGCCATAACTACTGATATTATATATATTTGAAAACTGCATGTACCACAAGTTTACGGAAATTTAAACATTGCACTCATGTCCTCCTTAATTTCCAACAAGTGTGTTGTTGCATTTGGTTTTTATATATAAAGAAAAACAACTACGAAAATAACACCGTCTAAAACTAGAGAAAGATGAAAGGTATGTTCATTGTTCTTGAACAATACCGATCCTTGTTAGGAAGATTCTGTTTCTGCACAATCCATCTTGCTGGAAGAACGATCTCTGCTGAGACTCCAATCAGATATCTCTGTGTAAGATTCTGACATGTGTTGCACAAAAAGCACCTTACATGTCGAAGGGCCAAAAAATTGGCACCGTGAACCCATTTGTCACATTTTCTGCACAAATACGCATTATCTGCTAGACAATACAATGAAGCCTGCAAACCACACAGTTCACAAGATGTTGAACAACCTCTTGTTGCAGCAAATGAAGTAGAACTCTCTTCAGGAGACAAGCTCCTGCATGAACCACCACGTTTTTTTTCTTCCACACCTTTGCACATTTTGAGAAGCTAAATTTGTTAATTAAACTATGACTTAGTTTTCTCAAATAAATGTTATATATATAGAACCTGGTAGGGCTAGTTAAGTTAGTGGCCTTCATGGCAACTCGTCATCATGAATCACATGCATGTTCTTTGTATGAATTCTTGTGGACAAGGACAAGAATGCACAATGCGTCACGTAATCAACAGTGTTTTATTTTATTTTTCACCCCATTAATTATTTGTCCATTTCCAATCATGCATAGCATGATGCCAAAGAAAGGACAATTCATATAAGGGTTCTTTCTTTCTCTTCCAAAATTAATTCTTACAATACAATTTATATATCTATTAAATTATTTTATTTAATTTTAATTGCCTTTAACTTAAAATTTGTTATGATATTAGAATGAATAATTCATCATAATCATAGACTTCATAGATATATGTAAAAGGGGTATTTCAGTTTCACACTGAGAAGAGAAAAAGAGAGAAACTTATGGCTGCATAGAATAAAAAAAGTTAAAAAGAAAAACAGAAGTCAATATGATTACGCTTAAGTTTGGTGCACATCGTGAGTACTTTATGTCGTTAATGGGATCTTAAAGAAGAAAGAGTTATTGTACCGTCTACAATTAGCAACTTTAAATGTGTGACCCAACAATGGCCATTTGTTAGTTGTATATGGCCACTGGAAATGGAACAGATTTGATTTATGTCACACGTATTGGTAGAAAACTTGTGTAGTTTTGTGACTTTCTTGTGTTGCACGTTTGAATCCAAAAACTCGTATACGAAGCTACAAAAGCAAAATGTGTCCTTGTCCACACATTGTTCTTGAGGACAAGAAGGTATTAATCCACATATATGGTCGAAAACTAAGGAGCTTTCACCCGATTTCTTATGAGGTGGTGAATAGTGACTGGATCCAAAGAAACAGAAGGTTCATGGCTATGAAGATGAGTGGTTTGGTGATTTTGATGACTATATAGAGGACAATAATTCAAGTCTTAGTCTCTTACCATTCAGCATGATACGTGGCACAACAGACAACCGCTAAAAGGCTAATCATTTTCTTGTTGATTCATAGGAAAAAAAAGGAACAGACAAGGAAATCAAGTTCTCAAGAAAGAAACCACTTGAATCTGCTAACAAATGAGTATGCAGAAACAGTGAACAAAACTCAAAAACTAACAATTCTTCCTGAATTCCTGAATTGAAGTTTCATGTTTAGCCAAACAATCTGCATGCTGCCTTAGGCTAATCAGATTACTTAAGTATTCAATGTTTATTGGTTAGACAGAGAAGGGTTTGTTTGGGATTGGACATAAAAATATTTTCCATTTTTTGGGAAACTAAACAAGTAGAAAAGGAAAAATTTGAAGCAAATCTGACTAAAAGAAAAGACCATTTTTAAATTAATTTATGAATAGAATTATTTTTTTTTATTATAAAAATTTATTAAAGTAATTTTTGTAAAATCCTTAAATTTCCATACCATGCGAAACAATGATAGTAGTGTTTTATATTTATCATCCATTGTTATTACTTTGATTCTCTTCTATTATGATGTTAAAATAAATACAGTAAGAAGTCATATTTAAATGTTATAAAAATTAAACTAATTTAAAAAATTTCATAGAAATTATTTTAACAAATAAGATATTTACAAGAATAAAAAATATTTTATCTAAATAAAATTTTAAATTTATTTTTATCTTCGTTTATTACATCAACAGATTTAAAAAATTGAACTTAAAAAAATTATGTTTACATTTTACAATAACTGAATTAATTTACAAATTTATAATTAAACTATTTTAATAAATTACAATATTTTATTAAAGATAAACATATATTTTATACTTAATTTATTTATAAGACAGATTTTTTTGTATTAACTAATCATTAGTTTTTCCTTATAAAATTAAATAATCTTCAGATGAGATAGCTTGGTATATTTCATTGCTGAAAGCAAGGCAGCTGATTTATATATACATATAAAAAAAAGGAATTGTATAGATTTTAGTTATATGCATGTAAAAGTATATTTTGGGTATGGGAGATTATATTGATTAATGTATGGGAATATTTTATACATTAATCACTATAAGTATAAAGTATTCTTATGTTGTCCATCAGTGAAATGATGGTATGATTTTTTAAAATAAGCTATTGAAAAATTAATAACTTAGAAGTTCTAATTGCATAATTCTTATTGAAAAATTAATAACTTAGAAGTTCTAATTGCATAATTCATACTCATGCGGTTTGGTTCAATTTTTTTGTTAAAATATATCCGAATCAAATATAAAAATTATTTGTGGTTCGGTTTAATTTGGTTTGAAATAAAAAAAAATTTAAACCAATCCAAACCAATTTTAACGGTCTGGTTTGGATCGATTTTTGCGGGTTTTTTTAATTTTATTTTTTTATTAATAATTGACTATTTTTAGCCTTTAAAACATTGAACTTGACCCACAACCAAGTGTTCAATTGGGTTAAACAAAATAATAAGTAAAGGGACACTAAGATGCGTTTAACAAAATATAAGCTGCAACATATGAATATTACTAAAAAAAATAACCTTAGTAAAAACGAAATTAATTGAAATAAGAACCCTAAACTCTAAACCGAAATCAAGAATCCTAAATCCTAATCCTAAACCCTAAAATGAAACCGGGAAATAATAGAACATTTATTCAATGAAAAATTGAAGATGAATCATAAGACAAATTGATGTGGAATTAAAATCAAAATATGAAAAGTGAAAGAGGAAAGAATAAGAAAGGAAACATATTAATGAGTGAATGAAATAAAATAAAAAACTTACCGTTTGATATAAAAAGAATGATTAGATAGAGGGTAAAATGGTGTGGTGAAGATGGATTTGAATAAGAGTTAATGATAAAATAATTAAATCAGAGTAAAGGAATTTCAAGTAAGGAACCATAAGATGCGTCTAACAAAATGAAAGTTGTAATATACAAAAGTAGGTTTTCTTTGCAAAATAAAATTAAAAATAAATATAATATTATTTAATAATTACAGTTTGGTTCGGTTCAGTTCAATTTTGAAATATCAAACTGCGAATCGAACCGAACCATGCGGTTCTGAAAAAAAAAATTTAAAGTGATCCAAAAAATTGCGGTTTTAATTGATTTGCGATTTTTTGGATCGGTTTTCGGTTTTTTTTTTTTTTGGATCGGTTCGGTTCTGAACACCCCTATTTTATATATATATATATATATATTTTTTTTTTTTAAGAAAAACAAATCATATACCTAAGTGGCTTAATTGTGGTGTTTGCAGCATGAAAGAAGAAAGAGAGGACAGTTTCCTTAGCCCATATATGAAATGTTTGGATTTAGCCCAACACGGCCCATTAAAAAGAGAAAGATCGATTTCCTTACTGGGATCTAAGAACCATAGAAGTGGAAGAAGAACGCAACGAGAAGCACCTGCTACCGCTTCTTTTCATCTGTTTCTGTTTGAAAAGTAACCGTCACTTGGCGGTTCATTTTCTCTCTCCTCTTCCCCGCTTCCACCACTGAAACAAAAAAAAGTTGATTTTAAAATCTACTAAGAAACAAAGAAAACATGTTCCAGAGAAGAAAAAAGGATCAGAGTTATAGCAGTAATAGTAGTATCTCGGATACAGGAATGCCTCCTCCTCTTACCACAAGAACAACTCCAACACCTTCATTCAAATCCTTCATCTTAATCCTCTCCATCCTCTTAAACCTCTACCTCCTCTTCCTCCTGTGGGTCCCATCCACCACGCCACTTCCTTCATCCACTCTCTTCACCCGCCTCTCCCCCACCACACGCCGCCACCTCCTCTTCTCCGTCGCCTCCTCCTCCCTCTCCTGGCCCCGCCGCCTCCCCTACCTCCGCCTCTGGTACTCCCCCGCCTCCACCCGCGCCCTCGTCTTCCTCGACAAACCACCGCTTCCTCCTCTCAACTCCTCCTCCTCTTCTCCGCCGGTTGCGATCTCCGCTGATACCTCCGCATTCCCCTACACGTTCCGCGGGGGACTACGCTCCGCGATCCGCGTGGCGCGCGCGGTGAAGGAGGCCGTGGATCGCAACGAGACCGACGTGCGGTGGTTCGTGTTCGGCGACGACGATACGGTATTCTTCGTCGACAACGTGGTACGCGCGCTCGCGCGGTACGACCACCGCCAGTGGTTCTACGTCGGGAGCAACTCCGAGAGCTACGACCAGAACGTGAAGTACTCGTTCCAGATGGCGTTCGGCGGTGGAGGCTTCGCGATCAGCTGCTCCCTCGCTAGGGTTTTGGCGAGGGTTTTGGACTCGTGTTTGAGGAGGTACGGACACTTGTATGGCAGCGATTCAAGGATTTATTCTTGCGTCGCTGAACTCGGTGTTGGCTTGACTCATGAACCTGGCTTTCATCAGGTACTTTGATATTATTATTATGCTATACTTGCTACTGTTTTTCTGTTACGTTTGTTTTTGGTTTTGATCTATGTGCATGTGTGAGATTCATTGTCTTTGTTCTTTTCTCTTTTGTTGGTTGTTTGGATGTTTGTAACAGGGAACAATGAACTCAATGCCTGTGACCTTCGCGTATGGATTGATTAGATATTAGAGTTAGACTAATTGGCAGAATTTGGTTGTTATGGCTTGTGTTTCTCTCTGATTGAATTGTTCCCACAATGTGCCAATCCAAGGTTCGGAATCTCGAATGGCAGAGACCTCCATTTAATGTCCGCTGGTATCTTCAATGTGATTCGCTCCGAAGGAAGTGCCATGTAACCATAAAAGGGAAAATGTGGAAAACAGGGTTGGTTCCCACATAGTCTCCTACAATGTGTTCAATCAAGGTTCAAATCCTTTCTAAGAGTGTTATCTATATTTTAGTGTCTGACAGTGTCTCGAATAAGATTATATTTGAAAGAGAATATGTGAGGAACCAAAGAGGGGAAAAGGACACTGGGATGTGTAATGTTAATTTGTTCTTTAGTTATCTATGCATTGTTATTTTTGTATTTTGGCATAGTATTAATGTGCTGAAGAGTTCATAGATGTCCCATGGACTATTCTCTTCGTACTTCCTTTGTGGTTGTTGGAGACTTGTTTAGAGGGACATAACTTAGATAAAGAACTAAAGGCTATAGTTATTGCTGTCTGTGTGATTTTTCTAAATAAAATAGGTTTTTGATCTTGGTGACTAAACTTAGCAATAATTGTCGAGATAAAATGCTAGCTTTTATTGGAGAACTTTATCAACAATATTGTATGAGGTAAATGTTGTCTGTAGACTGTAGATAAAAGCAATTACGAACATGAAAGTGATAAGTTGCGTTGCATTCTATTTTGCTGGCTGCATTCAATAATTGTGTGCACAATATTTCGTTGCTAAAGTTTTAAACCGTACTTTGGTCTCCCGGCATGATAAACCCAATGCAGTTCGAGATTTTATCTTGTTCAATTCTTTGGCATTTCAAACAAATATCATTGGCATAGCATGAGTATGTTGTCTTGGTCTTATGTTTGATACTTTTTCTGGATTGCATTTAGGCTTCTTGACTTCTGTAGTTCAGAAGCATTCTTTTATCTTCTGATTCAGACCTAAAACTTATAAAAGTATAACGTTAACCTCTTTGGAATATTATTTAATCATTTTCTTTTACATCAGTTTGACATGCGGGGGAATTTGTTTGGGATGCTAGCTGCACATCCATTATCTCCTTTGTTGTCCCTTCATCACTTGGAAGCAATGGAGCCCCTATTTCCCGACATGGACAGAGTACAAGCTCTGGAACATCTTGTTGCCGCTGCAAATGTAGATCCTGCCAGGATTCTGCAGCAAACTGTCTGCTATGATCGATCTAATTCTTTGACTTTCTCGGTTTCTTGGGGCTTTGCTATCCAGGTTTATCAAGGAAATGAACTTCTACCTGATCTCCTTTCAGTACAGAGAACTTTTGTTCCATGGAGAAGAGGTAGTAAAGCCAATGATAATTTCATGTTTAACACCAGAGACTATCGTAGAGATCCTTGTAAAAGGCCTGCTGTATTCTTCTTGAAAAGTGTTACATCTGGTAAAAGCGGCATTTGGAGCAATTACAGTAGGCATATTGTTGGGAACTGCTTTGAATCCAATGTTACACAACTCGAGCAGATAATAGTTTTTTCAAGGAAGCTGGAGCTTAATAATGAACAGGTTTTGTTAAATCAATCTTAGAAATGGTTAATTTCAAATTTGTGATTATTTTTCCTTTGTTTGGTCTGTATTATTCTTATTCTAGTTATTAAGCTTTATATTGCCGTATTGGGTCTTATCACAGATGAATGCCCCCCGTCGTCAGTGCTGCAACGTGTTACCACCTACTTCTAATGATACAACCAATCTTCATATTAGACCGTGTGGGATCGATGAACTGATATCCATGCAATCATAGCATTCTTTTCGGGAGTGGCCTCCTTTCAAAGCTTTGAAAATTTCATGAGCATGAATGTCCTTGTTGTAGGTGATATAAGGCGGATGCTACTTCATTTTGGTTGATCTTATACATTGTTTTGAGAGGATAATTTCATGCGGAACTTTATGTTCTATTTTTAAAAGTTGAATGGAAGGTAAATAGTCCCCCAGCCCCCCAATCTTAGTTTTATTAGTCACTGAGCAAGGAATGCCTCCACAGGACAGCTAATAGTATGTTACATACTTTACATTTCTGAAAACATTATAATTATACCCTGCCTTGCCTGATTTCTATTTTCCCCATCCTCTTTGCAGTAGAGAAAGATCCTAGTTCTCATTGTTGAAGAAAAATTATCAAAGCTCAAAATGATCTCACTGGTTATCAAACTCCTCACAGGTTGGTTTTTGATTTACTGGAGAAGTTATCAAACCCCTCAAACAATTTGCCTCAGTTGCCTGGCCTCTTTTATTTGCTGCCTAGCTGAACTTTTCAAATGGTGTATTTCCCCGCAGTTGCACGTGACACTACATGTTTTATCCACTTCTGATACCCAAAATTGCAGGTAGTCTACTGGTATTTGGAATGAGGTAACCTCAGTGAAGATTCCAATTATAATTTGGAACGTGATCACCACAAGGACCACGTCTCAATTCATGCTATTTGCCAACTAGCTTTGTCTGAAAATTTTGTAAATTATATTCCTCCTAATTATTTGCCGGCCGTATTGCGTATAATCATTACAGTCTGTTAGAAGTATGGATAGAAATATTTTAACTGGAATGATGATATTTTTTATGCATACAAGATATGAATGTCATATTACATTTGTGCGTGAAGCTGTATATCTCAATTATAAAGTAATATTTTTTTTATTTCCAAATTACGTGGGCTTCCAGAGTTCCACGACGTCCCATCGCGTCATCTCGTAACAACTTACAACCCAACCTTTTTCTCCGTTATGTATAAATAGAAATCTCAATTGCAACAAGGTGGTTTTTTTTTTTTTTCTTTTTTTTGTTTATTCCAGGAGGTCGTAAACAGGACATAATTAGGCATATAATATACTATTAATATTATTTAATGCATTATCCTACTGGAATGCTCTAAAAACGAAAACAGATGTGGGACAAAATTGAACTAGGCAATCTGGGTGAGTTATATAACTTTGTAGTTCATTCTGAAGGAGCACAACGGAAAAGCAAAAGTGAAAAACGCACAATCAGGTAGAAAGCCAAAACATAGGCGTAATAAAAGCTTAAAACAATGCTGGAATCGTGCTTTCATGCCTAAATTGTACAAATAACGTGAACCATAGCGTTGTTTCATGCCCTCCTATTGAATTTCATGTGACGGATAAAAGCGTTGGCTTGACAAAGAACTTGACGTGGAAGAATAAGAGCTTAGGTGGCCTAACTCTTGAGACCCGCCAACACCTTTTCCCATCATCTTCTGCATAGTCAATGCAAATTAATTCAACCACTTGAACCCAAAAACCATCCCACCAGCCAACCGTGCAAATCTAATTGGAGGGGACACTAGAGTTTTCTCTAACGTACCTACCCAGGTTTACACATGGAACATTAACTGACTTAACGTCAAAACAATCAACTTTCTTACGCCGTGGATCGCGGTGGAATTTCCCAAGTTACATACATCAAAACACGTCTCAAAACCCTTCTCACAAGCAGCAGACGAACCTGTTCAAGTATTAAACTGATTATAATATAACCCTCTTCATCTTCATAACAGAACTAGATCAATTCTTGTTAACATGCAGCTTTTTCACAAACCCACCAAGGGTCAGTCCTTGGTTAATTTCATCTTAGTCTCTTCTTCATTCGGCGCCGTTTATCTCATCGTGTCAGTGCTACTATTGGGGTCATCAAAGCTAGTACATGTGAACAAAACATCACAAGATGTGTCCACACCTACCACCCTTGATCACCTCGTGTTTGGAATTGCTTCAAGCAAGAGTTCATGGGGCAAGAGGAAGGAGTACGTCAAGCTGTGGTGGAACAACAGCAACACCACCACCAACAAAGCAATGAAGGGATGTGTGTTCGTGGATAGCCTCCCAGATGAACATGTTAGCAATGACAATGATACTTCTCTTCCTCCTCTTTGTGTATCTCAAGACACTTCAAGGTTTCGTTTCACTCACAAGGGTGGACTTCGCTCAGCAATACGCGTGGCACGTGTTGTTGCCGAGACCGTGGCAATGAACAATGATTCAGACGTGAGGTGGTATGTTTTTGGAGATGATGACACGGTTTTCTTCCCAGAGAATGTGGTGAAGACTCTTTCAAAATATGATCACGAGCTTTGGTACTACATTGGTGCACACTCAGAGGTTTATGAGCAGAACCGGGTGTTCGGTTTTGGAATGGCTTTTGGTGGGGCAGGTTTTGCTATCAGCTCCTCTCTGGCAAAGGTCTTGGCCGAGGTTTTTGATTCATGTATAGAAAGGTACCCTCATCTCTATGGCAGTGATGGAAGGGTGTACTCTTGCTTGGCAGAACTTGGGGTAGGATTAACACATGAATCCGGTTTTCACCAGGTAACAAAAATTTGAACTTTTGGAATCCTGAATATTTGTGATCATTTGATTTTGTTGCTTTAGGTCAGCCTTAATAGTGCACAGTGAAGGATTATCTTTTGATTTTAACTAGAATATACTAAAAGTACAAAGGTTTTTTATATTATCATCAAATTGTACATTGTGTTGTATGATAAGATAATTATTTTTTACAAGAACCATCTAAAAATTATATAAAAGATGATTTCTCATGAAACCGTAAAGATTTGTACATTGAGACTTCATTACAATTAAACTCAGGTTTTTTGGTGAAAGAATATTTATATAATAAGATGAATTAATCTGTTAACTTTGTGATTCTGAAATTGATCAGGTAGATTTGAAGGGAAATACCTTTGGTTTATTGGCGGCACATCCTTTAACTCCTTTGCTATCCCTGCATCATCCTGATTACACTGATCCAATCTTTCCAAACATGACTACTACACAAGCTCTGAAGCATTTATTTGAAGCTGTAAATGTTGATTCCCAGAGGATGCTGCAACAAGCAATTTGTTATGACAGATGGTTTTCATGGACAGTTTCAGTGTCATGGGGCTATGCTGTTCAAGTTTTCCCAAACCATATGCTTTTGCCAGAGGTTCTCAAGGTTCCAGAGACATTCAAGCAGTGGAAGAAGGGAAGCGTGTTGGCAAAAACATACACTTTCAACACAAGAGAACATCACATCGACCCTTGTAAAAGAGCCACCGTTTTCTTTCTAGACAGTGTGTCATCTGGCAAGGATGGCACCATTAGCAGTTATAAGAAATCTTTTCAGAATTGCTCAAACGATGCCGTGTCACCGAAGAAACTGGAAGTGATCAAAGTGGTCACAAAAAAGTTAGACCTTGACATCAAACAGGTAACTATCATGTTAGATTTAGTATTCCTTCAGGGATGTTACTTTTAGGAGCATGACTTGACATTGGTAATAGTACTAAAACTTTTCTTTTGTATTCAGTTGCTTGCTCCAAGAAGACACTGTTGTGATGTGTTGCCCTCTACTGGCCAGGACAAAATGGAAATTGCAATCAGGGAATGCAAAGATAAAGAGTTGGTTTACATGCACTGACAGAAGGGTTGTCTGTGACCAAATCTTGGTTCTTTTATTCATAATATAATGTACCAAGTATCATGTAACTGATGTTTTATAGGAAAGAAGATAGTTGAGATTACAAGAGTAGATTAATTAGTAGATTTTACCCAACATTTTGTATCAGTGTAAAAAGTGCTAATACATCAATTAGTTCATGTTAAGTATTTTCTTCTGCATTGCCGATTAACTGTTTTATTCAAATCATAACAACGTCCCTCATTAAAAGATATGAAAATTAAGAAGTTACAACTCAAATAAAGCTCATGCTCACAAGATTGGTTGGTTGATTTCAATAATATAGGTAATAATCCTAGGAAGAAAAGGAAGAAGAGAAACTGCTCAAGAAATATGATTGTGTGACCTGAAATGTGCCTCATGTGCCCAAAGTAATCCAATCCACTTTCTGCCACAGTTGCAACTTGCAACCTTCGATTGAAGATAACGGGACATATGAAATCCTTCTTTTTCACTACTTGTTTTTACCTTCACAGTCTTTCATGATGACAGAATCTCATGCATGTTTGTTCAATAGTCTTTAAATTATTCCCACAATGAACCTTATTGAACAAGCCTAATTGATTTTCTGACTTATCTGATGAGGGTAACTCCAACTGATTATCTGTGAAACTGCTGTGCCTATAACTTATTATTTAATTATTTGACAATCGAGAGTAGTTTTTCTTCTAACTTGAAACTTTCAAGAATCAAAATTTCTCAATAAAATATTAAAACAATAGAGATAAAAGTAGTGGATCACAATGTATAAAAACAATTTCCAGTATTCTTTATCTTACATCTAAACAACAAATTCAAAGACCATCATCTTTATATATGCAAATATAATAAATGAGATAGTATTATAGTTAGCGTATTTACACTGCAACTTTTCACAAAGATTATAAATTCCAATTTAGACAATCTCAATGACTTGATGAAACTCTAAGGCTTTTATAGTCATATTAGTTGTTACGGGAGTTTCTTTCTTTACAAATATGATCATTGAAAAGCATTAAATATTTTTCTTGTTTTGCTAGGAATATTAAAATAAAGTATGTCTCTATATTCTATTTTTTGTGGTGATTATGGACATTTAAAAAATCGACAGAGAAAAAGAAACAAAGAATATATTTTATTTGTATATGTTTTTGTGTCAATTGATTTATGTAAGATAAGGAAGTTTGTAAATTTTAAATCTTTGTTAAGTATAAATAGGACGAAAATTCTTGTAAGCTAGGTAATTTACTTAGTCAAATTCTTTAAACCTTTACTGCCTTTTATATCCAATAAATATAAGAGAGTTAATCCAGATTGATTTCACAAGTTAAATAAAAAAATTATATCAATTCAATTTAGTTTAATTCATATTTTAAACGAACCATGTTTAGTCCGATTTTATCCTATACAATATTAATAAATCATTTTGATCAAATTCAAAAGAACATAATTCTTTTTTAAAATAATTTTAAATTTAAAAATTAAATATATATATATATATATATATATATATTTAAGTCACATAAATCAAATTAATTTCATTTTTAAATATAGTATTTCAATTGATATATAAAATCTAATATATATATATATATATATATATATATATTAATAAAATATTAAAAATATTAGCTTCAACACATTATCTTCTTGGTGGATTCTAGCATAAAGAAGTGGATCAAATGGTGTAAAGTTGGATCAACATTATTAACTGTAAGATGTCCTATTTAAATATTTGTATGGTTGAGATTAGAAATAAATAACAATTAAATAATTGAAAAATATTAAAATTATAACCTTTTGTCTATTTCTTTTATTCTTAATCCTTTACAAGTTGTATTTTACCTATATTTCTGAGGTGATTCATTTTTAATTTAATATTATATTCCTATAATATTATTTATTGTTTAGTGACATTTTCTTCTGCAATTTTAAGTATAATTTTTTTCTTAATCGGATTGTGTCTGATTAATACTTGTATTTGAAATTCTTTTAGATTTCATTAATAATTTTAAGGATTGACATAAAGATTTAAGTTTTTTTCATACTTTTTTAGTAATTTATTTTAATGATATATTTTTATTTTCAAATATCATTCCATAATTGTATTCCCTAAATAAAGTGACCATCTTATAATTTTGTATAATAGCTTACATTCAATTCTTACTTTTGTTGAATTGTTTTTTATATATTTAATCTATTTATTATTAAATATAGAATAATTTAAAATTGTCTCTTTGAAATTTTATAAGGATGAAAATTTCATGTCAAGTTCAAACTTTACACATTGCTTTTTCTAAAGATTACAACTTTAGGAGCTAAAATATTGTCATCAATTACATAATTTTTCTCATTGTTTTATTGAGTAATTTCTCACTAGTTTCTCTATTTTGTTGTGCTCATGTTACTTTTCTCTAAGATCATCTTTTCTTTAGTTTTGAAATCCTCATCTTTATTTGAATTTGAATTTTTACAAGTGGTTCGTGCGAGTTAAGTTCATAAAAACTAAAAGTCTCATTGTATTTTGAATCTCTCTTAATTAGAAATTATATATTATATTCCATAATGAAATTTTATTATCATATTAATTTCAATAAAACAAAATTTTATGTTATTTACCGTTATAAACATTGAGATAAATGAAAGCCATCCAATTATTGACAATTACAGACATTAATTACCTAAGTCAATGGTTTAATAAGAAAATTACGTCTTAAATATTTTAAAATACAATTTAAAAAGAAAAAACTTAAAATGATTTCAAAGATTTATCTTAATTAATTCAAAAGATTACCTCATAAAGTTCACTTCTATGTGTAGATATACATTGGGCTGGAATTGACCCAGAAATTTCGAACACCATAGCCCAATGTTTCCAGTTACACTCTGGAATTGCTATTTATACCCCCTCTTTTATTACTACCCACTTTTCATTTTTTTTAATTGATTAAATCGTCATTATAATCTCTCTTTAATTTTTTAACCGTGATTTTTATATTTTATCTTTGTTCTGTGATTTATTACATTTTAAAGGATCTCAAAATCTGATTCAAGCTTTAATTTTTTACTTACATTTTATTTATTTTAATTCAGTATATTAAAACCTAAAGATGACCAATCAAATTTATACTGAATATTAGTTATAATAAATATTTTGTAGCAATAACATAATTAAAAAAAAATCCTAATACTAACGTATTCAGAAAGATACCATCAAACCATTACAGATACAGGATCTCAGAAAATGCAGATTTTTTTATTACTAAAGGGGGTGTATTAGGAAAGTTGAAGGTTATAAATAGTAATTATCTTACACACATAAGCTTCACTGGAAGCCATTCTCAGCCCAAAACTGTACATCTCTCATAATCTATACAAGTAATGTTTACATCCTTCAAAAACAGAGACCAATGTTTACCACTCTCCTTTTAATATATTCTTTAATTCACAAAATAATATTAACTTCATTCATTATTTGAGCATCATCAATCATATGTTACTAATAAATAAATTTAATTAATGTTATCTTATTTAATAATTTCCATTTAATAGTTATTATATTTTTAATGATTTTTTATTTATTTATAATATAAGGTTCAAGAAATATTTTAGAAAAAAAAATGAACTGAAATAAAGAATTATTTTTTTAAAATATTACGTATAACTTTTTCTATTCTAAATTAATTTTGACAAAAATAAAATAAAAACAACATTCCTAAAAAATGTTATCTTGAAAAAAAATTATCATAACACAAAATTTGAGTTAATAACTATTTATATAATTTAATATCTATTATTAAATTTTATTATTGTTTATTAAAGAATTGTTAGAATTTTTATTATTATAAATTTTATTATAAAATTTAAAGGTTGTTTAAGATGGATAATTTTTATTATAAAAAATTGATCTTAAATTTAATTTGATTTTAAATACCCTCACAAAGTAGCAAAAGATAAGATATGTTCATATTTTAAGTAAAGTAACTATTCTTCCTTCTCAATTAAGATGATTCCAAAATTCCGATGCGAACCATTCTTAGTCGTTAAGTTTACAATTTCAAAAATCAAAACTTTACAATATTTTCTTCCATCCATTCAGAAGGGATCAATGACCACATGAACTCAAAATCATCTGGGTAAAAAAACTTCTTTCATTCACATTATATCACAATTATAATGTCGAAACATCAATTCAAAGTTTAAAATTTTGGTTAAGAAAGAATGGAATTTAGTAAGATAATTTTTTTAATAATATTATATTATATTAAGTACGAATAACTTTATTAATAATTGAAATTTTTGTTATTGATAAAAAAAATTTATATTTATTAAAAATAAAGTTAAATTATAATATATAAGTAAAGTGTAAACCTATTTTTTTAACTTAAATTTAATTATATTAAAGTTTAATTTACATGTTGTTGGATTTAAATTGAATTACTTGTTATTAGATTATAATTTTTTTTATATTTGAAAAAAATTAGTTTATCCAATTTAATAATTTGACTGATTTTATTGATTTTTTATCGGTTAAATTAAATATAACTTTGATTTTTCACTTTACACTAACCAAACCAAACTTTGCATGGGCCATTGTATGATTACCTCTAATTTAAACATGAATTTGGTAAAGATGATGCACTTTAGTTTCATTGACCCTCCACGTTTGGTGTGGTGAAGAGAACCTAATTAAAGATAGGATATTGGTACATTATGGCCACACGGAAAAAGTATAATTAATTAGCTACATGATTAAAACTTTAAAAGTTACCCAAATAAATTTTGTTAAATCGATCATGCACAACCATGTTGGGGTCCAACGTCCATTTCAAGTGATGGCTCTCTTCCCACCACACTTTGAATTGAAACTCTTGCATTGTTTTTATTTCAACCCCCAACAAACATAAAGCCAACCTTATCCCAACCCTCATTTCTGACATCGATGTATGCTTCTGTTTCTTCTGTTTTTTTTCGATTTAAATTTCCCTATGTCCAGACATGAACATGTCGGTTGATATCACGAGGTGTTCATATCAATGCATGGCTGTTTTCTCTTCAGTTTTTCACATTTTGTTCTTTCCAAATCCATGGTCCTTGGCTTTGAGGATGAGTCCTTTTTCTCAGGCAAGACAGATAGGTTGATAAGGCCATCAGGGACAGATCCAACAACACATAAGATTATGCATGGACTCACCAACACCAAAGGAATATTTTATCTACTAGGGATTATGCTACCATCTGATTTAGCTCTTAGGGTTTCAATTTCTGTTTATATGTTCCAACAATTTTTGATTAAAAAAGTTTATTTTTTAAGTTAGCATAAGATAATCTAGGTTAGGAAAAATTACGTTTTTATTTTCTTTAAGATTATACTAAATAATATACATACCCCTTTAGTTTTAAAATAGATACTTATCTTCCTTGATTTGAGCTCAATATTTCAACCCAATCTCAAAGAAACTGAAACATCTTCCATAGAAAGTTGAACACAAAAATATTTAATTTTGGGTGATAAGAAGTATCATTAACTTTGACAAAATTATGTGATTTGTGGGCTCCTCAATCTTGGAAAGGAGAAGACTTCTTCTCTTCGTGCTGAAATTCATTGATACTTCACTGTGCTAAGGATTCTCATGCGGACATATCTTTGGTGTTACATTTGTTTAAATTTGTTGGGAAATTTCATGTTAATTTAAAAATAAAGTTGAATTATGATATATAAGTGAGGTGTAAATCTCACTTTCTGAACTGGTTTTAGAGATAAGTTAAGTTCATAATTACTTTTTACATGATATCGGAACCAAATTTCTCGACGTGAAGAGAAGATACTATGATATATAAGCGAGGTGTAAACCTCACCTTCTGAATTAATTTTGGGAAAATTAAGCTTATAATCACTTTTTACATTATATCAGGGTCAAATTCCTCGATGTAAAAAGATAAATCTCACTTTCTGAATCGGTTTTGGGATGAGTTAAGTTCATAATAACTTTTTTTAAGTAACAATATACTCATATTTTTTCGAACATGAGTTTATATCATACTTTGGATTGAAACTTTGCTTTGAAAACTTTGATAAAGTGAAACTAAACTTTCTTTGATTCTGAAAAAATTCCACGTTAACTTGTTCCAAGGTAATAAATGGGCAGCATGCAATGGTAATGTATGAAGCTATTAAATATATTGTTTGAAGAGTCTTCATCATAACCAGAAATAACTTTTTTCATGTGTTGATTGTGCAGAAGAATGGAGTGCGAAAGCAATAGGGAATTTTTACCCCGAAAACTTGTGATATCATTTAACCAAATAGGACCCTCAATTGAATAATTTGAGTTGAAAAAAATGACCCCTTAACTTTTATGTCACACTTCATTGAAGATGGCCCATAAGTATCCCTTTCAATGGGAGGAGGCTATCATCACCTTTGGAGCCTCTATCCTCTTAGAGACAAACTTTAATCATCCACGCAAGCCAAAGGGCCCAACCTTATAAACAAGGCGTTAATCGAATTAATTGTAATAATTGTTGGGTCAACCACCCTAATTACAACATAGGTTTCACATGTCTGTCGTCAAGTTCTGCTACGCTATATAGGTCTTCTTTTTTAAGACACCCTACCACCCAAAACACTCATATTCGTCCCTAATGGAAAGAAGGGATTGGCCATTATAGTTATAATGTTGTGATTAGTCAACAATGAAACAAAATAGCATTTTGTGCCAAATTTATAAAGTTCCACAACAGAAATTGCCATGCACATAATTATTGTGTCTTTTTCCTCAAAACCAATACAATCAATCATACCCCATCATATCATTACATATTCCTCACAAAAGATGGTCTTGGAAATGATTGCCATATTCGTAAAACCCTTTTCTAAATTGCACTGTTTAATATTCCAATCCCCTTGCTTTTTCGTTTTGTTTATGCATCTAATCTTGCCACTCTTTGTGATCACTGAATCTGATTCTTTCAAGCATTGTCTATCCATAGAAACGATTCAACAACCAATTTAGAAATTTCTCCTTGCTTTAGAGACATATGTGAGCACTCAATCACTCTCGTTTCTTTGTACCTCTTTTCTTGTTTATGAAAAATGGTTGTACTAACTTTTTCCTCAAAGAAATATGGTTGCAAAATAGGGCATTATTACCCCCCATAAAAGCAAAGTTCCCAAACATTAAATCTTTTTTTTGGCTTACTACACAATGTTCAGCTTCATGTGTCAAATAATTTGCTTGCCTCTAAATGTCTCCATTCCCTACTTATCCTTCAATCAAACGCTATTTTTTCCCTGTTGGTCCCCATTAAGCCTATCAACCCGTGAGCCTGTGGTCCCATGGCTAAGTCGATTCAAATGTGGATTCATTGAAGTAAGCAATCCACTTCAACCATCAATAAATCAAATGTAGTAGGAATTGCCCAAAATACATCCAATCAATATCCCCTGTCTCACCACAAGTAAAAATAATTATTCAAATCTACATCACCTATTTTAGGGACTACCCTAAAGATTTATCCATCCAGAAATTCTAGGGACTTGCCCCCCACTTGTTGATAGAACTTACATAAACTAGACAGTTTAGTTTGCATAAGAACAAAAACTACACTAATTGAAATTATGCAGAGGCAATTTATTTCAGGGGACTATCTAATATTTATCATCCATTAGAAAATTGAAGTGAGATCAATTCGAGTGTACAAGAAGAGAAACTGATAATTCACATTATGCTGTGGCAATATATTACAATCAGAAACATGAAGGGCATGTTCCACAACTTTTTACTCCACCCCATTTTTTTCATCTATCCCCCACAATCCTATTTTCATCACTCCACTTAATTATACCAGAATAAACCATAGATGCCTATCTACCTATCTATCTCAGTTGTGACGGTGATGGACACACTCAGCTGGTGTGACTGGGAACCTAGCAGTGTCAGAGCAATAATCATAGAAGATGTGTCTCGCCCTAACCCACATAAGCTGGTGGCTCTGGTGCAAATTGAGTTCGGCCAAATTTGGTTCATCCCACCAATACTTCTTACCCTCACTGCTGGTACACTTTTTAGTGCTATCCATTGCAGCCACTGACACGGGACATTCACAAGCATTGATTTCAAAGTTCTTGTAGGTGGCAAAGAAGGGTGCGTGGCTCCAATCCGTCTTCACACGACCACCCTGCGTGGCCCAATCATCTGCATTCCATATAGAACTGTACACACCCATGGGTTGGTCTTTGGGGAAAGGAATTCCCTTGTGCTCCATGTTTGTGTGCACCCTTATTGGCGTTTCATCCACCAAAAACCTGATCATGTGAAAAACATGTAGAAAATTAATTTAACCAAAGAATGTTACAGTTTTGGTTTACCAAATCAATTGGGTAAGTTTGATTAGATTTATACTTGTAAGTTACACATGCAAAATTAAAGATGCACATGGTAACATATGTACGTACATATTCTGCTATGACACATGAATTGTCCAAGATTCCTTTATCCTTTTTCCATGGGATTGTTTTTGTGCAACCCCCAATGGGTACAGAGTGAAAAGAAGTCTATGATGGCTCAACCACCGTGGGGGAAAAGCACGCAATTTCAAGTTGTCTTTTTACAGCTTTATCCAGACCCTTTGTGAAGCATTATTCCCTCTCTCTAGTCAATTTTTTTATAATGAACTTTAACAGTTGTTATAATTACATACCACAGTAAAGTTACATTTAAGATTTCAACTTTTATGCAATATATAACAATTAAGAAGGGAATGGGTGCTTACACAACTTGACGTTGATTCCAGAAGATAGAATATGAGTGGAAATCCTTGGTGGGGTCGAACCAAAGGTTAAGCCTCTGTTCCCTGTTGCCCACTCCGTTCACATACACGTTTGTTTGGACTGAGTATGGTTCCCCTGTGGTGTTGCCTAGAAACTCAAAATCAAACTCGTTGTGGTTTGGACCCTCCGATGACATCTACGTCACATCAATTAATCACCGTGTCAGACTCATATAGATTCCGCAATAATGAGAAAAAAAAAGAAGTAAAAGTCAATTCAACCACAGAATATCTCGATCACAAAGACTATTATTAGGTTGATCGTGGTGAAAATAAAGTTCCCCCAGCATAATTTAACCAAGCATTGGTTCTTGGATTGCATAGTCGGGGACAAAAGTAATGAATGC
This sequence comes from Macrotyloma uniflorum, assembly GCA_016859785.1. Lineage (NCBI taxonomy): Eukaryota > Viridiplantae > Streptophyta > Magnoliopsida > Fabales > Fabaceae > Macrotyloma > Macrotyloma uniflorum. The sequence continues at coordinate 1,576,902 of BDMB01000029.1, forward strand.
GAATATTTATTGGATGGAAAGTAAATCACGAGAGTAAACGGTAGTAGGTAGCTGCCACTAATAGGTGAGTTATTAGTATTTCCATGGCTTCGGAACACAAAAATTGTTTGAACGTAGGAAAAGTTGTTTACATTGATTTAAATTGTATGCATTGATTGAGGTACCAGAGGTAGATCATCTCCATAGATGACTCATGAGTGCAGAGTTAACGCCACATAGATAAGCTAGTAGTACTGATAATTAATTGATGTTTGTTGCAATAAGTTAAGACTAATAATCAAAATGTCATGACAAGAAAATTCATATATGACTATCTGAGTAAAAATAATTTTGTTAACTTACATAGAAAGCAGTAACAGTCCCAGCAGAGTCACCTTCCACCAGCTTAAGCTGGATAGTCACTTTCCCAAACATATACTTGCTTTTGGATCCAAAACCAGCCCCTGAAAACGTCCCACTCAATATTAATGACACAAAACAGATAATTTTTCTCAACAAGGGAACACAATAATGTCATTATTAGATTGTTTAATAAGGGGTTCAACTAGTCAAGGATCATGACTAAATACTAACAAAGACAACGTTTGAGGATGTTAAAGGAAAGAAAAAAAACTGGGTTTTACCGGAATAATTGTCAAGTTTGAGTTTGAGGAGATCTCCTTCATGAACGAAGTGATCAAAAGCCCAACTTGGTTGGAAAAGTTGATCAAAGTTGGAGGTGGAAGGCAGAGCATTAGCCACCCCCACAACCAACAAAAGACCTACAAACAATCCTAAGGATCGAAACATCCTTAAAAGGGAACAGAAGAGTATGGGGAGAGCAGAGTGAAGGTTCTAAAAACGCTGAGTGAGAATAGAGTGGGAAGGATGGAGGGTTTTATAGCGAAAATGTGTTTGAAAGTGGCTTGCGAGATAAGCTCTTGTTGCATTCCCAACGTACACATCATGGAGAGTGTGCCACATCAGCTTGCCAGGGTGGATTTCAAATACCAAGAAAAAGACACAAAGATGATGTGGTGCATGGCAAATGGTGCCGTTACTATGCCAAGTAACAGCTGGCAAAAGCTGTTCACTCTTGAAGCTCCACTGGGCACCCACTATACACTGTCACAACATTTTCTTTAATCAAATTCATAAACACTACCACGATGATGTAGTAACTATCATCTTACTGCAACATTGTTTACTAGACACAATTAGTAAGAAATGAAAGTAATGAGAAAGATTTGAATTGACTAAAGAAGAGAGGAAGATGAGAAATGGGAGTGTATTAATTTATCATAAATGGCCTAGAGAGTAGAGAGTATGGATTGATGGTACAGAGGGGATGGATATGGAAAAAATGGTGCAGTGCAATAAAATGATGTGGTTTTGTTTGATGGATAAAGAAGGTGATGGTGGCGATCCAGCTGTCATTGGTAGTACAAGTTTGAAAAGCTCTGCCATGCACCATTGCTACCTTCTTCTTCGACAATTCATGGCAGCATCGCAAGCATAGCTAGTACACAACACTCGCTTTGTTATAACAAAATATGCGTGTCTTACAATCTTGGGGCATCCCTTGTCCCAACTTTCGAGTTGATCAAATTCTCATGCAGGACATTTTAGAATGCATATCTATTATCTTCATTTAACAGATAATAACATCACATTCTTTTCTTTTTTTCATTGTTATTATAAATGAATGTGGAGATTTTACAGAAAAAACAAAAAGGAAAAACGTGGTAGTTAAAAATTTACATACGCAGAGGTTGTGGTTTTCACGATGTTTTGTTTGTGTGTGGATGTTGCAACTGCTGACGGCTTTTCCAGCTGGAGTGTACGAAAAGCGCACTTACTCGAAGGTCCCCCTTTGGTAAGTTTTTTTAATTTATATGTTCCAATAATTCGTAATTTAAAATCATGATATTCTCATAAACTCGAATAACGATAATAATATTCGTTCCTCAATTCCCTCCCAATTACCTATACATTTAATAGTAAATTATTCGTGCAAATTAGGTTCGCATTATTATTTTTAAAATAATTATTTTTTTAATTTAATCTTTATTAAATATATACTGTTGTTCCATTCTTCTCTTTTAACACATGTTTTAGATTTTGCAATCAGATTTGTGTAATGTAAACACGTGACAAGAGTGAGGAGACAAACGGATAGAGCTTATATGGTGGTCCAATTTAATTTTAGACTTTTCAAAAAAAAATGATTAGGGTATTTTTAGTTTTCAGATACAAAACCCTTTGATATCTAAGTAATTAAAATAACATGTTTCACTATTCCACATTAAAATCCACTTTATTTTAATAAAAAAAACAATATAAAATAATGTGTATAAATTTATATGAATATGAGTATAAAAGGATAATTATTGTGTTGAAAAATGTAACATCGGGGATGGGGAAGTGCGATTGGCACAGACTGGAGATTGCAGAAAATCCATACTTTCTCTCAATTTTATAATCCAAAATACTGTCTCCCTTACCCCAACCCATCTTCATTATTCAACTTAGAACCTCACATTTTTTAGTTTTTTTTATTTCTTTTTTTAATTTTGATTTTGTTTCTCCTTTCTGGTTCTTCTATACTAGCAGATATGGATCCACGTGACTCCATATTCCATTTGAAAAGTATCTATAAAAAGTATCTATAAAAAATATCGATATTTTTAAAAGCATTTATAAATAGTAATAATATATAACTCAGTTTATTAGTATGTGCTTTTGCTGAGGAGTGTACAATAATTGTACGGGTCGTTGATGCAATTTTTCGTAATGAGTTGTGCAAATCCAGAAACCAAAACGTTCACTTTAATGTTACTATTGTCTTGCAAAAGTTTCAGTCCCTTGTAAAAAAAACTCTGCAATCTGCCCAACATAAATATCAATTCAATTCAATTCACCATTCACCACTTCCATTTCCAATACACATCACTTTTTACGTTATTTCAAATAGCTCTGTCAAAAATATCATAGTTTTGTACCACTCTATTATCATAAAGTGCTTAAACTAAGACAAGCTTATATAAGCATTGTATAAGCTCAAGATTCTATTTCTGCATACCCCAATGACATGATTTTGTGTATTTGAAGCTCAAAATGTAACCTTTTGAAAACAAAGCAATTGCAAATCATTTACAAATTTGAGACATGAGATATGAGATGAGTGTTATTACCCAATGGGGTGTTTTCAGTTTTCACCATGAGTGAATGCGAATCCAATGTGGCATTGATGGTTTCTTGTAGCATATGAGTGTTGGTTTGTGAAAGTGTGAATGTGTGATGTAGAGAAGAGAAGAAGAAGGCAATGAATGCAAAAAATTTGCAAAATTGTGTGAGATGTGAGTAAGGGACCCACTTTTAATTTTACTTGTGGGAATAGGTTTCCCTTTTTCAGTATTCACTGCTGTACTGTGATGTACTGTACTGTTGTACTGTCTTCCCTCCATCACGCCAGCACTGCATAATATCAGTTGGTTTCTTCTGCAGAAGATTATCAGACCTTCAACTCAATGCCATCATTTTTTTACTTTCGTATTTTTGGCCTTATTACTACTATCTAAACGTGTAAAATAAGTTTAAATTCCTATGTTTTACTGTGAAAAGTGTAGGATTTTTTTTATTTGAGTTACTATTATATGTTATTAACATCAGTTATCTTTACATGCATTAGTGTCTTTCTTTTCAGATATTTTTTTTAATCTAAAATTCAAATTCAAAATCTTACATCACAATTTTGGTTGAATGAATGATATAATTCAAATTTATATGTTCAGAAGATATCTTTTGTCTATTCATCGTGTTAGAATTAAATTTATTTCTAAATATTGTTATTATTTCTCTTGTTTATATTAAATGTATTTCATATTTTATGGTTTTTATTTAGAAGACTCGATTACTTAATTATTAATATTAAGAAAATTGAAAATTTAATTAACAACGATAAACTTGTCTATATTTTTTTTTTTTTCAGAATTAACATTATCATTAATACTCTTCTTTTCTATATATTTTTAAATACAATTACTGATTGATATTATTTAAGGTTATTTTAGTTTAAAAGAACTTGGGTGTTTAAACATTATGGATTGAATTTTATAAAAATAATTACTACTTTTAATTTGAATTGTATGTTTATAAAATGAAAGAATAATTACATAATATATTTTAGAAATGGTATAATTCTTAATTAATTAATTAATATACAATAATATTTATATTAGTCGATTCAATATTAATGATATAATTTAATGAGTCTATTAGATTCTTAATAAAAAAAATTATATATGTCTCATGCCAGATTTTGAGAAGGAAATGATGAAGAAAGTGGATGCAACTTTTGAATTCTTTATATATTTCAAGAAGTTTGTGATCATTTGTGTGACTTTTAATGAGATCTCGGAATTGAAAAAAAGAAAGTGAGATATTTCCAAAGATGGTGAAGATAAAATGCAAGAAAATTAAAGTAAGGAAAATAATATTGTAATAGAACATCCTAAAACTTAGAAAAGTTAAGGGTAGTTGATGTTAAAGATGTTTAAGTAAAAAAGAATCGAAAATAAGATGATTCACTAAGGACTTGATGAAGATTATTGATTAATTAGTGGCACTATGAATCTAAATAAGATCTTAAACTATCACGGGCATTCACATGACAGACTCTAACTTTGGCTTTAAGTCAAAGAAGAAGTCAGAAGAAATTGTTCTATGGCTAGACATGTAATATCAAAAGAAGAAATAATGTTGTGAGATAATAAGTTGTTAAAAGATTGATCTAGAAACACTAAACATGAAGAACATAATTGTGTATAAAAGATGATGAAAATATGTTTAAAAGAAAGAAATAAATTTAAATGTATTTATTTAACTTGTCACTCATCATATGCAAACAAATACTGGAGCCAAATCAATCACTATCATCAGTCACGGACACATATAAATGGCAATTCAGAAGGAAATGGTCAATTAAGATTTTTGGCTCTTCCTACTTGCTCCATTGTCTTTTTTCTTCAATGCTCAACCACATAGAAATCTTAGTACTCTCCATGCACTAAAATGTATGATAAAACTCGTGGCTGATCAGTAAATAAATAAAAATATATTAATGCATATACATTTACTCTTGAATGGGTGCTCATGATTATGATCTATTGATTAGATTAATCCACCGTAACTTAAAAAGAAAAAAATGATTTTACGAGTGTTTATGCTGTATAAGAATAAGGAAATCATATAAATTAAAAATGAGATCGAATTATAGTATATAAATAAGGTAGGTGTAAACTTCATTTTCTAAACTAGTTTTAAAGATAAGGTAGACATCATAATCATTTTTTACATGATATCAGAGTCAACTTTTAATAGATTATGATCTCTTTTTATATGGTTTGAGAAACATCTTATCCTTATTAAAAAATAGAAAAGACAGATGTGTAAAGATAATATGTAACTCTTAATATTCTCAATATGGGTAATGTATATATACAAGGTGATAAGTAATAGAAAAAATAAAATATCTAGAAGCTTTTGATCTTATTGAATTAAAGATTGAATTTCTTCTGTTTTACTTATCCTTACTTATTAAGGAACCGAGAAAAATGTTGAATATTATCGTGTGTTATTAATAATTCTTTCTTTTTTTAAACTAAATAACCTTTCAATTTTATTTTCATATTTTTCTTAAATAAAATAATTAATTTTTGTACTTTATTTTTGTATATTTCTCTTTTCTTTCTTTTCTTACCTGTCCATTGTCATTGCATTCATCTTCTTCCTTCTATCAAGCTTGTTAATGTTGTTTTGAAATCAAAAATAGTTTTTGCAAGTAAAATGTATGTACATTCTTAAAGTTGTTAATGTTTGCAATGTCACATTTGAACTTGATTGAAACAAAGTTTATGATGACATAAATTTTAATTCATTCACAAATATTAAATTTGGTAATTTATGTTAAGAGAAACTTAGTTTGATTCACAATTCTACGTTGAGTTTCATTTGTAGAGAAGTTAATCAAATTACTCATAATTTTGCAAGAGCATCTAAAGATTATATTAGTCTATATAAAATAGGAAAATGGGCCAACCTTTGTTTTTGAAGGTAAGCCTACATTCCAAAGTTAATGGACTCTACGGAGCTTAATGGGCCTTTTAGTATGAAAATAACTTTACGATCTGAAGAATTTTTCAATGTCACGTCAATCGAAGCCCAAATGGGTCAGTCGTGATTATAGCAAACAAGTCGTTGAATTTCGAGGTCTTTAAAAACTAGTTAGCTGAGAGTTAAGAAATTAGTTAGTAATTTAAAATTAGTAGTTGAAAATTATTTAATTAGCTTATTGAATTATTTATATTTAAAAAAAAACAATTTTAAAGGGACTAATGAAAATAAAATGACAAAATAGGAATGTTTATATGATATTTTTTTTATATGAATATCAATCAATTGATTGATGTACATATGTTTTTGAATAAGATATGTTTTTGAATAAGTATATTTTAGTTTTTTTTTTTTTTGAATTGTAATAATTTTTAACTAAATATAACTTGTTTTAATCATATTTTTAGTGTTAATATTTTTTTTTTGTATTTTACATTTCTATTATTAATCTTATAATATATTATTATATTTAAAATATTTAAATTAATTTTAAAATAAAGTTAACATTAGATAGACATAGATTGTGTTATTTTGGTTTGTATTTTAACATTTTTTATTTTTAAAATATGAAGTATGTTTGAAAGAATTTCTTCATAATCACTTATAAAATAGAAAGATAAGAAGAAAAAAATGAAATATTTTTTTACATAAACTAAAATTAATTTATTCATAAATTAAAAAAATATATAATTCAAATGAGTGAATTAATTTAAAGAGAGCATTTTTTTTGAAAACGAAAATTTCTATTTATACAAAATCTGAGACTGTTTTTAGAAGAAATAAATTGCTTATCGCTATATATATATATATATATATATATATATATAATCATACCATATAATATAAGTATAGTTTTACAAAATACTTTAGTATAAATTATCATATATAGTAAGATTGTTTATTTTGTAATAATTACGTTAGAAATAATATTTAAGATGATAATTTTTAATTATTAATGACAAGAAAATAATTATAGTAATAATTATTCAGCAGGAAAAATTATACCTACCTTGTTTTAAGTTATTAACTATTTATAATTAATGGTTGACTTTAGGTGTGAAAGATTATTCATACAACAACTTTATGAATGGATTATTATAATGTAACAACTTAACGAAATCTGAAAATTTGAAAACATTTTGTGTCATGAGTAATTAAGTGTACAAAATCATTGATACATGTAATCAAATCAACTTTATGAATTGATTAAGACAAGTGCATTAATCCCATAATGCAATTTATATGTGTAAAGCAATAGAAAATAAATTAATTATTACTACCAGTTCAAAATCATCATCATCATCTTTTCTTATCTTGTTTCTTTCTAAACCTAAAAATGGTAAAAATCATTAGTTTAATTTAAGATGACATGGAAAGGAACAAAGTGCTACACTAATTATCCTCTTTTTCTCATGTTTCATCTTTTTTTATTACCATTATACTAATAATATAACTCAACTATGATATCTTTATTTTCAATTTCACTTTAAATATTTAAACATATATGAGATGAGTAGTATAATACACACTATATCAAATATAATAATTGAAGGTGAAAAATGTAAACATGGAAGTCAATTTCATTTATAGGTTGAACATTTACAAGTTGGGTTGAGTTTTTAAGTAAAAGTTGGTTCGGAAGGTGCAAAATTAATTTGACCTAAAATTCACAAAATTCCCAGCACTCCCAAACTCATATTATCCACAAAAATATAATTCAATAGGTAGAGGCTCATTAATTAAATTTCGCTTAACAAAAATCCCGGTCCAGTATTGTAAAATATTAAATGTAATATGTGGTATTTTATTATAAAAATAATTCATATTGAAAATATATTTTGTGGTGTCTATACTTGTTATTATAAAAATAATAATTTTTTATTTTCAATAAATTATTTTTATACTAAAAAACAAATATTAATTTAAAGAAATTAAATATACTACAAAAATAAACTCTTAAAGAGGACCTAAATTTTGAAAAGCTAAATCGTCGTTTTAACCTAAAATTTCGGCCAAGTAGAATACAACCATATATTTAATTCTTTAGAAAACGAAATTTTTTATTTATTTTTCACATACCCTTTCCTTCTCTATTCAAATGTATAATATTATTTGATAAAAAAAAAAACTTTTGAGAAGATTTCTCAATATTAGAATAAATTACTTATTTTTTTAATATTTAGAAATAGTTATTTATAAATATCTTTTGATAACAAAGTTTGTAAAGAGTACAAATAATAAATAATTGTTGTTTGGACAATAATTCAAAATAGTGGATGTTATTATATGTTGTGTGGTTGATAAGATATTTGACGAATATACCTACACACATCTTATCATTGTGTCAGGGATTTGGTATACAACCCTATAACACAAATAAACTAATACTTCTCAATTAAAAATTAATGGGACACATTTGGTATACAACCTATAACACAAATAATCTAACAATTCTGCTTTAAATTATTATATTTATTATTATAATTTTAATTAAAATTTTCAAAATTAATTAAATAAATATATAGTACTTCTAATTTATTTTTCCTGATAATTTAAATAAAATAAATATAAAAAAATTCATCTAGTAATAAAAAAAATATCATAATTAATTTAAATTTGACTTGAATATAAATATCGAATAACATATAAATCTATTTTAAATGATGATTATTTTTTCCAGGTAAATTTTTAAATTAGAGAAAAACTTTAATATTATTCAATTTGTAAATAATATATTCATAAAGAAGATAATAATTTTTCAGAAAAGGGACTTCTCTTCTTTAAAAAAAAAAAACAAATTTACTTAAAAACTAATTTTAATTACAATAAATTTTAACTATAGAACCTCTTCAAAGTGAATTTATCATTTAGTTTTTAAACTACTTTTTTTTTATCATTTCCACATCAAATTTAAAAGCTTTTTTAGTCTTTTACTTCAGCATAGAATTTATAAGAACTTAAATTACTCTTTCATTGCTTAGACTCTCTCTCTCTCTCTCTCTCTTATTTCAGCAACATTGCACACAATGATCATAAATTAACAAAATTATAGTGAAAATATTTAAATTAAAATAGACTTTCTTCAATTTATGTCCATGCCAGTAAGGATGCAGATTCAATATCTGGATTGTCTGATATCATCAAGTTTATATGTGGATCCAATTTCAAAGTGGAAGTTGCATGCTGTCTAAAACATGGCCTCAAATATTGTATATTATTTTTATTTCTTTTCAAAATTTAAAATGGTTGTATTTTTTTTTCAAAATTAAAATTTAATAATGGTATTAAAAAATTTCACTATAATTCAATGTTTATGGTAATTTTCCAAAACTTAATTTATATTAATTATTTTTCAAAATTACATCTAAAATTATTTCTAATAATTTGGTGTATAAAATTTTTGTAAAAATAATTATTTTCCCAGTGTATATGAAAATTAAATTTCTTTATGGCTTTTCATGGATTCTGTGGTGAAGATAATTTCATTGAAATCACATTAACTTGAGATCACCATTGAAAAAAAAAGGAAACTGCACCAAAAGAATTGTGATCACGAATATGGTAAGTGCTCCTAATAAAATATTCTTTTAATACTTCTAGAGTGAATCTGGTATCATTTTTTTTAATCCAAAATCATGATTTTTGAAAGTTATGATTATTGTGAAAGATTATAAATTATTTTTGATTAGTTAAAAAAATATTCTGAATATATTTATATATAATTTTTATAAAAATCAAAGAGTGATATAATTATTAAAATATTTAATTTATTATTATATTAAATGATTTAATAAGAGTAACATGGGTAGAGATGACAAACTGAATGAATCCGACAAATTTTATTTTGAATTATAACAGGTCAAATAAAAAAATTAATTTATTTTGATCCATTAAGAATATATAATTCATTTAATAAAAATATAATCCAATTCATTCACAACCAAATTTTTATTTATGAAATATCTAATCTATCCATAAAAATGATATTTAAAAAAAAATGTATTTTTGAAAAAAGAATCAAAATTAAATATATATTTTTGAAATTTTTTCCACAGATAAATTTAAGAAAAAATTATTAGATTAATTTTGATTCGTAAGCATTGAACTCATTTAGTTGTTAGAAATAATTGATGATTAATCATCCATTTAACATGATTTAATTAATCTTTTTATATTTTAATAATTTGAATGAATGTAGTGGTAGATGAACCTAATCGACAAATTGATTATTTTTCTGTACAATCACTCCGGCATGAAATATTGTTGGAAAAAGACTTGACCAAAACTAATATTTAGAAAATAATGTTATGTTTTTAAAAGAAAAACTTAATAAAATTAAAATCCTTCCTTTTTACTGCACGTTCGAGTAGTTAAACAACCAACTTCTGACATCTTGTCTTGTCTGTCACATGTTTCTCAATTGATCCTTCATTACACGTGTTAGTTATGACAAATTAACCTAGGAAACCATAAAGAAGATCATTTCATTAGATTGCAATTTTAGTGGATTAGCATGCCGTATAAAAAAATACCCAACACATTAAACGTGACCAAATTATTCATTATTATACACCTGCAGTGCCTCTCTCTTTCTCTATGTATATATATATATATACAAATGAGATCACCCCAACATCAAAGCAAGTTTCAATATTCGCAGTTGCAAGCATAAGCCAACCTCGTAAAAAATGACCCTTGTCAACTCATCGTTGCTCAATTCCTCTTTCATTTCACATGTAACTTTTGCCAAATCTCAGAACCCAGTAGCTCCAAATCTTCTCCACCGTAGAGTAATCCTCCCTCGATGCAACGCGACCACCACGAACGTTAACGTTTCTGAAAGAAAATCAGCCAACTACCAACCAAACCTCTGGAATTACGATTTTCTGCAGTCCTTGAAGCATGCCTACCCGGTAATGAATTCAAGCATCATATTTATACAAAGTGCCTCAATTAGAAACTTTTTTTTTTTTTTTAATTATTTACACGTTTTTTAAATTTATAGGATGTAAGATATGAGGACAGGGCCAAAGAGCTGCTAGAGGATGTGAGGAGAATGATAAAGGATGAAAATTCAGATGTATGGCTCAAACTTGAACTCATCAACGATGTGAAACGCTTGGGTCTGAGTTACCATTTTGACGAGGAGATAGGAGAAGCCCTTCTTAGGTGTCACTCTTCTGCAAGATTTGGTGGCCCAATCGTTGACAGAAGCTTGCATGAAACTGCTTTGAGCTTCAGGCTTCTGAGAGAATATGGCTATGATGTCACAGCAGGTATAACGAACATTATAGCTTTTTTATCATTATAGGCAAAATAAGTATTATTGATTGAATACTAATATAGCACAAGAAGGAACATAAATAAGGAAACAAAAAAGAGCAGAGATAAAAGAATTATAAGGCTGCAGCACAATCCCAAAAATGACACCCAGAACAGTAGACATCACAACTTTAGAATAGACCAGGTAATGAATAGTACGTAGACCAGTAGGCCTTAACATTATAAACATTTTCTATCTGAACTCTCCACTATATGGTCATGTGGAGTTGGGAACCATCTAGTATAGTGCCTTCTTCAGTCACTGCCAACCAACTACGGACACTCAAAATGACAGCCTCACTGATATATAAATAACAGACTCATTTAAAATAATAAGTAACAACAATCATTAATAGATAAATAAATAATTTATATTAATATATATATATATATAAACTTTATATTTTCAATTCCTTATTACTATTTTCAATATATATTTATAAGTTTGATTAGAATATAAAAATTATAAAAATAATTATACTGGCATTCCATGGTATATTTTATATTATATGTAATTTAATATTATATTAAAAATAAATTTTAAATCTAATTTATTTTTATAAAATTAATTGATCAGATAAAATTTATATTAACATACTACGTTATCTTCATTATGCAGATATATTTGAGAGGTTTAGAGACCAAAATGGTCATTTCAAGGCAATCCTTATGAGTGATGTGAAGGGAATGTTGAGTCTCTACGAGGCATCCTTTCTTGGTTACGAAGGAGAAGGGATCTTGGATGAGGCCAAGGCCTTCACTAGCTTCCATCTTAGGGGTGCCCTCAATAAGGGTAGAAGTAGTAACATGCTCTTAGAAGAAGTGAGTCATGCATTGGAGCTTCCACTGCATTACAGAATCCAAAGGCTTGAAGCCAGGTGGTATATTGAATCTTATGCTAAAAGAAGAGACTCAAACCGTGTGCTGCTTGAAGCAGCAAAACTCGATTTCAATATTGTGCAGTCAACACTGCAAAAAGATCTCCAAGAAATGTCAAGGTGAGTTTGTTAAACGATCAAATCCTATTATTGTGCTGAAAAACACTATATATGTCTATTCAAATCCTATCAAACACATAGATCCAAGTGGAAAAAATATACCTCATCATTTTGTCATTCTCCCCTTAAACTGTTTTGGTTTTTACAACATTAATTAAAGCTCCACGTTTATAAATTTTGTAACCATTATACTTTCACCATAGAAAGAAAAAGACAAACAAAAAGTGGGGGAGAAAGAAAAAGAAAACTTTATCACAACTTATTTAATTAAATAGAAAGAAAGAAATAAAGGAAATAACATTTTCTGTGATTCTTCTTCATGTTTTTTCTATTACATCTTATTTGGATATACCTTATTTTTCTTTCTTTTTTTCTTCTCTCTTTACATTGTAATGAAGGTGGTGGAAGGGAATGGGACTGGCCTCAAAGTTAAGCTTCAGCCGAGACAGGCTTATGGAATGCTTCTTTTGGACTGTTGGAATGGTCTTTGAGCCTCAGTTCAGTGATCTCCGGAAAGGTTTAACCAAAGTTACTTCCTTAATAACTACAATCGATGACGTTTATGACGTGTATGGCACCTTAGATGAATTAGAACTTTTCACAGCAGCTGTAGAAAGGTAACTTAATTAATTTGTTTGAACTTCAATTACGAGTAAATAAACCGCTGAAATTATTAATCAGTGCACTAATCAAAAAAAGTTTTTATTGTTTCAGTTGGGATGTTAAAGCAGTTCAAGTTCTCCCAGATTACATGAAGATATGTTTTCTAGCACTGTACAACACTGTCAATGAATTTGCCTATGATGCACTTAAAGAACAAGGACAAGATATTCTTCCCTACCTCACCAAAGCAGTATGTTAATTCATAAACTATAGCAATTATTTCATAAATTATATATACAAAAGTGCAATATTTAGTTTATTTTTGTTTTTGAATTGAATTATGCAGTGGTCTGATATGTTGAAAGCATTCCTACAAGAAGCCAAATGGAGTCGCGACAAACACGTGCCAAGATTGAACGATTACCTCAATAATGCTTGGGTCTCAGTCTCAGGGGTAGTAATACTGACCCATGTCTATTTCTTGCTAAACCACAGCATAACAAAGGAGGCACTTTTGTCCTTGGATAGTTACCACTCCCTGTTACAGAGACCATCCATTATTTTTAGACTTTGCAATGATTTGGGTACTTCAAAGGTAATTTGGATAACCATAAGATGATCATGTTAATTTTCATCCTTATATATTTTACAAAAATCCACAATTTTAATCCTTTAATTTATAATTTTACAGGCAGAGTTAGAGAGAGGTGAAGCAGCGAGCTCCATTGTATGTCACATGCGAGAAAGTGGTGCTAGTGAAGAGGGTGCTTACATATACATCCATAGTTTACTTAGTGAAACGTGGAAGAAGATGAACAAAGATCGAGTGTCAGAGTCTTCTTTCCCAAAAGCTTTCGTAGAAACAGCTATAAACCTTGGAAGAATTTCTCAGTGCACATACCAATATGGAGATGCGCATGGAGCCCCGGATTCAACGGCCATGAGTCGTATACGATCCTTGATAATTGAACCCATCGCACTTTATGACATGGAAACAATTCAACAATTCAACTAGTTTGTTTGTTATCTTTGCATATAAATATCCTATGTTTCTTTTATCGTCTCTTATTGTTGTTATTTTGTAAAAATTAAGAGATCTAATAAATTTTCTTAATTTTAATAATATATTTATACTGTTTTGATGATTTTGCACTGAACCTCCTCGTCTACCTAGTACTTTATACTTTATATTTATGTTTTATTTATTTATTTATTAATATAATGAAGCAGGATATTCATAACTGAAACCTTAAATTTTAAAATCGTAAATCGATTAAAATTGTAAGTTTTTTTATTATTTTAGATTTTTATTTTTTAGAACCACGCACTTCGATTTAATTTGCAATTTAATATTTCAAAACCAAACCGTAATTATTAAATAATATTATATGTATTTAAGAAAATCTATTATTGTATGTTATAACTTTCATTTTATTAGACGCATTTTAGGGTTCCTTATTTAAAATTCTCTTATTCTAATTTCATTACCTCATCATTAACTCTTATTGAAATCCATCTTCATCTTCACCATACCATTTCACCTTCTATCTAATAATTTTTTTTATCCCAAACAGTAATTTTTTATTTTTTATTTCATTCACTCATTAATACGTTTCCCTATAATGTTATATTTTTATTAGTTTATTATTTAAAAAGATAAAAATAGTCAATTATTAATAAAAAAAAAATCACAAAAACCGATCCAAACCAAACCACTAAAATTGGTTTGGATTGGTTTAAATTTTTTTTTTATTTCAAACTGAACAAAACCGAATCATAGGTAATTTTTATATTTAGTTCGAATATATTTTAACAAAAAAATCGAACCAAAAGACACTACGAATATCCTTATCATGAAGTAATCGTTGTGTTATAAAAAAAATTCTTAAATTAAATCAGGTTAAATTTGAAGTTTTAGAATGATAAAATACTTTATATTAGAAACCATTAAATATTAAATATAAAATTTAATTATAATATATAAATAAAATATAAAATTTATTTTTTAATTAATTTTGAGATAAGTTAAATATTATAATATTTTTTATATTATATTAAAGTTTAATTATAATATTATTAATATTAAATTAAGAAAGAAGATTCATTCATAATTAAACCTAAATTAAGCCTAGGACTGAGGGGCATCATCATAACTTTTGTTGAAAGATATAAAAATATAAAAATTTCAAAAACTTTAATAGTGGAACCCACAACTCCGAAAAAGTAATGGAATCACCTCTTTACAAAAAAAGATTGGATAATGTCTTGGACATGATTGAGCTAAAATGGGAAAAACCATTTTTGTTATTTAATTTTGGGTAAGTGGAAGTTGTAAAATAAGTAACACTACAATACCCTTTTCAAATAATAAATTAAGGTTATTCAAAGAATCATCATTCGCACTTTAAATTATTCCATTGTCAAATGGACCATGATTATATTTTGAATAACAATAGTATATTATTATTATATTCATAGTGTTTACTATTGTATTTAATTTTAAAGGACAATCACAATGGATACACTCTAAATATGTAAAAATTTTATAATTTGATGGTTGGATTAGAATAAGAGGTTTTGTAATAATTTTATTTAGTTAAAATAAAACACAATTACATAACAACTTTACTCCATTATCACATTTTTTACCCAACTTTGTATTAATTTTTGTTTTTTTATTAAAAAGTGAAAAAAATGTGAATAAATCTTTATATAAATTTGATTATTAATTAACGATAAAATTTATATTTTATTTATATATTATAATTTAATTTTTTTTTAAGATTTTTTCTTTTTTCTTTTATAACACATTGGTTTACTTTACTTACATGTATATATAAATTGTTTGATTATACTATAATAATGGAGTGTTAAAATTAATATAAAAAACTTAACTATAAAATCATAGAGAAGGACCTACAGAGAGGATAAAAGATTTTGAAGGAAGTGAAAATGTATGTACAATTTCACCATCAAATATATATATATATATATATATATATATATATATATTTGAATTGGACTCACAACTATGCAAACTATCTTGATAATAAAAAATAAGCATGTTTCTCATGAGTAAAACTTCTAAGTTTTAAACAAAAAATGCAATTTTTGTTATCATAGTGTGTTTGAAAATCACTACTCATTAAGTTTGTTTGTGTGCATTCATAAAAATCTAGGTGTCGGGACATGAGAAAAAGTTTATCACATTGTCTAATATAGTTAGGAAACAATAATTGATATTTCAGATTTCTCCATTCCCACATATTCAGATTTTTCCATCTACAAGATATCCAGCGAATGCAAATCACACGCAAAATTTCAAATTTTAAAGTCCAAATCAGCTTCCCTTGTCTCCGAGCCTAAAAGTCATAGACAGTTTTCAAACACTCCAAAAAAATGCCTAAAAATCAAATTAATCATATTACTATAAAATTCCTTTCACATGGAGAAAAAAAATATCAAAAATTGCCACATGCAAAGATTTGGACGAACGCCCTAACTTAAACCCAAAGCAGAGGAAATTTACTTAAATAGATATTTCAATTAATTCAAAATATTCTACTCCTCAAAAGTTTCATAATAAGGGTGTGCTCGAACTCCGATCGATTCAAAGTGTTCTCTTCTTCAAGAATTTTATAAAGATATGCTTGGATTTTGAAAAAGATAAAAAATAAAGAAAAAAATTTAGAGAAAAAATAAAAAAAATATAAAGAATAATGAAGATTAGAAGATTAAGTCATTCTATTTATAATTCTTTTTAAAATTTTATCAAATACTTTCGTACTTAAATTACTATCTTACTAAAATTAATTTATCTTTTGTTCTTATGATTCTAATTAATTTTTTTTATAATTAATTTTTTTTCTATAATACAATATATTGTAATTTTGATTCCTATTTTATTATTTTTTACTTATTTATTTATTTATTTTTAATGTTCACTTTTAATCTTCACAGTTAATCTTAACCGTGATAACTTTATATTAGTTAAAACAACAATAATTAACAATCACATGAAAAAAAAATATTTGTTAGGACTAAAGTAAGAAATTAATATATTTTTTAACTAAAATTATAAAATTAAATACTTAGAATTAAAAATGACATATTTATAAAAATTAAAAATAAAACTTATTTACAAAGAATAACTATATTTTATAAAATATATTTAAGTGTTAAATTAAAACTAATTAATAATTATTTAACATCTTAAAACATATTTATGTTGTCTCTCATAAATAGTTTAAATAATAGTTGAATCAGACATTTTTAACACAAACATAATTTATTACTTTTTTTCATCTTATTTATCTACAATAATATAATATTAATTGTTATTGAAAATTCATAATAATCAATTAAGTATATTTTTTTAGTTAAGAATTTGTTTTACTTATCTGTATCTATTAATATTATTTTTAGTTATTTGATATGAAATTATTAAGCATTGAAAAAAAATAAACAGGTTAAATTAGAAAAAAATTATGATTTAAATTGAACTTTGTATTTTTATGTGAAAATAATAAATTGAAAAAAAAATTAAAAAATCATCTCAAAATATGTATAGATGATACTTTTTTTTTCATTATCAAAATAAAAGATCTAAAACGTGTATGAATAATATTTTTTTACTATTAAAATTCTTACACTTTTCACAATGGGGATGTATATAATTTTAAATTTATTATAAAGAAAAAAAATTCACGATAAAAATAAGTTAGTTATTGACGGTTAATTTACAATATTAGTAAGATACTATACATCTACCTTTTTTTAAATAATATAAAATTATATATTTTTTATTTTAATATTTAATAAATAAAATACTTTTTCAGTTTATTTCCTACAAATATATCATATTTTATTTTATTATGATTATCAATAACATGTGTAATGTTATAAATGTTTATCAGAAAATTTTAAAAAAAAGTGACATAAATTAAAAGAAATAAGAAAACAAAAAGTAAAATAAACAATAAAATCAAAACATCTTATACTACGATATTAAAAATTTAATCAAACTTTAACATACTAACAAGATCTTATTTAAAAAAAAATGTATAAACTAAACATTAATTTAATTGGGAGGAAAGAAAAATAGAGTTAAAAAAAAAATGAAAAATAAATAACAGGTGTAATTGTTTGGTTGAAAATAAAAGATAAAAAAATAATTAGAAAAGATATAATAAATTTATTTATTTATTATTATTATTATTATTATAAATAAAACTATAAAAGTTTTATTAACATAAATTATATTATATTAGTAATGTCAGCATAATAAATTGTAATTTTAAAATTAACTAAAATATTTATATCATAATTATGTATAATTAATTATAATTTTTTATTTTTTTCTTTTATTATTGAAAGATAAGCGGTTTTCATTTGACTTAAACTTAACTTTCATCGTACATGCTATTAATTCCAAGAAAAACGTTTAAAATATTTTATATGAATAGACTAAAAAAACTTGTAGTTAGTGTATATTATTATTAAAAATACCTTAGACTTGTACATTTATCATCATAAAAAAACAATACATATTAATCGTGACTAAGTAATATATAGTGTAAAAAATATTTTATATTGTAGATAATTTTTAATTATATTAAATATTATAATATATTATCTTCTTTATTTATAAATATTTTTAAATATGAAGTTACATACCTAATATCACTCTCTAAAATATCTAATTAATCATAAAATATCTAATATATCCATCACCCACTAAAACATGAAAAAAACAGATTGAAAAACATTTTATTTAAGAAAATCATGTGACACCAATTTGTCCTAATCCTTCTAGAATAAGATATGACACATCTGTCCAGTCTCTCTCAAACTTCACTTTGATATTTATGTTGAATTTAATATATCAAAATTAAAAATAAGATGCTATGATAAAGTTAAATTCAGTTGCCAAACGAGAAACATAAGTAACTATAATAAAATTTATCATTCCTTTTATAAACTCTATGAATTTATATTTATATCTTTGTATTATTGTAAAAAGAAATATTAAAAAATTTCAGAATAAAAAAATATAAGATTATTTTTTTACCTTAATCCATTCATTACAATTGATTAATTGTTTTTACCATTGTTTTCTTCAATTATAACTGGTTTAATGTTATTGTCATCCATCATTTTCAACCATAAAAAGTTAAGCTTTCTTTAACTCGCTATTCCAAAATAAACCTTACAAAAAGTACGATAAAATAATAATTTTCATATCAAACAAGCTATAAAGTAGGTATCTTTTGATTTAACCATTAAAAGATAATATGAAAAAAAATAATAATAATAATTTGAATGAATGATATATATATATATATATATATATATTTATATTTGTATCTTTATTGTATATATAAAATATAATTTATATGTTAAAATATTATTAATTAAAAATATTTTATACATTAAAAAGTATTTTTTAATAAAATCTAGTTATAAAAAAATAAAAATTTATATTATATATTATATAAATCAAAATAATAATTTATAATTTATAGAATTTACCTAGATCTTATCAAAAATTTCATATGATTTAGAAGATGATAAGAAACAATTGATCTAAAATAAATGTAAAACTGGACAGAAAATTTAAATCTGGAAAAAAAGTTAAGACGGTAGAAATGTAAACTAATATATTAAAATATTATAAGAATAAATTTATTTAGTTATGAAATGTTTTATAAATTCTTTTATGAAAAGAATTAATTATTTATTATTTTTCATAAATTTATTTTTATGAAAATTTTTTATAAATTTATTTTTATGAATTTTTTTTATAAATTTATTTATGAGAAATTTTTTATAATTTTTTTATGAATTTTTTTTACTGATTTATTTGTGAGATTCATGAATTTTTTTTATAAAAAATAATTTTTTATTAATTTTTTACCTATAAATTTATAATAGTAAAAAATTTATAATAAATTTATAAAAAAAATTATATTTTTTAATAATTTTAAGTATTATTTATAAATTTTTTTTATAGAAAATATGATTTCTTTTAAGTATTATTTTAAAAAAAAATTATAGAAAATATGATTTTCTTTAGTAAAATTATATTTAAAAAATATTTACTCATTATCATTAAAGAAAAGACAAAATGTCTATATACATGTATAATTAAAGATAAGTTTACTAATTTAATTATATGAATGTACTGTGCGATCATAATTTTAATCTTTTATCTCCAACTCTCCATTCCTGAATCTATTTCGAATTTTTTTTTTTTTTTTTCTATTCTTTATCCTCTCAGAGGGAAAAGAAATTGTTGAGGTTTATGAAACCTTAAAATGAAACAATCATCATCAATTTGGACCAAAAAAACTTTATTATTTACACCACAAAAATATTAAATTATTCTCTACTGTTCTGATTTTGATAGATTCATGTATCACCTCACAAGTTAGCACCCCTAAACCCAATTGAGTTTGTTTAATGGGGTTTTTTAGCCCAAAATGAGAATTATATGAGAACAATAAAGTTAGTGGGTTGGTCCACTCCAGCAGAAGTAGTCCATGGAATTCCTTACACCTTATTAGGGATGTAAAATAAGTACTTCGGTTTAGGTATATTTGTTCTAGTTTTTAATTTAATTTAATTTTATTGAGTTCTAGTTTTTAATTTAATTTAATTTTATTGAGTTAAGTTCACTTTTATTTATTTATCAACTTAAATTAAATATAGTGAATTATTTAGAATTGATCAAATTAATCATGGAATTAGATTATTTTAAAAAAAATGTATGTGTCATACTTTTAGTTCTTTCCAAAAAAAATCATTTCAAAATCAATATTTGTAATGTTTATTCATTTTTATGAGTAGCAACACCACTTACAATAATTCTTACAAACATTTTATAACTCACTGAAATGTGATCCCAAAAGAGGATTTAAAGTATGAAATATTTATTGACATTAAATATTTTATCATAATATTCATAAAATAATATTTATATATTAATTATAAAATTAAATTTTTTATATAATAAAATTTTTAAACAAATAATATTTTTATTAAATAAATATATATAATTAGGCTGAATTAGATTCTTCGAATTAGAAATTCTTCAATTTATTATTTAATTTGATTCTAATTAATTATACTAAATAAATTTAACCCAATAATCTAATCAAATTTGAAAAAAAAAAATTGAATTAGGTTAGAACGAGCGAATTCTAATCTAATTCTCATTATATACATGATGATTAATGTTGCAATTCTTTTAAGAAAGTTATGTAAAAAAAAATTAAATTTTTTTTATGGTTTTGAATTGGATATGTTACTTAAAATGAATATTCCTTCTTACTTTATTATTTTAATTAATTCAATGTTTGTCACATTTTCTTACTTTACATCGTTTTAGGTTTGATTTTGGTGAGTTTTGGAAGAAGAGCTCGTGCTTATGACTAACTAGAGAGCACGTAGCACGGGACTCATGTGAGACTTTATGAAGAGTCAACCACATAACAACCCTTTCTTGTTGAATTCCAAACTTTTCTTCTGCATCACTATCGTATAATGTAGCAGAAACTTCAGGGTCAACAAATTCATATACCTCGAAAGAGGGAGAAGAGTAGCGTCTAAGGGAAGCACAACACAAGATACAACTTTATATATTCAGCTACGTTTCTTGCATCGGTTGCCACAAATCACGAATCATACTAAGATTTTAATACACTATACAGTATATAGTATATACTATATATTCTCACCACACATGCAAACACGCAATTCTGAACAAAGATCAAAGAAAACTAAACTACACATAGCATAGGTACGTGAACTGGGTTAACTGCATTAAACTACCAACTTGGTTTTCTTAAATAGTGCATGCCTTGTTCTTTACGGCACATGAAGATGACTTTTAGGACCTTGAGACAATGACACTGGAAACTGCAGAGGGAAACAAACCCAAATTTTACTCCAGCTATATACCAACCTCCTTCTTCATTAGATTATATAAGGCCAAGGGGACAGGGGGACCACGCAATTACACGCTTAGCATCTTCCTCAGTGCCACTGCTCAGAAGAAACACTAACTAGGACATCCTTTCATGACAAAATTGTTGACAAAGATGTCTTGACACTTGTGAGAATTTTATCTATTTATATCTGTAATTTCTCAACTTATCTTGTTTATGAGAGACAATTGAAGGATTTGGCATCTAACTACTGATATTTGGAGACGAGGAACTTGCTCAATTCTTGGATGCTTGAAGTTTAGAGGTGTGTTTAGTAGTTTTGTAGAAAGTGATTACGGCTCTAACTCATCCCCAAAACCGGTTTAGAAGGTGAGGTTTACACCTCATTTATATACTATAGTTCGGCCTCATTCCTCTTCTTACGTCGAAGAGTCATTTTCAACTCGAACTATGTATAAGGAAATCATAATCTATTAACAGGTGATCTAATCTAGACTCAATAGTCCAACTATCAATCTTGTTAACCTAGTTCTGATATCATGTAAAAAGTGATTATAGACCTAATTCACCCCAAAACTAGTTCAGAAAGTGAGGTTTACACCTCACTTATATACTCTAGTTCGATCTCATTATGAGCTTCCGAGGTCGAGCAGTCTTTCACTACTCGCACGATGTACGTACGGTTTTTAAGGAGATCTATTTATAGTTAATGTGGGATTTTCCCAACAAATTTAATCATGTTTTTATTAATAAAGTTGTTATCATCTCAAAACTTGTGTCAACTATATAATGCTTCACAGAATATATAATCAATCTTTTGTAATTATTTTATCCTTTATATGTTCATTACGATGCACCCAAACCTAATATGATAGAGGAAGGACCAATTTGGATTTGTCACAATGCAACTTTGATATGAATGATTGCATGCAGAAGAAGGGTGGTGCCCATATTCTATGGCGGTGGGACTTGGACCCACCCTAATAAGTGAATGATTTGGTTTGATATCCTAATAATTATACATTTAGTCAGATTAAATTAAATGTAAATTTGTAATCTACACTTAAATTCAAATTAGTTTAAATAAATTATATTTTTATATTGAAAACATAAATTTAAATCTTTAAAAGTCAATCCGATAACATGTTAATCTAAGAGAGGTTGTTACTTCTGTTCCTTTATCTTCCATGTGGGACATATAAACTTTAATATATATTTTTTTTCACATACTATACATGTGTTTTTCTATTAGAGAGAATTATGTTTGAACAAGATAGAAATATTATGATAGAAAATTTTTCGTTTAATATATTTAACACATTACATATTTAATAGTTGAGCTCCAATCATCGATTGAATTGAAATGTGTCCAAGCACGGGCGGAGCCAGGGACTAGGGGCAGCCCCCAATATTTTGGATTTTTTTTATTATTATATAAAATTATAATTAAATTATGAAAAATATACTTATTGGCCCTCTTTTTTGTTCTCCCTCATTATATGGTTGTTTACCTTGAAAAAAAGATTGCTGCAAAGTTCGTTCAATACAGATGTAATAATTTATGATTTTTATAATATGAAATATTATCGAGTACAATTAAAAAATTAAATGTACTAGATATATATTTGATTTTATATATAATTATTTATGTTGATTTTAAATATATGTAAATGATTTATAATTTATTAATTATTTTATTTATTATATTTATTTTTACGTGATAATTAATTTTAATGAATATATATTAATTTTTTTAATTATTTTGACCCGACTCGACCCGATTCGACTCGACCTGATCCGGTCCTACCCGATTCGACCCAGTCCGGCCCCCTTACCTAAAATTCCTGGCTCCGCCCCTGTGTCCAAGGTGATTCGTGTGTTGGGTAAAAAAAAAATATTCAAAATCAAAGGTATAAAATATTTTGATTGATGAATGAAATATTTAGATTCTTTAAATTATAATAGAATAGGATGTCAAATTATGAAATACATTTAATTCTATTAAAAAATATACTTGTTTTACAATTCATATGTGATGTCTTTTCCAACCCATTTGCTAATTTGATTTTATCTTTATTATGATTTTATTATGATGAAAAGTTACCAATATGGATGTTACAAAATATTCGAGAATTTTTTTATCAGTTCATTATGATATTATCTTTATCAAAATAAGTGGAATATTTTTTTTTTCATTCTTTTATTTATTTATTTCTTCTAATAATTTAAAATAATAATTTATCTTAATCTTACTTTTTTTCTTAAATAAAAAAGTTTACATTATTTACTATTAAATATAAAAAAAAAAGGGAATTTCTTAAAGAAAATAAAGTATAAGGGAATGGAAAATGGTGGAGATGGGGTATATGAAATGGTGTTGGAGTCCCACAAAAACATGTGGTGTCTTTGAGACTTGGCCCAGCTATGGCCTATATGTACGAATATTCGATAGGTAGAGAAAAGGACATTACTATATATTTATAAGAAAAATATAAATATACAGTAACACTTATAATATCTGAAAAAAGAAATAAATAAATATATATATATATATATATATATTTGTGATTAGATTGTGTTCATAAGTTATTTGTACTTTTTTTATATATGAATGTCTTGAAAAATAATGTATTCATATATATTGTTCTATTTATAATTATATTTGGGAGAACTTAAGAATAGTTAATGTAATGTACACAATTAAAATTTCATTTAAATTACACATAATTTTTTTTTAAATATAATAATTCTCATTACTATATTTAGATTATTTGAAACAACGCAACCCAATATTATTAATTTGATTTGGCTAAAACTATTTTCAACCTAATCAATCCAATCTAATTAGATATGATCGATTTGATTTTATCTTAATCTGTATGTGAGAATTCTTAGAAATTATTACTTTTTTCATGTTAATTATATTGCATTTTAAAAATAAATCAGGTGAACCAATTTGATTTTTCTGAAGTGAGTTTTGTCATTTATGTCTAGATGAAGGATTTTAAAATAACAATTTAATTTTTAGTAGATTTAAAATACTTTCTCTTTTACTAGAATACAAGTAAAAATAATATATTCACGTCGATTAAAATATTAATTAAGTAAATTTAATTTTCTCAATTTTATGTAAAAAATGGATTTCATTCTCTAAATGTTATTTACTCTTATAGATGGAAAACTCAATTTAAATAAATTTGTTTCACATGAGAATTTTTTTCTTTCATTTTAGGCCATGTGATTAATGTTAGAGTCAAAGTGGACATTGAAAATAAAATCTAAATTAAATAAAAGAGTGTTTGGAAAATGAGTTTATTGAATAGGTAATTTTTTTTAGACCATTATATGATTTTTGTTTCTTATATTTAAGTATAAAAGAAGTGCATGTTTGTTTGAATATGGATTTTTTTTTTTCAAAATAAGAAAAAATATAATGATTTTTTTTCTCGAGTAAAAGATTAAGAGAAAAATGTATAAAATAATTCTATGCTTTCATTTAATCATAAATTATTATATATAATAACTTCGTTAACTTATCAATCATGATTTATGATTGAATACCAATATAAAATCGTTTTATATCTTATATAACTATTAGACCCTTTAAGCAATATTTAAAATGAATTAAAAAAATTGAAACTAATAATCAATGAAACTAATAGATATTTTTTACATTTATAATATGATAAAAAAAATGCTTACACTATTAATTCCTTATTTTGTAAAGAAACTCTACCTTTATTCACAAAATAGAAGGTTTAGTAATTAGTACCTTAGTTTATGGCGATGATAATGTACTTTGGCTAGTTGACGTGGGTCATTTTTGTTACGCCTAATAGAGACAAGCGTGAAATGGAGCTGCATAAACAATAGCGACCAGTTCCACCTCTTCTAACTCACTATCAATTGCATTATTAATAATTTGCAACGCATATGGGACCTCCATGCAGATTGCACATCTTACAACTAATCTTCCTCGTGATTGGTTGGAATTTGAGTCAACACCAAGAAATTTAACATAGCACTATTCAATTCAGAGTGTGTCTTCAAGTATATTACAATACTTTACCAATCAGCTTATACATTTTTCTTGAATTCATCTGACCTCGCTTGCATCTTCAGGTAGTGGTGGCTGGTAATAACAGTAACTACTTTGTATCTTATGCGTGTCAACTACTTCATTGTCTTCATCTAGGGGCAAGCCAACAAACCATAATTTTATTGGTTGAAACTTGATGTGAAACCATCTTTCTGGCCATGCTTCTATTTGCAGGTAAAGGGTCAAATTTGATTTACAAGTTACAACGAATCGGAGCTGAATGAATAGTGATCAATTCAAAGATCAATGTTACTAAATTGTGGGGGGTACTTGGATGTTGCATTATGAGAAATGTGGTTAGTACATTGTTTGTAAGTATGGTCTAATGGGTCATCACTTTTTGATATTATTATGATAAGACTCTTTCTGAAGTAATTTAGGAGAACATGATGTGTTTGTTACACAGGGTTATTTTCCACACTGTAATCTGAAATTCTTTGAAGTCTCTTCCATTATTTCATGACTGTACAATCAATAGCATTGTTCTTAGTTACGCAGAAAAGATTAAAAACTACAGACACACAACTCATTTCTGTGCTGTACAGATGTGAAAATTACAAGGGGAAAATAAACAAAATCCAAAAGCAAAAAAATGTGTCATGACTCATGAGCATAGCTTTGGCAAAGATTTTGCATAACTGTTGCCTGATGCTTTTGATTTTGTGATCTTTGCCATTTGGACTTGCATTTTCCTACAGAATTTCTCTAATTCCATGACTCTCCACTGCATTCCTTGTAAATGTGCTTTGAGTTTCTCATTATCTGAAGAAAGATCAAAATTGCCAGCATACAACACAACCTGTTCACTGGTTTTGTCTTTCTTTACCTTTTGAGCAGCCGCACTGGAGCTGCAAGGTGAATCATTGTATGAACTTGTACTGGGAGTAACATGGAGTAAGTTTTTGAACTTAGATTGTTGAGAGATAAGAGCCTGAACTGCAGATTTTGAAGGAAACTTTTTGTTCTGAGATAGGTGTAGGCAAGCTTGAGGTGAAAGCTTATCGTAATTTAAACAACAGCATATCTTCAACCTTTCTTCCTGCGACAATTGAGCATGTACCTATAACAATACCAGTCAGTTCAACAGTTCACCCACACTATATTTGCAAAGTTAACCATATGACTGAAGTTACATATTTCCAAATTTAAATTGGAAAGTAATAATTAGAGTAAATATTGTATTCCTCATAAAAAGAAAATATTATGTATGATAAGTTTGTTGACTGATACAATAACTACTTAAAAGCCATACTAAAGATGATTTCTTACTAGTTGACAATGTGTACAATGCATACAAATTAAACTTTATCTTAATCAAGTAGTAACCATATAACTGAAGTTAGATACTTCCAACATTAGAATTTAAATAGGAAAGAATTATTATACCTCAAGATACATGTCCATTGCATGGTAGATCTCATCATAAGAATCTCTTGCAGAATCTGGAAGTGCAGTGGCAAGAGCCAAGAACTTCGAAGTTTTCAAACAAGGATCAGGAGCTATTTCTGCTGTATACAAATCTATTAAGCTCGCAACTTTGCTCATCCGAATGGGAGTGACTAGATCATTTCCTCGCCGCAAGAATGCCTTTAAAAATCTCAAAACAAGGTTCACATCATACAAGTAACTTATTCCGTAAGGAGATGGAATAAGCAAACTGTCCAAGGTTGCTTGATCCAATTGGGAACCAATCATAGTCTCCAACTTATTCCTGCTACCTTTGCTTATGTTTAAACCCAAAGTAACCCTCAGAAACCCAAACAAAGTCTTGCAAGGAACACAACTTAGATCCATTTCATAATGCATATCTATCACCATTTCTATTATCTTGCTCTTCTCATTCGTAGTAGAAGTGGAAAATTTGGCCTTCTGATAGTAGAGAAGAAATTTGCTGATCAAAACATGTTCCATCTTTCGCGAAAGCATTGACTTAACCAACATTGTAACCAACAAGGGACTCAAAAAAAGGAGGTCTTCAAACCACCATGTTAAACGAGTGAAACTTGTTTTTACACTCTCAGTGCTCTCAGAGTCACATGAAAACCGAATCCAAGAACTATCTGTGGAACTAGTTGATGGACAAGGACTTGCTTCACTAGCCAAAACTAGCCTCCCCACAATAGTGTCCAAGCATCTTTCTACCATCACAGAAGAATCTGGAACTAGTAAAGTCTTGCACTGCTTCAAAGCAATCAAAAGATCAGACCAAGTCCAATAGTTGATCTCTTGGAGTGACTTTTCAGTTTGCTCCAATAAGTTTGATACATCAGCCACAGGTTCCTTCATTTCCATGTACTCGGCAGCACAGCGCGCAAGGAACAAATTGGAAGGACTTATATCAGCTGTTCCATTGTTGTAACAGAATTTTAACATAAGCTCAAAACCTTCTGCACCTCCTGGAAAATCATGGAATATTACTTTGAGCTTTCCTGTGGCACCACTAGACTTTCCAAATAATCTAGCAAACTTGTTTGAATACTGAGTAATAACAGTCTGCAAAGCACCCATTTAATCCAAGTTAGATGATTAATTAATAATGGAAGAAATAATGCACCATGGAACAAGTAGATAAGAAAGAAATTGCAGCAAACTATTAAAGGGCAATTTTATTTTATTTTTTTGTGGAAAAAGCAATTAGAGACAATATATTCAATCAAATAGCAAAATATCTCACCAAAACATGGAATCACTAGAGCACATAGACTTAAAAGGGAACAAGGTAAAAAAGGGAAATGGAGAGAATGAAGGGAAAGTTCCACTCCAATTAAAGCTCTGAAACCAAAACAATGGATTGGAGTCGTTATAGACAATAAATTATAAGTAAGTGTGAGCAGGAAGGATCTCTATTCACAATCATCTGGCATGGAAGGATATAGAAAGTAAATAAATGGCATGAAAGCAACCCTCGGTCCCTCAGAAAAAATAAATGTGAATAAAACAAACAAAACGAAGGTGCGAACATTTAAGGCTCAGAAGACCATAGCAGAATCATTTAATGTGGCATGCAACATCTAAAAATAAAAACAAAAACAAAAGATGAAAAGGTGACTAATGCTTGTGGTTAGTAAAAATGGAGATGGAAATTATTGCCTGGATGGACAAACAGAAGTTGCCCCACCTCACTGCTATGTAGGTGCAAATTAATGATGGACGGAAAGCTACATACACAAATCATAAAAGTAACTCAAGGTAGCCACTACTACTCGCTAGAAAGCAGAAAAGAGAAAGAAAAATAAAATATTGCAAAGCCTAAATCATTGAACCATAATTATTCTATATTCATGAGTATAGAAGCATTTAGCCTGAACTCATTGAACTGAAACCATCAACCAAATATGATGAAAAAACTAACCTTGTGACCACTATGTTTTAGTATGATATTAGATGTTAGATCCTAAAAATAGACCCTAGGAAAAGGGAAAAAAAATAAAGGATTGAGAATTTACAATAAAGGTAAAACATAGAAGAAGAAGAAAAAAATGAAAAAAGTGAACCATTGTCCAACAAAGGTCTTTTTATTTTGGTGAATTTGTAAACAAAGTTTTAAAACAAAACTAGCAACAAGATTTTCAAAAACAGGAGTATTGAGCCAAACAATAAAGAAGAAAGAGAAAGGGTTACCTTGTCCACCATGAAGGTCTCTTCTCCATTTACATCCACTTCAAGGTTGCAGCAGCAAGCTTCCATAACTTAAAACAAATAAATAAAAAGACAGAAGAAGAAAAACTAAAGGACAACACAAATCAAGGGTCTTCGGAATTGGCTTTCTGGGACTTATCTTACATGAAAGATAATCCAAGAAAGGAAGATACATGAGAAAGCCAAACTGGGGAGGGAAGAGGAAGAAGGTCTAACAAGATCATATTCTGAGACTAACAAGAAGACAAAGCAAATGTGGTCACAGGCACTGGTCTTTGTAATGGGGTGGTACTAGTCAATTGGCGCAGAAGTAATGTGGTTCTCCACAGGACACAACAAAGACAAAGCTCGAAGTGAATGAGAAGCAACAAGGCATATAAAGACAGAAGAGTGAAATATAATATGTGTAGACGGGTTATGAGTCAGAGAGAACACACACCACAATGCAAGCAAGAAGAGAGAGAGAGAGAGAGAGAGAGTGAGAGAAATTAATTATATTTTGGTGTGTATCTAGATAGCCTATTATTATACCATAATATAGCACCGAACCTTCTGACATTCCTGCAAAATTAATATTACTACTAGCCTCTTAAATAACAGCATATTTTATGACTAACTCTGCTTTCTTTTTCTACAACAAGTCAGAAAAAAAATTTAAGAAAAATAAGACTTAGAACTTAAGCTTTATATCTGGCTTGACCCTTCTCTTATTTTTTCCATCTTCACTGCTGCAAGAGTTTTATATTTGTGCAACAACACCACCATGAGGGTCTAATATTTAAGTGGCCTAGGTGCCCCCACACCTCTCTCTTTTTCTTCTTCTTTTTTTGTGTCAAGTGTCATATAATTGATCAGATTTACCATGCAGACCTTTTTTTCTTGGCATGTGCTTCTTCTGGGACCAATTCAAGTCCTTTTTTTTACCCCACCAAGCACCAACCAGTTCCATCAACCAGTTTTACGATAAAGCTAATATATGATAATATTTAATAATAGTGGTCAACATAAAATATAGGTCGATATGTCCGAGTGGTTAAGGAGACAGACTCGAAATCTGTTGGGCTATGCCTGCGCAGGTTCGAATCCTGCTGTCGACGTTTTTCATTAAACATAACACAATTTTGTCTTAACTTTTTTTTTTTTATACCAGTTGCCTTATAGGAATTCACAAGTCATAGAGGGCTACTTTGACACCATTTTTATTCACCTTAGTGGCAAAAGGATTGTGTGGGATGGGAAGAAAGGGAATCTACAATGGATATAATACTCTCACCAACCCTGAATAGTGCTTTGAGTTAGTGTCAGGTTTAAAAGCTAACTTTCATATAAGTTTGTGTGGGGTAACAGGTGTTGATAATGGAATGATGATTTAGAGATATGCAGAGTTGTTTATTTTAGCATTAATTATTTTGACAAAATTTTAGAAAGAAGAATATAGTCCTGCTTAATTATGATTGTTAAGTGATATAAAACTACTTTGATGAATCTAAACATATTATATAATATTGAAAGAATGACAGAAATATGACTAGAGTGATGTAAGCATGGTTAAGAATGTAAACAAGTTTATATAACATAGTCCTATAAAGTTGATGAAAAATATGGCCCAAATTTTCCATTTCACAAATAACTTACAACTTGGTTGAAATTGAATGTCTAATGCCTCACCCACGCTAAAAAAAATCTTTGATGAGGCATGTGAAAATGAGTTGTGTAGAGCTTTGGGTTAAAGACAAAAGTGGGATGTGATGGAGATGAGACGAAGGGGGTTGACAAAGCTGAATGGTGAAAAAGTTCAAACCAGAGAGAGAATCGTGAAGAAGATGAAGACAATCACAGAACGTGACATAAAAAAGTCGTATAGGGTCAGAATCTTTACTTCATAATTTACACAATATTTTTTGTCTCTGAATCTTTTCGGTCTTATCCAACTTTGTTTTTTTTTAACCTTTTTCTCCTATGAAAAACCGAACCCCTTTGATCAAATTAGACAACAGACATGTCAGGTTTGGTTTAATATTTCATTGGCTAAGCAACCTTTTATAAAGATGGGTGTTTTCCATACCCTATTGTTCTGAATAAAACTCAAATCTGAGAAGTTGCAATTATAGTATCTTATTACCATGTAGAGTAAGTTTTCTCCTTTTTTTCATTTATAGATAACATTATCATTGCCAACACATAATTTTGAAAAAGAAGTTAACCCACAGCTATGATCAATGCTATATATGTATGCATCCGTGCACAAATTTATTGGAAAAAAGAGTTCTGCCAACTATGCAGAAAAAGGTAAGAAGTTTATGAACTGCATTAAACTTCAGTCTTGAGAGTATGGTAGGACTAAGTTCATTTCATTCATAGCTTGTTATTTTAAGTGTAATTAATATTAAATACCTCTTCACATATTTATTATTTCATTCTTATCTTAAATATAAACAAATGATGAATATGGAAATGGGTGGTGGTGGCTTTCTGATTTTTCTATTGATTAAAGTGAAGAAATATCAAGAACCAAATGAAATTTATCTTGGTTTTCAGATCAAGGATGGGAATAGAATGAAAAATTGGGACTTTCGAATCATAATTTGGGCATCATTATCCTTTTCAAAACATCAAAATGGTCAAATATAAATTATGGCAGAATTTATTTTATAAGAAATACTTTATAATCGTGGATTGTTCACAAGCCGACCTTAGCTCAGTTGGTAGAGCGGAGGACTGTAGTGGTCAAAGCCTCAGATATCCTTAGGTCGCTGGTTCGAATCCGGCAGGTCGGAAAGTATATTTAGTTTTCGAAGTTTTTTTATTTATAATAAATTCATTATTTTGGACGTAAAATTATTCATTCAACAAATGCTTACAATAAGTTGATCAATTCTGAAAAAAGAAAAGAAAAATGCTTTTGTTTGTTTTTGGTAGTGGAATTACCCAGCCATCTTAATCAAAAGTGACTATTCAGATAAAGGTTTTATGATGGGTCCTTTCACATATTTTATGTAAAAAATAAACATTTTTATTGACTTTGCTTGATTGTATGTAAAAAATCATTACAAGTTGTAACCACTTTGATATTAATGACATGGTGGAAAGTTGTTTATGTACCAATACAATACACTTGACGTACTATTTTCAATTTTAGCATAAAATAGATAAAAATTAGATCAAACATAGTATATAAAACTCAAGGTTTTTTTTATCTTTTTGTACTTTTTAAAAAGACAATTATAATTAAAATATATTTTATAATGCATGTTTTAAGATAAATAATATCAATACAAGCATGTTATCATGCTATACAGAACATTGTTCATTAAATTTAGAAGTTGTATAACTAATTAACAAACAATTATTTAATACATACACTTTGTAAAATATTATTGGATATTCAATATATTAAGATCATCCAAATATTTCCTTTAAAAAAATTATCCAAAATATAATCTGAATGTTTTTAAAATATATTTAAATATATTTAGATCTATTTTTTTATACTTTAATCTGTCAAAATTAAATTCGAGTGTCAAAATTTTGGGTGTTAATAATATAAAATATAGTTAAATTAAAAATACCTTTTAATTTATATTTATATAAGAAAAAAAGAAAGGATGTTAAGGGCCTCCAACTTATATAAAGGTCCGTCACGGGTGACAAGTTAAATTGTAAATATGGATATAATATGTTATAAGAGAATTAAGATTCAACCAAAATTAAATTGGACTATTTTTTATTTTCCCCGTTTAGTTTAGGGTCTAAATAGACAATAATTATATGGGCCATCACTCACAAATTCTTGCACTTTTATATGGGCTACCTCTATTGAGATATGCTGAACTGTTTGGTCCTGGGCCTTCATCATCTCAATCTTTTGGAATTGTACGTTGGGCCTCTTCCTTTCTACCATTTTATTGCTATATTTTTACTCCATTGAAAAAAAAACACTGTATGATGACATTTATAATTTTATAATCACAATTCATTAAAAAACAAAAAGTCAATTAAAGACAAGTTATGCAATGCAAAAAAATGTAATTATTTTTATTAATACATTGTGAATTGATTCAAGCCAGGTTAATAATATTTGGACGATTCTTATATTTTATAATCGTTAACTACAAATTCAAGAAAATAAGTGTTGACTTGTGAAGTTTCAATTCAAGCATTCTTAAAATAAGGACGTGTTTAGATAAATCAATAATTTAATTAATAAACTTTAATGGTGTAAGAGTAAATCTTTTCATAAACTTAAATGTGAAATTTATTAGAATAAATTTTAAAAAGATATATTTATAAATTAAAAAATATATATAATATATTTTTTTATTTTCTTATTTTCTTATTCTGTGCCTATATATATATATATTATAAAATAACATCATAATATATTTATATATATATAATAAAAAATTACTGTAAAAATAATAAATCAGT
Source organism: Macrotyloma uniflorum (assembly GCA_016859785.1). Lineage (NCBI taxonomy): Eukaryota > Viridiplantae > Streptophyta > Magnoliopsida > Fabales > Fabaceae > Macrotyloma > Macrotyloma uniflorum. The sequence continues at coordinate 1,611,092 of BDMB01000029.1, forward strand.
GAAACAATTTTTTTAACAGTATCGCATAAAATATTTAATAAATAAGAAACGAAAATATCATATTCTTATGAACTTTTAAAATATTTGAAAAATTATATGATAAAAATAATGATAAAGAATAACAATATAATCATTTTTTATAGATATATGTAAATATATTTTGTTATTTTATTATAACAAAATATATTTCATATCTTATTTTATATCTTAATAATATTAAAATTAATATATATTAAATATATTTTATTATAATAAAATAATAAAATATATTTACATATATCTAACCAACACTTTTTTGATTGAATGATATAATTAACATGAGTAAATGTTTAGTTCACTATAGTCTTTTAAAACAAATTATAATGTTTTAAATAAATATATTATAGTTTAAATTATATCAATGTAGTTAAGATTGTAATTAAAAATCTATAAATAATAATTATAACTTAAAGAATAAAATATGTACACATTCATAAATTGCATAGATACAAGATCTAGATAGATACAAGATCTAGTTATGTAGTATATAACAAAATGAATCCTTTGTTTTCAAAACACCTAAATAGTGATAAATAGCATTGCGACTTTGTTCTATTATCTTGAATTTAGAAAAAAAAAAAAAATCAAAGTTCAATTAAAAAATTTAATTGAAGTCATGCCAAACCAAAATTCAGTTTTTTTAGTTAGTATACAAGTATAAGTTGATTTAAACTTGTCATAAGAACAACTTGAAAGACCTCTCATCCATCACAAATTTAAATTAAAAATAATTCAGTTCAATCTAATTTACTTTTTATGAGTTAAAAAGTTATAATTCAATTTATAGAAAGCTTCTTGATAAAAGAATAAAAAAAATTAATCTCTATAAGTTTAAATTAATTTTTACATGAGTTAAAAGTTAAATTTTAGAGAAACTAATAAAAAATAGCTTTTATAAATTAACTATCATAAATTAATTTTAATTTTTGAGATTTTCTTTTTGTTTAAAGTCCTTTTGAAAAGCTTCTCCAAACATATCTTTAATAGTAAAATGTTTATATTAATGTATAATTAAAATTAGAGGAATGACTTTTCAATCTATATGATTAAAACAAAGAAAAGTGAAGAAAATAAACAAACTAACTAACCTATGAATAATGCCTATCGATATAGAATGAGCTGGTTTCTACCTTGTTTTACACCAACATTTCTTTGAAAGAATCTAAAAGTAGGAAAAAAGAAGAGAAAGTAGACAATAAAGCAAATTTAAAGTTTACTCAGTGTAGACAAAAGAAACTTTTATGGACCACTTCCTAGCAATATCATTTTATTCATTATATATATAATCATATAATCACACTACACTTGCTACTGTTTCTGATCTTAAACAAATTTGTCAGAAGAACACTTCTCCCTCAAATGGCTAGAGTAGTAGGCATTTTTCTGTGCCTCCTGATTATACTCATGGATGTTGCAGCTGGGATTCTTGGGTTTGAGGCAGAAATAGCACAAAACAAGGTATGCTTGAAGCTAGCTATATTTTGTCAAGTGCATTTGAAGAAATGTGTATAAAGGTAAGACAACTTCAATTCAATGATGTGAAATCTCTGTTAAACTCCTATTGTTGTTTTCAACAAACAGGTTAAGCACTTAAGAGTGTGGATATTTGAGTGTAGAGAGCCAAGTCATGAAGCCTTCATGTTGGGGTTGGGAGCAGCAGTGCTTTTGGGACTAGCTCATGCTATAGCCAATATGCTTGGTGGCTGCAATTGCATTTGTTCTCAACAAGAGTTTGAGAAGGCTTCTTCCAATAGGCAAATCTCAACAGCTTGCCTCATTTTAACTTGGTAAAGTATATCTTTGTTACTTGAAGAAGATTCATGTTAAATACTTGTATGATCAAAATAATGTATGTAACTGAAACTTAAGAGTAATCCACAGTTTCAAAATTTAGTTATTGCAGATGAACTTGGACTTAAACTAGTACTTATTATTTTGGTCACAATACTGAGTTGTTCTCAAGCCAAAACCATAGATCATTCACTAATATTTTACCCTTTTGTTTTCTGTTTTTGATTGTGTTGTTGATAAGGGTTGTGTTGGCGATTGGATTGTCCATGTTGGTGATAGGGACTATGTCAAACAATAGGTCAGATGGATCCTGTGGTTTCTCACACCATCACTTCCTGTCCATTGGTGGAATCTGTTGTTTTGTTCATGGTCTGTTCTGTATTGCATATTATGTTTCTGCCACTTCCTCTATGGATTAATTAGTGAGTAAGAAAAGCATCTGGAAGCCACTCATTCATGCTTTAGTGCTTTTGGAGCTTTCCTAATATGAACCTCCTTTGCTTTTGCTATGCAAAGTGTGAAGAAACACTTTCATGCCTTCTCTGCTATAAAAGGGACGCGTTTTTATCATAGTTCAAGGAGTAAATTACGCTCATTCACTTCTACTTTTATTTATTTTTTAATTCTAAAGAAGTTATGTTTTCACCACTTGTTTTTTGTTTCTATTTCTTTAACAAATAACTCAATAATACTTATTACCATTTTCTTATTTGTAACTTTTTAGAAATTTCAAATATTTAATTAAATATATAAAATGTGTACATGTAATATAATATTGTGTAATTATTTTGATAGTAAATACTATGCAATCGTGATTACTAAAATTGATTTTTGATGTTTGAAGGCAAAACTTCGCTTATAATGAAATCGTGATTTCAGAAATTATTTGTCATAATTTTTTTAAAAATATATCCATTTTCGTGAATGAAAAAATAAATTACATCAAATTTATAAAAAATACTATATATATATAAAAGAAATAAAATAAACTTATCATTTTTATTATTTATTTATTTTTAATCTAATAATAATTCATTATAATTATTAAATTATAAAAAATTCAAAAGAATGATCAATCTTTCGTCCCCAATTGAATTATTTTGTTCTGAACATAAGATTCTTGAGAATAGGATTCTTATAAGAATTTAAAAATCATTTGTTTATCTTTTAAAATATAATACATTTAACATAAACTGTCTTGAATAATGTTATACTTTTATATTCAATTATTTTGGAGAAGTGTAATTTCTATCTAGATAAGTACAAATTTGTAGAAGAAATATTATCCTTCTTAATCTCATATTCCATAATCCTAGATCTGTCCTCGCCTAAATGGAACTTCTAACAGCAGGTAAAGTACACCCTGTGACAATGTGTCAAATAATTGAACTGTTCCAATACAGGAAAAGAACAGTACAAAGAAGTTTCACTGTTGCCACTCTTTTTGTTTAGATTTTTCAAACAAACTAATAAACATAAGAAATCAAGAGGTGCGACAACTCTAGACCCTAATGCCTTTTTTCACTGTATGTGCTTCCAACATCAATTAAGCAAGTGCTGAGAAAAGAACAACAAATTCACATCAGAACTTCATTAGTGTAACCTTGTTGATTTCCATGTTAAAGGTCAAACAAGAAAAACTCTGAAGAGTTTGAACTTTGAAGAACAACACCATACTAAAGATTAATCATGAGTCCACACGGAAATGCTATCATGAGTCCACACGGAAATGCTATGACACTCAATACACATCCCTTCAGATAATCAGAGGCAACTTACAGAACATAAGAAATCCATTAACAAGCCAGGCTTTGTTTCCTTCCTTACCTTTCCAGGCAGCACTTGCCATGTCATGAAGCAGTACAACAACATGCTTTCTAATCAAAACCACTTACATAACCACAACCAATTCACCCTTCCTCTTTTTCCATCCCTCTTATTAAAAATAACACCCACAATGTATATTAAAAATATCCAACAAATCCTTCAACTGGTGCCATTTTTAACCAGACAAACTTAAACACATTTCTTTAGATACTTTGTCTAGTATTGTTCTTCTATCAGAACTAAAGTTTCACTTCGAAAGATAATATTAATTATCGAAACAGAACTTTAATTCTGATAAGAAAACAACATTAAACACACATGGAACTGTATCTAAGTTTTGTCATATGATTTTAGATCGTATTCATATCAATATATGAAAGCAATGGAGGTAGAAGTTAGAAGTCCTCATCATCAGAGCTATCAGAGCTATCAGAGCTAGAGTGATCCATTCTTCTCTCAGCAATGGCAGGGAAGAGCTTTCTATGGAGATCAGAGGGTCCAGTTGGCGAATGTTGACTAGGCGCGTCAGGGGAAGTAACTGAAGTCTTAGGCTCCTTCTTGCTACTGTTGGAAGTCTTGACCAGCTTCGTTGTCGTCTCCTTCACCTCTTTGCAAACCTTGTCCAATATGATCAAGAAATCACGCACGGTCAAGAACAAACGCAACCCTTCGTCCTTGCCGGCGTTGCCGTGAAAGTAATCGCCAGTGCTCTTAACCAGCGCCATTATCCTCTTCTCCTCCTCCACCAACCACGTCACCTCCTCCCTCGCATTCTTCATGAACCGCTCCATGCAGAGCACGAACTCGCTCTCTTCGTCCAGGTTCTTCATGTCCGTGTTCAGAAATTCCTGCGTCTTCACCATCGAGTGCCCCAGCTTCGACACCGCCGAGGTAAGAGCATCGCCGTCGATCAGCGCCGCCCTCTTCACGTGCTCGAGTTCCGTGCCGAGGCCAGACACCACCTGGAGGCCGAGGCTGCGGTAGTGCTCCTCGGACTCCTCGCCGCCCTCGTCGAAGTCGTCGTTGGCGACGACACTGCTGGTGCTCCGGCTGGCTTTTTCGGCGCGCGCGGCGCGGATTCCCTCGGAGCGGATGATCTCCTCGACGACGAAGTGCAGGAGTGTGGTCTTGCCGTCTATTCCCTTGACGTCGGAGAGTTTGAGGAGAGTGTCGAGCCTGAAGGCTTGCGCACCGCCACGGTAGGTTCCGTCGTTCATGCGGTTGCCGGTTTTGAGAACTGCCTCTAGGAGTTTCAGGAATAGCCTGCTTTGTCTCAGATCGTTGCTAGCCACCTGTGATTCACATGCAACAAATAATCGTAAGCCTTGACCATGTCAGCATAAGCTGGTAACTAATTTAAAGAAGTTATCTCATAATTTGACGAATTTGATAGTGTTAATAACATCTTATTTCACTCTACTCCATCCAACATGGCCTTGGTCTTACCTCTAATGTGGAAAATGAGTCCTTAATGCTTGAGAAATCTTCTTGAAGGTTATACATGAACAAGAGACATTCAAGACGTTTGAAAGCGAATGGAATGTCAACCAACACTTTGAGAAATCTCTCTGCCGGGCCTAGTTCATGCAAATGTCCTGTGAATAGCCTTAGCTTCATTTCCTCATCTTGCGTAGGTGCCATCTTCAGCAACGTCTGGATGAGCTCTATTGGAATCTCATTACCTGATTCAACCAACATATTGTAACTAGCTCGTCCTAAGAAATCTAAATCTTAATCTCACGGAAATGCTACAGAATTTAATACTTTCGATTTTTTTAATGCTAAAACCAATGATATCATAACGAGGGAACACCCCTATGAATCTAACTTCAATTGGTAAGTCCTGACACATTCACCAAATAATTATCATAGATTCATAGTCAAAGTACACCATGTCCTAAGAACATATAAATGAAAGAGCAGAGTATTTGAAATTATTGGTATCATGAACACATATATGTCACATGAACAGCATATAAAGTTAATAAACAGAACTGAGTGGCCTTAAAGTGACACAGGGTCTTCTCAAATTTGCAGTAATCAGTGGGAATAAACTAATTTATCAGGAATATCAACCGTGTAGTAAAAGAAAAATACCAATCCAGATATGAAATAAACTTGAAAGTTTAATAGAAATTAATAACCATAATCTTAAACCCAATAAAATCTTAATTAGAGCTAGTCAGATAAACTGTATATCACTAGTCGCAATTCTTAATTGGCCTTTCATTTTATTCATTCCCAAGAGAGAAAGAGAATCACCTTCTATGAGAGCATCGACAACTTCTTCTGTAGTCACATTCAGAGCTCGCAAAAGAATTGATAAGTTCTGTGCTTTCTTAGGTTCAATAATCTTAATATAATTCGCTGAATTATCTATACATGTCGAATCTTTTCTGCGTCCATTATTGTTCTGGTTGGCGGTGCCAAATAAAGACTGCATCATTTCCTCATTGAACCTGAGAAGTTGTTACAAAGATAAATCAGTACAAGCAATGTTTCTAGTATATATGTTCTACTTTATTCATTCAAATGAAATTTTGATCTTTAACAAGAGTTAATGATCTTACACGAATGATCCTGAACTGATCTCATGCCACACCATTGTTTGGCCAGGTTTTGCATTAACCTTATCCCAGAAAAATGGCTTCAGTTTTGGTTTTGGAGCATCACTCTCACTAGAACCTCCTTCTTTAGGAAGTGTTGGTCCTTGATTACTACCTCCCTTTGGTTTGGGAGGAGCTGGTGGTGCACGAGGATTAGGAGGCGGCGGTGCACGAGGAGCAGAAGGCGGCTGCTTCGGAGGAGGTGGTGGGGGTGGTCCCGAAGGAGGTGGAGGGGCAGGTTCTACACTAGAAGAAGGCACTGTTACTTTTTCTACACCTGATGATGAAGCTGTATCAACAATGGAGACATTGACTTCTTCACCCTTCTTAGTGGACAAAATTCTAACAGTAGACGGGTTCTTTTCATTGCCAATTTCATATTCTTCCTCGACAGAATCTCCCAATCGAACAACCTTCTTTGAACCTGAAGAAAAAAATTAACATGGGACCATTATTTGACCCAAGTGTAATGTTTCATAATCATAGGTAACTGGATGATAATCCACACACTGAGAATTTAAACTCTTTTTAAGACCCTAAAATTTAATGCTTCACTTGATTATTCATTGGCTCATCTTATAAATGAATATGTTATAACTTGTTGCAGTAGCTTAAGAATTCATTGATTACCTAAGTGTAATTGCTAAAGGAGGAATGACAGAAAAAAGGTTTTTTTAGGCTCTTGATTAAAAATGATGCTTGATAAAAAACAAAAGGTGAAATGACATAGCCAAGAAGTAAGAATGTTGATTTTTTCTTATTTCTTTTTTGTGGCTAGAAGGTATAAATTCAAGTATTCAAGAAATTGATTTGGCATTTTAAGAGTTTGCTCTTCACTCTTCAGGTTTCATACATTATAAAGGAAAAATAATATATGTACTTAATTTTACACTGTCATTCTATCATAAATTATCATGATTGATAAGTTTATACTTCAACAAAAAATACTATAAAATTCATAACTAAAATCACGTATAAGGAAGAATATGAACATACCGCCTGCGTAATTATCTGAGGTTAATACGAGCAAAGGACTGTCATCTCTATCATCATTCTTTTGTTTGGTCTCACGATAGCAGAGGGCCAAGCCTATCAAGATTACAGCTCCTGATAAAGTGGAAACTAAAATAACTTGTTGCTTCTTTTTATCATCATTGCTAGGTGGTGAAGGAACAGAATCCTGTAGTTCAGGTAGAATATTTTTAAGAGGAGGACCAGGTACACGGGGTGGAGGTGGAAATGGTACAAACATATCTGGAGGGAGTGGTAAATCCCTACTTTTGGGAGTTGGAGGATGTGATGATGGTGGCGTACTGGCTGGTGTTGGACCCTTAAGTGGTGATGATGGTGGAGAACTGGCTGGTGTTGGACCCTTAAGTGGTGATGATGGTGGAGAACTGGCTGGTGTTGGACCATTAAGTGGTGATGATGGTGGAGAACTGGCTGGTGTTGGACCTTGACTTGGTGATACTGGCGAACTGGCTGGTGTAAGAGAAGGACTTGGTGCCATTTTATTATTCGGTGAATCAGCAAGTAAATTTCTTCTATGACCACTTTCCACTCCCACGGTTGATCTAGAATGCTCTGTCAACAAATATCGAGCACTACCTTTATCTAAAACAGGAGTAGTTTTTATGCAGTCCGAAGTTTTTCTTTTTATATAAAGTGGCAGAGACTTAGTTTCTCTATTTATGGTACTTCCTATGGTCTCTATGTCACTGCTCCCTTCCAGGGGATGCAAGTCATTGTTCCTCTCTATCAATTGTTTCCTGCACTGTATCCACTCATTTTCTACCTGTATCAACCGAATAAAAGAATAGCACCATTCAGAGTAGTGTGAAAGATGAACTAATGTCTTTATAGAAAAAATAAAAATACACTAATATGTCTACAATTCCATGTTTCCAGTTGCCATATAATTTACCAAGTCCATATATAGTTTCACTTGAAATTTTATGCTATCTATCACTGTTACGCTTTATCAAAAACTGAAGTAACAAGGTATGTTCCTTAATTCAATCACTGTGTAGTTAAAAGCAGTATTTCAAACATAATTGGATCATCTTTTATGTGTATTGTTTCTGTTAAAATAAAATGGTATAAACACTCTTGGTTTTCTTCCAATTCTTAAGATAACATATACAATAGTAATGGACTTAAAAGTGCTTCGTTTCTTCTAAAATCCAATTTCAAAATGCAGAGACGAAATGATGGTGATTAACAAATTTGAATATGGCCTTCTTATACTCGTAGCATCATTTACTGAATAATATAACCACAGCCTGAGGTTAAGGTGTTCTTTAAATAAAATCATGCATCCATACTTTTCTTAAAATTATTAGACTGAGCTCCTTTTATGTGACACTACCTTTTAGTCAAGCAATTCAAATGAACGGATTTCCTAGCTCTTGAACCTAACCGTGCATTTGTTATGAATTCTTTCTTTGAAGAATATAGATGGAAAGACTATATATAAGCTTCACACAATGTTGAATTAAAGCTATTCATTTAACAAAAATCACAATGAAGTGATCTTATAGTCCTTGTGTAAGACCTTTGATATTCAAACAGGTAAACTCTAAAAAGTAATCACATAATATGCATCTAGTTCGCACGCTTGATTCAGTTTAATATAGTTTTACATGTAAAAAAAGGGGAATTTCTACATAACCACTACCCAGAAACACATGATTACCAACCAACTTAGCCAATTACTATGAAACCAAACAGAAGAATATGGTAGTGAAAATCAAAACCACAATTTCGGTAACAAATTAAAAGGGGTCATTAAACATTTATTCAGAATAGAAAGAAGAATACTTAGCATAATCATGAACAAACAAAACCCAGGCGAGAAATTCAAAAGAAGAAACAACAAAGAAGGGACAAAAAAATTCAATAATACCTTTATTCTATGAACATAAATAGATGATGTCAACGCTCCACCATCTCTAGAAATCTCCTCTTCCTTCCCCTCTGAGCCCCCTTGGGCCAACGCACAAAGGAGAATGACGTAAACAACAGCATAACTGGGTCTTGACAATTCCATTATTGTTTACAACTTCACCAACCCAAACGCAAAATTCCCGTCTCATCTCTCATTGAACATGAATCCTCCAAAGTTTTCTAACGTACAAATCCAACACCTTGCCAAAGAGCTTCTACGCTTTCCAAATCAATAAATATAATAATACATCACTCTTTTCCAATATTAATATCCAAACTTCGTAGATCGCTCTTTTCCACAAACCCACGAAGGTTGGAGTTTGGAAATTCAACAGGATATCAGAAACTCAGGAATCAGGTTGGAACGTGACAATATAATCAGAGAGAAAGAGAATATGGAAAAATTTGACGAAGCTGAACAATGGGTTGGTATTTGATGAGATAGATATAAAAATAACGCACGTCGGGGAAGAACCAATGAAATGAACGTTACGTACGTGAGAGCGTAATAACCCAATTCATGCAAAGGTATAACAAGTTTTGAACCTACGTTGAAGTTTTGAGTTTGTTATATGGTGATCTTCTTTTGTTTTTCTTTTCTTTTTTGCGTTTTGTGGGAATTCTATTGAATTGTAATACCAGAACAAGGATTTGCGTTGCTGGGAATTTTGATCATTCGAAGGTTAGTTTCTTGTGCTTGGTGTGGGAGGGGGCGTCAGAGGAGAGAGAAAGACAACGATGCCTTGAAAGTCCTAATAGGGACGTGGGGAGAACAATGTGGGACACCCATCCATGAACCATCCTTCTTTTGCTTTCCAACCCTCCAACTACATCTTTTTACTTTTTTTTTTTTTCATATGCTTCCACCACATTAATTTCTTTTTATTTTATTGTCCCTCTACTTACCTTATTGATCATCGTGACACTCAATCACTTTATTTATGATTATTTTTAAGTATTTTTTTAATATAATAAGTATATCTTTTTGTATATATTTGTCTAATCTTCTTATTTAAAAATATTAAAATAATTTCTAAAGTTATTAATAAGAAAAAATCAACTAGTTTTTACGATATTATCTATGATGGAATGTCAATATAGTCTTTTATATTATTCATATGTGTAAATAAAATTCTTTTAAAATAGTCATGATGTGTCAAGACACTATATGTTTTAAAATACTAAATATCAATTAAATATTATCAAAGGTTATTTTAGTTGATAAAACGCGTTCAACTAATAATTTCACAGAAAGGATGGAGCTTGAATTAAATTATTTTGGTATCAAAAAGTCAACAAAAACTAATTAAATGAGTTTTCATTAATTATTACCGTAATGCTGTATTATATTAATTACTTTCGGTATATTTTCTTTTCTTCAAGAATCATAGTCCATCCATTTTCAAAAAAAAAAATTGAGATATGTTTTTAATATTTATTATATTATATTTAAATATAACAATATCAAGTGGGGATGTAGCTCAGATGGTAGAGCGCTCGCTTAGCATGCGAGAGGTACGGGGATCGATACCCCGCATCTCCAAATTTGAGTTTTTGTTTCATTTTTTGTTTTGTTTTCAACGACCATTCAGTTTTGTTCCTTCTATTGCTCTCTTATTTCATGGAACAGACTCTGAACTTCAATGTCACCACTCAATACAACAACCCGTCTTCCCAAACCTTGTTCCATCACCACCCTCGATTCGCTACAATGTGGAACCTTGCTGCAATCACTCACCAACTCCAAATCCTTAACCCAAGCCCAGCAACTCCACGCCCACGTCACCACAGGCGGCATCCTCCGCCACAACACCTACCTCGCCACCAAGCTCGCCGCATGCTACGCCGCCTGCGGCCACATGCCCCATGCCCATCTCATCTTCGACCAAATTGTGCTAAAGAACTCGTTTCTCTGGAACTCCATGATCAGGGGCTATGCCTGCAACCACTCTCCCTCTAAATCCCTTGTTCTCTACCGTGAAATGTTGCGTTTTGGACAGAAGCCTGACAAATTCACCTACCCTTTTGTCCTCAAGGCCTGTGGGGACCTTCTGCTTCGCGGAATTGGTAGAAAGGTTCACGCTTTAGTGGTGGTTGGTGGGTTGGAGGAGGATGTTTACGTGGGGAACTCGATACTTTCGATGTACTATAAGTTTGGTGACGTAGCATCTGCGCGGGTGGTGTTTGATAAAATGCCTGTGAGGGACTTGACTTCTTGGAACACCATGATGACGGGGTGTGTGAAGAATGGTGAGACTCAGGGTGCTTTTGAGGTTTTTGGGGAGATGATGAGGGTTGGTGTTGTGGGAGATGGGACCACCTTGCTTGCTCTTCTCTCTGCTTGTGGGGATGTTATGGATTTGAAGGTGGGGAAAGAGATTCATGGTTATGTTGTTAGGAATGGAGGGAATGGGAGAGTGTATAATGGGTTTTTGGTAAATTCAATTATTGACATGTACTGCAATTGTCAGTCTATATCTTGTGCAAGGAAGTTGTTTGAAGGGTTGATAGTGAAGGATGTTGTGTCGTGGAATTCTTTGATATCTGGGTATGAGAAACGTGGCGATGCTTTTGAAGTTCTTGAGCTTTTTGGTCACATGGTTGAGGGAAGTGCAGTGCCGGATGAGGTGACTGTGATTTCTGTTCTTGGGGCTTGTAATCAAATCTCGGCTTTGCGATTGGGCACGTCTTTTCATTCATATGTTGTTAAGAGGGGTTATGTCCTGAATGTAGCTGTTGGAACTGCTCTTATTGACATGTATGCTAACTGTGGGAGTTTAATTTGTGCGTGTTGTGTATTTGATGAGATGCCAAAGAAAAATTTGGCTACTTGGACTGTTATGGTTACTGGATTTGGAAATCATGGGAGGGGAAGAGAGGCCATCTCCATTTTTTATGAAATGTTAAGTAAAAATGTGATTCCAGATGAGGGCATTTTTACTGCAGTTTTATCTGCATGTAGTCATTCTGGATTAGTGGATGAGGGTAAAGAAATTTTCTATAAAATTATTAGAGATTATAATGTAGACCCTGGACCCACTCATTATTCATGTTTAGTGGATCTACTTGGCAGAGCAGGGTACTTACATGAAGCATATGCAGTTATAGAGAGTATGAAATTAGAACCTAATGAGGATGTGTGGACCGCTCTTCTTTCGGCATGCAGATTGCATCGGAATGTCAAGTTAGCAGAGATCTCGGCACAGAAGCTTTTTGAATTGAATCCAAACGCAGCGAGTGGCTATGTTTGCCTTTCCAACATCTATGCTGCTGAGAGACGGTGGAAGGATGTAGAAAATGTGAGGGCATTGGTGAAAAAAAGGAGATTGAAGAAAGCACCTAGTTACAGTTTTGTTGAGCTAAATAAGATGGTTCATCAATTTTTTGTTGGGGATACTTCCCACCAACAGTCGGATAGTATTTATGCCAAATTGAAAGACTTGAGTGAGCAGCTGAAGAAAGCTGGATACAAGCCTGACACTACTTCAGTTCTCTACGATGTTGAGGAAGAAATAAAGGAGAAGATGCTTTGGGATCATAGCGAGAGGTTGGCACTTGCTTTTGCTCTTATTAACACTGCTCCGGGGACCACAATCAGGATAACCAAGAACCTTCGTGTGTGTGGAGATTGCCACACAGTAATAAAAATTATTTCTAAGCTCACAAATCGGGAGATTATCATGCGAGATATTAGTAGGTTCCACCATTTTAGAGATGGCTTATGCTCATGTGGTGGATATTGGTGAGCTGATGAAAGTTTGATGAAATAGTCGATAAAATTCAAATAAACATACAAAATTTTGGTCGATGGAAATTTGATAGCTAGAAAAAGAAGCTAATTATAGGAAGTTGCTGATTTTTTATCTCACATGAACAGATTCCTTTGGATGTTTTGCGATTACACAACGTGGCATCACCAATTTACCATTAGCATTGCAGATGAGACAGAAATGTATCCGTAATCTGAAGTGTCTTGTTTTGCCTCACAGCCCCAATACTACGAGACACTTTTTCACTATACAAGAGGCCCCGATTTCCCCTACTTGTACACAAGAAGTCAACTCCCTCGTGGCTGTTGTACCAAACATGTCAAACTCTCATTCAACCAGACACCATACCTTAACATCCCAACCGTTTGGTCTTGTGCTCAAATAGAACGATATAATATATTCATTACTAAATCCTTTTCTCTGTGCTTCTCTAAAGTCCTAACAACAGCCACAGCCAAGTAAGTTCTCTAATAGTTCTTATTCACAGAAAAAAAAAAATGTTTTTGAAGTATAGTACCCAATTATGGTGACAACTGAGATGGAAAGACCAAAGAATGGAAGGATTTTAAAATAGAAGAGATGTGTTAGGAATAACATATGAGAGAAATAGTAAGAATGACAGATTAGATAATGGAGAGAAGGAAAAACTAAAATAAGATGACAGTACGTTGCTGAGCTTGCCGTTAAAGAGTAAGATGCTTATTATATAGCAGCTCTGATTCCTTCACCGAGAACGAGAAGGAAGTCTTATATTACGAACAAGCGCTAAAGAAGGGGGTGGGATCTCTTACTGTATTTAGGATTTCTTTTAGATAGGCATCCTTATTAGTTTAGTTTAGTCCAAACTAAACTGGAGTGAAAACGATCTGTAGGGAAGAAGAAGGGCTACTAGTGAAGATGCCGAGAATGGCCGGAGATGACCGGTCTTAGTTAGAATCTGTTGCAAATGCATGTGAGGGAGGGAATGATTGCATTTGAGTCTGAGTCAGGGAAGGCTATGCCATGGCATGGAACTTCTTTGTACGAGTCTCTAAAGGCTTTGAAAGAAGAAGCAGCTACCCTTTCTCACTCTTCCCCGAACATCCAATCTCTTGATACGAATTGGAGACTATACAAGAGAGGGCCGATCGACAGGAGCGAGGAGCTAGCCGCCTGACTCCTTCCCTTTGGATAGGGCTTGGGATTGACAAATCAAAGGCCCAAGAACGAGCCAAAGATCAGCTCTTTTCACAAGTCGGAATGAAGATGAAGCTTACAACAAGACGAGTAAAATAAAATGCAGCTTAGAAATTCAAGTACATAGAATGTAAGTAGAACCAAACTTATATATTGAAATTGCAATTGAAGGCCAAAATCATTCCCCCACCCCAACCACAACTTTGACCAACCCGGAAATTTTAACGTTATAGTTTTGGCAAATGAAGGTGAAGTTTTTTTCTTTAACTAGTCGTGCGGTTCCACTTCTTGAGCAAAACTCTTGAGTAAGACAAGGAATGTAAGAAAATAATTTCTGGTAAATTTTAAATAATTAGCTTTGAAATAGTCAATACATGATAAAAAACCAAATTCCGTAAAACTTCAATATGTATGCGTTATCACGTAGGTATGTGGTATGCCAAAGAATCATTGCTAATATATGTCATAAACATTTTCTGTCTAAAGAAGTTAATTATTCATGTGTTCTAAGTTCTAACATATTTAGTCTTCTCATGTGTTAGATATTTCATTATCTCTAACATATTTGTCATGGAAATCTAACTTGTAATAGGACTTTATTCCCCTGATAAGGTACTTGTAATAGGATTTTACAGTTATTTGGATCGGGCCATATAATTTTTAAAAGGTTAAGAAATTTCTTAAAACACTTAGTCACATTTGGATAAAACAATAATAATAAGAAGAAGGGTCTAAAGATCAAACGCAGGTGTAAGTTGATTCTAAATGTGCTGTGAGCAAGTTTCATTTAGAGATGATTATTTTTGGGTTGCAATAATCAGCATCGATGCAAGTTTGATAAAATAGTATATTAACTTCATAGATAGCAATACGCACATGAAAAGTACACACGCCAGTACTGTCTAGATGTTTAGACAATGCTACTTCATGGCATTATTATTAGTACTGCTGATTTTGGTGGCTGGGTGCTTTATTTATATCCTGAACGGTAGCTATTATATCCAGCAGATTCTTTAATTACTCTTAGCACCATTGGGAAATCAACCATCAATTTTCATGTCTGACTCTGGAAGCCAGGGGAATGGCGGTATTGGTTTAGTCGCTTCAAGAAGAACCTCAATAGGAATCTTTGGTGCTGATGGCTTCAATGGTGTTATGGCATGATTGTAATTTTGAGGGTCTGCACAGTAATCCTGTAATTTGAGGGGAAGAGGATTAGCAGGCTTCAAGGTAGTTATGCATTTGAAGAAAGTTAAAAAAATATCTTCTTTTAAGTACATGCATAACGGCTGCTCACCTGATCTGCATGCATCTTTAGCACAAATTTTTTGAATATATCAAAATTTGATTGTTGCAGTAGATCATCTGATAGACGAAGATATGTTACTCCAAACATCCTCATTTTTGGAGGGCCATTTTTGTTGACACCTTGTGGTCTTGCATTCAGTATGATTTGGTTGTATGCTGTGGAATCATACCTTGGAAGTGCATTTTCTCCAGCAACTTGGATGTCTTCCCTCCAACCTCCACTCAATACCTGTGCATGTGTTCATATTTGGCAATTTAACAACTATAATACAGCATTTACAGTTGGCATCATCTTTAATTAGCAGAACAAGCTTTAAACTTCAGAAAAATTCTATGCATTACCTGCTGAACAAGCTCCTGTGGTGCACTTTTGGCTTCAGAGCTTTGTTCTGAGTTCCTCATCTCAAGACATGTAAAGTTCAAAATGGCTTGATGGCGAGACAGCATTCTTGCAATGGGACGATATCCATCTCTATCATTAAGGTTGTAATATCCAGCAGTAAGCTCAGCAGCGTGATTTTCAACTTTGTACCACCAGTGGATTCCAGATACCTGTCATCATGGTTAGAGGTTATCATTTGGCAGAAAATGAAGGACACTGCTAATTGAATTGAGGTTCTATGAAGTTTACTTTGATAGCTAATTTGACTTTGCAGCCTAAGAAAGCTTTGTTGGCTTCCTCTAGGATTCGATCACCATGATTCAGCAATTTGTTTGAATACCAAGTCAAGAAGAACTTCCCTTTCTCAGTGACATATGTGCCATTTGATTTGAAGAATCCAGTAGATTCTGGGACATCATTGTACTGACCTGCGTCATCTGGCAGTTCCCATTCAGGATGGCCAGCCCTTGCTACAGCTGCTTTGAAATCTACCTTCAAATATTTGTCATAGCACTGCAGATTGCCGAACTTCATACTTATGATGCTTTAGGTGTTCAAATAATCAAATCCCAGGTTGGATGAGAAACAACTTTATTTGAAAGCTAAGACCAGACTCACCTGAAATTCTCCAATACCAGGAAATTCCCATCCTTGACTTTGTGGATAAGAGGGATATCTGAGCTCTCCAGCTGGGCCAAGACCTACTTCAATGTCTATAATAAGCCCAGATTCTAAAAAATCTGACATGTTTTCTCTGAAACTCTTCATGTAGTCACTGTATATCTGCTTACAGCAACAAGTTTAAACATGCTATGCAATAACCAAGATCATTGTTCCTATATCTGTACATGTAGAAGTCTATCTGAAACATGTCTAGCCTATTACACAATAAATGATTGTTCAATGAGGACTTACTTCCCCACATAGAATGAATATGTTTCTCTTGTTCTGTTAGACGATATTTACTTCTTCATATGTGATATTGATGAAAAGAGGATAGAGTAGCAAGGTTGATTTAGTTTAGTTAGCATCTTTTGGGGTAGGATTATACAAGTTAAACCTAAAAGTGACAAGTTCAACCTGATAGACTGAATCAGTTTTTCTCGTTTTTTAGTATGTCACTATTAGTGACACTATACTTCTTAATTGTAGTAGTACATGTTGCCGAAAATTAGATTATCTAGCAGACCAGGTCAACTCTTTTATGCATTTATGGAAGGCAAATATACACATTATACGTTAATACGTTCATTAATAGATATTTTGCTTTGGAAGTCGACAACAAGAAAGCTAGTTATGAGAAAGATAATTATAGTTTTCTTAGTTCACCTCAATGGCTGTTCTTCCATAGAATATAGGCTTATCGTCCACACCAATAGTTAGATATTCCTTGTTCCTAGTGCCTGAACGGTTGGTGTAGAAGATATCAGGTTCAGATTCTCCAATGTCAAGCACCCACTTGGGAATTGGGATGTTAACTACATCTCCTACATTCCCTCCACATTGATGGAATGACATAATAGCCTGAAGTTTCAAGCCACATTCCTGAACCAGGTGAAACAAGCTCCTATAGCCACTCCAATCATACTGCTTAGGCTTGTTCAGTTCTATGATCCCCCACCACACATCAACCATGACCCCATCAACACCTGTTGCTCTTAGCTTCAAGAGCTGTTCTTTAAGGCCATCTGCGTCTCCAACAACGTTGTCAACAGTGACAACTCCTAACTGCAGTAGTTTGAAAGAATAAACAACAAAAAATAGTTAGCGTGTGTAAATACATGATATAGACATTTGTTTTTATGTCTTTATACTCATACAAATAAACCGGTGACTTAGAAACACATTAGTTTGTGTGTATAACTTACTGGGAGCATGACATAAACTGGAACATAGTTTTGTAACATGTTTCTGTCGGAAGTGACCATCTTGCTGGTTGCTTTTTTCTTTTAAAAAAGCCTAAGGGTGTTGCAAAGTTGTCTGATAACTATGGAGAAGAAAGAGGAGATGCTACGTAGAAGTTGCTGGTTGTTGAAGTCACGATACAGGGGGGCTTTTTATAGAAGAAAAAGAAAGAATAATTGTATAGCCAAATAAAAGAGAAAAGAATAAAGTAATAAAGAACTTGTCTCTGCATTTTAATGACAGAAATGATATTGTAGTCGTATGAGGAGCTAAGGAAACTATTTTTAGAAATCAAAGAAAAAATAAATTGTTCTGTTCCCTATATTTTAGTATATTATTTTAATATATATAATAGTATCTGTAAAAAATAAAAAATAAAAAATGTAGATAATTATATAAAATATGCTAAATACTTTTTTTCTCTCGTCTTATTTTATAAGCCAGTTTTAATTTTTTAATTTTTTTTTTAAATCTGTTAAAATTTTTGTATTAGACTAAATTGATTGTTTCATCATTTTTTTTTTTGTTATTAACGATGACATTATTAATTGAAGTGATAAAATTCATAATTTATTAAACTGGTGCAATTAGTATAGTAAGTTGAAATACGAATAAATTTAGTTTAAAGAGATGTTTAAGAAATTAAAATAGAACTTTTAAATTTTAAAAATCAAACTAAAAAAAAAAGTGAGACTACAAGTGTATTGTAACTTGTAAAATATCACGTAATATAATTTTTTTTAATGTTCAAATAGAAGAATTAATCATATATTATTATGATAAGATAAAATTAAAAACAAAAAAAAAAACTGATTAGATGAGTCATATTAAATCACCTTGAATGATCTGAAAAAGAATTTTAAATATAAGATTTAAGTCTATAAGCACTGAAACAAGTTGATATGATTTATTTTGATTTTGAAATTAAGAAATAAATTTTATATAATATGATGAATGTTGGTAATAAAACATAATAATTATAAATTAATTTTTAAGATATAAAAAAATAAAAATAAAAATGATAAAAATACATTCTCATAAAACTTTATTGCTCAAACAAAATTTGTAAAAAAAAATTTAGTGGTAATCCATTTAAAATAGAACAACCGCTATTGTGAAATCTATTCTTAATTAAAAATTACGTGAAAGGTAGAATTTTTACAAAAAGTAATATATTATTATTAAACAAACTAATTCGCTTTAGTATTAGATTAAATTTAATTAAATAAAGAAAAATATAAAAATCTAATTTAATTTAATATAATTTTTTTTATTAAATTAAATAATAAATTTTACGAACTCTATCAAATTTAATCCCTCAACATCCTATAATTAGCGGAGTCATGCTAAAACAAAATAGTTTACATGATTGGAGATTATAACATTATTATTTTTTCGATAAAATTATTTTATTAATAATTATTACCAACCAAAAATGTCTAAAATGTAAGAAAAAATATGAAGTAGGTAGCATGAATTTTAGCACGTTTAAGGTGTGTTTAGGACAACTACAAAAATTAGATAAGCTCATTAAAAGTGATTTTAAGATAATTAAATCTGGTTATTATAAAGAAAAAAATACTGTTAAATAATAATCACAAATTGTAATTTTATATATTCCCAAAAATAAGTTATTAGTAAGAAAATAAAATAAAATTCCAGTAGTCATCACAAACATTTAACTTAATTTTAAATTTATTTTCACTAAAAATTTGAAAAAAAAAAAAAAAAACTATTCCGAAGATGCTCTTTTACTTATTCACTCATAAATGAATATTTTATGTTTATTATATTTACTATCTAATTATAATGGAGTTATCTTATTTTTGATACATTCATACATACTTGTATTTTGATGGAGTGGTGTGTGGAAAAAGCTTCGATGGAAGATGAACATGAGCTTTTTATGAGCCATGGATGATGCCCATAGCATGGCACATGATCCATACACCAACGCCTCGCCCCGTCCACGAAGCTCAAGTCACCACCATCACAGAAACCTGTGAGAGTGCAGCAGACCAGAAAACAAGTATAATAAATATATAGATTGTTGGAATTTAATAGACCAAGTATAATTATATAATTTTAAAAAATAAAATTTATTATACTTTTCATGTGATTTTAATTATAAAATATATAAATTATTGAGCATTTTAAAATTTTAAAATGCTAAACAATTTATTTTCATTCAATATGTATTTTATTCAACATTGATAAAATCTAAGATTGATAATAAAAAACTCCATCTCCAAACCAAATACCTTTCAAAGGAAGAGATTATGTACAGTTCATGAAAATTATAGACCATGAACGTCCATTTCTGTCTCAAAACAAAGTTAACAACTAATGGACAAAAAATTTTGCTAGCTTTAAGCATTCACTGCACAAGTGATTAAGCATTCACTGCAAGTTTTATACAACAAATACACAACCTTTACTCGTGTCCTCTCTTTCACCATAAGATCACCATTATTATTAGCTTCACCCAACTTCATCACTGAAAACACCTTTTGTCGTTTCCCATTTTCTCTATCGGTTTTCATGTCAATGCATGCAATCTAGGGACGCTACTGTCTCATTCATCAACAGAAAACTCACATGCGAATTAAAAAAGTTATGCAGTTGGTTATTTTTTTTTGGAAAAATATATTATAGTTATATAATGATTATTAGGGTAAATAACTTTATTGTTAAGGAGGATGAGAAACAATAAATAAATAATTATCTTTTAGTTTCACATGTTATCTTTTTATTGGTAGGACAATATGTGAGACAATTAAATATGACATGTGATTTGGATATTAACAGAAGTGGACTTTAAGCCTAACTCATTCTCATAAAATCAACTCGATAAGAAGAGGTTTGCACTCACTTATATACATTAATTTAGTCTTATCTTTAGTTGATATGGGATTTCTAACCGATACCAAACTTAAATTTAAATGCATATATCTTCATTTCTTTAGGGTGGATTTTTTGTTTTCTCTCTTGACATTCATTTTTTTATTTTTAATCTTAGTAAGTCACAATCTTTTGTCGAATCTTTTTATTCTAGCTCGTGTTTATTTTTCATTAGACTAGTAACACAATTAACTATCATTATTGTGACAAATAGTTCTGACAACTTTTAATTATGGTAGGTGTATATCAATGTTCAATGGCAAGAGAAAAGAAGTTAGATTATGCCTTGTATCCATTTCCATGACAGTTTTTCTATAATATATTGTTGGGTTTTTGTTTATACTATTCAAAGACATAATATTGGAAAAATTTTACGAATAGATAATAATCTTAGATTTGGAAGAGTTGTATATAAGAATTTATTTATATCTCTTACTTATTTTTATAAGTTCAGATTTTAAGATTCTAAATTTGTATGTTTTTATTTATTTATATATTATTTAATTTTTTTTATTTTATTTAATTTAAAATTTTAATTTATCTTAAACTCTTTTATTTATATATATATATATATAAATAAATAATAATAAAATTAAATATAAATAAATTAATAACTTAAATTTGCTATTCAATCAAATTTAATTAAAAATTTAAATTTAATTGGTTGAAAATAATAAATTTGAATTTAAATGGTTAAAAAACTAAAGACATCATTCACACACCCTACCAACCCAAATTAATCTCAACTACATCACCATGCCTCACCATCATAGCAACTAAAACCCAAACATAAATCAACCAAATTTTCATGAGGCCTCCATGACCCTCTTCATGGGGAACACTGAATCTTCATGGTATGTTCTTAACTATTTTTCAAATATTTCAGTAATTGGTATCTTATTTTATTTATGCTTTTTAATGTCGTGTAGTTTAATACATTATTATCATTTTATTAATTTTAGGGTTCTATTTAGCAATTAAGTTCCAGTTCAATTCTATTTAACTTTTATTATGTATGTTTACTTTGTTTTCTGAATCACAAAAAATTTACCCATATTCTCATTATCCGATTTACTAACTTTTTTTTTTTTTAAATAAGTATCTATATAATTTATCTCTAGTTAGTTATTTCAATGTGACGTAAGACCATATTACACTCTATTGTTATAAATGTTGAAAACTAAATACATAACTATAATATTTAAAATTATAATAATAACGAAATTATTAATAATGTTAAAATGCACTGGTAATTAAACTCTAATTGAGGAATTAAAAGTGAATTATTATTATTATAAAAATGTTACCCATTGTTTCTATTTTCAATGAAATTATAATATAGTTTTTAATAAAAGTATTTTTAAATCATAATAAGTATTTTTAAGATACATGTTCACTTAATTAGTTATTAGAATATGAATAGTGTTGGGTTGTCTATTAATTTGCATTTAACATTTAATAAAAATATTATGATGGGTTTCAATATAGAAAATTTTATAATTTTAAAAAATTAAAATATATTAAATTTAAATTATTTTAGATAGAACATTTAAATTATTATTATATATATAAACTTATTTCAATATTAAATATAAAATAATTCAAAATTAACATTTTCTGAACAACTTAATATATAAAAAATGTAACTAAACCTTTAATTTTTCATGTAATATAAAAAATTTATATTATTAACCAAATAGAAATAAATTTAGACATGACTTTCAAAATAACCATAAGACTTTAATTTTCATAAATTTGGAGTTGTTTTTATTTTTATGTCATCAACTTTTATAGGTAGATTTAATTATGTTTTAGTATCTAAAATTTAGACTAAATTATTTTAGTTTCTTTATATTACAAATATTATTTAATCTCATAGTAAAATATGATTTAATATTTATATTATATTTAAAGAATTAAAAATGATTTATTTTAATTTTTAAAATTTAATATTTAAGAATTAAAATAATATATTTTTTTTTAATTTTAAGAAGTCAAAATATATTTTTAAAATTTTTCAAATTTAAAATTAAAATCAAATTAAATTAAAAATATAATCAAACCAATTAAGTATTAAAAATGTAACTTTTAATATACTATTATAAAAAAGTAAACTTTCTATATATTTTAATTAAAATTTTATTATAAAAATAAACAACCTTATTATACATATAGATAGCCATATAAGCTTTTGTGTTGTTAATAAAATGTAGTGAGGGAGTATTTGTAATTAAAGTGTGTCAAAATTAAATTGTTCATATAAAAATAGCTGATGCTGTACAGAGGTTTTGGTGTTATTGTTTGTATCGCCTTGGAATCTTAAGCAAAGTCGACGACAGGTGAACCCTACTTCGGTTGCCCCAATTGAATCATGCCATGATTGACGCTTCCCTTAATTTTTCCCTCTTTTTCAAACAACAACTGGGTATCGCAAAGTTTTCAAATTGAATGCACAAACGGAAACTCCTTCCTCAAATGCCATCTGGGTCACTCTTATTTCAATCCAGATTACGAAGAATTCGGTCGCCACTGAGGTCACTCATTCACTCATTCATCCCACACTTTTTTATTCCGCAAATTATAACATTTTTCTGATCATTCTTTCAAAAAGGAGGTTACTTTTTGTTTTTTTGGTTACAGCAATGTTACTTGTTTCAACTTTTGACCTTCAAACTACATTCACTCACATTGGTTTGCATGTGTTGTTTCTTTAAATTTTAGGATTGATGTAACTAGAATTAGTAATTAACAATGGGTTTTTAGCCTAACTCAACCTCGTAAAACTGGCTTAAACTGGCTTATGAAGTGAGGTTTGTCCCAGTTATATACATTAATTTGGCCATACCACATACCAATGTGGATCTTTAACAGTAATTACTAATTACATAGGTGAAACATTTAAGATTTGATTAAACATGATGAATACCAACACTCATGGTAAGGGCTCTGGAAGGTTGTGCTTGTTTAATTATGCATTCCTTGTTAATAATAATAATAACCATATCCGGATTAGCAATTTCTGTTATTATGTAGTATAAATGTTTTTGATACTGCTATTCATTCGCTAACTATTCAATTACACACATATAATTCATTATGTATGGTCAATTTGTTAACTTCTACACTAACCATTTTAAAAATCATAACTAGGATGATCATGATTGACAGACAGGGAAAAAAAATCTTTACAATGATAGTGCATGAATATTAGTATATTACATGTATAAATGTTTGGTCTTGTTTCTAATTATGCAGGTCTATGATTCCAGTGTTGATTTAGCAGTTTTCTTGGACGGTTGCAACTTGCATGCACATGTTAGTGAAAAACAACAATAAAGGGGATGGATCCAAGTCCCTGGCCGATACACTGGCGAGATGGAAAGAATATAATGTTTGGCTTGAATCTAGCAATGAGGCTGAGAAGCCAGTTAGGAAAGTTCCTGCCAAAGGATCAAGGAAGGGGTGTATGAAAGGTAAAGGAGGGCCTGAGAACTTGGGCTGTAACTACCGAGGAGTTAGGCAAAGGACTTGGGGAAAATGGGTTGCTGAAATCCGGGAGCCAAACAGAGGGAGTAGGCTCTGGTTGGGTACTTTTCCCACTGCCATTAGTGCTGCTCTAGCTTATGATGAAGCAGCTAGGGCAATGTATGGTTCTTGTGCACGCCTCAACTTTCCCAATGTTGAAGTTTCTACTTTGTCTGAGGAATCATCAAGAAATTCACCAGCTGCTAGTCAATCTGGTTCTGCATTGATGATATCAGAGAGTTCTGAATGTATGACATTTCCGAACAACTCCGAGGGAGACACTGCTAAGGATGATGACATGGAAGGCCTTTCCTTATCCTTAAGTGTGAAACATGAAGTAGCGGAGGCCTAATCCGGGACCAGTTCACCCCTTCTTTCATGGTCATGATGTAAGTTTTGTAGACTCTGATTTGGTGGCAGCTAAAAACTTATCCTTTATCGTAGTGGATGATTAGCTTAGGATGAATGAATCTGATACTTGTACTCGGAGATTAGCTATTGTAAAATTAACTTTGTTCAAAAGTGTTCATTCTCTTAAATATAAGATGTGAAATGGCCTTCAATGAATCATGGCAGATGACAAGTCTTTTTTTCTTTTCCTGCTAAAATATCAGTCTGTTAAATGTTCCTCCCAAAGTAAAAATTTCTATTTCCAGTACTTTGGATTAGCCATGGATGGTTGGGTTATGCCAAGATTATACAACTGTAATTACAAATCATGATTTTTATTGTTTTTGCAACATTTGTGATCACATTTGTGGTAGCATTAGTTGTATTTATTATAAGTAATGCAACAGCAAATATGTGAAATTAGTGTCCACGATACTGGAAGTGGGCACAAAGTAGGGTATGAAATATTTGTGATTTGGATTCTCTATCTGCAAATGGCTATTAACCTTTCCGATTTGTCTGTAAAACTTGTTTCTAGTTGAAGTCTAATGTGCACTTTGATGTTGAAGGTGCATCCATGCTCTTATTTTTGTACCAAGAGATTTTTGAACTAATTTCTTTATAAGATTTTTTTAAAATAGGTTTAATCCAGTCTCTAGATTTATGAATAAGTCTATTTTATAAAATAATAATTATATTTTAAAAGAGATATAAATAAAAATATTTTATTAATATATATATATATATATATATATTATAATTTATATATTAAATTATTACATCTAATATTAAAATTAATTTTATCAATATGGTTTAAATTTAATATATATATATATTATTTTTTATTAAAAAATATTTTATATATATATATATATATAAACAGATTAAAATAATTTTGTAGAGTAAAATCTAACTAAAGAATGTTATCTATTTTAAAATATGGGTTATATCACTCTAAAAAAAATTTAAAGAATAATCCATCAATGGTTTGCATGTTTTAATAATAATACATATTTTTCTTTTCTTTTTTCTCAATTACATATTAAAAAAAGATTTTATAAAACAAAATTATTTATGATAGACTTAAATAATAACAGTGTTGCCATCCACTATCATAATATTAATATTTTTAATACAAATGCAAAACAAGTATACTTCAATTAGTTGAGTGGCGATTTATATGAATAAAAAAAAATTGAGAATACAAGAAACATGTTTATATTTCTCCGCACTAAATAAGGGCGTCTAAACATCAATTTTCAATGATACATACTAGTATTTATCATCTCCAATCTAATATTTTTTTTTTTCTTTCAAATAATTTAATAACCTTTGCGAAAGTAATTATTATTTAGTTAAGTTATAACGAAACAATAAATGTAAGAAAATCTTCTTAGAATAATCATTAAAAAATAATAATTATGTTTATTTTCTTTACACTTTAAATTGCATTTTAATAAGATATATAAGTATGAAAAAAAAAAAGACTTAACTTAAATAATAATAAATCAAAACTTATATTTTTTATAAATAAAAATATATCATGTGAAGACCTTGCCTCACTCTATTTAATTTTTTCAACCCTTTAACAAGCCTTGTTGGTATGAACTTATATGAGATTGTCTCTTGATAAAAAAGAAACTTCCAAAAATATAGCTCTTTGTCTCTCTTTCCATTATGTGTAACTACTTTTTTCTTAATTAAAAATCAGAAATATTCATCCTAATTTGATGTGATTTGATTTGAATTTTACATTAATTACTTGTCTCCGATTTGAATGTCTTTGAAAGTTGGCCACTAATGATCGATCTTATATATTTATTGATAAATAGAAAATTGGAATATGATAAGAGATATTCAAAGAACATATAGTTGAATAATTATAAGATTTCAAACTGGTTTTTTCTATATATGAAAGCCCTTAACTATTACACTAACCAAAACACAAGTAAACATTCCCTCTTTATTGGTTTAATGAAACAAGCATGCAATGTTTATCTAGGTCTGTCCAATTTGCAAGAAGAAATAAACAGTGGAGGTAGTACAAAAAGTAGGACCCAAACCTCAAACCAAAACCAACACAAATTTTGATTCCCTCAACAGTATCACTTGCAAATGTTTTATCTCTTCAACCACCCATCAGAAAGAAAACCAATTTGCAACTCACACAACATAAAGAGGACAATGTCACAAACAAGACACCACAACAACCACCCAACACCATGGTTTTCAGCACAGCCCAATCTCAAACAGTGAAAGGATACTATGCAGTTGCTTGCTTGGGCCTCTACTGACAACCAAACACAACTGGGCCCAATGATTGACGGCCCATGTCAACCCAATGCTGAGGACATTTACTTGCAATGAACTCTTGGACTCTTGTTCCAGGCATATGTCTCAAGCTGGAGTCACAACACCAAAACATGTTGACCAACTACCATGCCACTTGTCAAGGATTGAGTCCAATCTAACCCTCATTCACTGAATTTAACATCTCCAATGTTTATACATTAATAAATTAATTTTGGTTTCTATTATGTCACATTAGCCAATTTATAAAAAAATATTTTATTTCTATAAAATAATTAGAGTATTTTATTAAACAACTCAAAATTTTACTCATTATTATTTTATAATTTTAAGAAAAAGGATAAAAATAAAAAAACGAAACTCTAAGAAAAAGGTTGAGACTTTGGACTCGAATGGAAGTCCACTAAATCTTGATGTTGGGACCACTTCACAGTCATATATAATAAGAAAGTACTCTCTGCCGCCACAATAATTTAATAAAAACACAAATACAGTGTACTTTTACTCTGTCACACATATTATTGACACGTGTCATCTATTTATGTAATGAATATTTTGTACTTGCTACAAAATAATTTTTTATTATAATAAAATTATATAAATATTATTTCAATTTTCAAACATAGGATAAATCATCATAAAATATTAATATATCACACCCCATTATTCAATCTACATGATTTCTGCATATCTCAACAACCGGCATGGATTAACCATAGATTGTGTGAGGCATGAATGGTTTTGGTTTCTTATCCTACCGTCACGGGTTTATGTGTTTTTTTTTATTTTATTTTTATAAAATTAAATTGATTAATTCATGATGTTTTCGTTCCACCCAACTTATTTGAAATTTCGGAAAGGGATAGGAATTAAATTGGTCAATAATTCATTATGATAATTTAATAATTAGCTATGAAAAGCTACGATAGAAATAATATTATTTCGAGATCAAATTTTATAAATAAATTAAATTTTACTTTATAAATAATTTATTTTTTTTATAAATATATCTAGAGAAATTTGTCTATTAATTATTTATATACAATATACAACTTTTCGGCAACATTTGAACAAAATATTATATTTCCAAGAGTGGATTGTACTATATAATGAACTGTAAAGCTTAAAACCAAAAGCAAGTCAAAAACATAGATTTAATTACTGTCTCTTCTTTGACTTGCGTCGTAGGGTAGATTCTAGAAATGGGTTATGTTGTCGAGGAGTACAGAGTTATTGTTTAAATCTACAAAAATAACCTTTATTAAAGTTTTAATTTTGAATAAACTAAAATTTAAAAACAATTGTTATTGAGTATTTTCTAATTCAAATTTTTAATTAATATTTTACTATAAAAATAAGTTTAATTATCTATTAAATAATTTTTATAAATTTATTTTTATGAAAATTTTTTATAATAGAAATTTTTTATAAAATTTTTCTATTAACTTTCACCGATGATGGAAAAATTACAGATTAATAAAAAATTTTCATTAAAAATTTATGAAAAATTTTTTACAAATAAATTTATATAAAAAATTTTTTATAAATAAATTTATGAAAAAAATTTTCATAAATAAATTTATAAAAAATTTCTCACAAAAAAAATTATAAAAAATTTTTATAAAAATAAATTTATAAAAAATATTTAATAAATAATTATTTTTTTTTTTAAAAAATCTATAAAAAATATTTGATAAATAATTAAAATAGTGCCTAGCTAATTAACAATACTGATCAATTATTATGTTTCCTTTAATAGTGGCAATGATATCTTAGGACAGCTAATGTAGATTCAAAATTATTATAGAAACCTAATTCATAAGTTAATTTGCTGAATTAGTCATAATAGTTCTTTAACACTAAAAAAAACACGTTAGTGAGGGAATTTTGCATGGGTAGGTGAGGTGGTAAGGTATGGGAAAAGAACAAGACTAAGATGAGTAGTTACTATTTAGTGTGAGTTAATTATGATTGATAACATATTCAGAGAGCTTAAGAGGCATTTTAATGTAATAGAGTAAGAGTAATGGATAGAATATTGATTACATGGTATGATGAAAGTGATAGGAGATGAAAGCATGCATGCACTGATACACCTGTCTGCTACCTGCTAATTTCCAGCCATATATGCTACTTACATATAGTGCCATGCCAACTACTCCTTTCGTTTTCTTCCAAACTACAGAAAGGGATGTTACCAAAAACAAACTCCTATTCGTTCTATTTCTCCAAATCCACATAAGTTGCTTCAGTAAATATATACAAATATTACTTCCTATTCAACCAGGCTTGACCTAAACCACTGTCACTTCTCTCTTTTTCATATATTGCAGTCGTTTCTGCATGACATGTATGGATTTTTGCTTTCACTTAACTGTAGAAAGATAGATTTTGAGATCAGACTTGTTTTATATTTGTATTTAAAGTTTGTAAATTGGATATTTGTGTGACATAATACTAGTTTTATAATGTATATTCATACGGATATTCATTTTTTTTAATATATGTGTGATATTTATATATAGATGAAATTAGAATTATATTATACATATTATCATAACTATGTCATGAGAGTCGTGTTTACTATAGAGCCATTTTAGGTCTTTGCGTCATGCTCCTAAAATTGTTCTTACATATATTTTGATTAAATGTTCAGTAAAATAGAAACTTTGAAAATTCAAATTAAAGTCCTCGAAACTAATATTTTTTATATTAATGTTTCCATAATTTGTATATTAAGTTATGAAATATATTTTCAATATTATAAAGGATAGTTAAATAAAAGTTATCTTATTGATATATATATAAGTCATTGTTGAAAATATAGATTTTATATTTAATAATAATAATAATAATAATAATAAATAATAGGTTAATGATTTTACCGTAGAATAGGTGAGCTTGAGTTATTTTCACCGATTATAATAATTAGTTGCTAAATTCTAATTGTCTCATTTAGTTCTCTTTTGTATTTTTTTTATCTTAATATGCTTTTAAATACTTTATTTAAATTAAGGTAGACAATTTATATATTTTTTTTTTGCAACAAATAATATCAACATGTGCTTTCTTTTTTATTTTCAACTTTTATCATTTTACAGTTATTATTTAATTTGTAATGTTTATTATACTTTTTATTTTTATTCTATTTATAATTTTCTGAATATAAAATATCAAATAAAAATATGACTTATTTTAAAAACTTAAAGAAAAATGTTGGGAATTAATGATCTTTATCATCTAATTTGAGAGGAGATATTATTTAATATTCTAATGTATTCTTTTAGTTTATTATAAGTAACATAATTGAAATTGATTAATTTGTTATAATTTTATTACATAATTATCACACAAAATCAAATATATATAAAAGAAAATATAATATTTCTTAAAGTTTAAATTGAGAGGAAGTTTTACTTAACAACAAACATGTGAGTGCTATTTTGGAAAGTAATATGTCTCCTTGATGGTAAGAAAATAAATAAATTTATTGTAAAAAATATTATAACTTTTAACTCACTTTCACTTATATAATTTAATTTATTTTTAATGTGTAATTTTTTCAATATTCTTTTAATATTAAGAAGACTATTTTAACTTAAACAAGCTATTTAATTGATAAATCTTATTATGATTCATGTTGATATAAGATGCAAGAATTTTGAGAATACATAAATATTTAATCTAATGTACCTAAAATTTTAAAAGATATTATAGTAATATACATTGTAAAAGTTTAAGCCAAAATATTAGCAACAAATATTTATTCTATTTTCTTGAAATATTATTAAAAAATAATTTCCTATATCTCTCCTAACAATGACTAGTCTAAATTGAATTAGAAGAGGAGAGCCAGCTATGAATATTTAATGCTAAAGCCAAACTGTTACCATCGATCTTTTCACAGATAATAACTTGTAATGCAATTGCAAGGGACCCATTTTCACTGCCCAGCCACACGTTGGTCCCAGGACCAAGATCATATCACAGCCATTCATTCCATTTTTCCTCAAACTCCACACCCACTCTATTTAAACCCCCTCCACCCCATGTCTGATTCAATATTGTATGCAGCCACAGATTCACTTCATTAGAACTTTCTCTCCTTAACACTCACCTTTTACTCCATCCTCTATAACCCAAAATCCTAGTTTCTCAAACCTTCCAATATTAAAACTAGTTGCACCAAATATCACACAATCTCCTTAACAATGAACAAGCTTGCTCTGGTTGTTCTGCTACTTCCTCAGATCTTAGTACTTCATGTCATGGCTCATGACTCTGATCAGGGACAGGCACCACTCCCAGTGTTGAACCCTTTTGAGCATAAAACTCAGACAAATGTTCAGCTTCACGATCAGAAGACTGATAATAACAAAGTTGCAGTTTCTGGTCCCACAGATCATGAGCCATCATCAGAAGAGAAAAGTCCAGAATCTGAAACTGCTGAGGCTCCACAGATTCGAAGGCTGGGAAAGCACCATTCCACGGACAAGTCAGTGGCAGGTGGAGGTGTCATCATTGGAGGGCTTGTTACTGCCATCTTTGCTGCTGTTTTTTGCTATATTCGGGTTACTAGGAGAAGAGACACTCGTTACTGATTTGAATGTAATCACTAATATCTTCTTCAGTTATTTCAATCCTTTTTCTTCTTTCGATTTTTTTTTCTTCCTTACAATTAGAGTGGGAAGTATATAGTGAATTATATTCGAACATAGATATTGGCTAAAATGCTGCAGCAGCAACTGATATTCGTGTGATATTGTTCATATTATATAGAATAAATAATATATAGACCAATACTATAAAGTTTTGATACTGTCGTGCAATCAGAAATAGTTTGATATAGCAAAATTGTTAATTTAAATTTTAGCTACCTAACTCTAAAATTGGTTTCTGATTATTTTTATCCTAACTTTATATAGATTTCTATAAACTCGTACTCAAGTCTATGAATCTAACTCCTGTGAGAATGGGTGCCCCTCATCTTCTTCTGTATGCACTCTGTCTGTTTCCTGTTCTGTTTCGTTTTTACTTTTCCTTTTTCCACATCTCATTTTTCTGAGAGAGAGCAAAATGGATGGAGCTTAAATAACAGCATAGCATTCCCTCAGGGAAGGAAAAGAAAAGAGGCTAACATGCTAGTTTACCTTTTCATCGAAGTATTTGTTCAACACCCCTGGCTTTTTCTTAATGAGGAATCTATCAGAAACTAACATTGTTTACAGTAACCAATTCAATATGTGTTTTGAGCTTGAGATGATTTATTGGTATGTGTTATTGAATTAAAAACTATTTTTATTGAAAGTAGCTTTATGATGTTGGGTAAATTGTGGTTTTACTTTTATAATGAACATGTTATGTAAGTGTGGTGTTCATGTGGTAATCTCCTTGTTGAGGAGTCTTATGCAATAGGATTTCATGCTTTAGATAAAGAATGAAGAGAATAGTATCTTGTATCAAAAAAGGAAGATCGATTTCTGTGCTTGATATATAGAAGCAACTATCAGAGGAAGCCTCATAGAAGCAGCTAATGCTATTCTTGTTTACAATATATTATTTGGCAATAATTTCAACAAGATTAGAAAAAAATAAAAGGCACTGTTCTCTACAAAAGGTTATCTGGTTCCTTTGATTTTGCTGAATTGTTTTAGTTGTCCAAGATTCTGGGTAAAGTATCCATTTCTACTTTGTAGTAAAGGTCGGTGTTTCTAAGACTTTGCCATGGAAATAAAGAAGAAAATGCTAGCTAGCTAAGCTTGTATGTTAAAATAGATTAAGAAGAAGAGTTCCCTGCAGCTTCACAAATTGGACAAATTGTTATTTTAAATAGGCACAGTCTTCTATGTCAATTCTTATTACTTAAATGGTGATCTAGCATGTATAAAAAAATTAATCATTTGTGCAATTTATCAATAAGTTAAGTTTAAGATAATCATTAAGAAATTAACAAATTTACCATATTTAATTTAAATTGTTTTATATAATTACTGTGTAACTTTTTTTTTCATCATAAATACATCTTTACTTATAATGACTTACTTTGCTTAAATAAATAATAAATAAATAAATCTGAGTGTGGCTTACTAGGTGGCACATGCAACCATAATTGATTAAAATTTTATTATGTATTTATTTGATGTGGTTTTAATTTAATGTGATTGAAAAACATTAATCATTGACTACCCTCTTCATATCCTACCGACCCCAGCCAATGATGTTGCCCCAACAGCAAAGTAGGCCATCGGGCGATAATGATTTTGTAATGGGTCCACATTTAAAATGAATTTTAAATAACTAACATATTACAATATGTCATAAATTTTAATTTATCTTAAAATGTCATTTTTTATAAAATAAAAAAACAACACCTTTAATATCCCATTTAAAGTCTTAAATGAACTGACAACTATTCTAATCTTTAAATAAGAATAATTTTGTCCAAGAAAATATCATTATCTGGCTAATAACTTTTTTTAAAAAGAATGCATTATCATAAAAGGAAACTAGTTAACAAAAGGAAGCAATATTAGTCATGAACAGCTCCTACATTTTATCATTTATTAGTATTACTTTTAGTTCATTTATTGCTTGTTGTATTTTATATCAATATTAGTTTTTTACTGATAAAATATATTTTCAGAGTATTTATAATTTCTACTTTTGATTAATTATAAACTCTTATTAACTTAATTTATAGATAAATTATTTTTAATTATATTTATTTTTTATATTGTGTATTTATTATTAGTTAATCTTATATTATATCTTACAATATTTTTATTCAAATTTAAAATAAAGTAAATTTTTTTTTTTAAAATATAATACATTTAAAATAAATTAAAATAGAGTTAAAATAAATAGTGTAATATGAAAATTATTTCTAACTAATAAAAATAAAATAAATATTAATATATTGAAGTGTAGTCCTAAAATAGTAAGATAAATATTTTAAATAATATAATAATTGAAATAGAATATATAATATAAATTATATAAATGATAATAATAATAATAATAAATTTATTTTATATTATTTTTAATATTTTATTTAGTAAACTATTAAAAATAAGAAATTTTTACTTTATGAAAATAAAAACAATAAGTTTGTATTTTTGAGTGGATGAAAAAAAATAAAATAATAAAATAAAGTCCTAACTGTAAAAAGGAAATCTTAATATATATTTTAAAAATAAAATATAAAAAGTAGAAATTAGAAGCTAACGAATAAAACTACTTCTAGTAGCATTATGAGAAAAGTTACAAATTATTTTTAAAATATATTTATTAAATATTAATAATAAATTTACACAAAATTTTCAATTATAAAAAAATAAAAAATTAATTAAAAAAATTGACACTGCAACAGGATAGAAGGTTACTAGGACAATAGTTTTTATTATAAAATAATATTATTTAACTTAAAATCATAGTAACTACTTATGAAAGATTAATGAATAAAATATTTAAAAATCAATTAAAAAAGAATATAGAAATATATGTGGATGATTCGATTGAGATTAGATTGGATTAATGTGAAATTCATCTCTAGAATCTAATCTAACCTAAAGGAGATCTTTACAATTTTGATAATATATAATATGTATATGAATCAGAATCTAAAGAAGTGTGTTTTCAAAGTGTGCAGAGGAAAGTTTATAGACAGTGTGCAGAGGAAAGTTTTTAGACTTCACGTTGACCATCAGGAATATTGAGACCAATTCAAACAAATGTAAAGCAGTGATTAATATGAAGAATCTGACAAATATCAAGAAGGTCTGGCCGGTTAGTCGCTTAACATCGTTGTCACAATCACACGAAAAATGGTGAAGAAGATATGCACCATTTCTGTGACTGCTTAAGAGAGTGTAATAGTGGAATGAAAGATGTAAACAAAACTTTCATGAAATAAAAAATTTCCTTTCATTCTCATTCATCCTCTAGCTTAAACATGATAAGAAACTCATATTGTATTTGTTGATTTCAGACAATACAATAAGTTTGATGTTAGTACAAGAAAAAAAAGTAGAGAAATGAATATGTTAACCCCAACATATCTTGGTTCTGAACATAAGAACCAAACACAGACAACCAGCTGAACCTTAAAAAAAATAGATCATCATCCTAAGGCTGACCAAGTTATATCCCTCAAGAAAAGGGAGATCATATAGTGGATCACTCACCCGAGAACCTCAATCGGATCACTCACCCGACAACCTCAATACTGATGCATGAAAGTACCCAATGCTTCCCAAATTGGCATACATTGTTGTGTAAATATCCAGAACAATTAGAATTGGGTATGATGCACCAACCCTTCATATGATATAACTATTAAAGGATGAAATAGACAAAGCACATTAACAGAATCTCAATTTTCTTTCTAAGTCAGTTTTCCTAATGCCTAGGATACAAGGCTCCAACTTAATAAAAAAACAAACAATATAAAGAACTAAAGAACATGATTCTTGTAACTGTAAAAGAAATTAATCAAAGCTAATAATAAGAATTAGTGGGGATGAGTTGCAGACTTAACATTGACCAGTATTATCTTCTAAAGACTTTCATCTACCCTACATACTAAGAACAACTATTATTTTTCTAACAGATCCAAAAATCAGATATGCCCAGACATACTTATTCTATTAAAAGATAAGAAAAAAAAAACTCATCCAGTTCAATGATCAATTACAACATCAATTCACCAATGATATCAATGGCAGATGGCCAAATTATAGCATCATGAAGTCACTATAAAGGTTAATTAACAACATTTTAATTCACATAGCAAAACATTAAACACAACTTACAAGCGAAACAGAAACAGATAATGCAAAAGTGAACATAACCATAAATAAAAACAATGTTCAGTAAAACTTTTAGCCAGTGCACACCAATAGATTAATAATAAAAAACACAAGCAACCAAATAACAAATAGGATTAATTTTTTCCAATGTCATCCAATTAGCAATAACTTTAATTGCCATACTCTGTCAATGTAAAGAAATCACCTTAAACCAATCATAGAGTTCCTATAAATAAAGGTTAACACATTTAGCATTCATCACAATGTGTCTTTGGATGACTGTTATACACTACTAATTCATGATGAATGCAATAGATGATAAAGTTTATGACTTTGGTTTCTAATCGTTTCACGGTATAACAAATTTTACAGCAAAATACTATAACTAATATAAATCCACAAATAAATAATAAATAGAAGATTTAGCGGCAATGAATCAAGAAGAATTATGTCTAGTTCTCATAAGAATACTGGTCATTCTCATTCCACTCAAAGAAACATTACTGGAACTAACAAACTTCGAATTCCTAAACAAACCAACCACCTCTCTCGCCTCATCGTCCCCGCACTCCGCCACGAGGATGAAGCACGCGCCGCCAGACACGACCACGCGCTCCATCTCTTCGGCGAAGCGCGCCGGGAACAGTGCCTCGTCGAACCGCGCGGTGAATGCGAGGTCGAAGGCGCCGTCGAAGAACGGGAGGTTGTGCGGATCGGCGCGAGCGACGAGCGGCGGCGAGTCAAGAATCTCGACGCCGGTGACGTCGTCGACGCCGAGGCTTTGGAGAGCGGCGACCTCATGGCCGGCGCCGGCGGAGACACATAGGACGCGGGAGTGGTTGCGGAGGAGGGGGAGGTCGCCGAAGAGGAGGGAGAAGGAATGGACCTTGGCCTTCCAGAGGCGCGTGGATTGGAAGCGGAGGCTGCGCTTCTCGGCGGGGACGTGGAGGCGCGTGGAGAAGTCGCAGGTGGACTTGGGGAAGCGGAAGTGCGGGTTGCGAGGCGCGTGGTGGGGAAGGCACGTGTCGGGCGTGCGGAGGATGAGGAAGAGGAGTGTGAGGGAGGCTATTGTGATCGCGGCGCACGATAGCCTCTTGAGGAATTTGTCGATTTCATTGTCGATCATTCTCTCTTCTCCCGCGGCTTCATATTTTCCAGATCTCCTCATCTCCTTCTCTTCTCTCACTCTTCTCTTCTCTTCTCTTCTTAAATTTATTCATTTCCTCCATTCTTTTATGTTTCTACATTTTATTTTTAATTCTCTGTGCTTAATGCATCTATCTTTTGGGTCCGTTTAATCTTTTGTATTGGAACACTGTTTTATCTTTTTCGTTTATATTTTAATACTGTTTCCAATTTTTTAATAAGTAATGTTATAATAAATTAATTTTAAATAAAATTTATTTCACAGTTTATTCATCGCGAACATAAAAAAGCAAGATTATATTTCACATTTTTATTCTTACTAATGTAATTCAGAAATAAAAATAATAACAAAATTAAAGATTAAAAATCAATTTTTTTATTGGAAAATCAAATCCAGAATAAAATATATTTAAATTTAAAATAATGTTCAAAGTTTCTTATGATATATTATATTTAAGCAATTCTTTATTATATGAATATGTTATTAAAGTAGTTTAATATTAAAAATGAAAATAATAAATTTGAAAAATTGAGAGATTAAAAAATAAAAAATTAAATTAGAGAAAAAAAATCAAATTAAAAAATTAAAACTATATTTAAATTTTCAACTGTGATGAAATATAGTTTTATTAAGATGAATTTTCTATTACTAATTTTTTGTTATTTGTATGAGTTTATTTTTTTTCTCTTTATATATTTTTATATACAATTCAGTGTAAGTAATTAAAGATTACATATATTCATTCATGTCTTCCGTACAATTAATTATAAACAATTATTTTTCTTTTTTTAATTTTTTCTCAAAATTTGTAGTGAGAGTGTCTTTTGCACCTTAAACTTTTACTACCCGTATCAAATTAGATGATGATAACTTTAACATGGCAGCATAACATTCTTGCATTTTCTTTAAAAAAAGCAAAATAATCCTAAAATACTGAGTAGTTCAACTATGAGTAACAAGATTAGTTGTCTATTGAAGGGAAAAACTACATGTTTACTTTGCAAGTCTTAGAAGAATCAAAATTAAGAAACTAAAAACTCAACTTCACTTTCCAAAGAAACATCTAACTGTCAATGATTATCTTCTTCACCAAAAGAAGATCATAGATTACTTGTCATTATTAGAACTCCTCAAATAATAGAATATTACATTTTAATCTTAAATGAGTTTTCAAGTATGACAACTTTATTATTTAAATTATCTCAAAATTAGATCCCTATTTTGTTAAAGAAGTTAAAACATTGTTGCTTGCACAAGAAGAATGTTTTCAAAAAGGACAAAGCAGAATTTGATATAAGCATATGTTACATAATGATCTTACCCTATTCCAATCAAAATCAAAACAAATAAAGAATGGCTCTTTTAATCCAACGAATAAATAAACTATCTTAAAGAATAAATTTTATTATTAGTTATTTATTTGTTTATATTTAGAGTGATACTTTTAATATAGTTTATTTTGTCTCTTCTTATAAAAAAATAATAAAAATATTAAAAGAATTTGATCTAATTTTTAAGTATATACTGATATAAATGAGTGTTCAATCATTTCTATATTAGTAATATTTAAAAAAAAAAAAATTCATTTAAATAGTTGGGTTTTTTTTTATTATTTATTAAAAGCAATAGTTCATTAATTTTTTCTAAAGAAATTATATCTTTTATATAAGAAAAAAATATTAAAGATTAACTTGAAGAAACCTTCAAACATATTTTTGAAGCGCTTTATGGTCAAGCTTGCTAACAATTTCTTGTACAACATTTTCCAACACATTCTAAAATCATTTATTCAAATTACATTAAAAAATATGAGAGAAAAAAAAAAAGAGATCGATAATAACTTATCGAAATGAACTGAGAAATTATATCTCTCTAATGATAATGTTAAAAGAATGTTGATGTTAGGGTTAGTGATGACGAGTCATATAAAGATTAGGGATTATGGTAGTAAGGGTTAAGGTTGATGCT
Source organism: Macrotyloma uniflorum (assembly GCA_016859785.1). NCBI lineage: Eukaryota > Viridiplantae > Streptophyta > Magnoliopsida > Fabales > Fabaceae > Macrotyloma > Macrotyloma uniflorum. Next base: position 1,649,890 of record BDMB01000029.1, read on the forward strand.
CGTGAAGATTAAGATTCGAATTTGAACCTTTGAATGTTGGAAATAAGGTATGGTGGGTTCGAGTAATAAGAACAACACTAAGATTTGAATTTGAGAAGGTAGAATGTTGGATTTAAGAAACAACACTACCAAAATTTAATAAAAAATCATACTAGTAATTAAGTTTAGGATATTCACGGTTATATATGGGAAAGATGAATATAATAATGAATAAATTTGGGAATTGAAGCAATTCAAGTTGAAAAAATATTAATTTGATTTTTTTTATATTAATTAAATTAATAGAATAAGTTTGATTTAATAATTTTTTATAGAAAATTTAGTTATATATTGAATAGAAAAAATATTTTAATTACTGATTTATTGTTAATAATAAAGATGAAATATTAACTAAACTTTCAGTTATTACTTGCTGTTTTTCTAGTATTGACACCTTGTCAAATGTAACGAAATGCATAAAAGCAAATACAATTTAAGAAAATAAAGTTGAGGAATTAGATGTTATTTTTCACATGATTTATTTGTAAAACGAGCTTGGATCCGAGTCTTTAGACTGTAATAATAGGTTGAGTGATTTTGTGCATAACAGAATAATTTTTCAGATCTAAAACAAACTCTCCTATTTAACAGTGTTGACTTTTGAAAAGTTCAAAATCTGAAGAAGGAGAAAGATGGAACGTACATACCCACAAAAATACAGATATCATTACACAACTAAAGGAGCAACCACAGGGAGATGATCCGATGGAAACAAGATCTGCAAAACGCAAGAAAATGGCTCAAATTGAAGAGAACGATGCCAAAGCAGCCACGGATCGGATCAGTGATCTTCCTGATGAAATTCTTCATCATATCCTTTCCCTACTTCCCATAAAATGTGTTGCACAAATGAGCATTCTTTCCAAAAGATGGAAACATTTATGGTGCACTATTCCAGACCTTGATTTCAGAACCCTTAACCCATTTCAAATCTCTTCCAAAAACGTTAAATTTGTAGAGTTTGAAAAGCCATGGCAACCTCTGGATTCGTCAAGAATGGATTTTATCACACAAGTTCTCTCCATTCGTGACAAACACTCAGACATTAGAGTTCTTTGTTTTCGTGCACGTTTGAGTTTTTCACGGTTAAATGGTTTGATTCGTAGGGCTATTAGGCATAACGTTAGAGAGCTTGATATTGAAGCGTCGACAGGGTGTAGAGATGATTACTTCAACTTTCCTAGATGTGTTATTGGTAGTGAATCTTTGAGGGTTTTGAAACTAAGATCAGGTTTTCGTTTGCCTCCATCATCAGTTATGAGGCATGGCTTTCAATATCTTCAAACCTTGTGTCTTTCCCTAGTCATTTTGAACAACCAGCCTTCTCTGCCTGATTTGTTCTCCGAATCATCCTTTCCTCTTCTTCAAACTCTCAACCTTGATGCATGTTTCGGGTTAAAATATCTTCATGTTGGATGTAGGGCTCTTGAAGATCTGAACTTAGAGAAATGTTACGAGCTAGAGGGTTTAGATATCTCATGTGCAAAACTTGAGAGGATGAGATTGGTGAAATGTTTTGATGCCTATAGTGACAAGAGTTGGGTAAAAATCAAAGCACCCAAGCTTCAGCATTTGTGTTGGCAGCATAATGCAGTCACTGACATGGCTATTTTTGAGCCTTCGGATTTGTTGCATGAGGTCACAGTTGGTTTCTATATATTGACGAGAGACAATAATCAGAGTAAGCTTCAAAGTGCAGTTGATTTATTATCTGGATTGTCTCATGTGCATTCCTTGTCTCTTGAAAGGCAAACTATTGAGGTAAAGTTCATTTTCTCTTTAGGAGTAGTGCGTTAACAATCAAATATATGAAACTATCTAATATTCTCTGCTGTCTTGTGCAAGAGTGAGAGTATGTTCAGTTTACTCTCTTGAATAGGTAACAGTCACTTATCTATATATAATTATGTATACTTTAATTTTGAAAAGAGAATGGTATTTAAGTGAAGACAAATCTCATCTGATAAATCCGATTATATCATAATAAATTAAGTTTAAAACTTACATATGTTATGTTATAGTATTAGAACTTATCATAATAAGGTTATTGGGGTTATCTGATCATCCTCTATCATTGAATCACCCACAAATATCTTGTTATACAAATGTTTTGTTTTATAAATATCTAGTCTCATCTTGAGTTAAGAAGATCTCAACATGAAAAGATAGAAATCTTAAGTGGTATAAATCTTATCTCATAAATCAATTTTATGAAGATAAATTAAGTTCGATGTGAAAAGGATGTATTAGAGATTTATAAATAAATATAAATCTCATCTAATAAACAAAATTTATAAGGATAAATTAAGCTTAAATATACTTCTATTATACTTATACATAATGTTCTATACTTTAACTATAACAACAGAATGTATTTGTGATTTGTAGAAAAAAAAAAGTTGTTACTCTTCGTTTTCTTGATTTTTTTTCTTTCCAAGATAGTTATAACTCATTATATCCCATAATATTTTGAGTTTCAAAACAACTTGATTATTTTAAACTAAAATATGGTTCAAATTTAGTCCAAATATTCATATAACAATATTCATATAATTAATTATATTTTTTTAAATAATGGAATTATTAAATAAATAATATTTTTATTAAAATTTATTTGTAATTAGATTGGATTAGATTTGTTAATTTTAAAACTATATCCGTGTTCCAATTAGATTCTTTAGATAAAATCTAACCTTATCTAATGAAAAAATATAATTGAATTTGTTCGACTTAGACGAGTTCATGTATTTTACACCTCCTGTATTTTACTTTGTTACTTCTAAATTAATATATAAGTGGTTTATTTTTTTCACCTTTCAAATCAATTTAAGACAACTTTATTCTTTATTTTGAAGGATAGACAGATTTTTGTTATAAAATACCTTTTGGCCACTTCACCACAATGCACTTTTCATTTTAGATATATAAATTTTCAATGTGTTTAATTTATAAAAGCATATTAAACATTTACTGTTTGAAGTTAAATAACATTAAAGTTTTCTCAGTTTTCCTTTTTCAATGTAGTATTTAAATTTAAACTTAGACATTCACATAATTCTGTTGGGAATCTAAGGGAAAGAAAGATGTATATAAACAAATCACGTTTATATTAGAGCTATCAAATGAAATTCAATTGTTGAGCCAACCTACCTTTTAAAGGGGCTAGTTCGATCTAATTTCTGGGATTTCAACCTCCAAAAATTTATCCAACCCAAACCATCATGAATTGATAGGTAAAACGGATCCATGTTAAAATAATAAAAAAAGAAAACCATATTTTCAAAACCAAAAGTAAAAAAAAAAACATAAGATCTGTTTTGGAAGTGTTAACTAGAACTAAAAAAAAGAGTTACGAGGTGGGTTTAGCAGAGAGTTGAAAGGGGTGTGCTTAGAAATTTGTTTAGATTGAACCTTATTGCATTATTCTATAGTGTTATTTTAGATGAATTAGTGAACACCCTGATCCACTATAGATTCAGTTTGGTTAGACTAGGTTGTAATTGGATTGGGTCTTAAATCCTTATTAATTGGAGTTATGCATTATTTCACACATGTTTATGCTCATAAAATCTACTTAAATCTCTCACCAATGCTAGTGACTAGTGGATTAATTTGTCTAGTTTTCTAAATTGTATTGTATTAACTTGTAACAAGAACAATGATGCATAATCTCCTTTTGCATTTTACTAGTTGAATGTGATGAAAATACAAGATTTGCAGCATTGACTCTCTTTCTTTGACTGCCTGCAGATTCTATCAAACAATCACCTCCTTTTTCAGCCCTTTTATGATCTTAAATATTTAGAACTGCAAACTGGTTTCAACAAAAGTAATGTTCCAGGATTGACATGTCTATTCAAGAGCTCTCCCACCCTCAACACACTGATTCTGAAGATCATTCACGAATATAGGATTGAAAGAAAAGTAAGCTATATACTATACTAACATTTACTGTTATTTCAAGGTTGCTCATCTACACAAAGCACCACTAGTCACTACACTTTATGAGAGTTTGATTATGTTTTGATCCAATTCAGGAATGGAATAGAGACTTGTGGGACATGACTATCACAGAGGGAGAGCAGTATTGGGAGTCTCAGACCCGAAGTCTTGAGTCTTTTCTACAACACTTGAAAGTGGTAAAAATTCACGGATTTCTTGATTATGAGAATGAAGTTGCACTTGCAAAGTTTCTCCTTAAACATGGAAAAGCCTTGACAGAAATGGTGTTGCACACAGGACATTGCAATGCAAGAGACTCTCTCAGGCGACAAAAGATAAGGTCACAAATGAAGGGATTTTCTTGGGCTTCTTCTAATGCAAAAGTCGCATTTCAGTAGTTCATGTAGCACTTTCTCAACAAAACAAAACAACAACTTGTTTTTTCAAATAACATTTATTTGAGAACTGTTATTTATCATGTACATTCCACTGAAATTTATCACATTTATTATTTTTATTCAAGCAAAAGAGACAAACTTGCTTAATCCATAATTAGTTCTTTCTTCTTCTTTCTAATTCTTTACTAGTTTTTAAGATAGTGTGAAAATCACTATATACATAAACATCAAAATAGTAATGTTTTCAGCCATTAATCTTCTTCATTATTTTATAAATTTCATCAATTGTTTTGGAATGTAATATTGTGAAAAAAACGAGTTACGTAAATGGAAGATAAGACAATGAGTTATCACTATTTTTATAGTATTTCTATAAAGGAAAATAATTTGATTAACTAGTTTTACTTTTCATATTGTGAAGTTATTAGTTATATATTCTTTCTGTCTTTTTTTATTATATTTTTTTTTAACCATACTAAACCATTTTAAATTATGTGTATTATATTATTTTACTAGTATTAGTTTTTTATTGGTTCTTATATTAATTTTCAAGACAAATTTAAATGATAAGCAATTAATTGTAATGATTTATTATTTTTTATTTTTTAATACTAATTAAAAGTAGTAATAAGGTTTTGTTGGTAAAGAAAGATAAAATTTAAAAGAATAAATAATATTAAATTTAAGCTTGGATTGAATGTGCATTTTCCTTAGAGGTGGGTATTTGAATAAAAGTCAACTAATGCAGGTAAAAAAAAATTTGAAGAAGAAACTTTTTCCCCCAAAGTGCTAGAGGAAACTAACACAAACAAAATGTTAAGCCAAATAAATAAACACTAAGCAAATAAAAACATTTGAAGAAGAATATATAATAGAAAATATAAAATTTTGTTACGTTAATTTTTTTAAGTTTAGTTATATATTTATTGATTAAATTAATAATATATTAACAAAATATTTTTACCTTTTTAACGGAATAAAGAAATATATCTTCTAGTACATATTTTACCTTTTTTATTTAAACAAATTGCAATATATTTCTTTTATACCAGATGAAATCCATTCTAAATTTGTATATTCAATTGAAATTATATTTTATGAAAATATTTAATTTTTACTAATAAAAAATAATACTTTAAAAATAATATACTAAAATTTGTTACGTAAAAACTATTACAGTTTTTAATTTAATTTTATTTAAATTATAAATGCTATTATAAATTTTAATAATAATAAATTTAAAATAAATATTTTATAGATATCTAAATATATAAATACTATATTAATAATGCTATAAATCATTAAGATATTATTCTGTTGGTTTATAAAATTAATTTAATTTAAAAATGATTAAAATTTGTGAATAAATGATATAATAAATAGTGTTGATGTGTGGAAATTAAATATTTCTTAGTGTTCAATATTATTAAAAGCAAAACAATTATGAATTTAAATTTAAATTTAAATTTCACCAAGGTGGCATTAAAATTTATATATTCCCAAAAATTATTGGATAGAAGAATATATAAGACAAAATAAATAAAGTTTAATTTTATAATAACTTATCGATTTACTTTAAAAAATGAAAATTTTTATTATAAATTAGATTGTAAAATTGATTCAATTTTTAAGTTTATATTAATTATTAAGATTTTTAGTGTTTGAATATAAGAAAAATTGAAGAAATAATTTTGGTCTTCCAATTAAAATGTAACATCAAAGTAAAAGAACATATCTGGCAAACATATAAGAGGAGAAGAATTAGACGCCAGACCAAATCATGACCTTCTTCTCTTTTAAGTAAACCAATATTCTTATATGCACTGAACTTTCCCATACTCTCATACTAATCCAACCACTCACTAACCAATAACTATACTTTGCCTTTTCAATTATAAAAGCAAATTTATAATTCATATTAAGTATTATCTTCAAAAATAAAATATTTTAATATCAAGTGAAGTAATTGTTAAAAGAGATATTACCTTAATTAAATAATTAAGACTTAATTATAATATATAATTGAAAAAGAAATATTATTTCTTAAATCGGTTTTAAAGATGAGTTGAACTTTATAATTACTTTTTATATGAGTTGAACTCTATAATTATTTTTTACTTTATATCATAATTTATTTAATTATAGTATATAAGTGAAGAATAAACCACATCCGTTAAATTAAATTGATTTTGTAATTATTGTTTAAAATCTCACATCATCTAAAAATAAGACCAAATTAGGATATATTGGTGGATACAAACCTCACTTCATTGAACCGATTTTATGAGAATAAGTCAAATTTAAAGTTCATTACTAATATGGTATCAGAATATATTCTAATAAGATTTTTAGGTTATTATTAGATCACCTACAAATTCTTTAGGTTGTTATTAAACCACCTTTCAAAGACTATTATTGAATTTATTTATAAATTTTTAATCTCATATTTAAATTTAGGGTGGGTTAGAAATCCTATATTATTTAAAAATAAAATAAAATTAAAATATATTAGAAAAAGTTAAGTTTAAAGTTTGCTATCAATTAATTATTAATTATTAATTATGTTAAATTGTATACTTTTGGAGATTAGACAAGTATCCTATATCCATAAATAGGTGTAAATATATGATATCTCTACTAATTTTGAAAGAGTTGAGTTAAGATAATGAGGAGTTGGTTTGAGAAGAATAGTGAGAGATGGAGACGCATGGAATAAAAATTTGGTGCATGTATGATACCTGATATTTGGAGAATGGTGAGTGGGAAAAAAAGGTGCAGCAGACAGAAAAGAAAGAATTGACTCTTCAGAACAAAACCAAATTATAGTCCAACTTCATCCATCTACATCTACTGTTACTACGGAGTGAGTCAATTCCCCAATATTTGGAAGTCAATATTTCACCCACAATTCACCCTTTCTAATTGCATCTCATCATTTTGTTACTCAATTTAGGTTATCCAAACTCACTCATACCTTCTTTCCTTGCTTTCTTCAAAGCTTAGCTTTTCCTTCAAGCTTCAATTTTTTACATAACTTTCCTTCTATTGTCGCACAACAATAGGTATGATGATTTCGACGGATCAGTACTTGTCATATTGTTAAAAAAGTTTCAACTTTTTTAACATCTTATGTAGGGATAACTCCATGAAAGAATTTGCAACATTTCTTTTAAGAAAAAATGTTTTTTTTTTTTTCTAATAGTGTAATTTATAACTAATAGTTACCATTTATTGAATTAATACTATCAATTTCAATATAAAATAAGTCACATCATTACATTTTTTTAAAATGATAGAATTAGTTAAATCTTAAAAATATTATATTGCTGTATTTTTAAATTTGATAAAATTGATTGAACTTTTTAATAATACAATATCAAATTATACAAAATCAATGAATGATAAAAAAAGAAAATAATTAAATTAAATAATTATTTCTTTATGTGAAAAATTTTAGAACACAAGTACTCACTTTAAGTTCCTCTTCAAAGACAAATTCTTATTGCTATTTTTCTTTTTTAATTAAAAATTATTTTAATTTTTTTATATTTTAAATTTAATTTATCTTCATAAAATTAGTTTAATATAATAAAAATTATATTTATTAATATAACTATGAAATTTTTAACAATAATTAATAAATGAAAATTAATTTTAATTATTTTATTTTATTTTTAATTTATGAATAAATTAATTTAAATTTTTTATTTAAAAAAAATTATAAAGAAATTCATGTAAATATTTTCGAATTTATTGCACATATTATTGACTAATAAAGTTGTTATATTGCTATGAAAAATTAAAATTTTCCAGGATAAGCACCAATTAATATTCTGTTATTGTGGTCCTGATCAATGTGGGACTTGCTTTAATATTGGTATTTCAGTTCAATGATAATAATAATTGAGTAAACTATATTAAAACTTTTTAGAATAATTTTGGAAATATAAAGATTTTCAAACTAAATTTTATCTCTCTCAATAAAGTCTTATTTATAGAGACATGTAGAGAATCAAACCCCTCTATTACAATGTTTAATAAAAAAATTATCTATCAACTACATAGGACTTTATTATTAGTAATACTATTAATTATTAATTTTGTAGACTTTCTTATTATTAGTATTATTAATTTTTTGACAGCACATAATAGTGATTTTTTTAGACTTGATTATTAGTCAAATATGTGATTGTTATACGTTAATTAAGTAATTTATCAACAGATTTATTGTAAATCTCTTACAACAAGTATTCAATTTTTACTGTTAAAAAAAGATACGTTAAATATTTTGCTATATAGTAGCTGGGAAACAGTTCTTACATGAAAGATCTTACACTAGAGGCAACATTAATGGACAATGATGACTTTTGTAGGAGTCAATACAACAAATCAAAGATAAAAGGAATTTCTCCTGGATCTATGTACTAGCAGTTCAATACTAGTGCATTTGATGTCATGGATACATGCACCACTTCTTGTGACCAGGGACCCACGGTGGACATTTTGTACTGAAGTAATTCGAAACAGTCTTCGAGTCCAGAAGCTCAACAATGGGAGCATACTTCACACAACGAGGTGTCTTATACTGATTTATGGACGCTCCCTGGCTAAGAGCAAAGTCCATAAGCTTGTCAAAGGTTCCATTCTCCACAATCTTGATTTCCAATGGTCCAATGGACTCTGATACCCTTCCTTGTCTATACACGCTGTTCAGAGACCCTTCAACTGCAAAGCAACACTCCTCAAAAACAGAACCAGGAATTGGGGTTTCATCATTGCTGCTAATCTCCCAGTATAGCACATAGTGGCCCGGGATAGTGGACGTGTCAGTGCAGCTTGTGTATTCTCTGAGTGATGCACCGAATTGTGCAAGATGGTTTGATCCATTATTCACAGCATTTTGTAGCTCAACTTCATCGGTCTTGTCAGAATCAATGCTCAGAACCACATTCTTGCGGCACACGAAGTTGAATTGAGGTGCCTTGTTCTTGAATCCTGCTACACGGAGTATGTCACCAACCCGGTACCTGTAAAGTCCTGTGTGTGGATCGTGCATCATAGCATAACTGTTAGAAGCTAAAACAAAAAGTAGCATGCTATTTTGTAGGTATAGTTTTTTCTTGAAAAGTGTCACGTAAAAGATTCTTTAACTAGTGAAGAGAGTGACAGGTATATAAGTGGAGAGAAAAAATAGTTGTTTTTGTTCAAAGTTTCACTTTGGTGTGTTCGACTTAAGGAAAATGTTCAAGGGAAACTCCGGTGTTACTCTACATGCATAGAGAAAAAAAATAGGAGAGAAACATAGATATAATAAACAATATATAAAGTGTTTATACTAGAATTGTTTATAAATATTATGTTTCACTTTCCTTATAATTCCATTCTCGTGTCAACCAACATTTTTAAGATAAAATGGACTCCGATCCTAAAGGTTTAGTCATAACTTTGTATGTCAAAATTGATCAATTTTGTCTTCTTATATATAAAATATGGTTAAAGTTTGTCACTAATCACTAATATCTAACATGCGGAGGTCACATTACTAAATGTCACATGGCACATGTTATTCACATTATAGCAAATAAGGCTAACAAATTATCTAGCCAATTTCACCAATTTTTTTAAAAATAAAATATGAAGATCTAATTGATGGATTGTAAATGAAAGAACTAAGATTATATTTGATAAAAGTAAAAGACTTAAAACATTTTATTCTTTTGTTAAAAATCATCTTCTCTGAAATTAAAGATAATTGGAACTTTACCCGCATAAGTGGTGACCACAAGCTCATATTCTTGACCCAACTCCACATCCACAAGATCAACCAGATGTTCCTGCTCAGGGTGAGAAATAGAATTGCCATGTCCCTTAGTCTTATTGAGGGGCAAGAACTCAAAGTAGGCCATGGTGGGAATGAGGGTGTAAGACACCTCACTCGGTTCACTCAAAGGGTTCAAGTTGAGGCCAAAGTAGCACTCAGACGAAGCATACATGGTGCAGACAAGAGGGAGACCATTGCTATAGTAATCCAATATCGGAATATACTGAGACATGGTTCCAGTAACAATAACATCAACATACTTGGTGTTTGGCCACACCCTAGTAATGATCCCCTTCCATGACTCCTTCTTGCACTCACCTTCTATGAAATCAGCAAGCTTGGGGTTTGGTTTAAGTATCTTCATGATGGCCTCTCTAACAGATGAGTCACTGATTTCAGGGTGTATGGTGCCATTTCTTATGTCATGGCACAAACTCACCCAATGCTTTTCTAGGAACTTAATGGCACGGATGAAACCTGAGGCAAAAACAGCCCCAACACGAAGAACTTGTTCGTTTTGAGAAAGTCCGCAAAGCATCTGAGAATACATGCTTTGGTAAGAGTCTAGGCAGAGAATGGACTCAATGGGGCTAGTGTAGTTTGTGTAGGGATCACATCTTTGTGTGGTGTTCTTGAAGTGTGAGCTCTTGTAGTAACTGGTTAAAACTGGACGTGCTAGGAGCCCCCCTGGAGTTTTGGCTTCGGATTTTATGAACAAAAAGTACATACCCTTGCCTTTGTCTAAACCTGGAACAAATTGGTCCATCACTGGCATCAAGAGGCTGTAGAGTAATGATCTCCTCTCAAGTTCATCTTCTATGGTTGGCATCAGTTTTCTCTCCCCACCAGATGTTCCAGAGCTAAATTAAATCAACAGAATAACATTATTTCACCCACTCTTTTACAATGCTTTCCTAATCTTACTTCAAACTTTTTTTTTTGTTGAGAGATGCGTTGGTGATAACATATGTTAAAATAGTATGGAAAATGTAGGAAGATGTTGAGCACACTATTATTATTTAGAGTATACGAAGATAAGAAAGAGAAAAAAAAATAGTAATACTGGTAGATATAATAAATAATAAATAATGTCACAAGAAATAAAGAGTAAATAAAAATAAATTGTTATAAAAGAAAAATTTATGAATATAATAGCTTAAAAATGTAAAACTGTGCATCCTATTTTGTTGTTTATTGAAGTGAAAAAAAAACAAGGAAATCAATATAGCCTTACCCCTATGTCATGTTCCAAAGATAACTTATTTCACATCACCTTTTTGCACGTTCTTTTTATACTCCTTAAAGCTTCTTTTGCTCTTTTATTGTCTCACACTCAAAGGCTACTACGTTTTATCACATGAAACACAATAACTGAAGGAAAAGTAAATGAAAGAAATTGAGGATGAGCATTAAGTTAAAATATAATTATACACTGACCTAGTGAGGAACTCAGAAATAGGTTTGGAAGATAAAATTGGGGAGGTATCACCATTAGCTATACGATCAATATCTGGCTTTAAATCCTCGTATGTCACCACAGGCATGATCTTCTTGAAACTGTCTCTGTCAGTGCGTCCATCTAAGCCATGGCGTTGAAGGTACTCAACACGTGCACTAGAAGAAAGGATCTCAGCAAGGACCCTTTTCTGAATTTCATCAGCGTTGCAGGTAACATCCTCGATGTATTTCAGTGCTTTCTTGTTGCTCTTGGTGATGCTAGTATTAATAGCAACATCATCATCATCAACTTTGCCATTTGGCTTGTTGCACAGATATTGGCTAGGAGCCTCAGGCATGGCTACAGACAATAAGATAAATGTGGCTAACTAGATAGTATAACAACAAGTGTATACTAAAAAGGTGTTGATGGGATTGAGCAATGGAACTGGAATCAACAACGTAGTGGAGTGCTGACTTTGGTATTTGGACTTAGCTGGGAGTAGGTTGGAAAACAAGTCCTAGGGAAGGACATATTTATAGGAAGAAAGGGAATGTGGTTACAACTTGAAAACCACTTGAGAGTAGTTGAAAGACCAATGAAAAGAAATATTGAAACAGTATACTTGAAAATGACATCTAGGAAGGTTCGTGGCAAGTGTTGCCTTAGGTTTAATGTTTTGTTAACTAATCATCAATTAAAGTAACCATTATTTACTCATCATTTATCAAAATCTAAACTATCTAATCGAGTCTTATTTGTCATTTGATATATACATATATATATATATATATATATATATATATATATATAATCGATCTTCATGTGCGGCTAGATAACTGTTACTCTTACCTAGCCTATATATATCATCACATCACTTGGCACTATATTCCTAACACTTTAGGGATACCATTAAATTTCCTAGCCAGTTAGGTAGGGGGAAAGGCTAACTCTAGGTTTTGAATTAGGTATAGGAAGGAAGGAAAGAGAGGTAGAAAAAGAAAGAAAAATATGATAAATACTGTATAGTAACATATGATAATATATATATATAGAAAGAAAAAATGAAATGAAAAGAAAAGGGTTTTGGAAAAGAAGTACTTGGAATTAATATTTATACAATTTAATCATAAAAAGAGGATGAGAGAGAGAGAGAGAGAGATGAATGGAGAAACGTATAAGAGAGTGATAACAGGGGCAATATCCAGTAAAGTAGGGGAAAGTACAGGTGCGTACTGGATACACGCGTGCATGAACTCCGCCGCTTGTTGGCTAAACCGCCACCGCCTTCCGTAACTTCCTTCTACTTCTACGCCTTTCTGTTTCACCCACTTCATCCTACCTCATTATATAAATAAATATCACATTAAAATATTATGTTATCTCTAAATTCACTTATTATATTCTTTTTTTGGCGGCCTTCATGGTTGACTCTTGTACTGTGTATAAACTTCCTAATCCTAGCTTTTCATTTATACTTTATAGCAGTAAATATAATCTGGAAAGTAAAGTGATGAGTAATAATTTAGTATAAGTTGGAAACCGATGATGATGAGCATGAAGCATATTTAGTATTGGAGACGTGTTATGTTTAACAAAATATACGGGGAAAAAGACTTGTGCTTGGCATTTGCATCTCTGCCTAGAACTTTTTGTGAAATACACCACATAGCTGCCATGCATGCTTCTGCTTTTTCCTCAAAGACTTATCAGTTGCACGATGAAAATGGTTTTCTCTATTGCTTTACCTTCACTCTTACTGCCTAACAATCCAATTCATCCAACACCTGCATACACAAAATTAAAAAGATTGTCATTTTTAGTTTTATTTTCCAATCAAGATGGCGATTGATGATGATGATGATCCAAGATAGAGAAAAGGGTTGGCTCCCATGCTGCCACTTCAAAGTTGTACCTTAATTGCTCAATTATATTCCAGCAGCCATCACGGATTGTCCACGTGCCACACCATACCCTTCCACTCAACTAGGGTTTACTTCCAATTCTCTGTCCCCAGCTTTTCGTTTTTTATATATAGACTAATGTTATACATCTCATACTATCTAAAGATATCTATCTCTTTAAAAAATATATAAAGTTTAAGTCATATAGTAAGAAAAAAAATGTAAGAATGTTATAGCCGAAACACACAATACAAGTATTCTCTTTTTAATATAATTTATTTTATAATAACATCATCAAAATTTCAACACATTAAGAAACATAAATTATTTGTGCCAATCAAGGTTGACTCTTTAATTTTAGTCTGATTTAAATGAGTGAAAATTTAATATAATTTCTAAATATGGAAACTTTAGTTATAATGATGCTCATTTTATAAAAATTTATCAGTCACTCTAATTAATTCATATAAAAATTAAACATAAATTAAAATGGAAATTTACACATGAGATAAAAAAAAATGAAGACATTCTACAATTTATTTTATGTATAAACTAAATTTAATTTATGAAAGGATTAACTTTATTTTAATTTTAAAAAAAAAATATTTATTTTATATTTTACCTTGAAAAAGTTATATCTAGTTATTGTAAACATGGTGGTAACAGAAATTGAAATTTGAAGTGGGAAATATGATAGAAGAGATGATGAAGTAAATACGTAATAGTTGAAAATAGTTGCATGTAATTATGAGAGGGGAGATTTTGTATTGCTTGCACGTCTTTTAAAACTTATTTCTTCCGAGATGTACGAGAATATGATGAGATCAATAAGTGGACTGTGGAAGAAGAAACATTGGTCGATCTAGTTCTTCTTCACGAAGCACTTGAAACTCATTCATTTAAACAAAGATATTTTAAAAATTAAATAATATCACAAAAAAGTATTGCATGAACAATGCAATATTTTAATACTATCACGAATTCACGAAGAAGGAAGAGGAGACAGCTATTTGTATGTGGTCCAGCTATCTCATTCCAAGTTTTCTCACCTAAACTTTAATTATTCATATTCAGAAAGGTTAATATATGAGTGGTAAAAATAAGAATTAAAATAATTTAGTTATGTAAGATTATACATGCAAGAGAAAATGTTTTTGTTGGTTCAGGTAAGGTTTTTAGGTTTTATTTTTAGTTAATAGAAAATTTTGAAAAAAAAAAAGAAAAAAGAATTAATTTGAAAAAAGAAATGTGAAATTAGAGGAATAAAGAAGAATGGTGTTGGGAATAGAATAGAGGGCATAGGACCAACCTTAGCCGCCGGGAAGGGGGGGAACACCGAAACAAGGAGGTGTTGACTTGAAGTGGTCCCACGCGGGGATAGCTCTTGCTGTCTCCTTCGCGCGTGTTGTAGTCGCTTTCAAGCTCCACGTGTTTCTTACCTGTTACACTCTTTTCCCACATTACTTACTTACTTGCTTAACCACCAAAAATGCTACTGTTTGGAATTAGGAGATCATCTTCCCACTTTTATTTCAACAATGCAAGAATGTTTATTCCCAATCTCCATTTTTTATTCTTCTTTTAATTCTTTCCCCTTCCCCATCATTTTTTATTTTCAAATTATTAGCTTAAAAGGATTGGATTAAATCAATTAATGCTCATGTAATTATCAGTTAATTTTTTTCATTATAATCAAAATTCTTATAATAACTTGTTAAGTCACTCCATTTAATTAAATTACTTAACTCACCAACTTCTATTCTAGTTAACTTGCTCAGGCATTGAATTGAAGGTGGAAAGAAACAAATTGACCTACCTAACTTACCTCTAACTTCACAATATTAAGGACATTGTCAAATAAAATATATAAGAGCGTGTGTGGCGTGTATATTTTTAAAAATAGGTATAGCTTTCTTTTATTAATTTTTCAACTTTTTTTGGCAAATTTTGACAAATCAAGCTGGCAAAAGCATGTTTACCTGTTTTGCTTTGATCATTCATGACAAATTTTAATGAATTGTTTTCATTTTTTTTATTCTCCCGTAAAATTTTTTCTTGGATATGTACACACATAAAAGAAAGATTAAGTTACTGTAACATAAATGTTAATGTTAATGAAAGTGCGTGTGTAAAAGAAAATTACATTTTAACAACTCATTGAAAGGAAATCTTGTATAAATGATCAATAACATTTTAAAAAGTTTACTATATAAATTTATATTCAGACCCTGAATTTATATTCAGAAACAAAAGGTTATGGGAATAGCGATCGAGCACATGCTTTGTGCAAACTGAGTGGCAAGTGGCAACTTTTGTTCAATAATATACATAGCTATACATAATTATGCATTAAGCCATTAATGGTTGTTATAGGAGTGTATATAGTGCAAAAATTTGCTAAGGCAATAAAGAAAAATGCAGGTTAGTTTATAAGTTAATACACTTTAAAAAAAAAGTGTGTTTCTTAATTAAAAAGTGTAAAATGGTGGTAGGATATTAAAAATTTATTATTGCATTTCTTTCTTGGTTCTTTTGCTGTGGCCATGCACGATGGCAGCGACATGAACTGCTAACTAATGACAAACGATCTTGGCACCCACAAGTTGGCCTGTAATTTTCCCACCAATAATGTGTCGGAGAAAATAATGACATTTCTTTTTGAATTGGTGTAAATTTCAACTGGTAACACTGTTTTCACTGTATATTGGTTAAAGAGTAATAATACACAAACATCCTTTTCTAATAACCACATGTTACATACAAACATTCTTTTCTAATATTCTGTCATACTTCATATCTTTCATAAACTTATTCTTATTTCTTTGATTTTTCTTTCTTTCTAGATGTAGATGGACCTTTTCAATGTCCATCAAATTTTATCTAGATAAAAAAGTTTTGGTATCACATGAAGAGGATGACCTAAATGATCGACTGTTGAAGGAAATTGATCAGCAATAAGACAGATTTTAAACGTGTTCAGAACAGCTACATCAGCAACTCTAGTCGGTGTAGTCACATTAATCAGTGCTCAAGGGGTTTTCAAAAGTGTTACAGTCACATGAGAGGATACATCTATAGAGACAAAGTTCGACAACATTGCAGGTAGAATCAATTGTACCTAATGAAGGGTAACGAAGATATTTGTAGAAGAATTAGTCATGTATGGAGTGATTTAACATTGTCATCTTTTCATGTATGGTCAGAAATTCTATTGAAGAACACGTTAAGTGTCTTTCACATGCAACATATAGTTATCAATAATAGTTGCATGGTTTTAGAGATTAAACGCTACGTGAGGAGTGCTTAGACTGAAGAATGAATCGATTATTGGAAATTATCTGATTGTTTGTTCAGTCTTCAAGAAAAATATTCAATAGTTCATGATGTATCTAAGTTTTAAATTTATAAAAATTAATAATACTTAATTACAATCATGTAACTCTCAAAGCAGCACAATTATGATGGTGTTGAGAACATAATAGGCTATAAAGTAACAGTAATTAAACTTGGATATATATATATATATATATTATGTGCATCATCAACCAGGACAGTCTTCAATGTAAGGGTAACTATTATTATCAATGAATTTAACTGCATCATTTCGTTTTCTTCGGCACTATTTCTGCTATTAAAGTTTTGCAGGCTAGCTAGCTGTAGGGTGACACGATTTCTCTTCATGATCAAATAATTTCCACAAATCCAATCCTTGCAATGCATGACGTACCAAAAATGAAGGATCATATACATATACTTCAGTTGCTTGTGTAAGATCAGAGATGGAAGAACGTTGAATATAGACTTACAATAAAGTAAATGTACACAGAAAGAAGAATAATGATCAAAAGAGAAGAGTACTAATAACATGTACTACATAGTTAAAATTTATCATAAATTATAAAATTATTAGCTAAATTTGTTTCAATACAGAGCGAAACACAAGATTATAATTTCTAATATAATTTAACTAAAAAAAGTATATTATAGAAAAAGGATTTCTGAGCATTTTTCTTAATGATCTTCTTAATTATGAATATTTTTCTAAAAAACATTTTTCTCTTTCTTTCTCTCTGTATCTGTCACATCATTGATCTTATCTCACTCATTTTTCATCTCTTCATGGTAAAAGTCATTGTGAGAAAATAATGACAAAGAATATTACATTAAAAATATTAGCTTAATTGTTCTAAAAATGTGCTCTGAACCTATATATGGCTACAATAGTCTTCCTGTGATTAAGAAGAAACAACAATTAAGATCAATATGCTGAATTGGTGATTATACCACAATACTCTGTGTGGTTATCAACACATGTAAAGCTATGCATAGATAGTATATGTATCAATGATTTTACAAAAGTGAAATGGCACAAGAACAGCTAGTTAACTCTAATCAAATTAACTTCCATTTATGATTAGTGGTCTTATTGATGAAAAAGAAATAATCATTCACCAATATGTTGTATCAATCACCTCATTTACACAAAAAAGATTGAATGGATAACTTTTTCTTATTTCCTTTCTTTCCCAGCAAATTAATCAGACTCAGCTATAGGCTCTTTCAATTTTGTGTTCCCCCACAGTGCTGCACTAGTAAATGGCCTTAAAAGTAGCGATTTCCCAAAATGATATTTGTCGGCATGAATCTGTTTTGATGCTAGCTAAATAAAATATTGAACAGGCAAAAAGCACAAAGGATCAACAAAAAGGAAGTATGACTTTGAGCTTACCAATCCAGTATCTAAGAAAATAAACCGAAAGCAGCTTTCATAATTTGATTCATTTTGTTCATGAAATTTTTCCAAGCTATGAAATGATCTTTTATGCCCATACTTTCATGTTACAAACTGGACTAACACATGGGACCTTTGCTCTTGACCAACACCAGCTAGAACCAAAAGTACATTTGAAATATAACATTCCACAGGAAAGATGAATAAGTGGAGGAGACACATTGTATCGAATCCACATTACATTTTTTGAGGGTCACTCCTCCTTTTTCATTGTTAAACTTCCAAGAAACAAGATCACTCAACCATTACGTTGATGGAATTGAATGGCCAAACTAGATGCCATGTGTTATCTAATTCAAATGCAACATTGCTTGTAAATGACCAAATTTTCCATTAGAAACAGTGGTAACAATATGTGTAGTGGAGTTGCAGGTCTTTAATATTTATGACTTTATTGACATAGTTTTGTTGAGGAGTCAATATTGGAGGAAAAAAGACACGAAAAGTGAGAAGTAAATCTAGTTAATGGAGGGTAACATAATGAAGAAGTTTAACAAAAAGTGGAAAGTATGATTACTATGGATACTGATGTAGAAGAAAAGTTTAAGGTAGAGACATCATTGTGTTCTGTTTAAGTGGTGCCCTTTTTGTTCCACATTAAGATTTCCGCTCCATCACATATGGTGGGTTTAAAGTTGAAATGTGATGGGCCGTTTGGCCCAATACCCATCAAACATAAACGATTTAGTTAATTGAAATATAATCTCCCTTCTTTATTTCTTCGTTCTTTTAAAACTTCATTTAATTCGATCTAAAAAACTCTTCAATTTAGTACTTAGATGGTATAGTTAGAATTTGTTTAGAATGGTTGTTATATTTAATTGCTGTAACTTTAAAACAAAATTAATTATTTATTTATAATTTTTTGTTTGGAAGTTTTGAACTATTAAGTTTTCAAATTTTAATATGAAATCAAGTAAATTACATTATAATTCTTAATTTAACATTATATTTTGAAATGAGGAAGGATTTAAAAGAGAAGGTGTAAATAAAAAGAAAATAAAAGAAATAGGTGAAAAAGTATAATAAAAATAGATACATTTTGTTGAAAAGAAATAGGATGATGGAAATAAGAAAGAAAAAAGTTTTAAAATAATAATAATAAAAATATTTTATTTTATGAATTATAATATATGTAATCAATATATTGGTTATATATATAATTATAAATTAATATAATTGATTACGTGATCAAAGAAGTTAGCTATAATAATAAGGTGGGGATAAATATGATAATTAAAAGTATAGTAATAATAGTTATACTTTATAGAAAATTGAAAGAGATATACTGTTGGAAATTTTTTAACTCTTATTTAACTTATTCTAAATTTTTTTTTCTGTGTATTAATTGTTTAAGTCAGTGTAGTCAATATATAGTATAAATATAGATTTAAAATTAGATTAAGAGTGAGTATTATCTTAATTTTGTATACCATTTATAATATAAAATATATAAAATTATTTTTCTATTTTCTATTATTATGATATTTTCTATTACGATTTATTTATGATATTATGAAATTCTTTAAAATTGGTTATCATTGAGAATCTGGCACGAGTTTTTGTAGTGAAAGATTCCGTGGAGATATAGTAAAATCTTCATTTAATGTCTGAGTTAAGAATATTTATTCCTACATATATTCATCCGGGACATATATAATAAAAAAAAAAGTTTATTGATTTTTTTAAAATATTTATCTTTATTTTTAAATTGAGATACGAAATTAAAAACCAATTCAAATCCATTTCCGTTCAACATGATGTTTTAAAATTTGTATTTAAAACAAAATTAAAATACATCCAATAATTCTAAAAAAAATTCTTAGAAATTAAAATTATTCTTATTTACAATATGTAGAGTAGAGGTATCAAATTAAACTCATTAAATCTATTCTAATAGCTCATCACGAGATAAAGTTTTCAGTTAATTTAAATTAATTTGATCGCAGGAAAAAATTTACAAGTTATGCTCATTGTGTTTTATGAGTTAAACAAATGAGCGTATAGTTTCATATTTAAAAAAATTACCAATATTTTATGTTTTATTAAAGTGTTCAATTTAAAAAAAAAAATTGATTTAAAAATTTGAAAATAAATGAAAATTAAATTTATTTTAAATCTTTTTAATATATTTTTTCTTAAAAAATTTAGATTTTGAATTTTAAAATAAAAAAATCGAATAAACCAAACCAAGTAATTTATTATATTTAAATATAAATATTATATTTTAAAATTAAATAATAATTTATATATATATCATAAAATTATTTTTTAATTATATTATTTATAATTATATATAAAAATATTTTTTTAATATTTTTTTATAATCTTCTTAACGTATTTAAAATTATTTTAATTTTTATTTAAAATATTTTATTTTATTTTATAACTTTTTCATTTTTAAAAAAAAAATATTTTAACCTTTTTTCATTATTTTTTCTACGCTCATTTATTAATTTTTTTTCATTTAAATTTTAAAAAAATATTTCATTTGTCTCTATTAAAATAAATATAAAAATTATTAATAATTAAAATTAAACCAAATTATATTTAATTTTTATATTTTATTCAATCTAAAATTTAATAAAAAATTAAACCGAATAAAACGGGGAACACTTTTTATATGGATTAAAAGGAAACTTTGTAACTAATGAAGCAACGGTCTAAGTTCAACGACTTGTTTTTTGTTAAACTAACTTTTAGTTTGTGTTAATCAAATTAGTTTAAGTAACTATTATTAGTTTTCTTTTTTTTCATTTTTATTCTCACTAACTTATTTAAATTTTATTGTTACTATTTTTCTCAATTTAGAAATCAAATCATTAAACACGTTATTTTATTTACTTTTACATTTATCATTTAGCTTATTAGTTAATCCTGTTACTTATAAACTTCAACTATATTATAAGTTAGTTTTACTAAACCGTTCTTAAAGCTAGTCCAATTTAATTAGAAATGCTAACTAAGGTTCTTAATTAAGGAATCAAAAGTGATTTTCCATTAAAAATATTATATATACATCTCGATCTAGATTTCAAATAATGCATGTAAGTTTAATATTCAGTAAAAAAAATCTATTAATTTCATAGAAGTACCATAAGAACATTGTTATGAGCAAAACTGAAATGAAATAAATAGTGAGCTTTGTTCGGTTGAACTGCTTGGGCCTACTTCGTGGAGAGTCTGGCGGCGACCCTGACTCAACAGAGTAATCGCTTGACAAGTTATCAAAATTAATTTCTTTTACTTTAATATATAATCTTAATGCATAACTTAGTTGCATTTTAGAATTCAATATTAATTCTACCAAAATTTATTACAACTAACTTTACAATAGTTGGATCTGAAAGTTAACCCAAACTGCTTACTGTTACTGTGTTAATTACAAGCTACCAAGTTTATCATATATTGTATAATTGTTTTCAAGTTGTACTTACACGGGTTGAGTATCTTTCGGACTTTTTTTATTCTTTTAGTATCGTGGTCGATAGTGGACCAAATGGAGGAGGTACCGACGTTCCAGCAAGATATCAACAGGATTTAGAGTAAATAGAGAGAATAATAAGAATGAATATTACCTAATTACTGATCCTCAATTTATAATAAAAGAAAGGGGTAACAAAATAACTGAGTGGGTAGTAATTGACTACCCACTATTACCCACTACGCAAGATCCACAATTAATGGACTTCATTTAGGATAAGCCGAGATAATATCAGTCTAAGACGACACCTCCTCGACCAAATGATCGATAAGCCGATATCTATTCTGTACACAAATTTAAATGAATTTTCAAATAAAACATAAATTGAATAAAATGGTATTTTTTTATTTGTAATGAACATTCATTATATTAATAAGAAATTAAAAATATAAACTTTTAAAATTGAGGAGAAAAATTGAATAAAAGGGGTGACTGTTTTGGTGTGGTAAGGTGTAAAATGAAAAGATATGGTCTCAGGAAAAACTGCATCTGTTGTAAGATGAACTTCTTTGCAATATAATAACAATCTTCATAATTAATCAATCTTCTTTTGCTTAAAAAAGGTGCAGCTTATGTAGTTAGCAAGTCATTGCATTGTTGGGCAAGGCAACCTTAATACTTTGAACATGACTCGAAGAATGATTCTGTGAAGTACTCACATAAAGATAATTCAGCATAATATAATATTAAGTGTCTCTAGTTATATTCTTTTTGCATTTTGCAGTTTCTTCATACCTTCCTCAGCAATCTTGTGAGTTGTCCTTGTATTAATAGTTCAAGAAACGAGCTTCATGATGCAATAAAAAAATGGGGCAAATGAGCTGAATTTGTACCACAATTTTAATGAAGGAAATCAGGCTTATCAACACACACTGAAACACCCCAAAAAAATATAGGTAATAATGTAGGAAAAGTTCTTTTTGCGTAAGAGAACCAACCTCAGCTCTGAGATTTGCTAATCATGTTTGTTTGTTAAATACATTGTTGGAGATTACATTAGAACAAGAACTTGGCAAACATTTTTCTTGTTTGAAATTGTTCCAATATTGCCGACCACTTTGAATGTTAAATATTTGTAGCAGATCTGGTTGGCACAAGACACAAAACAAAATAAAAATAGCTAGGAATTGGATATGTTGATGGGGTTCTGAAGTTTAAGTTAAAGAATCAGAAATTGTATGCAAATTGACATGTTCCAACGGCTATCTGCAAGTTGTGTGACTATTGAATTAGACAAGATTCTAGGAAAGTTCCATGCATGATTTAATTGAAACCATAGACTCATGAATTAATCCACCATTTACTTCTTCTCTGTGCGTACAGTATTATATATAATAAGTCAATATCAAGATTTAGTTTAGAAAAGATTGTTGCAGAAATAGTCTTGTCTAACTTTCGAAGCTTGATGAACACAAGTGAATTATATCAATAAATTCATCTTTTTAAACTACTGTCTTATCAATATCTTGTTATTTAATAATCAGTTATCACAATTAACTCAAAAAAGGAATTTTTACACATACTCTATGTTGAGAAACATATCAAATTAGGTCTATCAGAAGAAAAGTTTATTTAAAAAATCTGATGAATCAAAATTTAAATCTCTATCGAAAAACCTGTTCACTTTTAAATTTGACCATGCTTAACAGAATACACGTGGGAATCTAAAAACAAGTAAATAATATATTGGGAAGAGATATAAACAAAGAGTTGAAAGGTAAAAATTAAAATGAGTTATAAAAACATTAAATATGCTAGGAAAAAAAACAGTTTGTACCTCTGAAAACCAAATTTAGCTCAAAAGATTTGGTCTAGATTTAGTTTCTAAACAATACAAAATTTCTGTGATTTACTAGTTCGTCATTCTGACTCACTTCGATTTTCCAGTTTAATCACCCAATGGGCTAGTTCTCAATACTAATTTACACGAACAGTTCGATTGTAAAATCATTGGACCCTCTTGATATTTAGAAAAGAACAGTTTATTAATGCCAACACGAACAGCAAAAACCACAACCACCCAGTGTAGTTAAATCCAATTTCCAGGGTGCATAAGGTAAGAGAAGATAGAAAGAAAGCAAGGTATCCAAAAATTGTGTATTATTTTCAATATTAGCTCTCCACAAGAGGAATCGTATACGAAAGAACTAAAAGTCAGAATTAACAACAACAACACAATAATATCAGGGGAAGCCCCTGTGATCAATTGTTGTTCCTAGGCAAGTAAGTACTAAATAGAAGAGTTATGATTGTTGGTGGTGTTGTTGTTGAGTGCTTCATGTTGGAGAGCCTCTTCAAGCGAAAACCAGGACTCCTCCATCAACTCAGGGCTCAACCTGAACATCAAAACACAAAACTCCATCTGGGTAAGTGCCCCATCTCCATCAAGGTCCCCTTCCCTCATCATGCTCACAAGCTCATCCTCCTTCAAGTCCTGAAGTCCCAAAAGTGCAGCTTTTTCCCTCAAACTCTCCAACGTTATAACCCCTTTCTCTTTGTCCACCAGCAGCTCAAATCCGTTGCACAGCTCCTTTATCAGCCCCTCCCCACCAAGCTTGGTGGCCATTACAGGAAGCAAATCCTCAAAGCCAAATCCAGCCATTGTAAACAAGAAGAGAATAAGTGGTTAAATTGAGTTATTGGAAGAATGTGATGTGGGTTTGTTTTTGTGTCTAGTCCTAGTGGGTTATTTATATGTGTGATTACAGAGAGGAATAAGAAAAAAGAAATGAAAAGATGGGTTGAAGAAAGGAGAGGGAAAGGATGTAAGCAATGATCCCTGCTTGGATGACAGCCTAGGAACAGAGAATTATTCGCTCATCGGCTTTGATTCTGCTTAAGGAACCGCGCTTGCTTCCCTGTTTCCTAGAACCTTAATTTTGGGTGTTTCCGTCATTTCACTTTTCTTACCTTATCTTACAATCTAAAGCTTTCACATTTAATCTTTTCCTTATATTACTTTTTGTTGAAAATTCTGATGGGTTACTTTCCTCACTTTTCTAATTAATAAAATTCGAAATTAAGAATTTATTCAAAAGCTTAATTTAAATCAAGGTAATAATAATAGTCATAGTCTTTTGAAGTATATTAACTGTAATATTTTATGTGTAAAGCATGGGAAGGATTAGTAGGAAAATATAACATTATTCATACTTGACTAACATTTTAAAACAAGAACAATTGATGTTTTTGAACAGCAATAGGTTGATTGGGGAATTCAATAGCTGGGGAGGGAAATAACAGAGGAATTAATGTGAAGAATTTTGGGGAGGGAAGGGAAGTTGTAGCAGAGTTGTAGTTTACTATTTGCAGCACAGTTCACATTTAGATGAAGAGATTGAAGTCAAAAGAGGAAGGGAGGGGCTAAAACAAAGAAATTTGGGTCAAAATACAGAACCTATGGTCACAATTTTATGTATGGAATGAGAAATTGTCGTGTTTGGTTGTTTCAAAGAAAAAGGTCGGTGGATTCTATAACTGGAATTTGGAAAGCACGGTTAAGTTTCCCCGCACCTACTTTTTGAACAGGCAACAAATAAACTGATGCAACCTTTCTGATGCTTTTTAAAATTGGAACCTTCTTCGGAACTGTAAAATTCTTCAATTCAAGTTTACTCATGTAAAACTATTAAATATAAAACTATTAAAAAAAAATTAAAATATCAATTTTGACACCAATTAATTTTAAAGAAAATCTTACTTTACCTATATAAAGAAAATGAAAATATTATGAATGTGTGTGTACATGTACTAAGTTCCACGATTCGCCACCAGCCACTGTGGTTTCTGAGAAATTGTTAGATGCCATTTTTGATGATTTGAAATAATTGGCTGAAATTGTGGTCCACCTTTTTACACCAATTTTATTTATTTATTTATTTGTCCCTTTAGTTGGTTTATAAATAATTTACTAATTATTCAGTTTGGTACCAATCCCCAACTTTTGGGACCCTTTCACACAATTTTTTGTTTCCTCTTCAAAGTTATTTTATTCTCTTGTTCCAATTTATTTCTACAATTAACATAGACATTATTATTACATTCGCATTGTTTCATACATTCAAAAAAATTTAAAAACTTATTTTCCATTTATCCTTTTATTTCTCATCACAACATTTATTATAAAATGAATTATATTAAAACTCTAAATTTGTAGGGTGTAAAGTTTTTCTTAACAAAAAGCAGTACAAACAAATCGTGTAGTGCAAGTTGTATGTTACATCGAAAATTATTGCTGGACACTTGAATAAGTTATTAGATACCTATGACGAATAAAATAAAAAAATGATACGATAAAAATAAAAATAGGTATATAGATTTACTTTCTTATCTACTTGTATTAACCTTTGAAACACATAATTTTTGCATTGATAGGTGGTGTATTCTGATAATAGAATTGTCTAAGGGGTAGACAAAGAAAAAGCTCATCAATGTGTAACATCATTTCTAACATTTTCCACACTAAGCTTCTATTCCATTATACTTACTTCAATGATAGTGATTGCATGACCAATATAATTTTAACTTAAAATAAGTATTTTTTTTAATATTTTTTTTCAATAAAAATAACTTAATTCTGAAATAATTTTTTCTATAAAAAAAAAGGTAAAAACAAAGAATTTTAAACTTATTATGCATTTATTCTTGTATGTTATTATTTGTATAATCTGTAAAAAGTTAGGTTGTGTCTTGTGTATAAATTAAAGAAACTTTTGATTGGAACGTGATTGTTTTGTAACTTATATCAATGATTTAGGAGGACATTGATATGGGCTTGAAAAATAGTAAGAAATCAGTCTCATTGCTGTCCAATGTTATGGGCTTGGGCTACCCATGAAATAGCCCTCCCAAACAATGAACCACCCAACAAAAAAGGAAGAAAAAAAGAAAAATAAAAAACATGTTCACTATTTGCAACATGGCACTACTGCAAACCGGAGTAGGCCCATCTATTCTCAGAAGGCCCACTGAAGCCTCAATCAGTATCCTTTAAATTGGTACTCGAAGTCCCGTGCTTAATTTTTCAACCTGTGTTGTAAACAATGAAGCATGTAATGACCCCAAAAGAAATTGAAGAGAAAAAGAGAGATATAAATTTTACTTAAAACAGGAGTTTTGACGTGTGCAAATTAGTTTTAAGACGGTGGAGTGATACAAGAAGAAAATTGTATACTAAAAGTAAATTATGGTGAATCTTCATTATCGAATTTGTTTTTATAAAACTTACATAAAATATGAGTTATGAGACGTGCACTTAATACCAAAAATATATTGAAACCAAGAAAAAGAAAAAAAAAAGGATTAAAAAAATGAGAATATAAAAAATATTGAAAATTAAATTATCCTATTTTGGCAAAGTAACTATTAATAAGGTAGAAAAGAGTTATATATTTAAAAAATATTTTAGTTTTAAAAGACTAAAATTCGATTATTATTAACTTGATAAGGACTATTAATAACATGATTGTGAAATTTTATTATTGAATATATCTTAATCTCAATTTTAAACAAGTGTAGAAAGATATAAATTGAAAGACTTAATAATCTTTCTATTTTTTTTCAGTAATTTTAGAATTATTTTTTTATTCTCTTTATTTTAATTTTATTTATCAATTCGGGTATGAGTCACTTGATAAGTATGTGAAAATTAATGTCTGAATGAGATTGACGGATAATTTTAAAGTGAAATAAAATTCTTTAATTGATCCTGTCTCAATAACTAAAATACATAAGCAGATTTTTATCTTTAAAATTAATAATTTTATATAATTTTTTTGAAAAAATTTATCTAATATTTTATTTGTATATAAATAAATGAGTATAATAATTATGTGACGGAATAGTTTATTATAATTATTTTAATACATAAAATTAATTAATAAATTATTGTGATAGTAAAACTATAAATTATATATTATTATGATTAATTTTATTTATATTAATTTAATAATATAAAAAAGAAACTAAATAATATATTCATTTGTTATGAGATGAGGAAAATGAATATATACTTTACATTTCTTTTATTAACAATATTGATATGAATTGTTATTTGATTATAAATAAAAAAATTATTTTTTAAGTTCGTTACCTTTATCGTAGATATGTAATTAAAGTAATGCAAACGTTAAAACAAATTTTGAATATACTATTTTAAATATATTTTATTTATTTATTAAAATTGATTACAAAACTTAAATGTCAGTGAATCTTAATGATCTTTATTCTCTTAATTTTATTAATTAATAATAAAAGATACATTAAAAATGTGTTGCTATTACCAAGGTGAACTATATTTCGTGCATGCCCAGGAGGTGTATAGGCCCAGTCTCGAAAATCACATGTTTATTTTTCGCAGAGGTCGTTAAGGTCAAGGTTGTCCCATGTCATTAATTATAATGCTAATTCAATGAAGAATCAATTAATATCTATAAGATTTGCCTGCAATGAATATGGTTTTTATTTATCCAATAAATAAATTTGAATTTAAGGAAAGGTAATTTTTTTATTAAAAAAATTATATCGTAAATACCATTATAATTAAAACATTAAATAAAATTTGAATTGTTATTGAGAGTGATAATCTGTTAAGTATATCTGATACAGCATAGTCATAAACTCATAATTTGATGTCGGTCCAATTGTGTAGCGGTTCGCGTGATGCGAACTCTCTGGAAAGGCGCGTGATAGATGGAGAGAAGAAGGGAGGGAAATCAAAATCACGCGAATCCCACATGACGGAGTGTCCACCAAGTGAATGATATTCGGCCACGTAAGCAAATGGAATCTCCAGAATGCATTTGTGCCACGTAGACAACGCATCACATTCACTCACCCTTCTTCATCACCATTCACTTCTTGTTTGTTTGTTCCAAAAAATATCGCCATGCCCTCAAGAAAGGAACTATTACTTTTTTTTTTTTTTTCTTTTTTTCTATTTTCTTAAGTTTTATGCATGAGAAATAAATCTTGTTTATATTACTGTAAGATTTATATATCTTGAAATGTTTTTTATACAGAAAAAAATGGAGTGTAATTTTTTCTTTACATAAATAATTTCCTCTGCATTTAAATGTAGTTATTATGTCTACCAATCGAGTTGAAGAAGGAGCGAAATTTAAAATAAGGAAAAGATTTAAATATTATTATAATTAATAGTAATTATTAAAGTCTGAATTTACAATAGAGGCCACAGAAAAAAAGGGTTGTTGTTCCCTGAGGAGCATACACCTGGCGCTATCTGACACCACAAAACCAAACACTCCCCATTGCTCTGCTACGCTATGCTTCTTTGCAGGTCCTTTCATGGTTCGTCTACATTCCACACTGCCCTAGGTTTTCATTTCACAATTATCACCCTAAACCACGCCTCCTTTTCTTTTGTCCTTTTACTCCAATATTTTTTTTCTTTTATTTCTAATAAATCACATATATTATAAGTGGCGGGATTATGGTTACGGCCCCAAACATTTCTATATTTATTTATTATTATATAAAATTATAAAATATATTATTAAATAATATAGTATAAAATTATTATATATAAAAATTAAATCTAAATAAAATTTTTTTAATTTAAAATAATTAAATATATAATCTTATATAAAAAATATATTTTATTTATTATAAAAAATAATTTTTTGTATTTATATTTGTACCTATCAGACCCAAAATTTACTAGAGTTGTGTTAAGACGATATGAGTTTGGGAAATATGAGAAGAAAATGGGCTTAAGTCCTTATGATCAAATAATAATAACTCCTTATTAAGAAAAAGATTAGCAAGAGAATTCTATTACGGAGAAGATTTGTAACAATATTAAGATAATTAAGGATACTGATATTAGAACATTGAAATAAATAGAAGATACGGAAGAATCTTATAAATAAAAGTTCATAAAGATTGTAAGGTATTATAAAAGAGAAAATATATTCAAGAGGTATGGATACATTGTTCTATCATTCTTACAATACTTAATATATTATAATTTTGACTTGAGCGTCGGAGTATAAACGCAGGGATTCTCCTTGTGTGGTCTTGAGGGAGCCAGCCAACCGAGGACTACCCAGTCAGTGGTAGAGTTACCAACCAACGAGAAGTAGCCGAGTCACGATAGCTGTGAAGACATCTAGTTAGTACAGGAGAGAAGGTACTCGACCTTGTAAGTACAATATTATATATTTTTTAATAAATATTATTAATTATAAAAAAAAATCAAAATATATTAAAACAATATTTTATTTTATATATATATATATATATTTATTAGAAGATGGTAAACTAAAATATAAGAAATTCAAAAATAAAATAGATAATTATATTTTTTTCGTAACAAAGAAATAAGGTTCAGAAAATTAAAATTAGAAAAATTATTTTTTTATTGTTTTTGTTTGTTATTATAATATATTAATATATTAATATATTTAATATAATTTTTTTTATTTATTATTAAATCATTAGTTATTTTATCGTTAATGAACTAACTCACAATTCAAATCATTTATTAATCTATTCAATAATTTTCCTCTGAATTATGATGATATAATTAAAAAAATTAATATTAATATTTTGATACATGATCTTAGAATGTATTTACAAATTTATGATTATCCTGTGAATCAAATAGATTTGTACCTACTAGGCCCTGATATTGGGCCGAGAAGTAATGGAATGATATAAAGTCGAGATATAGTCGGCTAAAGACGAATAGGTCAAGGCCCAAAAGGCTAGTAATGCAGTATTAAAGAGTCTTAATAAGAGATTCGTAACGGTGAATTTATATTAAAAAGTCTTAAAGGTTATTCATAAGTATTGAAGGTGATTTAAAGACAATGATGGAGAATTTGTAACAGTATTCTGAATAAAAGCCCATTATAACAGTGAGGTATAGGGAGAATATAAATAAATTTTCTCTGAGTAAGTCAATTATTCTATCTTTTACATATATTTTACCATGTATGTACTATTTATTGACTTGAGCGTCGAAGTGTAAACGGAGGTACTCTTCCATTTGGTTCAAAGAAATTTTTAAGCCAACCGAGGTGTGTGAAGCTATCAATCTGAGGAGTGTGCAGTTCAGAGCAGGAAGAAAGGTACTCGATGCTCGGCCTTGTAAGTACAAGATTAAAAATTCAGATAAGATAATAATAGTTGAGTATAACTAAAAAATTAAATATAATAGATATATATATTTAATTTTATATATAATTATTTATTTTAATTTTAAATTAAATAAATTATTTATAATTTATTAATTATTTTTTTTATTTATTTATTTTTTATAATAATTAATTTTAATATATATATATATATATATATATACCTAAAAATCTTTACTCCCTCCCACTATATTATTAATTCATGTAACAATATTATTTTATTGTACCAAAAGTAGTTTCTTAATTTTCGGAAAAACAAGAACAAGAAAAACAAAACCTGTGCTGGCTTTTATTATATAATAACCAATCAAACTGATGGAACAAAAAGTTGGGGCGGAGAATGATATAAGACAAGACCCCTTCTCTTGTCTGGTCAGCGTATTTTCAATGCCCATTATGTTATTCTTCTGTTTATATAATTATGGTGTTGTAAAAAAAATAGTAATTGTGATATCATCTTGCTTTTCAAATTTGCTACATAAAAGATTTTACACAATAATGGAAAAAATATCACTAATCATTTAAAATTAAATTAAATTAATTTACACAAAACACAGTTATTTAGACCTTTTTTATTTAGGAAATGAAAGGAAGAATCAAATTGTAATGTTTTAAAAAAATTGATTGTAAATATATGTTATTTGATTTAATAAATAATAAATAATTTATAGGTGTATATAATTAATTTGATTGAAGTAATGAAATTGATTGTCGATTTTGTAGGTATGGCAAAATTGTCTTTAGGTATTTTCTTAAAAATATAAATATCAATTTAGAACATAAGCCCCACTTGAAAATCACGACTTTACCTTACTGTTTTTTTTTTCTTTAAGGAATATCAATAATTGTGTAAAACTACTGGAATTAATATTGGAAATTAACTTAAAATGTAAATTATATTTATCTATTTTGTTTTAATATTCTTGTTATTTTGATTGTTTGAATTTTTAGTTAGTTAAGATATTTTGGTGAAAATTAATTATATATTTTACACGTTTTTAATTAGTTATAATTTTGTTATGTTTATAAATATTATTAATATTTAAGGAGAAAAAATATAATATAATTATGAAAATTATTTTTTTAAAAATGAATTATAATCCAATATTTAAAATGTACTATATAAGTTAGGTTTGAAACTTACATAGATTGAATAATTAACATGTTCTTGATCATTTCTAACATATACTCGACCCATTTTATGTTCTCCATCATTCATAACATATGAACTAAACCCACTTTATCAATTCAGTAATATTGAACTCTGTTACTTCTATGATGGTCAGTTAAAGATTAAATATATCCACTAGATCAGTTAAAGGTGACACTCAAGTGGATCTTATAGTTAAGATTTTATAAGGTAAATTTTTTTACACTTTATTATAAATAAATGGTTACAATCAAGTATAATCACTTTACCCTAATCCTATACTACACCCTAATTACATTGTTTATTAACTTGTCGGATTATAATTGTAATTGCAGGTACTTCCCCTTAAGAATTAGAAGAAGTAGAAATTGAAGACAGTCTTGTGTGTAATTATATTTTGGCGCTCATTGTGGGAGGTAGAGATACTTTCGAGAGATAGTTATAACTCAGAATATGATCGATAAAATAATATTGTTACAACATGTTAAAGGAACTCGAGAAAATGAAGCAAAGTCAGAAACGAAATATAGATGCGATAAATCGACTTAAGCAAGAAAACGCTAGCATACGACAAGACTAGACCAACACGAAGTAGGGAAACCAATGACATCTCGATCTCACTGTAATCAACCCCCTCCAAAAGGGGTTATCTCACAACCAGATCCCTTAGCAAGAAGCACTAAGGTGGGATCCCAACCTGTAGTGGCCTCATCATCTCGATCTCATCGTAATCAACTCCCTCCGAAAGGGGTCATCTCACAACCAGACCCAGTAGCAAGAAGTACTAAGGTGGGATCCCAACCTGTAGTGGCCTCATCGTCTCAATTGTCGAGACGAAAACAGAGGTTTCACCCGTTTGTTGATGGAATTAAGGAGACCCCTCTTCCAATTGACGAGATAAATTTGAACATAGAAGCTTATGATGGTACCTCGTGTCTGGATAATCACATACGTGTGTTTTTAGTCCACATACATTTGTATACAACGGATGACAGGATATTATGTCGTATTTTCCCAACTACACTAAAAGGGATAGCATTCAAGTGGTATACTACCCTCCCCGAAAATTCAATTGATTGTTTTAATACCTTATCCAGGAAGTTTACAACCCAATTCATAACAAGGAAGGATGTTTACAGCCCAATTCGTAACAAGCAAGTCACAACTTTTGACAGAATTCGCTCCAGTGGATCTTATAAAAAAGAGGGGGAATCATTGCGTGCATTCATGGAAAGATATTCCAAATTTTGATTTTGTTTGAGAATTAACAATTTGGAATCAACAATTTACACCCTCAGGTGGTTAGATACCATTTGCTGAGAGCATTAAGGCCAGACAGTTTATGGACAATGTATTGAAAATTCCTGTCAAAACTTTAGAGGAGATAAAAATCAGACCTACCGGAAAAAAGTAACAATTTCAACAAAAAAAAAAAAGTCTCCATTCATTCATTACTAGATTAAAAATATTTGTGGTTATGAGATTTTTCTCTCCATTCATTACTTAGATTAAAAATATTTATGGTTATGAGATTTTTCATGATTTTTAATTGATTTTCTTAGTTATATCTTAATAACAGAAAATATATTATTTTTTTCTAATTAATTGTGTGGTGAGAATTTTTTTTCTAAGATGAATATTCTCCTTGTTTCAACTTGGATTATTTCTAATATTTAATAATATTCTTCTGTATTATTGATTGCTACAAGTATTGTTTAGTTTATTTAATATTATTATGAGTTTTTTTAGTTCTTTTTATCTAATATTTTTAAAAAATATATAATCATACCAGAACTAATACATTTGGTGTAATCAGAATTCTACATGTAAATGTATTTTAACAAAATATATGATATCTTGAGAAGTTAAATTAGAACAATTTAAAGAAACTTACAATAACATTAAATAAATAATTTCTATTAAAAATTATTTCTATAAAAAATAGAAAAATATATTCAACTTACCATATGTTGATTATTTTTAAAAAATTACTAAATGGTAATTTTGAAGGTCGAAAGAGTTCAACTTATTCTATTTCATAATATTTGACATAATGTTATTATTATAAGCGCTTATTAAAATTGGAGCTTTTTAGTCAATAATTTATCAACAACTACTCCAAAACTAAAAGTACTCAAAATTCGATTCATAATTTCATTTGACATTTCAGACGAAAATTCACGTTGTTCATCCCAAATATTTATTAATTTTTTAATAAAAGATACAAATTAATAAAGAATATTTTAAAAAATAATGAATACATTATTTAATTATAAAAGGATTTTATATCTTAAAAAGAATAGTAGAATGGAGTATTATTTTTTTCTCTAAATAGGAGATAATTTATTGTAATATATAGAAAGCTTACGAGAAATAAGTTAGACACTCTTTCATAATTTCTCTCACCTACAGTGTACAACATATGATTTGATCTTCACAGTGTTATTTCAAATATTATTATTGTAGTCATAAAAAAATATGCTAAAGTGAAAAAAAAAATCCAATAATATTAAAAAAGAAAGAAAAAAATCATAACAATAATTTTGGTTTTGAAATAAAAATATGAAACGGTAGAGTACAGATGCAGGAGAGGGCAGTTTGGGGCTGGGACGGGGAAGTTGGAATTTCCTTATAAATTTCGCCGACAATTAAACCTCTTCCTTCCCGTTCTTTTCCTTTTCTTTCGACTTTCCCCAACGGAGAGAGAAAAGAAAAAGAAAAAGGAAATCGCAGAAAATAAACACACAGAGAGAGAGAAGAACGAAACACAGTTTCGAAACGATCTTCGTGTTGTGGGAGATGAAGAAGTGCGAACTGTGCAAGCTTCCGGCCAGGGTTTTCTGCGAGTCGGACCAGGCAAGCTTATGCTGGGACTGCGATGCAAAGGTTCACGGCGCCAACTTCTTGGTCGCCAGACACTCGCGAAACCTCCTCTGCCGCACGTGCCACTCTCCCACGCCGTGGAAGGCCGCCGGCGCCAGTCTCGCTAACGCTGCCACCGTCTGCGACCGCTGCGCCGCCTCTGCCGCTGAAGAACCGGACGAGACCGAATCCGGCAATGACGAGGAACCAGACACCGAGGACGACGAGGTCACCGGCGAAGTGGACTGCGACAACCAGGTCGTGCCGTGGTCCTCTACCCCGCCGCCGCCGGCGAGCTCCTCCGGCAGCGAGTGGTCGTCGTTCAGCGGGTGCAAAAACGACGACGACGACGAAGGCGCTTCCGTTTCCGTATGTGAACCGGAAACGACGACATCCACGTTGAAACGACAACGCGAGGATGACGATGATGATGTTTCCGTTCGTGATCCGCAGGTTTGTTTTATTTTATTTTATTTTTCCAACGAGGAATATAAATTTATTTGTATATATTATTTTTTTAATTGTTTATTTATCTTAGTTTATTGCGTGAAAGCAGGGGGTCAGAAGGGTTGCGCATCTCAACGGAGGTGGCGTGTGACGGAGAGTGATCGTTGAAGGAGATTTCGAGCCGTCGATACGGCGACGTTTCGTGTTGAGGAAAGTAAGAATTTCTCAACCGTAGGATGGAGAAGATATTTTAGGTCTTTCATCATTTAACTTCTAATCTAACAGCTTACAAAACAGTACTGGTTTTTTACTATAGTTTGATTATTGTGTTGTGTGTTAACGACGAGTTTTCCTTTATTGGTTTCTAAGATAAAGATTGCCATATCATGTTGATGTAACCTTTTTAAATATGTAAATAAAATGTCCGATTATTTTTTAATTTTATGTGTATCTTGATACGTTTTGATGGTAATTGATTAATGAGATAATGGTGAATAAATAATTTAGAAAAAGTTGATAAAAGATGATAGTTTTTATTAAGAAAATGGGAGTGGTTAGCATTTAGCGGTGGTTAGAGACGTTGGTGAACTTGTGGCTGTGTGATAGAGAAGATTTTTTCTCTTTCCTTAAAAGGGTGTGAGATAAGTTGCTGTGCTATGTTTGATGGAGGGGATGTGCGTGTCATGTTGTAGGACCTCATAACACAACCACAACCAAGTGAAGTGTGTGAAAATAATGAAGAATAATGAAAGGTTCAGTGCATCAAAGAAGTACATCACTACCTATACATTTATGTTTACGTGTACCAATAGCTAGGGCTCAAATTAGAAATAAGTGTAAAGTGAACAAAGGCCAATTTGATATTCAATGCTGCAAACTATAAATAGAAGAACTTGAATGCGATATAACGCACCACTTTATAGTCGCGTGCGTGCATGACATGCTAAAATCAAAACCAAAATGGCATTATTCTAAATTACAACCCCTCTCATCAAATGCTATCTTAATTTCCCTCCTCTCTTCTGTTATATGCACATCTTAACTTCAACTATCTTCTATGTCTAATTCCCACTTTAATATATAAACGAAATTACATTCATTTCCTCTATTCATGCATGCCCTCACATTTTATTATATATTCATTTAAATCATAGGCTAATGGAATCTGAGCTCTAACAGTTTATGACTTTTTTCTTTAATTAAATAAAAGCTTAAAATTGTTTCAACTTTGTTATGTTCAATAAAATAGTTAACAAATGGGATTGACATTCTAAATTACTGTGGGATGATGATTATATTCATTATTATATAAATAACTTTTGGATTAAAACTTAAGCATCACTTTTAGACTGCATTTGTAGAGGAAATTCTATCTTAAAGAATTTGTAAAGGAAATTATAACTCAATTATTTTAAATATGATTAATTGGAAACATAATTCTTTAGAACATCTTGTTATCGTTTCCAATTATCCAAAACATTCCAAATTCCATTAAATTCATACCATTGCAAATCTAAATTAACTTCAAACATGTTCATACCATCAATCACTAACATAAATTAAATCAAACATTCATGTTAAAAAAAAAAAAAAAACTCAAATAAAGTCAAAACAAAAAAAACTGAAGATAAAAAGGAGTTCAAAATTCTCCAAATAACTCCTATTCAACATAATTTAGTAATCATATATATACTAAAACAAGATCAGACGCAGAGATATATTTTTTTTCCTCCAACCCTACATGCGAGAAAGCCTTAGGTCACATGCAAACCATATGATAGAAGGAGCAAAAGATATTTGAGGAGAAACCAGAATTTATCCTTATAAAAAAATATGATTATTCTATTATTTTCTGTCTTGTGTGTTTTGATTAAGAAAATAGAGATAGACTTAGCAAAAAGATTAAGTTTTAAAGAGAAATAAATGAAAAATAATTTTTTAATTCTTTTATTTATATATTTTTAAAATTTAATCAAATAATTTTCATTATTTATAAATTTAAAACACTATTTTCTATAACTTCTAAAAAAATATTTTCAAGGTGTGAAAATAAGGAAATTAAATTATTTTTAATATTTTATTTTTTTAACTTGTCTTCTATCTTTTCTTGGTCTTAGAGGGTTTTAGCTTCTTTTTTTTTTCATATTCAATTAGAATTGTAGGAAAGATTTAGGGCTTCATTACATTATGTTCGGATTAAAGTTAGAAGAAAAAAAAAAAAAAAAAATATATATATATATATGAAGATTCTGTGTAAAATATTATTCTAAAATTTAACTATTTTAATTAAATTGGTATCCAATTGATGGTTCAAAAGAAAAATAAAAAACATCCTAGAATATATATATATATATATATATATATATATAAATATAAAGTTTATATTTGTAATTAAGATGATTTTTATATGTAATTAAGATAAAGTAAATTTAATTTTCTTGCAAATTTATATGTAAAAAGTAGAAGTAAATTTTAAATTCTCTTTAACTTAAATTTAAACACACAAAGCCAAATATATTTCTTTAACAAATAAAAGCATTATTATTATATAATTGAAATAGTTTATTTTTAACACTTATATTTTCTCAAAAGAACTTTGATTCAATGATTCATTATCATTAAAAGATATAATTTCAAAATTATTTTTGAAGAATGAAAAAACATTATTAATAATGTAGTTTGTTTTATATAATAAATTATTTATGTATTATTTGTATATGAACTAAATCGTTATCTTTATTTGATATAATTTTAATGTTTGTATGGAATTTTAAAAATATTATTAAGAATTTAATAATATTTTAGTTATGAAAATAGGATATTATGTGATAAGAAGTTGAAAAAGATTTTATAATTATTATAAAGTGGCAGGAGAGTAAAATACTGTATATCCTAATGATAAAGAAACAAAATAAATATTATTAGTTATAGAAGTAAAAAAAATTTATATAAATTTTTTTGACTAAAACATAATTTTAGGTAGATATGAATAATTAATTATGAATAAATATTTATTATGATTATTTTAATTAATTTAATATGATTAAATAAATAATTATAATGATAAAAAATAAATTATATATTTTATAGGTTAGATTTTTGTTTAAATTAATTTATTTTTATATTTATAAATTTAATATTATTGTGATAATAATATTTTGATAAAAAAATAAATAACAAATAAAATAAATAAGTAAATATTACTTCTACATTCTTTTTGTAAATCCAACAAAAAATTAATATTTATATTTTAAGTTGCTATCTCAATACTAAATACTAATGTTTAAGATTCATTTTAATTATAAATAAAATGATAGGATTAATTGAATAACTAATTCTTTAGTTAATTTTAGTAGAAAACTAAATATTAGTTTTTACAAAAATAACCTCCTAAATTTAAAAAAAAAATAACAATTTTAAATGAAATGATAATATATATTTTTTAAGATAGAGGTGAATTGATAAAGAATGGCTTATTTGAATTTGAAAATTAATTTGAGGAAGTAAAAAAAAAAGATTATTTAGATTAAATAAAAAATTGAAAACAAATAAAATAAATAAAAAGTAAAATTAATTTATTTATTTTTAATAATTTTATTTATTATTTTAATATTTATCATTAATTTTAAATTATTATTATTATAATAAAATAAGATTTAAAATTTATTTATCTTTTATAATTTTATGTATTATTTTAACATTATCCTTTAATATTTTAAAATTATTATGATTTTCTTCATGAGAAAAAAATAGTTTATGAAAAACTATGAGAGAGCTATCATTCATAATTATGCTGACAAGGGATATCAATCAACCTCTTTATGCCTAAAACTTTTATTTTTCACAACCATATATATATATATATGTATGGTTCTATTTATATTTATATTTATAAAATAGATCTTTGATCTGACCAATTATAAGAATTCATTCAATTTGCTTTTTTTTTAATGGATTATATTTTTTAATTTGATCTAATTTTTATATCAAATAAACGGATGACTAAATATTATATCTGTTTTTAAAATAAATAAAAATTTAATATTTTTTGAAAAAAAATATTTTTTAAATTTAAATTATATCAATATAATTAATTTTTAAAAAATAATCTGATTTATAAATAATATATATATATTAATAAAATGATATTTTTTATTTTGTAAAATAAATTAATTTATAAATTCACAACTGACTTACAGATCTAAAGACTCCAATCTAAACTCATTTAAATAAAAATAAAATAGAATTTAATCTATTTTTCAAAGTTTTTGAGATCAGACCAACCATATTTTGTTGCATTCAATCACCCAAATCTGTTTGTTTATATTTGAATGTGATTATCAATTATCAAATATATGTCTTTTTATATTTCTATCAAATCAAATCAATTAGCTCTCACTTTTTTTCATCCAAGTTATATCATAACAAATGGAACCATAATGAAAAATCACCACCAAGCGAAAAAAAATCATTTAAAATTATTTAATTTTTTTTTTAAAATAAAATAACTCTAATTTATTGAATTTATCTTTTATATTAATTATAAAAAATAATTTAATATTAAAAATATTTAATAATTTATATCAATTAGTGATACATTCCAGTTAAGATTAAGTTATATTATTTGTCGGTTAAAATCAATTAAAATATAAAAATATTTTCATTTGATTACAAATTGTTATCTATCATAAGTCTATTTGTTTTTACAATAATTATATTAAAACTTATATTAAAAATATGTTTAATGATTAATGGTGAATGTTTAGGTTAAATAGATATGGTGTAATCATTGACATTAACTGAGGGGACTTGTAAAACATATTTTTACCCCAATCCGGATCTGATTTGTTTAGCAGTCTAGGGTTAGCGGGTAGACGTAGTTGTTGGTTCCTACTCTTTGCCCTTTATTCGGAAGCTATTGTTACTACTATATTATATATATTATTAATATTAATTTATTATGATTATATATAGAAAAAAAATGAATGGAAGGTGCTCCTTTGGTTCTGTGGTGGCGTAGTCTAGCAGGTTGTAGACGGAGGAAGAAGAATCTCTTTCTCTATACAACAGTGCTCCTTCTTTCATTCCTTCAAAGAGGTTTCCTCTCTCTTCTCTTTCTCCTTCTCTCCCTCCGTCCTGTATATGCCATGTGCTTTGTTATTTGCTTCCTCTTGGAACCTCTCTTATAGCAAAATCCCTTGATTTATGAATAAAATTCGTTTTCTTTAGTATATTCGACTCAAAGATGCGATTTTGTTTGACCCATTGGTGCGTTTTTCTGATTAAATTAATGGGGATGGTCAAAGTTCTTCCTTGATTTCTGTTTGGGTGTTTTTTTATTTTGGGGTTTCATTTTTCATGTTTGATTTCTCAGATTTGATTTGTTTGGAATTTTTGAAAAGTCCAAGACGGTGAAGGCAGTCTTAGGAATTTAAGCTAATTTAGACTTTAGGAAAGGAAGAAACCTTTTTAAGCATCGATGTTTAGATGAGGTCTTTTATATTTCTTGTAGAAACCACATGTACATGGAGACAATCATGGTCAAACTGGTAGAATTGCTGTGAACAGCTAAACTGTCCCTCCATGCCTTTAATTGCATACAGAACTCGAACTCGAGACGATTAATTAAGCTGCAAAGGTTGATCCACAAGTTCGGTGGTTGGGGTCTATTGTATTTGTTCTTGTGAGCTAGGTAAAGAATAAAAATGATAAATTATATTGCAGTTTATATGTGAATGGTTTCATCTTCAAGTTGTAATTTTGGATATTGAGCGTAAATGCTTTTTTGTTTGGTTTTTGGATTGTTGAGCATGTTCTTCTATATTTACTATAGTCACACATCAGATTGACCTTTATCCTCGGTTGCCTTTTATTTACCAGGATTGCATCTCTTATGCATATCTGTCTCTGGATTCTGCTGGTTGCAAAGGAATTTCTTTCACTCTGGCCGCTATAACAAAGTCAAATTATTCTCGCACCTCTAGGAGGGTGTGGGGTGACGAAGAGGGAGTAATTTGGCTTTGTGTTTTGCGAAGATCAAAGTCTTCGGATATATGGAGATTGTGCCGCGTTTCGGTGGGCTTGTCGCTTGATTATGGCTAAGGGTGGCTATTTGCTGTGTTGCCAGAAGCTCTTTCTAGTTTGCCACTGAATTTGAGAGCAAATTTAGTCTTTGATTAGGCTTCTGGAAAATTGATGCACATTATAGATTGTAATTGATATTTGTTTTTCTGCCTTAAAGAAAGTTTTGTGTTTAGATGTAGCTGTCAACGTCATTACAACAATGTTTAGATTTTCTTGTTTCCATGCTAATGTCCAAGGCAATAAGGCAAAGGTAAGTATAAGATGTATTAATCGCTTAGTGTTATATTTGTTGATATGATATATATCATGACTTATGTTGACTTTGTGCTTTCCTCTTCAATCAGAAAACAGTTCAACCTTCTACTGAAGCAATGTTGAAGGGTTTGGAAGATGTTGCCCAAAATCAAGGATGTAAAGATTCATCCAATCCTCCAAGCATTTATTCACCCCTTTCGAAAGAACAAGCACACCAGCAAATATATGTCACTGGGAATCATATTAGCAATTGGGATTCAGTTGAGCGCAGTTGTAGGTCAGAGGATCTGAATAGCCAGTTTTCCTTTGAAAATGACAGCCAAGTTAACCAAACTAGGTGTCTTAAGAAGAGTCAGTCTCTTCAAAGTGGGCTTGACCAAGGCATAAGGGATGGTGATGAAGATCTGGGGCTGTCGTGTGATGGTGGCAAAAGCCGCATTGAGTCAACTACGTCAACTTCCAGAAAGTATCATAATGGAAACCCTGTTGATCAGTGTGGAAGTAATCCAAACGTTGTTTTTCCAGCCAGTTCAGGTCTTGCAAATGATAGCTCTCTTTTTTCAATTGGAGACCCAACACCTTCAGATCAAGATGCCCGTGAAATTTCTGACACTCCTTTATCTGGTGAATGTGTTGGTGACATTCCTGACCAGGCTTCTGTTCGTGGTACCGTATCTCTAAGGAACTCACGTTCTTTACCCAATATCAGATCTTCTATACTTTCTGCTGAAACAGATGCTTTTAAACGTGCATTGTCAAGATCTTCTGATGATCTTCATGCTTTACGCATGAGGCAGAAAGAGGTATTCATCATCAATGACTTTGATGATCGAATAAGGGGAGATCATGAAAGAGAGAATGAAATGGGAAAAACTGAAGATGGTCATATGGACAACATCTTCGATGATGGTTTTGATTCTTATCTTCTTTCCTGTTCAGCAAAAGACTGGGTAATGCCTACTACATATGATACAAGTGATGTCA
Organism: Macrotyloma uniflorum; assembly: GCA_016859785.1. Classification (NCBI taxonomy): domain Eukaryota; kingdom Viridiplantae; phylum Streptophyta; class Magnoliopsida; order Fabales; family Fabaceae; genus Macrotyloma; species Macrotyloma uniflorum. The sequence continues at coordinate 1,692,648 of BDMB01000029.1, forward strand.
AAACTCTTCAAGGAGATTCCTCAGTTGAATTTCCTAACGAAGATTTTAAGATTAAGCGCATTGAGAATTGGGTTATTGGTCTGCAGCATTGTGGACCACCTCTGGAGGAAACAAATGAAGAATTGCCTGAAGTTATTGAACCTCTAGCTGAGGTTAACACAGTAAATGGTGTGACTACTGCCATTGTGGATCATAAGGTCACTCCAGGAATGGAAGCAGCTAAAAGATATATATCTTCTCTGGGGGCTAATGCCACTGCTGCTCAGCTGGCTAATCATGGGTTGGTTGTGATCCCCTTTTTGAGTGCATTTGTGAGTTTGAAAGTGCTCAATTTGTCTGGAAATGCTATCGGTTAGTATTCTAATATATGTATTCATTATTTTTAATCTATGATGGTCTTCCCTGTTTCCTTGAAACTGACAGGACTTAATTCAGTTATCTTTTTCTGAACTCTCCTTTTCAGTGAGGATAACTGCTGGTGCTCTTCCTCGTGGACTTCATGCGCTGAATTTGTCTAGAAACAAGATCTCCACTATAGAAGGATTACGCGAACTGACACGGCTTCGTGTCCTAGACCTCAGTTACAACCGTATATTAAGAATTGGACATGGTAAAACAAATTCTGGATTACATCTCAAGTTTCTTATTTATAATATTTTTTTGTGGACATATTTTGATGCAATCATCTATTGACTTCCAAATATTTTGGTTTATCTTTTCCTCATTTGCAAAGGCCTTGCGTCCTGCTCATCTCTGAAAGAGCTGTACCTGGCTGGAAACAAGATCAGTGAAGTAGAGGGTCTGCATCGTCTTTTGAAACTAAGCATCCTGGATCTCCGTTTTAACAAAATTTCAACAGCCAAATGTCTAGGCCAACTTGCAGCCAACTATAACTCTTTGCAAGCTATCAACTTGGATGGGAACCCTGCCCAGAAAAATGTTGGAGATGAACAGATGAAGAAATATCTGCAGGGCCTTCTTCCCCATCTTGTCTACTACAATAGGCAGCCTATCAAAGTGAGCACCTTGAAGGATGGATCAGAACGCTCAGTTCGGTTAGGAATGAATTCCCATCAGTTTGATCGCGGCCTTAGGTCAGATCGCAAGACCATAAGGAAAGGCAGCCAAGGTGTTGTTGCCTCGCGGAGGTCGTCGGCCACTTCCAATCATGTTCGCAGAACTGTGGATTCACCAAAAGTATCCAGAGGCAAGCAAGCTCTCCTACCACCATCTAGAACCAAAGTACCAACCCACAGTCGCTATCAGTTTGAGGTTCCCACCAAAGTATTGAACGTGACAGCAGAGCGCGCCATGCGCAAGAGTCGCAGCGAGGGAAATTTTGGAGCTCTGTGAAGGCTGGTCCATACAAAATTGATTCGTTCACTGCCATTGTTTCAGTATGCATCTATTTACTTTGGTATGTCGTATTCTTGTCATGTTTTCTCTTAGCACAGTTTATCGCTTTTGTTTTCATTAAATTTGGTGCACTAGATATTGATATATTGATTTGTGGGTTGTAATGCCCAATAAGCTGCTTTCTGCTACATTATTTCTATTCCATTATATGTTGTGTTTCAGTTCGTTTAGAACATCATTTTTCAATTTGTCTAGAGAGCAAGTTTGGTGCAATTGCAATAAATTTCCTCTTTGGAAGGATAGTTTGTCACTTCCATGATTTTATTATGTGGGGTTGTCGTGCTCCCTACTGATATTAGAATTAAACAACTCTATCCTAAGTGGACCAGTGTAATCAAGACAAGTTTCTTGGACCACTTATTTATTCCACCTTGATAACTCTTACATGAGGCCAACATTAAATTAAAATGTAGTGCAGATCATCTGGGTCGAATATCTAGTTACCACTAGTGATGATTGTTTCATGATAAAGCATTCATCCAAACTTGCGTTTGACCTGTAGCCAAATCTATCGACTTGATCCAAATACACCCTAGTTGGAACCTTATGCAACCACAATGAGTTTAATCTTTTAGTGTTAATAGAAGAGAAATAGAGTGAAAATTAAAGATGTTTGGTCGAAGAAAATAGAGAAGTGAAGAAAGATAGAGAGATAAGTAGAAATAGGTCAGAAATAATTGAGTATTAATATAGTTTAAAATTGTTTCTCCCATTTTTTTTTACCAAACACTTGTATTAATTCTATTTTTGCTCGTCTTTTCACCTATAATCATCCTTAAAAACATTATCAATCTCAATGAATAAAACAATGAGGTGTGTTGTCAGTGTATTTAGGTTAGAAGTTACATATGTCAAAATGAGTGAAATTTCATAAGCCAATCCGTTTAACGTATGAACTAGGTTAATTTTCTTAATATTTTGATGGATTATTTTGTTGGACTATTATGGACTCATGTTATTCTATCGCTTTGCATTACGTTTATTAACTTACGATAAATTGTAGAGAGCATTTGTACTAAGACATGGTACGATGATATATGATATTATGTTTATATTTAGAATACTTAGATGATTTGTATTTTTTTTTTGTTTGATAGATCAACTTATGCATCATCAATTTTTCCGTACAACTCTATTCACAAGAACCCAATCCAACCCACATTTTGTTAGTTAAGAAGTTGGTTTGATTTGACTTTTTTAGTATTCTTATTTTGGGGTAATCCCCTTTTGAAGATATAATTTTATCCTCATATTTATGATCAGTGTTCTTATAGTTTAATAGCAAAGATTTTGATGCTCATATTTTTAATATTTTGTCCTTTATAACAAATATTCACAATTAGTGCGAGGGACACAATTAATCAAATATAAAAAAAAAAATACGAGGATCAAAATAACTATTTTAAAAATGGACAAAACTTTTTGTAAAGATATTTTCCCTTTTATATTTCAATCAAAATTTTACTTTCACCTCTATAATTTGGCTACAAAGATTTTTATTAAAGGATTATGTAGATTTTTGAAGTGAAGTTTCAATTCTAATGGAAAAGCAATACAAACAACACCTTTAAAATTACATATAAGTTTTGTCCTTTTAAAATATAGAAACTGGTATAACTTTTTTTTATTTTTTTATTGAAAATCATTCCGGAAAAGATGTGGATCAAGAGGTCTTAAGAAAATTATCACAAGTGAAATGAGTAGAACAAAGCTAGTGTACTCAATCTATAAGAGTTTGGAAGATATTTAAATATATATTTTCATTAATAAGCAATGCTTTTTGCACATGGACAAATTTGTGACCAGCCATTGAGGGAACCTTCAACAGCCGAAGAAATTATGAAACTTGTGTTTGGGAATTTTCATATTCCAGTCAAGTATGTATCTTTTTTCTTTTCTACATAGAAAAGCAAGAATAAAACTCTCGACAATTTCCTTTTCTGAGTATGAGAGACCACAGCAAGAGGAAGTAGAACCTAAAATTTACAAACATGTGTCACAAATTAGAAAGTTCAAGGGGACGAATAGCAGCTTCATGCATTTCCTGATGCCATTGTGATTCTGGTTGTTGCTCTGTCAGCTCATTATGTTGATACAACAAAGATAAGTTAGGTTAATCAGAAAAACTGACGAAACTAAGGGTGGATATGGATTTCTTTTTTAAAAATTCAACTCAATAAAACTTATTATTTGGATTTCATATTCATTTAATAGGATAAGATTGATTTGGCTTTTTATACATTAATTTGCATTTTTGTTTTAAACCAACTTTTATTTTTATTTTTATTAAATCTAATTTATTTTTAAATTCAATTTTAAATCTCAAGTCTATTTTAAATTTAGTTGTAATATTAAAATTGAGTTAATAATATTTTAATTAAATTTAATTTAATGATGTTTTAAGTAAATTTAAGTTGATAACATCTTAAGTAATGCTTGGTTGATCATTCTAAGATAAAATAATAAAAAGTTTTAACATCTTCAATTATTATAAAAAATATTATCCTTCAATATATTAATAATAATTATATTTAAAATTTTTATTCTTTAGTATTAATAGCAATTGATATCAGAAACCAATTTTTCCGTACGTACATAGAAGAAATAAAAGAATATCTTATGTAAAGAATTATTAATGTAAGAGATAAGAGAATTATATCTTATATAAAAGGGATATAGAAAACATATGGATTCCTTTTCTTTCATCGTCATCTAGGGTAATAAAAATAAATAAAAAATAAAGATTTTATCGCCTATGAAAGTAAAAGAGTTGTAAAAAAATGGAACCCAACTTGATTATTTGACTGATTGGAGTTAAACTTGGATATTGGAAGAAGGAAATCCAAAAAGAAGTTGGAACAAGAGATACCTAGGTAAGAGAAAGTTATGTTTCAAAAAATAATATTTGAAAAAATGATTGATTTGTTTAGTTGTATGAACTATGTGAATGTGAATATGCTTAGTTTTGCTTGATATATTTTCGTATCTAAAATGAACGAAAGTAATAGTTTTCTTGATAGTCTTGGCTAACTAAGCCAAGTAGGATAACATAGAAATGTTAGATTTTGTATAAGTTAACCAATTTGGTTGACTTGTTATATTTGGATTAAAAGGTCTTATTGATCGACTTATTCACCATGAATTCATGACTAACAATGTGTGTTGCAGTGAAAAGAAGTTTGATAATGGAAAGACTGACCTGTAATCATAAATATGTGGAATATATTGGTAGAAATAAATGAGTAGAGATGAAAGAGGTGGCTAACAGGGAAGAAAAATAATTGACGATGAAAAAGAAAAAAAATAGAATTTTAACCAACTTGTTAAGTTGTTAAACATATGATTGATTGCCGGATTGATTGACATGTCTAGACATTAGCTCTTGAGTGACCTATTGAAGGACTAAGCTTGTAACCAAGTGGTAAAAGGGTTGGTACTTAGTTGTCTATTGAAATAATGTATACTTGGCTTACATGTTATAATGTTGGTTGAGTTTTTGAAATGGTACATGTAACACCCTTAATTTTTGGAGGCGTATTTTATTTTGTGTGTGATATTTGGAATTAATAAAAATTATTTTTATTATAATTATTATTATTTTTAAAAGGAAAATAAATATTAATATAATTTTAAAAAAAAAGTATTAAAATAATAAAAATTAAAACTTCACCGCCTCAGATATAATATATATCAACCGCCATTCGAATTTTTCTTCTTCTTCACGTTCTGATTTCTTCTTGGCGAAGCACTCTTCCTTCTCTCAAATACATAGCACAGTGACTTTCTCTTCTTCCACTTTGCCTCAAAATTTCCATTTCAAAATCTTGCTTTGATTCTCTGTTTCTTCTCAATTTAAGGTAATACTACTTAAATTCAAGCTTCTAATTCCATTTCTACCGATTAAAATCTTAGATTAACCGTAAGATTTCATTGATTTTTGAAGGTTTGAGATAAAAATCAAAGTTTCTCTGTTTTTTATTTTATTTTTGAAGCATTTGAAGGTAAGGGGAATTTATTTCTTATTCTAATCTGTAATATATGATGTTCTGTGGTGTGATTGTTGCCTGGATGTATTTAATTTTGAAAATGACCGGAAAAATCACTGGAACCCGAGACCATTTTTGCGTCTTTGTAAGAATCCGCTGAGCGCATCGAAGAACACTGACACTGGAGCGAATCCGCTCAGCACGGGCGAAATCCGCTCAGCGCAGAAAAATCCGCTAAGCGCAGCGAAATCCGTTCAGCGCGCCTAAAAAACAAATCCGTTCTGTGAATTTTGGAAGTAAAAAAAAAATTACTATTTGCACCCCCTATTTTATGTTTTTACTATTCGCACCCCTTGTTTTTACTATTTTTACTCTTGTTTTATATTGTGCTATAATTTGTTATTTGCACCCCGATGGGATTGTCTTTTATGATTGAATGATATCTGGATTTGATAAGTTAGAAATTATCACTTGGAAAGTAAGAAAGTTGTGAGATTTGGACGGTGAAATCCCTTTTTAAGTTGAATTCCGTGTGGATTAGTCACAGAGATACACTGGGGTGTAGTTCAGGAAGGTTCATTAACCTGGGGGAACTGAAGGGTGGTGAAGTGGCCTAGCCATCTAGGTGTACGATGTGCTTGGGGACTGTCACAAGCCTCGCACTTCGTTCCCGACTGAATCGCTGACTATGCTTTTTGTCAAAGGGGCTTTTGCGCACACGTTGTATCCGTGTAGGGTAGTGCTAACCGGCAACTATCCACACCGGCGTAAGGCCAACATCATTTGGGTGGTGAGGTTGGCAGCATTTAGGGGCCCAAGATAAGAATGGAAATTGAGATTCATGATGGAAGTGAAAGACAAATAACATGATTACCTAGGATTATATTATGTTGATGTTAGCCCTTGCTTGCATGTTCAGTGACTGTTGATTGATTGATTGAATGATTGATTAACTGAGATTTTATATTGATGAAATTGATTGAAATCACTCTACCTGTTTATATTCTATCATTCTTTTGTTTCATTGTTTACATTAAGATTATGAATAGGAATAGACTCACCCTTATACCCAACATTTCAGGGCAGAACAATGACCACCCAACCCCGCAGACTTAGAATAGCAGATGTACAGTATAATTTTAGATATAATGAGTTATTTAGAGAGTATCAGCAGGTAGAATTCTATAAATATGTAATAACTCCTGGGATGGATGGACCGGACTCAGTCGTCACTGTGGATGCCCATGTATCATATAGTGTACCCTTTTGCATGGAAGGTAATAGGAGGATTACCCACTTATATAATTATGACATATATAGAGGAACCGAGCGACCCCCTAGACCCCTGCTGTACCAGTTTCAGTTTCTTGATCATGATGCCATTGGACTGCCGACGAGGGTGACCGGAGGGAGGAACACATCAGTGGAGGTCACAGCCGACGAAAGAGACATCTCACTATCTGATCTTTCATCTGACGAGATGGAGGCTTTCGAAACTTTGTACGAAGCTGAGAATGAAGACTTCTCCCCATAGTCTGTGATAGATGCTTGGTAGTTAATAGGAATCTGCTTGATGGGCTAGATATGTGACACTTTTGATTTTGAATGTTTTACCCATCATTTTGATTTGTAAATGTTATCTTATGGTTCCTAGAACATATACCTATATGATATATATATATATATATATATATATATAAATGCACATATCTTTGTAAATTATCATTCTCTTTATTTCTCTTCTTTTATATTTGTGCAAGTATAAAATGTTTACAACGTTATGATTTCAATTTCGAAAAAAAAAAATTTGCGAAAATTCCACATATTCAAATAAAAATGTTTCCTAAATTATGAGCGTCACAGTACATGATGAATTGCATGTTGTGGTCATGCTATATGTTGAAATAATATATGTTTGGCCCACCTGTTATTGTGTTGTATAAGTTATTGAAATAGTACACGATAGATTACATGTTGTGATCTTGTTGTTGAAATGACATATACTTGGCTGACCTATAATAGTGTTAGTCGAGTTATTGAATTGTCTGATGTTGATTGTGTGCAAATAATATGAGTAAGGTTATGAAAGTATTTTAAGTGTACTTGGTCGACCTATTGATGTATTGGCCGAATTATTCCTGACTGACCTATTAAGGTGTAGACATAGTTATGAAATTGATTAGTATTTGACTACCATGTGGAGGTGATGTTTAGTCGACCTCTTAAATGGTTGGTCGAGTTATTGAAGTATGTTGGTTGAGTTAAGCCATAAGAGTTGATACTCAAAATTAGTATAGTATATATTGGCTGAACTAAGCATAAAGGTTGATACCTAGAAATTGTGTTGTGATGTTGATTAAGTTGATTTGTAAGGGTTGATGTCTAAAATCAACTGTGATTGTATGATGTATGGTACCCAAGGTTGTATGAGTATGTAAGTAGTGTGGTGAGTTACACTAAAGCGGAGTTAATGAGATCCCAAACTTCATTAATTGGTCATGTTATGTAAACTACGAAATTAGGTAGTGAGAAGTTGATTGGAGGATGCTAGTGAGATATCCACTACAACAGAATCGGGTTCTTGTAACGACACTTTAGATAGCGGTTAAGAGAAACCGCTTTTAAAAATATATATTACATAGCGGTTTGTGCCTAACCGCTCTCTAAAGTGACCTTTAATAGCGGTTGGGTAGGAACCGCTATCTAAAGTAAGCTATAATAGCGGTTGTTCAGTAACCGCTATCTAATGTCTTGCCTTTTAACAGCGGTTCCTACCCAACCGCTATTAAAAGTCACTTTAGAGAGCAGTTTCTGCCTAACCGCTATAAGAAATGTAGTTTAGATAGCGGTCATTTGTTGAATCACTATCTAAAGTCCTAATTTTTAAAATCCTAAACCCCTTTCTTTAACCTCGCGCTCTCTCTGCACTGTCTCTGCACTCTCTGATAACCCTCCATTGTTTCGTTGCTCTCGCCTTTTCCTTTCGCACTATCATTCGGACTCTCACACATAACTTTGGTTGGTGAGGTTTGCAATGGAAAAGCTTGAAAAGAATCATTTTATGACCCAAACGCTTCTGAAATATGGAACAGACCTAACACAAATGGCAAAAGAGGTGATTATTTCTATTAATTGTAGCCGCGTAATTATCTATACTTACCAAAAGTAATATTTTGGAATTTGATTGTTTTATGCTAATGATGAAAATTTTTCCTTGTGTTTGTTTATGTAGGGAAAGTTAGATCCAGTAATAGGAAGGAGTAAAGAAATAGAGAGGGTTCAACAAATACTATGCAAAAAGAGGAAAAATAACCCCTGCCTTCTAGGTGATCCGGGTGTAGGGAAGACTGTAATTGCTGAGGGGCTTGCTCAGGGCATTGTCAATGAAACTGTTCCATTGAAACTCCAAGGGAACAAGGTCTTTATCCACTCAAATCTTTGATGACAGTTATATTTAAAGTTTGCAATGACATTGTATCGTATCTAACATATGATCATTTAGGTATTTACCCTTGAAATGGGTCGTCTTATTGCTGGAACTACATATCGCGGGGATTTTGAGGAAAGGCTGATAGCAGTGATTGAAGAAGTGAAAAGAAGTGATGGGACCATAATTCTCTTCATTGATGAGCTTCACACTCTAGTCGGAGCTGGTTCAAGTTTTCTTGATGTAGCCAATATATTGAAACCAGCTCTTGCAAGAGGAGAAATCAAGGTATCATGTTCATGTATAAAAATACTTAATTTACTTTAGGGTTTTGCTAATAAGTATCTTTAAGTTAAGGAATCAAAAAGTTATTCCCTATCTAGTGTTTTCACTGCTTTTTCTTTTAACTTTATGAACCTGAACAAAAGTTTACTATAGCTGGTGATATGAAGTGCTTATATAAGAATATAAGTTGTGCAGTGTCTTGGAGCAACAACTGTTGATGAGTATCGAAAGTACATTAAGAGAGATCCAGCACTGAAGAGGCGTTTCCAACCGGTGGATGTGCCTGAGCCAACTGTGGATGAGGCCATTGAAATATTGAAAGGGTTGAGCAAGAAATATGAAGAATTTCATGGCGTTAACTATGAATATGATGCACTAGTTGCTGCATCTAGTTTGTCAAAGCAATACATCAGGTTGTTAATTTCATAATCTTTAAGCTTGGTTTCATGTTTTTATCCAAAACCATGTTGAAATGTTAAGTTTAACTTGAAACCTGTTATTGTTATTAACTTGTGTTTAGAACTAAGATATTCGCCCATAGATCATATTGCTATAAAATCAATTTTAATCAAAAACAATTTAATATAATTAATTTTGTCAATGTGTTTTGCTGTGGAATCATATTAAACGTGAAGTCAAACATGAATGTATGATTTACATATCATTTTTACTTGTTTAAAACTTGAATCCGAAGTTAACTAAATTACACGATTTGAAACTGATTTTAGTAATGTATATTGCATAGTTTACTTTGATGACATTATGCTTAATGTGATGCAGTGATGGTTTCCTTCCTGATAAGGCAATTGATGTGATTGATGAAGCTGGAGCAAGAACTCAACTAACACAAATTCAGAATTCGTGTAAGACAAGAACTGTCACAGTCACAACTATGGACATACACCACATAATTTCCATAAGAACGGGAATACCTATTGAGAAATTTTCACAAGTGGAAGCTGAAAGACTTTTGAAATTTGAGGAAGCTCTGCACAAGCGAATTGTGGGTCAACATGAAGCTGTAGAAGCAATTTGCCGCGCTATACGAAGGACACGTGCAGGGTTGAGGGACCCTGAGAAGCCTCTTGGATGTTTCTTTTTCACTGGCCCAACTGGGGTTGGAAAGACTAAACTGGCCAAGGCTTTTGCTGCAGAATATTTTGAATCTAAGGAAGCTATGGTGAGGTTTGATATGAGTGAGTACATGGACAAATACATTGTTTCAAAGTTCATTGGTGCACCACCAGGGTATGTAGGTTATGAAAATGGTGGCCAACTTACCGAAGCAGTTCGTCGTCACCCTCATTCTTTGCTTCTCTTTGATGAGGTTGAAAAGGCTCACAAAGATATTTTCAATGTGTTTCTTTAGATAGCGGTTACACATGAACCGCTATCTAAAATATCACTTTAGATAGCGGTTCCACGTGAACCGCTATCTAAAATATAGTTTTAATAGCGGTTAGTTAACCGCTATCTAAAGTCAGACTTTATCATAGCACCTCATTTAATAGCGTTTTTAACCGCTGTTATAAGCTATGTGAAACCGCTATCTAAAGGCTATTCTGTTGTAGTGATCCCATATACAGAGATGTATACTAAGATGAGTGAGAGAGAGTGTCAATAGTCCTATCCTATGTGTTGGGTGGTCAAGATAGCACTTTGATCAAGTTTAACATAGTGTGGATCACAATGTAATACATAGATGTTAGTCTTTGAGTTTTGACATAGCGACCAATGGTTTTTAGAAGCGCTTGTGTCATGCATATGAGTTGTGTGATTTTATTATTGTTTGATTATATTATGATTTGCATATATAATTTGTCATTTTCTTGTCGGTGGATGGGTTACTATGATCAATGTTTATCACGAGAGAACGAATAATGTTATAGGTAGTAAAATCAACTTGAAATAAGAAAAGTTAGTATGTAGCTAAGCTTTAGAGTGGAAAGAATTATATATATATAAATCATCTTATAACATGAATAAATCCTTTTTATGAGAAATTATTTTGTAATAATTATTACTTATAGTAAGTTAGTATGTGATTAATAATAATTTTAGTAATGATTTATGATACTTTAAAGAAAATTATACATATTATCATCTTTCTTAAAATATTGATTAAGACATAAATTTAAGATTATCGTAATTGAAAATTAACTTTGGAAATTTAAATAAGTGAAGATTACTTGAGAATGAGTAACTAAGAATTATCTTACTAACCTTAATAAAACTTATTTATCTTGATTAGTTATTGTTAACTTTTCAAACCTTTCTATTATCCAATATATTGAGAAAGATGTTAAAATAATATGTATTACTTTATTTATCACTTATAATAATTTTATATGATAATTATTCTTACTTCTCTATCTTTTTTGTTTTATGTATACAAAAAATATACGGAACAATCAATAGATGGATATTCCACATGAAGCCTTTTTACTGCTTTGACCTCAACTATATTCGTGGTGAACATAAAGTATATTTTATAATTGGAGTTGTCCACATTACACTTCCCTTCCCTAGATGATTTCATAAATTTGAAAGTACTTGTTGTTATTGTGGTGATATTTTTTCTATTTCCAACGATCCATTCAAACCCTCTAATCTTATTGTTCTCGTAAATACTTCTATGAGTATCCTTTGAGTTATATAAATGTATATAAGTAATGATAGGAAAAATATAATTAGTGTAAAATGTATATATATATGTAAAATAATGTAAAAATAAATGTATGTACGAATGAAAAATTTTGAAGTTATATTTAATGAGAAATAATATTTTCTCTAAATACAAATACAAATATATATCTTAAATAAATATCTATCAATAAATCTAAAATTGAACGAGATAAATTTTTAATTGAGATAAAATTAATTAATAATATTTTGATGAACACATAATTAAATTTCTTATTTAAGATTCAATTTCTAATTAAAACCAAATTAAATTAAAAATATATTAAAGATATTCGAGTAAAAATTATTTTATTCAAAATTTAAATAAAACAAAATAAATATTTACAATATTAAATATAGAATATTTAACTAGAAATCAATAAAAAAAATCATCTATATTAAATAATATTATATTTATTTTAAATTTTTAAAAAATTAATAAAATATCATATTTATATTGAATTAATTGTATTAGATTTAAATTAAAAAAAAAATTAAATATAAAATGGATATTTGAATTTAAAATGAAGTGAATCAATATAATAAAAAATTAGATTTGAGTATTTAGATTTTTCTTTTTTTCATATTTCTAAGATAAATTGTAGTAATAGGCGTGAACTCTGTCTTATTAACATAATATCGTAAAAGGCTAACTGTAGTTATACACATATAATCAATCTAGAACTAAAGAACTCCACTACTTTCTTTTGCAAAAGGAGACTTTCTTCAAATGAAAATAATATCCATTCTGGGCTCTAATTTCCTTGACAGATATTAATAATGAATGAATTATTCAAGATTAATAATAACTAAATATTTTTTTTTTCTTTTTAAATGTTAGCAATCTCTTACTTAATAATTTTAAAATAAAGTGATTTAGTTAAGAATGAAAAATTTGTTATACCTTGCACCATTATAGTTATAAAATTTGTGAATTTAATTAGAATTGAGACGTAGCGTAAAATTTTCTTTCTATTTCTCGTAATCACAAAAAATACCTATATTTTCACTTTTCACATTTTACCGCCAAAACTTAAAATTTTACCGCCAAAACATAAATTTTTACCGCCAAAACATAAAATTTTCCCGCGTAAAAAAAAGTATATTAAGAATCCAAAACCCGAATGTTCTCACTCTCTCTCAGAACGCGTAGAAGCAAAAATGGAGAAGGGGTTAATCTCCGTCGACCGTTGGGCAGAAGGAAGCAAAGCCTACTTTCTCACCCACCTGCATTCCGACCATACCAGAGGCCTCACCAGCAAGTGGTCCCACGCGCCCCTCTTCTGCTCCCCCATCACCGCCAAACTCCTCCCCTTCAAGTTCCCCCGCTTCGACCTCTCCCTCATCCGCATCCTCCACCCCGGCTCCTCCTGCACCCTCACCCTCCGCTCCACCGTCATCCATGTCACCGCCATCGACGCCTGTCACTGCCCCGGTCGGTAACCCTAACATCCCCACTCTTCACGCATTTTCGTTTCTCATTTTCACCCATTTCCCTCTCTTCCCGCCAACAGGTTCCATCATGCTCCTCTTCCGCGGCGACTTCGGCTGCGTCCTCTACACCGGCGACTTCAGGTGGGAAGCCACGTGCGAGAGAGCAACCAACGCCCGCCACGTGCTTAGCCTCGCTCTCCAGAATGTTCCTGTGGTCGATGTCCTTTACATCGACAATACCTACTCCAACCCTATCTATGATTTTCCGTCTCGTCATGTTGCTGCTCAGAGGGTAAATAAAAAAGAATGTCTGGATCATCGTGAAATCTGTGCTTCCTATGGATTATTGTGTTATTATGTTTTTGCTTGACTCGATTGGTGTCTGATTTCAGGTTATAGATATAATTTCTTCGCATCCCGATCATGAAGTCATTATCTCTATTAACAATTTGGGGAAGGAAGATCTGCTGATTGAAATTGCGCGCGCGCTTCAAATCAAGGTCTCTCCCTAACCGTTCTCTTAGAATAAAATTGGAGCCAGCGTGCTAGGAGTCATTGTTGCCTCTACATTGTATAGATAGTGCTTGAGTTAAAAAAAGAGTTGAACTTGTCTGATTTATGCTTTGAACTTTATTCTAAAATTAGTAGTAATTTTTTTTGAGAAAAACTATTGCATTAAATCAAAATTATTTTGAGTCTGTTAGAATCAAATTCTCAACGTAAATTCATCCATGTGAATATTTACTTAAGATCTTGTTAAATGATTTGTTTCAACCTGATTTTTATTGCACCTGATATTTACTTAATGTTGTAGTTGCAATTATGTCGTAGTTTCTATAATGCGGAAATTTGTGCACTGAAGCAGTTGATGAGGCTGAGATTGCATTGCGATGCTGATGCTAAATCCTCAAAAATCTTGATCTGGTTATAAATGCAATTCTCCACTATTTTTTGAAACCTTGGATGTTAACTTTCGCAGAAATAGTTAATTCCATTTGGTGTGCCTGCTTGTATTGGCATTATTTGATTTATGCCTTAATGGGTCCAAATACGAATATCTTATTAGAATTGAAGCATATGTTCATGCCATGTTTGCTTTAATTGCCCTGTTTTGTCCGCGTTAATCTCACGGGAAATTTAGTTTTCTTTTTATGGTTGTTATTGTTTGGAGTAAGCATTCTAAGAACAGTTTTTTTTTTTGTTTTTGGTTTTTTTAATTGAAGATTTGGGTGTGGCCAGAGCGATTGCGGACTATGCATCTTCTTGGTTACCATGATATTTTTACAACGGACACTACTCTTACTAGAGTTAGAGCTGTTCCTCATTATAGCTTTAGCATTAACACTTTAGAGGTACTGAATACAATGTGCCCAACTATAGGAATCATGCCATCGGGTCTCCCATGGATGAAGAAATCCCTTCAAAAGAATGAGTTTCTTTCTGGTTCTTTTTTGACATCTCGTTATAAGAGAGACAAATGGAGTGCAAATAGTGAGGCCCCGATTGATGACCAAATTGGAAACATAGGATCACCCGAGAAAATTTACGAGAACATGTATACAGTTCCCTACACTGATCACTCCAATTATGAGGAGATTGAGGAGTTTATAAAGCTTGTTCAACCAACCAGACTCAAGGGCATTGTGGCTTCCTCGTCATGCTATATTGAACCCATGTACTATTTTGGTCGAATTTGTCGTGTTGAACAACAGACACAACAGTTTCACGAGAAAGAAAGTTGTAAAAGAGAAAGAGGAGAAGCAGCAACTTCATCTGGAGGTGATAATGTTGAGACAGGTAGACGCAGGGGCAAGGTTTTGAAGAGAAGGTTTTCAGGTGTTCGTCTGAGAAGGTTTAGTGTATTGAGAAGAACACGCCGTGGTGCAAAAATTCATGTAGCTAACAGTCTTGATCAAGAATGATGTGTGCGCATGAGGTTGTGCTCTACTTTTTGAGTCCATGCAAGGTATGATCCTTCTAACTTCCACCCCAGCTTCAGGATTTTTGTTTGCTCATTATGTATCTGTTTAAGAAAGGTTAGACGATCATCAAATTGCAATTTGATGTGATTTTGTACTCCTCTTGGTATCGATGCGCTTTTGGAAGGCTATAAAGTTGGCTAGTAGCAGACAGAAATTGTAACCCGCTTGGTATCAATGTGCATATTTGTTGATAACTCTGCTTTTTAAATGAAGAAAATGTTTATCGATAAATATTTTGAAAAGCACAACATGCCCCACAGAGAGCTACTTACAACGACTTAAAAATTTCCAATAAAAAACTATCCTATACATTTCTCATATAACCACAAATATTTGTTGATAACTTCTAATGGTCTGATTTAAGAGTATGTAAAATGTAATTACAATATTGTATGCTGCATATTGATGATTCTTTTTAATTACATATTAAATTGGATATTCAGTTGGAAGACTTTTAAGGTGTCATGATTTTAAGTATCCTATCCTAAAATGAGCGGCCTTCAATCTTAATACATAATTTTTTTAAACTTTTTCCTTTGTTTAGTACCTTTTAAATTCAAATTAATTAATTTAATTTTACATTTAATATTTAGCTACTTAAATTATTAAATATTTTTTATTTGCTACATATTGAAAGAGCGAGAAAACGACGGAAAACGCCACTTGAATCATTGATTTCGAAAAGTGTAGTGATTTTGATTAAGAAACTGAACATTTAGCATGATTTTTTTTTTCTTTATTGCTCTGACGAAGTAATCAAAGTTACTGTTGGGTTGGGTCATTCTCCAAAGAAAGAGAAAACCTTAGACCCATTGCCAATTCAATGCACAACAACGACGGGCCTGAGAGAATGACTACCGTTTCATGTTGATGACTGAAAATTGAAACTGCATAGACCTACGAAGAAAACAAACATGGCAAGGCCCAACGTCTGAGGAAACTAATCTGATGTCCATTTGAAAGACAGACAAATAAAAGAAGAGATAAAAAATGTCATACTGGAAAAATTATTAAAACAAAAATATAGGAAGAAAATATAAAAGTGGGTGTGAAAATGTTATCTTCCCACTGTTGACCTAACTAACATAACATTTGGGAATTGGAGGTTTCGTGATGTGCATGTCACGCTTACGATTCGGATGGCATGTAGAAGTAGAAGTCCAAAATGTCAACTTGGAAACCAAGAAAAAGACAAAAACGGGAATATAATAAGATTTGGCAGGGTGGAAGAATTTAAATAAAGTCGTCCACTGAATCAATGATATAAAGTGGGATTATGATGATCCACACAACACAACTACATCAATAAATTAAAATCTTCCATATGACTTTTCAATTATGATGCTGCACCTTCACTAAATGACCAAAATGCACCTCCATCACAATATTTTTATTCACTTTTTGCTTCATTCTTTTTCATCTTTAACGAAAGATATATATAGCTTACAGTCTATTCAAGTTCAGTCATGTCTTTGTTGCACAAAGCAAGAAATTCATATGCTAATAAGAGAAGACTAATTATTTTAATATATGTACACATTACGGTCAAATATAATTGTCATACAACAAATTGTGGAAAGAACCGTGTCAATCAAAAGTTTAGTTAAAAAATAGGACTTTCGCGGGATGAAAGTCCTCTTCTACTTGTATATACTATTTTAATTATACCTTCAATGTTAATTGTAAGTCTAGATATCTGTGATAATAATTTCATAATGAGATTTTATATACCAAACAATGATGTTAATTTTATATTATAAATCTCAATTTTCATTTCTTATACCGGTATATTCAGGAATTATTTTTTAATAGACATGTTTTCAATTTTTTAAATAAAAACATTTTTAACACTTGTTGTCATTCTTATTTAATCACGTGTCTTAACATAATCTTACATATTATGTATTTAACCTTTTTTTTCAAATATAATTTTTAACTTTAATCTAAAATGTAATTTAGTGTAACAATTAGGAAAAATGAAAATCTTTCTCATTTATTTCAAACCAATCTTATATAATAAAAAATATTTTATCATTATAAATTTTGGTTATATAAAAAATATTAATAATGCATAATAGAATAAACTAAATGTTAGTTTACTACCTCTGATATATATATATATATATATAAATAAGTTGGAACATTATCTTATCTCAACTAAGAAATTATATTTATGTTAGAAGTTTAAGGTAAGTTGAAATTTTATATTGAGTAAAAATAAGAAAGTTGAATAATATACGAGTGAGAAAGAATATACAAACCCTTAAATTTAAGATTTTGGGTAAAAATTGAAATCATAGTTGTAATTTTATAAAAAATCTCCCGTCGTTAATCCTTAAAATTCCTAACAGTTTGTACACAATTATGTTCTGAATATATACATTATTTTGTTCATAAGATATGCATGACTCTTACAAATAATGGCGAAGACGAAGCTCCAAGAACCCCACAAAATTGACGGCACAACCTGTGGTATACCCTACATAAACTTCCAGGCCGAAAGGTTGTAACAGTCAGTTCTAGAAGTATTTGTTGACTTTGCCCCTAACAAGACAAAACTAAAAAGCCACTATTGACTTCTCCGTTCAGACACGACCAGGTCATTGATTGGACCCGTTCCACGTTCCTTTCTCTCACACACATCCTCACCAAGCACATAATATCTGCCTTCATTAGTTTCTCTGCAACTTTGCACTTTGTAACCAACCAAACCATTAACATGAGGAACAAGAAACCATCGTTGTTATGGCTTTCTCTACTCATCACATGCTTCTTCTCTTTCCACTCCTGCACATCACTCGCAGCTTTGACCACCATCTCAGCCAATCAATCTCTCTCTGGGGATCAAACTCTTGTCTCGCAAGAGGGCCAGTTTGAATTGGGTTTCTTCACCACAGGTAACAACTCTAAATACTATATAGGCATGTGGTACAGAAAGATATCTCAAAGGACTTATGTTTGGGTAGCAAATAGAGACACCCCAGTTTCTGATAAGAATTCTGCTAAATTAACAATACTGGATGGTAATTTAGTGGTCTTAGACCAGTCCCAAAATATAGTTTGGTCAACGAATTTGAGTTCCCCTAGCTCAGGTTCTGTGGTAGCTGTGCTTCTAGATTCTGGGAATCTTATATTAAGCAATAGGGCTAATGCATCAGCAACTGATGCTATGTGGCAGAGTTTTGATCACCCCACAGATACGTGGCTTCCCGGTGGCAAGATAAGATTGGACAACAAAACAAAGAAGCCACAGTATCTCACTTCATGGAAGAATCGTGACGATCCTGCAACGGGTTTGTTCTCTCTTGAACTAGATCCTGCAGGGAGCACTGCATATTTGATTCTTTGGAATAAAACTGAGGTGTATTGGTCAAGTGGGGCTTGGAATGGACACATTTTCAGCTTGGTTCCTGAGATGAGGCTAAACTATATCTACAATTTCACCTTTGAGTCCAATGAGAACGAGAGCTACTTCACCTACTCCTTGTATAACGACTCTATTATATCTCGCTTTTTTATGGATGTCTCGGGGCAGATCAAGCAACTTACGTGGCTGGAGAATGCTCAGCAATGGAATTTGTTCTGGTCTCAGCCTAGGCAACAGTGCGACGTCTATGCCTACTGTGGTGGATTTGGGAGCTGCACTGAGAATGCCTTGCCATATTGTAATTGTTTGACTGGTTATGAGCCAAAGTCACAATCTGATTGGAATCTTTCGGATTACTCAGGAGGGTGTGTGAGAAAGACAGAGTTGCAATGTCACTCACCAAATTCCTCTAACAAGGACAAGGACAGATTCCTTCCAATTCTCAACATGAAATTGCCTAATCATTCACAATCCATAGGAGCTGGGGATGTTGGGGAATGTGAAGCAAGTTGCTTAAGTAACTGTTCTTGTACTGGATATGCTTATGACAATAATGGTTGTTTAATCTGGCACGGTGATCTCTTGAACCTGCAACAGCTTACTCAAGATGATAGTAGTGGGCAGACTTTGTTTCTCAAACTTGCAGCATCTGAGTTTCATGATTCTAAAAGCAATAAAGGGACTGTCATTGGTGCCGTTGCTGGAGCTGTTGGTGGTGTGGTGGTTCTTCTAATTGTTTTTGTGCTTGTGATGCTGCGGCGCAGAAAGAGACATGTTGGGACAAGAACATCTGTGGAGGGCACGTTGGTGGCATTTGGGTATAGGGATTTGCTCAATGCCACGAAGAATTTCTCAGAGAAACTGGGAGGAGGGGGCTTTGGCTCTGTCTTCAAAGGAACACTGCCTGATTCAAGTGTCATAGCAGTGAAGAAGCTTGAAAGCATTAGCCAAGGTGAGAAGCAGTTCAGAACAGAGGTCAGCACAATTGGGACAGTCCAACATGTCAACCTTGTAAGGCTTCGAGGATTCTGTTCTGAAGGTACTAAGAAACTTCTGGTTTACGATTACATGCCAAATGGTTCCTTGGATTCCAAAATGTTTCAGGAAGATAGATCCAAGGCGTTGGATTGGAAATTGAGGTACCAAATTGCTCTTGGAACAGCAAGGGGGTTGACTTATCTTCATGAGAAGTGTAGAGACTGCATCATACACTGTGATGTGAAGCCTGAAAACATTCTCCTTGATGCTGATTTTGTTCCAAAGGTGGCAGACTTTGGCCTTGCAAAGCTGGTTGGAAGGGACTTCAGCAGGGTCCTCACTACCATGAGAGGGACAAGAGGTTATCTTGCCCCAGAATGGATATCAGGTGTGGCTATCACTGCCAAAGCTGATGTCTACAGCTATGGAATGATGCTTTTTGAGTTTGTGTCTGGTAGGAGGAACTCTGAGGCATCGGAAGATGGTCAAGTGAGGTTCTTCCCTACCTTTGCTGCAAACATGGTTCACCAAGGAGGGAATGTACTTAGCTTGTTGGATCCTAGGTTGGAGGGAAATGCTGACATTGAAGAGGTCATTAGAGTCATCAAAATTGCTTCATGGTGTGTCCAAGATGATGAATCTCACAGGCCTTCCATGGGTCAGGTGGTTCAAATCCTTGAAGGGTTCTTGGAAGTGACTTTGCCTCCAATTCCAAGGACCCTCCAAGCCTTTGTTGACAACCATGAGAGCATAGTTTTCTTCACTGACTCCAGCTCCACACAGAGTTCACAGGTAAAGAGTAATGTCTCAACTGCCTCCTCTCAAGCCAAGAGCAACACCTCATCCAATAGCTCCTAGTCCTTAAGACAATTAGGAGGACATGGTTTCTCTCAGTCACTCGAGATACAAAAGGTGGTGCCATTCTTTGATTTTGAGGCATTTCATTCTAACGTTGTGGTTTGCCTACGGAAGAATTCCTCCTAAGATGCTTGTATGTTCAACCAAAATAATGTCATCTGATTCTGATATAGCTATTCATGTATATATTTGTATGAGCTAGTTGGGGTTTGGGAGATCAGAATACCAGAATTGTAGCAGAAACATGGTGCATCTAAGTTAGGTGCATTAAGTAATAAATTAGTAAATGCCTCTATTGATAATTTATGGTTATATTAATTGATTATGATCTATTGTAATAATGATGTGCCAAAATTTTATTGACCTTGTTCACCCAATTTAGATATATTAAATTTGTTCAAGAACTTCCCTGTGAAGGGGTCTTCGGAGCTGCTATAAATTACTTCCACTTTCTCTTCAATATTATCAATTTAACCAGCGAGATTCTTTGAAGCACTTTTGTAGTATAGTAGTTACAGATTTCATTTTATTTTCCACAGTAAGGATATTCTCAAATCACTTTTACAATTAACAGACAACAAACACTTCCAAATGATTTTTGCAGAATGCTTTATAGACTTTATGTTCACAGACTAGTAGAAGTGGACAAGTGTCCTCTTCTTTATTCAAGCTTTTTGAACACACATTTTCCTAGAAAATGATTGAGACATTCTAAAAGCATATGATAAAAGAAAGGCATGAAAACAATAATATTGGTACTCTGTTAAACATGAGTTTCTGGTTACTTAGGATACCGGTATCTCCCCGCTAAATATTGAATTTGCATGCTCAAGATTTCAATTTCCCTCTTGACAATGAAAGTTGTTTTAGTCCTAGCACTTGTGGATAATTATAAGGATTATGTGATGAGAAATTTTGTAAAAAAGTTTTAAATCAAAGGGAGAGATATAAACATAAGTATATAGCAATTTCTTTTATATTTGTAATGCTTGAACATGGTATATAATATATACATATATATTTTGTTTATTAGAGAAGAAGATGAAGAAAATGAAAAAGATTCTAATATTTATTCGTTTCTATTGATTTGAATTCTTACACTTGATGAGTCCTAAACAATAAGGGGCAAGTTAAGGGGATGCAGCACCACAAACACTTGTCATGAAATGGCTATGCAAATGGGAAAGTACACTCCACTAGTACTAGTAAGACCACATTTTTATACATCTTCTTCTTCTTCCTCTTATTATTATTATTATTATATGGATCTTGTGAAAAGCAAGCATGCCCCCACATTGCTTTACCTGCCTTTGCCTTTCTCTTCTCCTTTTCACAAGATACAAACTCTACTGATAGCATTTGCCACCCACTTTCATTTCCCCTTTTCATTTTCTACCTTTCCCTAAAAGATCAACAAACTAATTTTATGTTTTACCAAACCAAAGTTATCTCCATCTTTCACTAACATGTATTTTGACACATGTAATAGTTTAATGAGACAATAATTTAAGACACGAAACCTTGGGCAAGATCTAAACCTGAGTATGATTACCTAGAATGTTGGTAAAATAGAATTGCCAAACCCATGGTTGAAGAAATGTTACCAATATCTATTTCAAGTACTCTTTGTACCCACGTTTCACTAACTAAACACATGCTCAATGATTTGTCTTAACTCACAAGATCAAATTCAGTTAAAAATAATGTGTGACAAAGACTAAGCTACTAACTTTTTTTCCGACCATATCGTGGTATTAGTTAGATATTAAATAAAAACATAGCAAAATGAATTGTAAAAAAATATCAAATAACTATCTATTCATAACACCTACCTCCATTATTTGTTTGTACTCTAGTTTTTCCTTTTAGTGAGCAAAAGTTGCCACTTCATTATTTGCTTACTTTTTCTCATTTACATCTTAGTATCACTTTTGTATAATATTTCCTGAACACAAATTTTATCTGATAAAAAATAAATTATCAGTATAAAATATTTTATCAATTTATACTTATAAAATCTTCATACAACTAAATAATTGTTAAAAAATTAAAATAATCAATATATCAAATACTAATATATATATGATTCAATCTTATTACTCATTGTTAATATAGACCCATTATTTAATTTATAAAAACGTAATTTCTTTGATTAATAAATCATGTTTTTTTATTAAATGTGTTACTTCGTTTTGTCTGTCTTTATATATATATATATATATATATATATATATATATATATATAAAGACAGACAAAACGAAGTAACACATCCTCTTTTAACTACCTAAAAAAGTTGGCTAATGTTTTTTTTTTCAAAATAAATTGATTCAGTTGCCAAATTAAATAATTCAAATTGTTGAATTGTAAGAAAAACATGTATTATTTGAATCGCATGATTGATGAGTTGAAGTGTCCAAGGAATTAAGAAATGTTCAATGATTATAAAGAAAGACAACTTTATGTTAATCATACTTGTCATCTCCACATATCTTCATGTGCAAGAGAAGGACTGTATAAGAATTTAGATGAATAAAGATAAATTATCAAATGAGATATTTAGTAACTTATTAAATATAATTTTTTTTTTTACAGAACTTTAAAATAGTTTTTAATGTTTGCTATTTTATGATTTTATGAATAACTAGTATATTTTAATTTATATTAAAAGTTAGTTTAAACACTACTAGCTAATATTTTATTTATCATATTATAATTATTACTATTCTTAAACTTTACCTCATAAATATATATTTATAGATAAGTTAATTTATCATTCTAAATATGTTCTTATCTTACAAGCTTAGTTTCTTTTCTTTTATAAATCTTCTCTATACATTTAAAGATATATAATTTAAAGTATTTTATATTTTAAATTTAAATTTAACTTAAACACACCAATTATATACTAGTTCTTTTAATGTATAAATGAAATTAAGCTTGAATTCCTTAAATAAATTTTTATGTCTGAACCTTATGAAACTATGTACTATGTGGTGCACACAATATCCATCATTTAAACAGTAACCTAAATTATAATTTCATTTGCAGAAAATATGTACTTATTCAACATTTCAAAACCATATAATAGAATTTGATTGCTGAAGATATTTAATTTACAAATAATCAATGCACAGTAAATTCTGTAACAAATGAAACTAAATTTGAATACAACAACCAACCTCTTCCTATAAAATTACATTAACTACTAGTTTTCCTACTTTCCATTGGTTAGATATGTAATGTCATGTCAGAAAGCCAAACACGAGCATGGCAAAGGGAAATAAATGTGGAACTGTTTCTTCTGTCTCTCCCACCCCTACAATCCTTCCCAAGCATAGCCACTGCAAGAGCACTCATGTCACTGTCTTTTGTGTTGTGCCTAAGAAAGCTTTGATTCAGGAAGCACAGAGATAGCAGCAGAGAATGGAGAAGCATGCACCAAGCACGAAAATGACAATTCTCACGTCAAAAATTAATGCCCCATTATGGTAGTTCCCTACGAGCATGCTTCCCATAATGAACCAGAAATTATTACACAGTTCTAGATTAGTATGCTCATTGTTAATTATCATCTGACACATGATCGAGTTTTATTAATACTCTCTTATAAATGGTAAGTCTCGATCATGTGTCACATGAAAATTAAACGGGACTATTGCCATACGATAATCTTCAACCATATTATGGTAATTTCTGGTATCTTTGTCTTGTGGTCTTTGTCTCAGCCTTGGAATTTTAGGTAACCTTTTTTGGCACCGAGAACTTGAGTCCCAAACGGCGAAAAAGTAGAGCAATGTTGAGGTCAAAAGAATTCCAAAAAGCTTTCCCCAAAATACCGTAAACGCTAAGCTTACGAGAATAAAGTATATTCCATAGCACTCGAACCTTTTTTGCTTCTCCAGTGGGTTTCCAAGACCACCCTCTTTCCCTTTTTCCTTGGTGGAGTAGTGATTTGAAATATTCTTTGACTGTGATGACGCGTGCGAGCCGGAACAAGGTGAAGCTGAAGCTGAAGATGAAGTTGACAAAGGCGATTGAAGGGTTTTGGTTTCTCCATACTTCAAATACTTATGTTTGTACCCAAAAGAATCATGGATGTAACGGTTTTTATGGTGATCTCTTCTATTCTGCAAGACAAAAACATCCAAGTTAAAATAGGAAAGTTTATTAGTTTTTACATCAACTCGAAATCATTATCATGATTTGTGATTGACCATAGAAATTAAAGTCATAAAAAAATATGAAGTAGTCTACTTAAGTTGTAGTGAAGGAATGAATTTAAGACTAACCAGAATGGTTTCGTAGAACACAGCTTTGATCACCCGAGAAATCGTTCGTTTAGGTGAAACGTGGTGGAAATATACAGATTTGGGTTCTGAATTCTTCACCATTTGTTGCTTCTCTGAAGTGGGAACGCGTGAGAAACGACTAGTAGAGGAACGATGAGGAGAAGCTTCGGACTTTAGCATGCAATCTATGTCAACGACAGGGCGAAAACATAGAAGGAACTTGTTCTTTGCGAAGCTCCTCATGATTTTTGTGGATGAAGATATTTGTGTGTGCAAGTCCAAGCTAGCAAGTGAAGATGAAGATCGCAAGGGCTAAATGGCGAACTCTGATTTTGATTCTTGGTTTGTTGGTTCTAGCTAGAGAAAGCTGTGGTTAGAGGAGTTTATATAAGGTTGGCATGGTCATGAACATGGGTTTGGTTACCGTTCATTATGTTTATTTTTATATATTTTTTGCTTTTTATTATGTTTGAGTGAAAGGGTAGAAAGTGGGGGGAGAGAAAAAAGGAAGAACCACTTTGGGGTCCGTGTGAGGAAGATGTTGAAGGATGTGACCTATAAAAATATAGTTTTCTTTTGAGAAAGAGAGAAAGAGAGAAAGAGAGTGTTTTATTTAAAGATATTAATTTTGCAATAGCATAAAGGCGAGAGAGAAAAAGAGAGTCTTTAATGTTATGGATTGTGAGTCAGGTGGCGTGGAGAATATATGAACTGTTCTTCTCTCCTCTTAACCAAGGGTTTTGCTTTCTCTTGCATTAAATTTTATGGTACGAAGGATTTTGTCCCATTTAAGATCGTTTCATTAGGATTCGGATTGAGATCATGACACAGAAACAGTTAATATTTCATTTAGGATATGCAATTCTTTATAACTTTTCTGATCATTTCCATTATTTGATGTGATTTTGAAGGACAGCATGCCTATTTAATGTATTTCTAAGCACACTTTATAGATACTTGAAGCTGGTGTTATCCAATTTCTAATTTGGAGTTCATTGCTTCATATATATACTATTAAGCTTTCTTTTCATTAAATTTAGATTTTATTAAAAGACTATTTAATTATTCATTACATTTTATAATGTAACTTAGCATATCAAATTAGGGTAGTATAGATTAACCAAGACAAATTTAAACACAAATTTTCTAAGTGTTTAGACTCGTTAAGATTCTTCAGAAAAAAATGACTAATGAATATTGAATTTGTTTTGAAAAATAAAATTAGAATATAAATTCAATATTCATGAGTTATTATTACTTATATTTTTGTGTGCACATAACAACAAAGTGTACCTCCAAAAATTTATGTAATTAATTTTGATAAGTACTAACACTAAAAAAAATATTTATTATTTATAAAATATTTTTCATGAATTTTTTTTTTGAAAAAAGAAAATAATTATCCATTAAATATTTTTCACAGATTTATTTTTATAGAAAATTTTTATAAATTTATTTGTGGAAATTTTTTTATAAATTTGTTTATAAATTTTTTTTTTATGGATTTGTTTGTGGGAAATTTTCCATAAATTTGTTTGTAGGAAATTTTCCATAGATTTTTTGTGGAAAATTTTCTACTAGCCTTTTACCTATAAATTTATGGTGGTGGAAAATTTGTGGATAAAAAGTTAATAGGAAAATTTTCATAAAAAACAAAAAAAAATCCATGAAAAATTTCTCATAAGTAAATCTATGAAAAATTTCCCATAAACAAATTCATAGAAAACTTTTTCATAAATAAATTTATAAAAAATTTCCCACAAATAAATTTATGAAAAAAATTTATGAAAAAATTTCATAAAAGTAAATATGTGAAAAATATTTAATGGATAATTAAACTTTTTTTTCACAACAAATTTCGTAGAAAATATTTCATGAGTAATAAATTTTTTTTAGTATAAGAGTGAGGATTCCTTTGTACAATTAATCTACAAATAATTTATTGATAGCTTTTAACTCCAACTTTATTGCATTTAAAAATAAAGATTTAATTCTTAAATGGTCTTTTAGATTTATATGAAACAAAAAATATCAATATTTTACAATTTCTATATACAATTTTCTATAAATAGGTTTTTTCATAATTAAAAATTATTCTATATATAGTTTAAAATTAAAGATTTAGATAAATTAATTAGAGAACTTTTACAGTTTATGTAAAAGCTAATTTTAACTTATAGATAAATTAATTTTATTTATTTTTCATCTTTTATTTTTTAGAATTTTTTATAAGAAGTTAATTCAATATTGTCCAAAACGCGGTTATAAAAATCTGGAAAGTCAAATACCTAAAGCAAGGGCAAAGGAACAGAAATATTCAAAATCAAAATCAAAATCATGCTCCCACTTTATTATGCATGCACGTAGGTTTATTTAACATACTAATATAGAATTATTACATACACGTTTAATAAATACTAACTCTAGAAAAATGATTGAATACACATGTATAAGGAATAAAGAAAACTACACAAAGATGCTGAACATGATACAAATTTCTTTACCCGACTTTTACCAACTAATAATTATGCTTGAGTTAAAGGAATGTTTCTAGAAGAAGCTTTAAATAATAATCGCCTCCTGAAAAATTACACATTCCTCAATTCCTTGCTAAGATTGGTTTGGATAAATATTTCACTAAATCTTCTAAAAAATAAAACAATAGTATTTATTATAAATTAAAATATTAAAAGTAAATTTTAAATTTAATTTATTTTCATAAAATTAAGTAATTTATTTATTATTTTTCAAATTTTTACTAAAATTTGTTTGGATAAATATTTCACTAAATTTTTTAAAAAATAAAAAAATTGTATTTATCATAAATATATAAAAAGTGATTATAGGTCTAACTTATCTTAAAATTAATTTAAGAAATAAGGTTTATATTTCACTTATGTATTATAATTTAATCTCATTTTTAATTAATATAGAATTTTTCTAAGGTTCTTTCCTTATGTCGAGGATATTTTTTTCAATTTAAATATTCCTCGTTAATAAGTGACTCAATCTATGTTTGACAATTTTACTAACAATTAAGATTTTTCAAATTATTTAGAAGTAAATAATAATTTATTAACAGATGATCCAATTTAAGTTCAATAACCTTTTTAATAAAATTTAGTATATTAACAAATGACCTAATTTAAGTCTCAATCTAAATTAAAAAATTTTATTAACCTGATTCTAATATTATATTGAAAATAATTATAAATTTAATTTATTTGTAAAATCAGTTGAAGAGACCTCAATACTAAAATTAGTTATAGAATAATTATCTAATTAAAGATAATTTCAATTTAACAATGAAGTAATTTAAATTTATGTAGAAAATTATATGAAGTTTATTGAATGGTATCTTATTTGCTTTGGTTCTCCTCCAATGATTTCATTCCACTGGGTGCCATACAAGCCAAGAACAAAAGCTTTGAATATGCTTGATATTGCATTTGTGTTGTCACTTTTGTGATGCAACAGTGAAGTCTAAAATTATTTAGATAATTTTAATAAACTGAATTTTTTGAGTAAAGATGCTGAAATTTTTGTTCCCTTCCCATTACTAACGGCATATATAAGGCACATTGCAGTACTGTTAAGCTTTGATTGTTTGACGAAGAAGGCACAAAGTAAAGTTTTTGTTATTCCTTTCATTGTTTCTTCCTTAATTAGCCGTGTCTTGTTTCTTTTCCCCACATGATTCACGAGTCATCACTGTTTCATATTTTATCCCCCGAAACCTTAATTACTTGTTAAAATATTCGACACTTGTAATCTTCGTACCAGGGTGTTTTTGTTCCTTAAACATTTGTTCTTTCTGCTTCAAGATGGTGAAGTTAAATTGTATAGCACATGCTCAATGAGTAACCACTTTCGTTTTAGTAACTTCTTTTTTAATTCATAAGCTTTACGGAAGTTAGGTTAAAGAAAAACTTATGAGCTAAGACATCTTCATTATTACTATTATTATTTTATATTTGTGTTGTACTGCACCCAACAGCATCTTTAATACAAGTTAGTTAGAATATTGAATTTAAGATCTAAATTTTATAAAAGAAATTCAGTAGAACATGTGATTCTAACTACAATAAAAAATTATTTTAATGGAATTATTTTTTTGACATTAGTAGGGTTAGCAAATCATTCGTCCAAAGGTGTTTTTTGTGATTTTGGTGACTTTGGTAATTCTGCACTTAGCAAAAGTTTTAAAATTCTGATTAATCATCATGAATTCTAAAATAACCATTAGTGCAATTAGTAAATTCTTCAACTATTACATATGTTCAATATTCTTCATATTTTGAAAAATTGGTTTTATTATTTGACACGTTTTCTTAATCACAAACCTACTTATATATATATTTATATCTCATAATTAAAAATATAAATATTACACTATGAAATATAAAATAAATTACTTAACCTTTTTAAACATTACCCATAAAGAATTAAACATAATCAAGTGAAGAAGTAATTAACTTTGACAATTTTTTGAAAAAAGAATTTATTATTATCTCAATTCTTTTATGTCGTTCATTAAATCCCAATTATTGTTTTATCATATTAATCTAATTTAAATTTTTAATGTAATGACCTATATTAAAACAATTTTTCATTAAAAAAAGTTATATAAATTCCATCATTAAAATAATTTCTAAACAAAAAATTTGATTAATGATAGAAAAGTGAGGTTAGGGCAATAAAGTTAATGATAGAATGATGAAAAAAAGAGACTTGGGAAAGATAGATACAAAATTATTTAATATAGCAGAAGAATAAATCCACAATAGGATAGAAAATGAGAGAAAAGTGAGAGTTAGGCCAACATAATTAATGATAGAAACTCTACAAATCAAGAATTGGAAAAACATCAATATAACATTGGTTAACTCAATCTTTTAAATTTTGAAAATATGCAATGTTAATTTTTTATACTTAAATTTAATATTTAATAATAATTTTTATAAAAATTCATAAAACTACTAAATATGATTTTAATATTTTTTTATATTTAAATATACTATTTTAGTAATATTTATATACTATTACACAGATTCAACCCACATATTTTCAAAATTTAAAGAAATGGATTGATTAATTTAAAATAATACGAATTAAAAATTATTTTTTAAAAAATATATTTAATCCTTAAATTATTTTTTAAATTATAAAACATTAAAATGTGAAATGTTTATCTTATGAAATATTATAGTTAAAGCAAAACTTGCATAGAATTTTAAAAATAATGATACGATACAATCTAAATAAATAAAATAAAATCTTATGTGAAGGTCTTATAAAATCTTTACATTGAAAATATTTATAACGAGGAAAATATAACGAAAAGAATTTTATTAACAGTGTAACATTAATTAACATTAGAATAAATTTATTTATTTATAAAATATTTTTTTTAGATTTAAAAAAAAATTAATTATTTATTAAATATTTTTTACATATTTATGTTTATATAAAAATTTTATAGAAATTTTTCGTAAATTTTTTATAAAAAATAATTTTTTATTAATTTTTATTTATAAATTTATAATGATAAAAAATTTATAAAAAAATTATATTTTTTATTAATTTTAAGTATTATTCGTAAATTTATTTAATAATTTAAGTCAGTTAACTTGATATATTGTAAAAAATTAAAAATTATAGAAAATAACATAATTTTTTTAATCTATATTTCAAATTTAAAATCACATAATTCATGATAAAGTATCTTATATCATAACTAATAAATCATTTGCTTGGATCGATAAAGGTCTTAAAACCTTTGAGGCCCATCTCAGAAAACAATGGAAGTGACGTGGGCTGGGCTTGAATTTTTGAGAAACTAAACTCAGTACTATAAATGTAAGAGAGAATTCTGTTTGCAACCCATTCTTTCTTTGGCACCCCACTATCATAAAATCTTGGGTGCATTTTCCAGAATTACAAAGAAAATCTTATGAATTTGAAACTTAGTTGGAGGATATTAAAACATCAATTTTTCACTGATATAGGCTTCAATTTAAGTTTGTGGCTTTGAAATTAAGTTTGAAAAGTCCAAACTCAATTTTAAATTTTCTAAACTCGTGTGGCCTCTCTAGAAGTTCGTTAGCCATAATTTTTTTATTTTAATATAGAGAAGGAAGTATCCCAAATATTTAGGATATCTATTTTATTAGTCAACTATTACCCAATTTTAATATGTAACAGTATCTTGAAATGTCTTTGTAAGACGATATCGTTTCATCACATTTGTAATCATCAATATAGTAAATAAAATGTGTGAAAAAAATGAAAAATTTGATGATAAAATTCATAAAATATAATCGTTAAGTGATGGAATTTATAATAAAGTCAAATATTTATTTACTAGGTTAATCAATCTTAGCCCTTTTAAGAATAGAGTAATACTTTTCCTTACAACTCATTTTCAATTTCAAGTAAAGATTGGATCTCTTATTTGATTAAGGATTATATGTACCAAACTTTTGTACATCAAAAAGTTGAAAGACATAAAATATTAAAATATAGTATTTGTGTTTAAATAAATGTGTAAAAGTAATATTGAAAAGAGCATGAAATTATTTGAAAAAAAATGGTTGTACATAAAAACATAACAAAAATGTAGTAAAAATAAAAAAATTAATAATAATAAAAATTAAAAATTAATTTTATTTTTATAAAAAATATTTGAATAAGTAAAATTTAATGATTAAAAAAAAATGTGAAGGATTAATTGAAAAAACATGAAAACCTTGCAAAATAAATAACGAGTAATGAAATTACTTGTATCAACACTACTACAAATTTATCCTTTTTCTTCATAAAAACATATTTACTTTCTCTTCTATTCTATTTCTGTTATATTCTCTTCAAATTTCTTTAATCTTTTTCTGACTAAGAAAATGTAGATTATAAAAATGTCACAATTAACTAAAAGGGTATCTTGCATTTATCGTTCAACGATACTACCTTTTATATATTTTTTCTCGTGCGTGGACACTTAAAAAGATTTATAATTAAAAATGATTTAATGGGAAGAAGAATTCATTAAAAATGATCCATTAGATTTTCATAGAAAGATTAATACAGAACAAAGTCAAATACATAATTCATATTAATAATGATTATCCAAAAGGTTGAAATGTTACCTTACGTAGATGAAAGAAAAGTAAACATTTGCAGAATCAAGTGATATGTTGTTGTTAAGGTAATTTTGATCACCTGTGTTTGAATAACATGACAGTAACAAGGGGAACAGAAAATAAATTGATAGCAGAGAATTCAAAGATGCATTCACCGCGTACGAAGTTGTACTTGTGTTGGTCAATGTAGTTGTAAGAAGTAGTGACTTAAAATTCGAGGTTGCATTTGTTTTTTGTCAGAAGTTAGAGATGTGTGTGGATGTGATGAATATTTTCCAAGATTGTGGGCTGTGATCTTATCAGGATCATGCATGAACTAAACATAGTTTATGTCTGGGCGTATCTAAACAGAATGAAAACCTAGGTTTTAAAACATATTGTGACGGGTCATGGCGTCATGCACGTCGACCAACTTGGACTTTCAACACAAATCTTTTTTAAAAATTCCATCAAAATGAATATTTTCTACAAGAATGCAAGTGGCACATTGCAAATGATTTTATTTCTACCTTCGGAAAAACACCATGTAAAAGACATGATTCCACAACTTTTCAGGATTTCTAGAAAAGATTAATAAAATAAATTTCTCTAATATGTTTGTTTCTTTGAGGGAAAGAGAAGGGAAAGACACCCATTTACATTTTTTTTAGATAATATTTACATGAATTTTTATTATATTAATTTATCTATGTAAAAATTTTATCTTCTTACTTTTCTCTTTTAGAAGTTTTCTTTAAGTTTATCCATACATATTTAAAAAACTTCTTACTCCCAACGTTTTATGTTTCAACTTTTATAATTTTTATTGATTTGTACGTTGCACTCTCTTTGGCAACCTCTAATCAGTACAACCTTCATCTTACCCAAGAGTTGAAAACAAAAGTTATTTGTTCTAAATTCATAAGATAAATATATTTTTTTAAGATAAATATAAAGTTACATTTATTAATATTTAAAATTGATATATATATATATATATATATATATATATATAATTTGATTTTTTTTTATAAGACACTTAATTTAGTCATTTATATCAATTTATATTTTTTACAGCTTACTTTCATATAATTTTATATAATATTAATTTATCATTTTTTTATGTAAATTTGTTCTTGTTAATGAAGATTATTGTAATTTATTAATTAATATAATTTAGTTAGACCTGTTTATTATTATCTGTTTTAAAAGTAAAATACAAATATATATTTTTTTAATATTATGAAGTTATAAATATTTATTTAGTAATATCATATATTATTATTTATTATTTATTAAAATTGGTTAAACCGAGATTCAATTACAATTAAATAATTTAAATATTCAGTCTAATTTTTATAAGATTGATAAGAAAAAAAGAAGTGGCTAATAAAGAAAAAAAAATACAAATAAAGCCTTTTAATACCTTGAGTCACGAATAGCCTTATGCCCCGACAAATATAAGAACCCGAAAATATAAAATATAAAAGCTAACTAATTTCATATGTTGATGATACTACATTGGGCAGGTGCAAGTTCAAACACGTATTGGACCAGAAAATTTTCCAAAGATTTCGTCATGTTTAATTAAATAGATTATTAGTGTAGCACTTATGGTATTTTTAAAAGACCATGAAATGTTTTTAAAATTCATGGAAGAAAAGTATAAGTTTGACTCTTACATTTTTACATGTGTATGAAACTTTGAGACTTGTGCAGGTACAAAGTTAATGAAGTGGATATTATTGAAAAAAGAATTGTTATACTTTAACAAAAGATACTAAGTCATATCATTCTAGGATCAAACACAGACATTACTAATCGTAGAGGGTGAAGCTGTTTTTGATGAAAAACACAAAAAAGTTTTGAGAACAATGAAACAGATTTCTTGTTCACATTTTTCACAAGACTGCTTTACTTCACTCTGATCCTTTTTGCAGGTGAACTAAGTACCATTAATAGCGAATTCCACAAGATTAAAAAATGATTTATTAATTCATAATTTAGGCAAAAAAAACCCTTTCTATATGTTACTTGAAAATAAAGTCTCAAAATCTAATTTTTGGGTCAATTTTTGTCTATGTTTCAGGTTGCTTTGCATGATCAATGGAGACTTCAAGGAATGGCGTTTCAAGTAGGGCTAGTCAAGTGGAGGTGCTTGAAGCAGCGATGATGGTGAAGTTCAAGGGTGGTCAGAATATTAATACTTCTTCTCTTAAATGATGATAAAGAACCTTAATCATTTTCACTTATTTTATAAATCTTATATGTTTTTAATCAATACATTCACATATTTTTAATCAAATTTCTGTTTTTCACATAAACAATCATTTACGTCCTTTAAAATTTTAACTAAAATAGTATATTTAAATTTTGTAAATATCAAATTAACATGAAAAATTTTATATGACTTATTTTAATAATTTATGTATTTTATAAGGACTAAAAATATATTGTATTTATAAATTAAATAATTAATAAAAATATATCGAATATGATGTACACATTCAAAGTAGAAATATCTTGAATACTAATGAAAGAGGGAATGATTTTCTCACTAATTTCTCTCACTAATTAATAATTTTCTTTTAGTTGACCAACTATTAAAATAAACAATATTTATGAATATAATAACACAAACAACTTAAGACTCTTGTCACTTAATCTAGATGGGAGATTATTAAAAAAAGTAAATTAATTGAAAAATGAAATTAGTAATATTTTTATCAATAAAATGAAATCAAGAATTATTTAAAAGTATCATATGTAATTTTACTTATATTAATTTGATAATTTTACTAAATATCTATTTTTAACTATTTTATATTAAAATATTTTTTTATATTCTATAAAAAATAAAAATTTAACTTAATTTTATAAATTTATTTATTATATTTTTCTTATATGATGATATTTTTAAATAAAATTTAAATACTTATATATCTAAAATACTTTCATTTATTAATAATTTAATTTTAATGACTTATTTTTAATCACGATATCAAATTCAATAAGGAATAATAATAAAAAATTCTGATTAATGAAATTAAATGATGTTAACTAATCTTTTTCTTAATTAATATGATTTTTTTTATTAAATTTAAGTTCACATGAATTTGCAATTAACTTTTAACTTCTAATTAGTGTTTCAGTTTTAAGTTAATTTCTCGACTACTTTTGCAACATTCTTAAATATAATCGCTAAAATTAAATAATATTAACGAACTTTCTAACTTTAACAAATTTGATTAATTTTAATATTTGAATATGGAGGAGTAGATAATTATACCTAATTAAGTATGGTCGATTTCTAGAGAGTGACTTGGAAGCCAAGGAATTGAATATTTTTTGGCATGCATGGGACCTAGTCAAACATTAAGTAATTCATTCTTGTATACTGTTGATATCAACTCAAATCATATTATATTCTGCAATTGACCTCACTTCAGTTTGGACGCGTGAAATTTGGAAGCTACCTATATCTGCTCTTAATTCCTATTTCCTTATTAAGAAATTTACAAGAATTTTCTTCTTCCAATATTCATAATTAGAAAAAGAAAATAGAAGACAAAACAAAAACCATTATGTTATAAAGAAGAAGAAGAAGAAATATGTATGTCTCATTAACATTATACACCAAAAACTGATTAATTGCAAACCAAAACCAAACCAAAACCAAGCCTAAGAGTATATATGCATCCAACTAAAACCCCTATTTAACTCATTTTAGCAATGATATTATGATCCTAAATCATGTATTTTGATTATAGAAATATCTTAACTGCAATTGGGTCTGTGATGGTGATGATATTTTAGTTTGCACTATTTTTTTGGCTTGTGTGAAGTGCTTAAACAGGAATAACCTCACCCCTTTTTTTCTACTGTTGTTCTAACCAGGAAAAATATGAGAAACTATGTTTCTTTTACTTAAACAATGATACTGATTATACCTTTTTCTTATATATGTTTTTACTTTCACTGAAAAAAAACATCCCTCTTGATTAAGGCTAGAAGCTACGGAATTTTCATTTATTGGTCGATGAGTTATATAATTTTCTTATATGCTCACCTTCCTCAGATACGATGTGGATGAGGAGTGAAAGGGGAAGTTCTTTGTTCCACAAGTGAGGTTGTTTTTCACACTTTTGAGTAGTCAGAGCCTATAAAATAAAAAGACTTCAATTAACTTCAAGAAGACTTCATATATATAAGACTATTTTTCAACTAATTCAAAAGAATAAACTTATGAATCTTGAGATCAAATTACATATGTCTAATTAGTTATTACAATATATAGTCAAAAGCGACTTCCAAAAAATTCTCTACGTGTATACTGTTTTACAACTATAACTTTGACTCCATAAATTTATATTTTAGCACACTATATTAAACTAATTCACATAACCATGGCATGCCCTTGTTTACATTTTTTTTTTTTTTTTATAATTTTATCATCAGTTTTAAAAGTTTCAATTTACAAATCCATCTTTTTCTGATTAAAAAAAAGAACTTTTTATGATACTTCCCCTTTGCACACAATGCTGACATATACCAGATGAAGATGAAATCACCCAAGATAAAAAAAAACTAAGTAGATACACTGAATTAATTACTCTTTTGTATTATAATTATGATAAGATACTGCAATCCTTTTTGGTTGAATATGATACGCGATTTCCAATGGATCATGCCGCGGAAGAACATTCAACTGAGTGGTTGGGTAACGACCCCCTCGAATCAAGGAAGTTTCTCAGTAGAAAGCAAAACTTTGGTCACTATTTTGCAATTGTTTAATCCCTGTTTCCTAAACTTCCATTTTGTACTATACTTTATTTAAGTGGCTCACCAATGTATTAAGAACACTAATTCAAAAATCTTTTTTTTTACTAGAAATCAATCATATAAAAGTTTATCAAAATATTGTAAAAAAGGTATTCTGTTTTTTTATATGTACTTAAGATTTTAACCTAGAAGTTAAGAAATATAATAAATTTTCTTGATTGTTAATTAATAAAATAGTTATACAATCTTAAACTTTGAAATTACATATAAATGAAACAAAAAGAAAATTATTTCAATTGAAAAATTATATTTATTATTTTTTAACTTCTACCCTACTTTCTGAATGACAACCGAAAAAGGTTTTCTTTTTATATATATATATATATATATATATATACTAAGAAAAATGTCAAAGATAATATTTATTTTACTAAAATAATCTCACTCTAATTTTATAAGTTGATAAAAGTATGGTGTAATTTATTTGAGGGTAAATTAAAAATAAAATAATTAATTCTTTATTACAAATTGCAGTTTAGTTATTTTTTTAAGACCACGGCTAACATTTTTCTTATTTTATTGGGATGAAAACAATCATGCGTATATCATTCCTCCTTGGCACGCATTCTTGTGCTATATAAAGGAAACTGTCTTGCTGCTAATGTCTTTCACCAAACTCTCTTCTTTCTCAGCTGTCTCTCACACAGACACACAGAATCAACTGCGAAACCTTAAAAGTGTTACACATATAGTGAGACAGAGTTTGAAAGGTTGAGAAAGATGGTCAGAACCCCTTACTGTGACAAAAGTGGACTGAAAAAAGGAACATGGACACCAGAAGAAGATTGGAAGTTGATTGCTTATGTCACTACAAATGGCCACAAGAATTGGCGCAAATTGCCTAAGCTTGCAGGTAATTAAAGTGTCAGTTAACAACGATCTTCAAGTTTTCATTCGATCACCAAAATTCGCTTCAAAAACTTTTTCTTATCCCTATCTTAGAGCAGTTTATAACATTTTTAGTTTTTTGTTCAACACATCAACACTGATGAATTTTACTCTTTGATAGAGTTTACCTTCGGGAATGAATACTAATTTCATGTTAAGTTTTCACATCAGTATCGGATATATAAACTGAAGTTTAAATTGTTGTTTTTGAACATGTAGATCATGTAGGTTCAATTAAGACTTTGGCAAAGCTTTATGTTTATTTCTCTTTTTCTAAATATACACAACTTGATCACAGTTTTTCGCATCATTTGGTCATTTAAATAACAAACATGATCCATTTTCATCTTGATCTCAATATTTGTTTTTAATTCTGGTTTTAACTACGAAATTAAACTGTGGGAGAATTTAAGGACGCTACTTATCTCCAGAATCTTAACAAATCCATCATTAGGTCAGTCATCAAAAAAGGAAAATTGCATTCATATTCTACTGCTTGAATCCAATACAATTGTGCAATATGTTTTCAGGTCTTGCTAGGTGTGGAAAGAGCTGCAGATTGAGGTGGATGAATTATTTAAGGCCAGACGTCAAAAGAGGGAACTACACTTACGACGAAGAAGAGACAATTATCAAACTGCACGCAACTCTTGGAAATAGGTACACGACACACCCAGAATACATGATTGCTTCTTCTATAGTGAAACTGTGAACTAGGATTGTTACATGAGTTTAATTTCTATGCACCTTTCAACTAATAAAACGATCATGCTATACATGATTTCTTAAAGATTTATTATAAATATCAATCAATAAACTTATCATATATGATATATGATGCACTTAAATTATTACATGGAATCTTGCGCAAATTACATCATATAACTTCTTTCACTATATGTGAATATAAATAGTTAATTTAGTGCAACTCCTTGTACTTGAAGGTGGTCTGTGATTGCCTCTCACTTACCTGGAAGATCAGATAACGAGATAAAAAATCACTGGCATGCACATCTTAAGAAGCGATTTCAACATAATTCAGAAACATATGAAAAAGTTGAAGCTTCCACTCCAAAACACCACTCCCCAGTGGAATCCATTCAAGAGGAATCTGTGGAAGTTGCTGCAAGCAGTTTCCAAAACAGTTCCCTAGTTACTTCTCAAACTCCTGATGGGGCTTCTCCGTCGTCCCAGCTCACATCATTGAGCGATGTTTTCTGCATGATAACTGAACCTGCACCAGCCATTAACGGGAATTTGGTTACTAATGACTTTGCTGATTTTATGGAGGAAAAGACAGATCCTATAAGTGCATATTCTTGGAAAGAACTCTATGAAATTTCGTACTTAAGCGAATTTCTGGCTCCTTTTGAGACTGAACCTGGAAGTTTTTGTTCAGTTTATGATGTTTGGGGGATGTTCGAACAGTAGCAGGAATATAATATCGGTTTGGTTTTTCTTCTTTCTTATTGGTTTCTGGGGCTAACATATATACCAGCTTATTTTGATAAAAGGAGTATTATGCCCATTGTGAGGGAAATGAGTAATTCTATTCTTATATTTCCATAATATTTTTTTATAATTCCTTTTCTATAATTTTGTTACCACATTACCCATTTTGATTCTGTTCCAGTAAAATTCTTTTTAACTAAACACATGCAGAAAGTTATTTGAATGATTTTATGAACTAAAATTAACTTACCAATTTAACTGTTATAAAAACTTTTTTTTCTAATTCTTTAAAAAACTGATCTACGTATTTAAAATGATTTTAAAAAATGTGAATTCATACTTTCTCTATTTGTGAGATATACCATCTCTCATTTGCTGGCCATTGTGGAATGTAATCCTGCAACAAATAAAGTTTCCACTTGAACTCGTCTTCCAGAAAACTTGCAACTGAGCAATGCAATTCAAAAATATAATAAACATAAAACTTAAATACAGTATAATAAGTGTTATTGATGTTGTTTTTCAATCAAAATTAAATACCAAAGTGAAAATTTAAATCTGATTTAAAAATAACAGCATAATCCATTATACCTCATCTAAGTTTTATATTTTTCCCTCTAAGTATGTCTTCACCTGCAAGTGTGCAAATTATCTCTATGACTAATCAATCACTTTCAGCTTCTTATAGGTTAATCATTCTCACAAATGTGAAGCAATATGTTCTGCATAATCCTCGACATTTACTCATTAACAACACCTCCTTGTGCCCAGCAATTCATAGCTCAACAACATGTCGAACAGCATATGTAGGCTCAAGAGCAACAATGAACTCTTATATGGTGCATCAGCAATTGCATTAACCCTCTTTGTTTTTGTAGATACTGTTTTTTCTATGAATTGAAGCAGTAAGAGGTGTCCACATAGTTATCCAAGAGGTAGTTGTATTTGTATCTCATATGATAGTTTTGTCCACAACCAGGGGCGGAGCTACGAGATAGCGGGGAACCACACCCTAACATTTAGTTTTTATCTATTATTATATATAATTATAATTAAATTATGAAATATATTATTTCATAATATAATATAAAATTATATATAAATAATATATATATATTAAATCTAGATAAAATTTCTTTAATTTAAAATAATTAAATATATAATTTTATATATAAAAAAAAATTTTTGTTTAATCTAAAAAGATAAGTTTTTGTATTTGTATTAAATATCTTTTTAACAAATATCATCAATTAAAAAGAAAATTAAAACATATCAAAATAATTTTTTATTATATTTACATATATTAGAAGATTATAAAGTATTAGAAACTAAATTACAAAAAAATTATATTTTTTTTGTAGTGAAGAAATAAGGTAAGAAAATTTTTTTCTTTATTATTTTTATCCACTATTATAACATATTAGTATGTGTAATATAATTTTTATTATTTTTTATCAATTTGTTAGTTGTTTTTATGTTTTATGATACTATATTTTAATTCGATGTTAAAATATTAAAAATTCAGGTTGAGATTTAAAGATGTCTAAAAAGATAATTATAAACTCATTTTTTAAGAAAAGAGAGATTGATAGGATTGATGAAATAATCTCTAATATACCAAATTTAAATTCAATTAAGTAGTGTTGAAGAAAATAGTGTTGATGAAGAATCACAATACAAATAATTGATCAAGCTATTCAATAAATCTTATTTTAAAATTATAAGGATAGAAAAAGAAATTGATATTGATTTTTTTGATATGTAATTCTGGATGCAGCACAAATTTATGATTATTTTATGAATCAAATAAATGAAATTTGTAAAACCTATATAAAATTTGGACTATATAATTATTTTATAGATGTGTATCATCTTTCTGATTTAAATAATTATTCTCGTCGATTTCTAAATTATCTAATTTTCTTATTGATTGGATTGAAAAAGAAAAATTATTACAAAATTTAATATAAATATAATAATTAATAATTTTTAAAACATGAAGCATAATAAAAAAAATTAAACGTATTATGTATTAATTGGATCTTATATATAATTATTTATATTAATTTTAAATATATATAAATAATTTATAATTTATTAATAATTTTATTTATTATATTTATTTTTATATAATAATTAATTTATATATATNTTCGGTCTTCTTTATATAAAATTTATGATTTCATCCCTGTCTACAACTATCTTACCATCTATAACCAATTATAATATTATATATTTAGCAATTATTTATTTATTTATTTATTTTAATAGAAAGAATATAAAATTAATATTTTATAATTTTTTTTATATTTTTTATGATTTTGTCCCATTTTGTATACTTTATTAATATTTTTAATTAATTTTATTAATATTAATTGTTAAATGTAACCAAGACTATGATGTTCTAATCTTATTTACCTAAAATATACATATAAAACCTGATGTTATCTACTCTTATTTTGGAATATTTCTTCCTTTTTAAGATTTTCTTTTGGTATTTCATTAGTATAAGTAATTTTTGTGAGACTCAAATTTCAATTCACATATAACATACAAAAGCAACTCCATGAATGCACAGCATAAAAATGTGCTTAATATCTTATAAATATTATTATTTATAAAATAAAGCAAATATTAAATAATAAATTCTATCTGCAAAATCTATTAAATAATCCTTATATAATATGTTTAATAAATAATAATAATTCTTTAAAAAATAAAGATTAATAAAATATATTTATAAAATAATTATATTATGATTAATAATAACATTAAATAAAATTTTATTAATATAAAGTAGTAAATGGAAATATGCTA
Source organism: Macrotyloma uniflorum (assembly GCA_016859785.1). Classification (NCBI taxonomy): domain Eukaryota; kingdom Viridiplantae; phylum Streptophyta; class Magnoliopsida; order Fabales; family Fabaceae; genus Macrotyloma; species Macrotyloma uniflorum. Next base: position 1,734,470 of record BDMB01000029.1, read on the forward strand.
AATGTATATTTAAGATTTTGGAAGAAGTGAATGGGTCCGGATTTGTTTAAAGAAAGTAACTGCGTAACGAAAGTGGAAAGCCAGGTTTGCGATTGAAAAGGTTTCGTACGCTTGCCTTATCCTTTTCGCAGATTGGGATAAAATTTTATAAATCATCCATTTAAATAGATAAATCTATAATACTCGACTATGATATACTTAAAAAAAAAAAAAAAGAAACTATTGTATATTAATATAATTCTTATCTAAAGAATCTTATATTTAGTTGAAATAATTCACTATCATACATATTAATTACTATTTTTATATTTTATCAGTACTATATTTTTCTATTTTATGGTAAAATTAATTTAGAAAATAAAATAATTAAAAGTCATACACTAGCCCATCAACCTCATAGCCTAAATTGACACCTCTCCAAAAAAAATGTCCATTGCTATAAATACCTAAGACATCAAAGAACACCCTAACAAAAATCTAAAATTGTAGACTTTGATAGATTTTAAGAAATAATTGTATAATAATGTAATTATCCTCTAAAGATCTTATACTTAGTTGAAATAAACAGCTGGAGGGTGTTGATTTACACTTATATCCCCTTAAACTTCTCAATATTATAAAATAAAATCTTTATTTCTAAAATCAAACATTAATTTTAATTAAATCTTTCCCTTCTTCTCAATTATATCTTTAAACTTTATTTATTTTTATTTGGATTATTTTACCTTGCTTTAATATTTATTGTCCCAATCAATTTAATATAATAAAGTATTGTAACATTTGCAGAAATGCACTAAATATTTTCACATTTCTATCTATATTAGTATCATCACATCTCCAAGTCAATATTCTCATATTTACAGGTTTTAAATATAATATTTTTAGCCTCATTTTTCAAGGTAATACATATTTTTCACAAACTCTCTAGATTTTGCTCTACAACAAATTCGATTACTCAAATGATTAATCTTTTTAATGACAATTGGACAAAAATATCTAATTAAAAATAAATATAAATTTAATTATCCAATTCAAATATGTATAAAAAAAATTAAAAGTTACTATTTAATTCAGGGACTGATAAAATATTAATTGTTTTTTTTACTGTTAAGAAATTTAAAGAGTTAAGTATCAAAGACGGTAAGTTAAAACATTTGTATATAATGAGTTAAGTATGCTAAGTATCACCTGCATATATTCTTTTATTTAAATATAATATGTGTATCATTATTTCAAATATTTCCTAAATGAAAGATTATAAAATAAAATTTAAAAACATATTAAATATTAAATCAGTATTATAATTTCATAATGTCATAAAAAAAACAAATTAATTATTAAAATATTTTTATTTATAAAATATTTATAAAACATATCTCATCACATCTTATCTAATAATTATATTTTATAATAATAATAATAATAATAATAAATAATCATATTATAAAAAATCTAATATTAAATTTTAAATATATATATATATATATTTTAATAATTGACTCACTATATTATATTCTAATACAATCTTATCTTATTCTCATTTTTTTTTTATACCATTTATTATTCATTCTATTTTAATACTATTATACATTTTTTTCTTAAAATCTATCAAAGTCTACAATTTTAGATTTTTGTTAGGCTATTCTTTGATGTCTTAGGTATTTATAGCAATGGACATTTTTCTTGGAGAGGTGCCAATTTAGGTTAGATATTCTAAACACTTATGATATTTTAATATAGATGACTTAGGTTATATCAATACAACATAAATATCTCATTGAATATGACAATTTAATATTAATAACAATCATGATTTATTAGTATCTCTTTTTTAAACTACATACAAATATATAACTTAAACAAACTACCTCATATATTCTCACATACAATAAATATTACAAATAGATGTTTTCAACATCATTAATTAATTAATATATATATATATATAATATTCTTTTCACCTAATTTTTATTTTTTATAAATAAAGATGTATCATGTGAGAAGTTAATTTAATCATTTCATAATATATTTTTAGGATCACCCTTTTAATTATAATCAAATCCAAAATTTTCGGTATAAAATAGAATGATAAAGAGAACTTAAATTATATTAATTTATTCCAACTCTAGAATTATGTATATTTTTTTAAAAAAATTCCACTATAATTAACTTTATTATAATTACGTTAGGTCTTCTACACTTCCACAATTAATAAAGAATCTTTTATAAATATTAATTGGTTTTTGTTAAATATAATATTATATTCCCTATCATATAATTAATTTATATTAAATAAATTATGTTTAATACTAATAACAAATAAAATATCAATAGTAGGTAAAGGATGTATACTTAAACGATTTTTTTTCTTTATGATTTCCAATATTATTATCATTCTTCCTTCGTGAAAGATAGATATTTTTTCTATTATATATAATAGATGTCTATTATCTAAGTATCATGAAATCAAACGTGTGGTAATACATACAAACAAAATTAATTTTTTTCTTCTCAAATAGGATTTCCTTTGAGAATCCAAATAATAATTTGAACACTCAAATGATTACTTAGAATAAAATATTTCTAAAATCAATTTTTTTTTTCTCTCTTAATATTTTTTGTTTGAACATCCAATTGATTGTTCATGCAATTTCAAAAATTATTTTTCTTTTATTGGTTGGCTTTCTTGCTTAAATATCAATTTATCACTTCAACTAAATATATAATTACTTGAAATACAATAAAACATTTGACAAACTACCTCATTTTACTCCCTTCTTACATAATTTTTTATATTACTTAATACCAATATATTGTTCAAATGATATGAATATCAAATTCAAGAAAAATTCAGAAAAAAATATTCTAATAATTCAATGTATGATATACCAACCAAAATACATTTTATATCAATTTAATTAACATACAATCAGCAAAATAATATGTTATCATAAATCCAACTTTCAAAATAGATATAGTTTTGAATATTAACTTTTTTTTTTAATCTAAATTATTCATTACTAATGGAAAATCTGTGAATACTCCAAGAGTCTCCCTCGATAATAAGTAAATTTCATAATTAAAAAAATATATGATATAATTAAAATATCCGTTATGCAACCTTTTTATGTAAATGGTATAGTTAAAACTAATTTTTATTAATTGTATAACTAATATCATGTTAAGATTTTCATCCAAGTAAGTTTTCTATTTATCATTATTACTAATAAGTATATACAAAATAAATTTACATTCTAGATAAATTAGAAGAACGAAAATAATTTAATATTTTTAAAACTTTACAAAGATGTAGGATGTATTTGACCTATATAATAATTGTAATTTAAATTATTACGTCCCAATTTCTAAACGATGTGTAGACTAGCTCTACAGCCAACAAATTGAGTTTCTTTTTTTTCTTTGGAAGTTTGGAGAAACTTGTATCTGAAAATAAAATAAAAAAACATAAATTTTGCGTTTGAATTTTAAGAATGTAGTTACATTATTTATTTGGAAAAACAACTTGTAAAATATAATAATTATATATATATATATATATATATAGGTTTTATAAAAAAAAATAGAAATTATTTAATTTGGGAGCTTGAAATAATTTGGGACCTTGGAATTGATACTTAGAAGGAGGTTCACATATCAGTTACACACGCTACTCTAAAATTATTACGTGTGACTTCTACTATGCATCACTTCCTTAAGTGGTGACCAGTAAATTGTTCTTGTGGCTTCTATTTTTTGGAATATTTCTTTAAGTATTTATCAAAATAGTTATTATATAATATTAAATTTACAAAGCACCCCACTTGCACTATACCATCTTTCTCCTGCACTGAACCCTTCTACTGACCCCAGCCGTGGATCCAGAATTTGTGTGAAGGAAATCAATCCATATATTTTCTATGTATAAATCTAGGGCTATCATACAAAGTTGATAGTAAATAATCTGATAAGTTCAATAATAATCATTACTAAGTTAAGAAATATTTCGGTATTATCTTAAATTTTAAATTTAAACTTAGTATAACTTTACAAAAATTGAAAATTACTGTATCATATATATTTTAGTTTAGCTATATTATTTTACTATGTGAAATCTCCCATATGTCTTTGGGCTTAATATCTCCTACCAATCCAACTAAAGGGACAGAAAAAGGAATCGAGTTTCTGATAGAAACTTAAAAGAAGGATGAAGACAAACTTTGAGACTTCTAAGGCAACTTAAGAAGAAATCGGGATTAAGTATGAACACATAACATAGGGGTAAGATAAGATAGTATACAAATCAAAGTTGGCCCAGTATATATATAGACTAACACATTTGTACTTGAGATGAACAGTGTCCTACCCGCACTAACAATCAACACTACAAGTCTATACCATTATAGCAGCACGAATATCAAGTTGCAGGGACCAAAACGTGTGAGGTTGCCATGCCAACTTCCTCAGTTCACTTAGTCTGGTGGTTCGAGACAAAGCCACGGTCTTCTATGGTAGTTTAAAGACACCAATTTTGGTAGACATAAGGGAATGGTTATAATTTTAACATAAATAGTATAACTTACCTTTTGTAAAGTTGCAAGTCGTAAATCAGAGCCATTCGTTTGCCAGTGATTATATCTAAAGTTTGATAATACCTGTGTCTACGTGGTGGGGTAGGTACCTTGAACTACATCCACATATGACATATCTGTGTTGCACGTTTTATTTTTCTTTTAGTTTTTCTATTTCTCCTGTTGAATTTTCGCGTGATTCACATTTTGGTTGTGGGGGCATGGTATATAGATGAGACTGTTTTCTGGTCAGCACGGAAGAAATCAAACATTAGCTTCTAGCCTCAATTTGTGTATTGCCTCACTGTGTCACTCACTTTTAGAAAGACTTGCATAATAGCCCAGAAAAGTAGTTAAAGCAGAAACTGGCTTTATTGTAGTGATTGATGATGGTGAGAACCCCGAGCTGTGACAAAAATGGACTGAAGAAAGGAACATGGACACCAGAGGAAGACAAGAAGTTGGTTGATTATATTACCAGGTATGGCCACTGGAATTGGCGCCTACTCCCCAAGTTCGCAGGTAATACAGCCAGAAAGTTTATACTCTATTCAGCACCCTCTATTTTTGTTTTCATCCAATTCAGGTGGGAATGGAACTTACCAAATAATTTGGTCAGGGACAAGTTAAGCACTTGAGTAAGTTAATTCCATCAGTATAGTTAATTGCCAATGTGGCTTTCATTTTTTCTTTCAAGGTTTGGTTTTCTACCAATGTGTAGGGACTATTCCATGTCATGGAACTTGTTGTATATGCAAATATAATATTGATTATTGAGTGTGTGTTATGAATCCTTTGTCATTGATTTTACACTTTGTTGTTGTCAGGTCTTGCGAGATGTGGAAAGAGTTGCAGACTTAGGTGGTTGAATTATCTAAGGCCAAACCTCAAAAGAGGAAACTACACTGAAGAAGAGGAGGAAACTATCATCAAGCTGCACCGACATCTGGGTAACAAGTGCGAATCCATTTCCTGTAATTACTACTACACTGGCTTTACAGTGGGAAAAATACTACTGTATATATATATATATTTTTAATTTATTAAAATAAGTAAAAAAAATATATTGATTTAAATAAGTTATGATCACAAACACGTGAAAAAGAAAATTATATTTTAAGACATAATTATACTGTAAAAAATAAAATAAAGTCATATTTAAAAAAAATAAAATTTTTCTTTTAAATACAATTTATTTAAATATGTAATTTTTTTTTAAAAGAAATAATACACTATTTTAAAGTTTTTGTCCTTTAAACGAGATATCATTCTTTAATACATCTCATGTTTTACGATTTGACAGCAAGGAAAAAAATATAGAAATAATAATAAAAAAATATCAATTATATATGTTTATAACTATAGAACTTGAAATCAACTAAAATGTCGGTGATAAAGTCTTCTAATAAATGAAAGTTGGACTTTTGTTACATGAAAGTATCAAAATATCTCAATTTCTGTTAATTTTCTGTGTTTATATTTAATAAGAGGAAAAAGTACAAGTGTATTCTTATATCACTAGCATCCTATTTTATAAACTTCTTAATTTTTACGATAATTACCTTAAAATTCATATTAACAATTATATGTGATTTGACAAACTCTCGATATCTTCAACAAAAAAGCTCTTAATATAATAAAATTCTTTCAATTTTTCATGCATTGCACATGTTTTCAGTTCTTAATGAAAGATGAATTTATATGATTTTGTTAAATATGAAAATTACAAAAAAATTAAAACATTTAAAGAAACTAAAGATAAAGATTGTCATAATTTCTCTTATAGGTACCAAAAGCCTATTAACTAAAGCAACGAAACTTTATCTGGCTCTACATCCAACTCATTTTTGGTGGTACTGTTCTCTGTCGTTTTCTTTAGTGGAACCCTAGGAGCATCCTTTAGTAATGTTATTTCATGAGTGAACTCAAGGTATTTTTTGACTAAGTTCAACAGAAACATTAAGTATATTTAGAATGAGCATTATTTCTTAATCATTCTTCTGTCAGTGTTTAAGGATCCTAAACCATTAACCATAGTTTTATTAACATGGAGTGTTGATACTTAAATTAAACTTTTCAATTTCATTATCAGATGGTCTGCTATTGCTGCACGGATTCCAGGAAGAACAGACAATGAAATAAAAAACTATTGGCACACCAACCTCAAGAAACGATCTCAACAGGACTCAGCCGCAGAAATTCAGGTCTCAGACTCAAGTGAACAATCCCCAATAACAACCGAACCAAGTGCTAATACTTTCCAAAGCTTTAACTCCACCAAAGATTGTTCCCCATTTTCCCAGCATTCATCATCCTCCACAACAAGCATAGAGTGTGCAACTGTCCCCAGCAATGAAAATCTGCTTCTGCAAGATGAATTTGCCTTTTGGGATGCTGACACGGATCTTGTGAGTGGGAATTTCTGGTTAGAATCATATATACATGATATTTCTTATTTACCTAGTGAAGCTGAGTACTTTAGCCCAGTTTTGATGCAGAACTTTGGAGTCACGATAACTGACATCTGTACGTGGAAAATATAAATTGAATTATTCTGCTGCTCAAAGCTGCTACACTTCAATTATTAAATGTTTCAATTAGTTTTTAATCAACAAATATTATATATTCTGAGCTTAAATTTGTTTCTGGTTATGTATATTCTGAGCTTAAATTTGTTAGGTATCTCGGATTAGGGGAGATTTCTATTAATGGATGTAAAATGTATAAGAAAATATGATTTTATTTTTTATTTAAAATTTTAAGATTAAAATTTTTGTATGTTTTTTATTTTATGTTATTTAATTTCTTTATTTTTATTTAATGTGATTAAGTTTGAACTCTAATATTATTAATTTTGTTTATATTTTTTATTTTAATTTTGACTTTTATAACTTTTTTATAATATTAATTTATGTAAATATTACTTTTTTTTTATTTTTACGTAATTTAAAAGTAATATTATAAATTATTAAGAGTAAATTTTAAGTTTAATTTATTTTCAAACCGTTTAATGAAATGAGATTTGTATCTATTAATATACTCTATGAAGAAGCAGGTTGATTTTAGAACGAGTTGAATAGAGTCATCCCACCTTTAATTTTTGTTGTGGGTAGATACTGTGTAGGTGAAGAAGTAAAGTTATGAGTACTTAAATTATACTGATTCACCCTAAACTCTTGAGCTACGTCCAATTCTCCTTTAATAAATTCTTAAAAGGTTCCATTATTCAAAACGAGTACACAATGCCACTCTTAGCTACAACGAGTACAAAATGTCACTTTTGGCTACAACGAGTACACAATGTCACTCTTGGCTACAATGATTATACAAAGCCACTCCTGGCTATCCCGTTCTAATCTCCCCTTGAGACTAAGAACTACGAATATTCTTAATTGTCACTCTTGACTACAAAGTGAATAGTGTTTGAGTAAAGATTATAGGAAAACTCTCACAGAGAGGGTATACAATAAGGTGCTCCTAACTGAGACTCTAATTTCACTATGGAAAAATATAACAATGACTTCCTCTCTAAACTTTCTAATAGCTTGTATATATGATTGTAATTGTTGTAACTGTTGTGTTGTGGTTGGTGCTTTTGCCTTTATCATCCTCTATTTTTATAGGCTTTCAAAAATATGACCGTTATAGAAAAATCTTCAGCTTTAATATTCTTCAGATATTATAATGATAATTTTCTAATATCTTCATATGTCAGATTATTAAGATTTTTCTCTCGATAATACTTCTTTGGAAACTCTTGATCTGATGATACCTATAAAAAGGAAATACAGTACAAATACGAAATATATATTTTTTATAACAGACAAATATTTCTTTTTATTTACGAGATGATATATTTGATTATTTTGAATTAGAGAGTTGTAATCTTCATATAAATCTTTATATAATTCATAATATAATTTTATATCGAGATAATATATTAATTATATTGAATTATATATTTATACCACATTTCATTTTATTCTTTCAAATAATATTTTAATACTTGATTTCCATATTAAGCCAACTAGCCGTTATACGATATACTATTCTTATATATTTATAGAATATTATATAAGCGACATTTTATTTAATGTTATTATCAACTATAAAATAATTATTTTATAAACGCTTTTTTATTATTAATCTTTGATTTATTTATAACTTATTTTCATTTATTATTATCAAAACATATTGTGTACGTGTTATCCAATAGACCGTCCGGGTTCTAACACTCTAATTAGTTTCTGGTTATGTATATCCTTTTTATGTGTTAGGTATCTGGGTTATGGGAAATATGTACCAATAGAGTAAATAATAATTATATAAGAAAATATGACTTTATTTGTTATCTAAAACTTTAAGATTAAGGATTTGTGTCTTTCTCACTTATATGTTATTCAATCCCTCCATTTCTATCCAATGTAACTCACCTTGAACTCCAACATTATTAACTTTGTCTATACTTCTTATTTTTATTTTGACTTTTATAATTTTTTTATAATATTAATTTATGTTAATATTACTTTTTTTTTCTATCCTTATGTAATTTAAAACCAATATTATAAGTTATTAGGAGTTAATTTTAAGCCTAACGCATCCTTATAAAATTGACTCAACAAGGTGAGGTTTACATCCATTAATATACCCTAATTTGACCTTATCTCTAGGCGTTGTGAGATCTCCAACACACTCCTCACAAGTCGAGACTTCCCAAACTCGAACGTGAGACTGTAAATTTATGGATGGTCCGATAGCGAATGACTCGATAAACCCAACAATAGGTTTTCACCCACTAATATACCCTAATTTTGCCTTATTTCTAGGCGATGTAGGATCTCCAATACACCCTTCTCACGTCGAGACTCCCTATACTCTCGAACCTGAGATTAAAAATTTATGAGTAATTTGATAGTGGCCCAATAGCGGGTGATCTGATAGACCCAAACAATGTTGTTAGGATAGACTCTAATACCATATTAGAAGTGAATTTTAAGCATAACTCTTTCTTATAAAACCAGTTCAATGAGATAAGATTTACCTCCACTAATATATCTTAATTTGACCTTATCTTTAAGTGATATGAAATAATCAATTTAAATATTTTTTTCACAATATATATATTCTTATTATTTCTTTTTCACGTATAACATAATAAATATATAAAATTTATTATATAATATAAATAAAAATTATATATGATTACCTTCTTTAAATAATAGTTTTGTTAACCTAAAAGTAATAAAATTACTGAGAAAAAATTACATGCATATGTACAAAATAATAAATATGTTATTGAATTAAATCAAGCACATAAAAATAATCTATTTATCTTAATTTAAAAAAATATTTCTTACATTAATTATTTTTATTAATATTTTGTATTTTTAACACTAAACTAAGTATGGTTAATAGTAACAATTAAAAAATATAAAAAAGGTCTAAGATCTTTAAATAAAGTAGGACTTTTAAACCAGAGTTAACCATATTAATTCCATGAACTTAAAAATGAATATTTGAAAACAAAAATGAAGAAAAGATATAAATTATTTAATAGAGAGCATCATAATGATCCCAACATTATTTGTTTCCTTCATGGGGCCGAAGAGTCTGAAAAAGACTGTATATGAATATGAGATTATCAGAAATAATGATAACAAGCACAAGTATTTGGTGGGTCACCCTAATCAACCATTTCTGCATTCTTGATAAGTAATATGATAAATGCACGTACGAATTTATATAATATGATCTTTTCTAAATAATACAAGTTAAAATAAAACATTTTAATGTATAAAAGAGATATATAGAAACTAAAGTGAAAAAAATAATTACAGGAAAAAAAAATAGTAACAATACATTCTACTACTACGGAACATTTTATAATTGATTAAAATTTATTAAAAATTACAAAATCCAAAAGAAACAAATTTCATAAATAGTGAAACCTACAAAACAAATTTAATTTTGAATAAACTTCAGGTAATATTAAATGGCGTATAAGAAATTTTATCACTAACATTTTATAAAAATAAATACACTAGACATAAACAAATCTCTATTTTAAAAACACAAAATTTAAACATTATGTTTTGTAGTTGCTTAGTATCTTCTCATAAATAAAACTAATTTTTATTATAGTCTTCATTTATTAATTTAAACAATAAAAAATATTATTATATTTCATTAACATAAACTTTGTGTCTTTTCTAGAGATTTCTTCTTATATTTCATATAATTTTTTCCAAAAAAATAAATAAATGAAAGTTTGAATGAAATATAAAAATTTCTAATGATTATAAGATATAATTGTACAAGTTGAAAATAGATTTTCATAATTGAACAAGTAAGCCAAAGAAATAAAACAAAAAACAAAGAACAGGATAGAATGTGGCCACGTGCGTGCTTTGTATCTTTTCGTCAAAAACTAGTTCGTGCCATCAACTTCATTCCTTACCTGGACTATGACACCCAATGACAAAACCAAAAATTATTATTATAAATTATATAAAAATTATCAAAATTTCAATGCTACAAACATTCACATCATCAATTGGCTCATCAACATTATTTTAATAAGTAATCGAATTTAGACTCAACAATTTTGTTAATCAGGTTTTGATATATTATAGTTCGGACTTATATTTAGTTAATATGAGATTTTCCCAACACCCTCCCACTCACATCGATGATTCTCAACTCGAACGTGACCCGTTAACAGATAACCCAATCTAAATTCAACAAATTTGCTAACAATAAAGATTCTATATAACAGTCCGTTAGTTCAGTATATTAACAAGTAGCCGAATCTAAACCCAACAAATCTTATTAACCTGGTTCTGATACATGTAAAAAGTGATTATGGACCTAACTCACTCTCAAAACCAGTTCAGAATGTGAGGTTTACATCTCACTTATATACTATAATTCGACCTCATTTTTAGTTAATGTGAGATTTTTCAACATTAACTCATGTCAAAACTAATTTAAAAAATGAGGTTTACACCTTAGTTATATATTATTGTTCAATATCATTTTTAGTTAATATTAAATTTTCCCGACCCTTAACACTTACTGTAGTTAAAGACTTTCTTGTATATTTAAAAGTGTCATTATATTTCGTAAACACTTTCTCCTAATCTTTGACTTTAAGAACAAAATTTAATACAACTAAATCTGAATTCTAATGGTTGAAACGAACCTTATTCTTTTATTGCCTATACTTAAAATTAGAATCACAAAAATATAAAATAAATAAATAAAAATCTTAAGTAGAATTACGAAAATAAAAATATATCTCTTTTATTTTAAAACTTTATTATATGCGGATGAAGTAAGATAAATTGTTGAAAACTTGCTCAAATCTCCAAAAAGTAATAGGAAAAAAAAAATTCCAGAAATTATCATAAATTATTTAATATATATATATATATATATATATATATAAAAGTTTTGTATGATCAAAACTAGCCATAAAATTGAAAGTCTTTTATCTCTAAAGTCATTTTCAAATAAGTACTTATCATCCACTTCCACTTGTCTAATTAAACAAAGATAGCGAATATTTATTTAAAATTCTAAATTTGTATCTAATTAAAGTTATTTAGTGTTATAAAAGTATATTTATGTCATCATATCAATATAAATATGAAAATTTTATCAAAATATTATCCTATATTTATCCTTGATTGAAAATTTTCTTCAATTATATACATTTTTTTTCTTTAGCTTTGTTTGGCTTAATTTTTTGTCATTTTTTTTAACTTTCTTTCTCCTTTTCCCCGTTTCCCATATATAAAACATTACTTAAACATATGGTTACTAATTACTCTATTAAATCATTGTTTTTATGAATTCTACGAACACAATTATTTGCTATGAGATGTTGATAGTACATAAAAAAATTGTCTAGAGTTTAACAAGTTTTTTTCCGTAATTGTCTCACAAATGATTTTTTATTTTTATATTTTTAGAAGAATTTCCAATTTTTAACAACATATTATTTTAATTTTTTTATCATGAATATTACATTTAAATATGAATGATAATTAAAATCATATTTAAGCCTTTTATTAAATTTATTAAAGTAAAAAATGATCATTAAATATTAAATTTAAGTATAAACTTATATTTAATCCTTTAAAGACTATTGTGAAGCGACCCAACTTGAAGTGAGATAGAGCCGGTCCAAGTATTCTAGTCTGGCCCAGCCTATTAACAAATAGTGACCTGAATACAACACTCCCATTATCCTTCTAAAAGAGTTTTAATAATATTCAATATTTTCACTAAAATTAAAATATCATTTTTAACAATATCTTACAAATAATTTTAATTTTAGCATTATATACATTTTTTAGTAGTGCATTATAAAGATTTTTGAAATTTTTTTAATATAAAAGTTATATTTACTAACTGTTAATAACTTATTATGTCAATAATAATATCATATTTCTAAATAAAAAAAAAAAATTCAAGTATCTTTTTGAATGGTAAATTTTGAATTTTTTTTTATATTTTAATACAATAAATAAATTTATATGAAAAAGATATGCAAAAGGTTATAGCATTAAATAAATCTGTAGCACCATTCGTTTAATCAACTATATGTTGACTTTTCTACTGAAAGCATACGTTTGAATTATATAGGAAATAGAAACATGGAAGTTACCTGTTATTCATATACTTTATTTCTTTCCTAATATGTTATATCTCTTTCTAATATTTAAGGTTTCGTTATATGAAAAAATATTAATTTTAAAAACTTATAATAAATTTATTAGATTTTTTAATAGTATTTATATTTTTTTTATATTTTCTTCCAATAACTTATTTTTTCTATAATAAAGTATTATCTGGTAAACATATAACTAATGTTGTCTTGAAATTGAATGAAAGGTAAATAAAAATAAAATGGTAATTATAAAAAAAGAAACATATAATACAACATACAACGTTTTATTGCAAAGTGATTAACCGCCACACGCGTTTAATTAGACAGTCAAGTATACTTAAATTATATGTTTAAATTTTGAGTTAAAATGATTAAGTTGAATTTAGTTTTAGTCTTTTGGACACGCTTTGGATTATGAAATAGTTCAACAGTCAAAAGGCAACGTGATTCACACATCCCATGCCCTGTAATATGAAATTGCATTTAATAGTAGAAAAGATAAAGGGACATGTAATTTTCTGACCACATATTTTTTTGTTCTAATATGTTATTACTTGTTCTAATTAGTAAACTATATTTCATATGAGGTGGCATGACTTTTGACCAAGGACTTGAGTAGAAAGGTGTTATTCTGTTCAGTTAATTAGTTATACAAAATCATAGTCTGCTCTACAAAAGTACACCAATTTAATTATTCTGAGTACAATATTTTACCAATTTATATACCAGAAACCGCGTTGTGTTGATTACATAAGTTAATTATAAAGAAAGACTGAGAATCATAACCTCACCTTCAACATATTCTCTATGAAATTGAAAAATGTCTACTCCTGACTCTACCAATTAGCACATGATGATTTGAACTGCTAAATACGACAGATAATAAATCATAAATATTTATCAGTAGTGTATATATATATATTATTTGCAGAAGGAAGGGAATCTGTACAACTTTTGAATTGTTCTGCTTTGGTGTTTCCATAAACTGACAAAATGATTATCAAATTTTATTTTATATATAAACATGGTCTAAACCAGTCTACAGGTACCTACCTAGCTATATTGCTCTTGACTATATATATATATTGAATGCATGAATAGTCAGCATAGATTTCTAGCAGATAAGTTGCACGTGTGAAAATTTAATATATTTTGATCTTCTTCTAGCTTGTTGTTGACGAATTCGTTGCCACTGTGCAATGGCTCACGTACAGCATTGAAAAGGATTTGGGTCCATCTTGTGCAAAGAGATATGTTCATTGTTCATAGCAGCTGAAGAGGCTATGTGTCCTTCAAATTTCAGGAGATGAAAAATCTTGAGTGAGGGTTGTGAAGGTCTCTGTTGCTTCTTTGATGCTTTTGGTCTTACAAGAGAGAAATAAGATACGTGAATGAGAAAATGTGTATGGTCTTGTAATTTATTTATTCTGCAATATTCTCCCATCGACCATCTCCTCTTGTAACATGGATCCCAATATATAAAAGAAGTAACAAAACTTATCGAAGTTACTTCAATTCTAGTTTAATTTTGCTGCAAACATCAATTACCTAAATGTTAAAAAATATATAATATTTATAGGAAAACATGCCTCATTTGGGCTAAGATAAATTTACCATGCATGTGGTTCAAATTGTTTGGAAATTACAAGTCTTGCTGATCTTGGCTTGAAATTTAGGCATTTTTATTAAACTTGTAATATATTATAGTGATTGTCATTTAATGTAAGTTCTAATCTCTTTCGCATTCCTTTACTACTTCTCTCATTTCGAAAATATATTACGCATCAATTTGTAGTTCCTATAAATTTACTGCACATTAATTCATTCAATGACTCAAACTTTAGTTGTTGCTGCGCAAAAATCATGCAAAAAAGAATGTGAGTTGATCAATATGCTATGAAATCTACGAAACAAAATATGAGTTTTTTTTATTCATTGGAGTATTGTTTTTAATCAGTGATTTGGGACAGTTTCTTTGTTAAGTCGTAATTGAGAGATAGAAGTTAATAAAGTTGCAATTTATAAAATATCGATTCTTAAACATCGAATCTCTAAATTAATTTTTAAAGTATCAAACCTCTAAATTAATTCTTAAAGTATCAAAAACTTATAAAAATCTCTCATTTTTCGTTTAAAAACTCTTAAATAATTCATATCAAGCTATAGTAAAAAATAATTCTAAATAAATTTCTTAAACATTAAATCCTTAAACTTCTCATTTCTTGTTGGTAAAACCTTAAATTGTTCATCTCAATCTCTAATAAAAAATAGTACCTTAATAGATTTTATATAATTTTTTAATAAAATTTAAATCTTTTTTAATATAAAAATAATAAAAAAAATGAAAAACGAATAAGAGAGAATGAAAGATCAACATAAAGAAAATGAGAGATACACATAATCCGTCAAGCGGGAGTTGTTATGTAATTTTTGAAGATAAAATGAAAATGAAATGGAAAAAGAAAATGGAACTAGTACTATACAGTTGCAGAGTGAAACTTGTAAAACCCTAAAACTAACACAGATTAGGTTTATATCTCAGTTTTATTTATAATAGAAACTAATATATAAAATTATTATAAAATATCGATTGAGTTAACTATTCACTGATTTTAAAAATTAAAAGCCAACATGACTGAACCCAATTTTTTTTACTCACCATATCTATTAAACCCATTAAATTCAACCACAAAATTAATTTTTCTTCGAATTTAAAGGTTTGAGAATTTATGCTGAGGTCTAGTTCTTAAGAAAGAAATCTCTATTTTTCATCTTCCCGCTCCATACACAAAGCCTGTTTCTAAACACAAGTTTCACAAGTTCCGGGAGCAACTCACGGTTTTCAGCATGGTCACGCAGAGTTTTCGTGGTGCTATGAAATTGATGGTTAAGGGGCCTTTCTCTTTTCCTTCTGTATTCACTTTTACGTATACTCCATGCATTCCTATCTCTCACCTGTTTCTGTTATTCTCTGTGTATAAAAATACATAATTTTGCACTGTTTGTACACTGAGTAATAAATACAGATTCCTATTTTCGTTATTCTTTCTCCTTTCTCTCAACACATATTAAAAGAGTAAAGGAAGAAAAGAAAGACAAGACTGGATCTCGTCTAACTAGAAAAACCTGCTTTTTTAATGCATGTAAATTTCCTCAGTAAAAATAGCTTGTTATTATTGGTTTTTTCATATGCAAGATCTACACCAGTTTTATGAAAAAGTCTAATTTCAGTCTCCCTTTCAGGAAAAAGGGAAAGAAAAACTATTTTTAATTATTATGTTAGTTTCTTTATAAATATTATTTTAAATAGGGTTTTGATTTCCGAAATATGTTTGAATTTTTAGTTCCTACTATATTTTTCACTTATAATCTCTAAAAAAATATTTTGTATTTTATACATGAAAAATTTGATTCTATTAAGTTGTCCAGAAATATTTTTTCTTTTGTTTTTCGATGTATTTCCGATTTTTTTATTTTGGTCGTGACAAAAATTTTAGTATATATTATTAAATATAACGTGTAAATTTAACAGAATCAATATAAAAACAGAAAGAAAATATAAATATGAATTATAAAGATTAAAAATTCTTGGACAATTTTATTACAAAAGAAAAAGGCGTACATATTTGGAGAACACCTGTTGAATGACTTGACTCTGGTTTACTGTTTACGGGTTGTTGTGTTTTGTGCTTAAGAATATTTCTCACGTGTGTTGATTTTTCTAAGGAGGGTTTATGTTTCGTGTTACGTTCCTGGAAGATACTAGGTAGTTTGGGACATATGGTGTCACTGTCGCCCATTATTATATTTATAATGTGAAAGCAAAGTAGAAACACAATTTTTGACCGTTTATAGAAGGAGACATGAGGGGCTAGGACCTGCTGAGAAAGACCCTTTGTGCCAAGTCACATGAATCTTTTATTATTCGGATTGAACTTATTACAAATAAAAGTAGAATAGAACATGAAACACGTTTTGGATATGAACGCGTTCGCCATATAAATAAGTAACATGTCATACACAGAAACCATTCTTACACACCCTCGCTAAAAAACAGAACTGCAATATCCTCTTGCTTCCAAACACAAACACTAACTCACTCACTCACTCTGAGTCTGAGTCTGAGTGCACTTGTTTTTCTTTCACAAAGATGGTGAGAACCCCTTCTTGTGACAAAAATGGACTGAGGAAGGGTACTTGGACTCCGGAGGAAGATATGAAGTTAGTTGCTTATGTCACTAGATATGGATGCTGGAATTGGCGTCAACTTCCCAAGTTTGCAGGTATATATTTGAACACTTGTGAAAAATAAGCCAAATAATTAGTGAGGAAAATTTATAGACAGAAGAAAAAAGTACTAACTCTCAACCTGGTGCATTGGTTTTTAGGTCTTGCAAGGTGTGGGAAAAGTTGTAGATTGAGATGGATGAATTATCTGAGGCCTAACCTCAAAAGAGGGAACTTCACTCCACAAGAAGAAGAATGCATCATCAGAATGCACAAAAGACTTGGCAACAGGTATCATCACTTCCTAATACTGTAATACAATGAAATCTACCCTCTATATCAAAATACCAACAATTCAATGGGTCAACAACGTGAATATTGTAAAATTGGAATGCTAATCTGATCATTCCTTCACTTGCAGATGGTCTGCTATTGCGGCTGAGTTACCAGGAAGAACAGATAACGAAATAAAAAACCACTGGCACACCACACTCAAGAAAAGGTCTCAACAAAACACAGTCACAAATGAAGAAGCCAGAGCCTCCAAATCAAAGAATAAAGAATCCAGGGCAGGGAGGGACTCGGTTCTCAAAAAAAATGTTACTATTCCAGCTACTTCCCAGATTTCAGATAATTTATCAGGCTCATTCTCGCCAGTTTCATCCTCCAGCAGCGAGTTTTCCTCCACAACTTCAGATCATTCAAGTGCTGCTAGTATGGAAAATTTGGTGTTTCAAGATGACTTCAGTTTTCTGGATTCATATGTGAACGAAAGTTTCTGGAAAGAACTAAATCTGGATGGCGTTTCCTATGGTGCAGCATGTGAAGTAGTGTCAGGAGATACTAATGATGCTTTTCAAAGCACAAGTTCTAGCCAGATGGTTGATTCTTGTGCATTTTCTCCGCATCAATCATCCAGTGAAAGTATGGTTGTGGACAAGGACTATGGCAGCTTTCTGGATGTGTATGGAGAGTCAACAGTTGATAACTTTTGGTCGCAGCCATATGTGGCAGACGTGTCCCACGTTCCAAGCGAGCTACTTGTGCCCTCCGTGGCAGAATCTGAATATTTTGGTCCAATATATGATGATTTGTGGGGTGAAAGTCATTTTGTAGAATGAAAATCTTTGGTTATTCTGATGAACCAGGTTGTAAGGACTTATATAATAGTGATGTAAAAGTGGCTATCCTGTATTTCTCTTGTACCAATTTTTAATATAGAGAATAGCTTCTGCTCTACTTTTCTCACCATATGTTTTAAGACTTCTCCCTATCACATCTCACTTCTTCTTACTATGATTTTCTTTTCATTAAATGATTCTTGCCATTTTAGATTGAATAATGAAAAATAAGTGAGTGAAAAAAATACAAAGAATATTGAAAATTAAAATTATTAGGTTAGAAAAATAAAAAATATTATAATATTATTTTATTTAATTTTTTATTATTACTAAAAAATTTATATTTTTATTAAATAAGTTTGTGAATAATACTTAAAATCAGTAAAAAAAATGTAAATTTTTTTATGAACCTATCACAAATTTTTTATTATTATAATTTTGTAGATAAAAGATAAGTAAGAAATTATTTTCCAAAAAAATTCATGAAAAATTTTTCACAAACAAATTTTCAATAAATTTTCTACAAATAAATTAACGAATTTTTTTTTTTTAAATTTCCACAAACAAATCTATGATAAATTTTCATAAAAATAAATTTGTGAAAAATATTAAATAGATAATTATTTTTTTAATTAAAAACATATATAAAAAATATTTTATGGATAAATAATATTATTATAATGTATTTGTATATTAATATTATTTATTATATTTTGAAGAAAGAGAATTTCTTAAAATTTTGAAGAGATATTTTAACACCTAAAGTCGACTTTATTATTATTATTTTTAAATAATAATAATAATTTAAATAAATAATTAAAAAATAATATTAAAATAATAAATAAAATTATTAATAATATTATTTAAATAATATTTATTTTTTATTATAATTTTAATAAATAACTAAATTAATATTAAAAATAATAAAAATTAAAATTTATTAATAATAAATAAAACCATTTTAATTTATCTCCTACACATATATCTTCTTTAGCTGTAGCTGCTCAAAACATATCTACTCAACCAGATACTATTGCACTTCCAGTCACTTGTTCCCCATCCCTAGTCCATGCATACATATCTGCCCACTTAGGAGATGTGGTCCATATGATTACATATTCACCATCACCTGTCATTACATTAGCACATTCCCCAAGATCTACATTGCCCTCAATATCATCAGTACTATTACCATTATATTTAGTCTCACCTACAATACCCTCAAGATCATAAACTCCCTCACCACTATGAATGCCTTCTAGAGTCCATCACACACCAACTCAAGAAGACCAACAAATACATGTTGAAGAAAGTGATGCACACTTTGAGGAGGATCTTCTAGTCAGCTCTCATCTTCCTGTCATATTACCATATGGTCTAGGGTAAAAACCCTAAGTAAAAATTATATCATTTTTTATTTGTAAGTACTAAGAAATTGTCTAATAATTATTTAATTTTATTATTTCCTGAAGGTTCCATTCTTGTCGGTTACATCACAAACCATCACAATGATAATAAAATAACAATATTTTGAACCATGGCTTACATGGGGTTTAATGACTGATGCTGATAGGGACATCTTCTTCCAACTGTTTAAAGTAAGTTTTGTCTTATTTATGTTCATGACTTCACTTTATTATTTACATCCATTGACAAAACTTTTTATTTTATTTTTATAAATAATATTCATAGAAAAATGTCAGTTGGAAACCTCAAGATGAAGAAAGAATTCGAAAGAATTTTCACTCAAAAGCCCCACATAGGCTATTTGAAATGTTTAAGGATGCTAGAAGGTCTGGAAAAAAGCCTGAGTAGATGTTCGATGATGTGTGAAATGCTTTATTAAATAAGTGGAACTCACCTACTTATCGTGCAAAGTGTGCACAAGCTAAAAAGAATCGACAAGTGAGACAGGTGGTAGTTTACACACAGGTGATTCTATTATTATGTACGAGCATGTCATACGTATGATAAATACACTTATAACAAAAACTTTTTTAATTTCTTCATAATATGCTATTAATTTTTTCTTTTTCTAGGAAAAGGAGTTGGGCCGTCTGCACATATTAATGAGGTCTTCAAACAAACTTACATACGAAAAGATAATGGACAATTTGTTGATGAAAGGTTTAGGAAAACTCATGTGAGTTGTTAATTTAATATTATCATTCATACATGTTATTATTTCTATATATTATTTTTACATTGCATAATTTTAATTTGTATGTTAACAGGAAGAATTTGAAAGTAGATACTCTCAAGTAAGATCTGAAGCAACATCTTCTGCTGCTGAAGTTGAGTCATAAATCCTGCAAAGGAGGAGAGAATAAGGACTGAAAGTTAGGTTCTTGTTGCAGGTGGTAAGAAAAAAGGTCGTATCTATGGTGTTGGAGACCTTGCCCAGAATTACAAGTGCGGAGATATCTTCACACATCCAAGATGTAGTCTGTCTACTGATTCTCATGAAATTACAAAGTTAAAGGAAGAAGTACATACTTATAGGGAGGATAATGAAAGATTAAACCGCTAATTACAGACACTTGTAAGCGTTGTGCTTCCCTTTCTTCCACCAGATGGACAACAAGCATTTCAACAACAACAACAACAACAATCTTCCCAACAAGAATTACAACAGCAGCAAGAGAAACAACAGTCAATGGAGCAATAAGATCAACCACCTTCTCAGCCTCATAATGAACAATAAAATTACTCAAACTATTAGGACATGAGAATAAATATTAGTAATGTTTATTGGCATACTTATTTGGAATTGTTGAAACTTTTTAATACTTTTAGTTTTATTTTGATGTTGTTATGACAACAAAGTTTGGATTTCAATTTTTCTTTATGTATTTGACTTATATTAATAGATATTTGAATTTGTAATCGCTACATATCCATATTATGTTAAGGCCATTTTTGTTTGTATATGAATTTTACACTTAATGTATATGAAAATTATGTATGTAATATGACTAGGTTAAATATAGTTTAAACAAAAAAAAAATAAATAGGTTTATTATATTATTTTACCTACGAAATTTCCCTACGAATTATTGTTTATAGGTAAATTCCACACATACAAATTTCTATTCTATGTAATTTACTTACAGAATACTAATTGTATATAAATTATTTACAAATATTATTATCTACGGATTTAAATGAATTGATAAATTTCTTACTCATAATAATCTAGATAACTTATATAAAATTATTATCCATAATTAATTTTACTTATTATTCTATGTTATCTATAGATTAAAAATTGATAAATAAATTATTTACAACAAAATTTAACCATAAAAAATCTGTAAATTAAATTAAATTATTTACAAAATTTTTATAATATTTATAAATTTATATTGTAGATAATATATTTTTTTTCGTATTACCTTAAATCCACTGACATCCCTTCCCCTCATCTTTTAGTTGACTATAATATATATCCTAATATTTAAAAAAATTAATAAAATTGATAATTTATCATAATTTAATAATATAAAAAAAAATTTAGTTTGTCTGCTTTAATCTTTCATTTCAGCGAGTTATTGATGAAATGGATTAACTTGTTAAATCATTTATTTTTTATATATTAAAATAAATTATAATTTGAAAATTTATAGTGTTTTTATTATATTGTTTGAAGAATGTAAATATGTAATAGTATTGTAATTTAAATTATGAATATTTATAAATTAAATTAACATGTAAAAATAATAATATTTTTAATTTATCTAGTAAAAGTATTAATGATCAATAAAACTTCATATATATATATATATATATATATATATATTATCTACATTAAAAAAATATGCTAGAAAGTCTATTAATGAATCTCCTCTAATTAATATAATAGATTCCGAAAAAGGATTATTTGAGACTGAACAAGTGTGGACAAAATCCAAGTATGTTTTCATGAGCTCAATTAATGTAAAACAATACACTAAGACTTAAGTGTACGGCAAGGTATTGATACACCAGAGGCTTTTACAGAGTCAAGTATATGTTTACATTTTGTTAACAAAATGATTATGTTGAATTCTATGTATGAGTTAGATTTAGACACGCTTTCAATTACGTATCAAAGAGTTCACGGGTCAAAAACCAACGTGATTCACACATCCCATGCAAAATAATACCAAATTGCATTTAATTAAAAGAGCTACGTAATTTTCTTCTGGGTAATACCTTTCTGACCATGTTTTTCTTCTACTATTCATTATTTGCAGTCAGAGAAAACTATTTGGTTCATGTATGTTTCAATACTAGCTGCCACGAGTTTTGACCATGGACTTTTATATATAAAAGAAGAAAGCTTAGTTAAGTAGAAAAACGTTAACCTATTTCCTTAATTAGTTAATAGAGAGAAAAAAACAAAAAAAAACTGTGTCTGGTATAGAAGTACACCACTTACTATATTCAAATCGCGTAAAGGAAACCTGTTTCTTTGTTCTGAGTAATATTTTAGTGGTTTATTATATACCAGAAACCGCGTTGTTCCCCATACTAATGAAGAAAGACTGAGAATCCAAAACTTGACTTCACAATCTCGATGAAATTCAAAAATGTCTATACTCCTGACTCTATCAATTAGCACATGACTAATTGAAACCCTAGAAACGACAGAACATAATAATAAATCATAAATCTTAGGATGATATGTTTTGTTTTATATTATAGTAGCTAGTTGATGGGGAATCCTCATTCTGAATTATTCTCCTCTTCTGTTTTCGTATTCAGACAAAACCACGAAATCATATTAATAAAATAACATCTCCAATTTAACGTCCATTCGCAGTCTAGCTTGTAGTAGCTCACTGCTTCTGACGTACGTTGTGCGTCTTTTAAAAAGTTTCAATGGGGTTTCAGAATTTTTTAACAAGATTTCAAGATTATAAATATTATATTTCGATTATGATCTTCTACACTTTTTAATTTAATTGAGAAAATTAGTTTATAAGGTGATTTGAAACTGTCAGAAAGATAATAATTTATGACAGTTCTACTAATTTTATAGACACTTAGTTATAATATTTTGTCATAAAATTTACGACTCTTATGATGTATCAAGAGAAGAGACAAAAAGTTGAAAGGAATAAAAAGATCACTCTCTTTTTTTATCCAAATGGTACGGTATTCAATTTCCTCTAGGATCTTGAGTTTGATTCAAATTTTATAAATAAAAAAACATAATTAAAAAAAATCACTATGATTTGTCAGCCAGATTAAAATACATCAGTTTAAGATAACTGCATGGAAGTAATAGAAATAAGAACATTGGTTGGAAGTGACATTTTTCACAAAAAGTTACACTGTAGCATTTTCTAAAGAAACTTGACAATTTATTGAAACTTATACATAATTTCGTTTCATTATTTGCAGAAGAATTTAATGAAATCTTTCAGGTTTTTAAGATAATTACTTAGTTTTGGATAGAATCTTCCAACCGGAAAGATCCTTTCTGTTTTCCTATTTATTGCTTCTGGAATCATTACAGTATTTCTGTGTAGGTTTAGATTAAATTTTATAAATTTTAATTTCAGTATACTTAAATGAAGTTTGTAAAAGTAATCTAAATTTTGTTTCTACAAAACGGAATTTCAAACAAAATTTCAATATTCAAATATATTTTCAAGAATAACTAAATATATTATAAAAAATATATTTTTCGAACTGAACAATGAATACATCTAGCAGAAATACGAAGAATATCTTCAACCCAAAAAATAAAATTTATTTGTGCATAGTTGGTGAAATATACAAGTTTCCCTAATTTAAAAAAACGTATATTTAATGCTTTTGAATTTAAACATCACATACAATTTTTATTTTAACTCTATAACCATCAAATTTAAACATCAAATTTTGCTAGAATGATTGCAATTCCTTTCAATTATATATATTGAATAATTTTTTCATAATTCAAAAGTCATTAATTATATTCACTCCAGTTTTTGTTGCCAATTGTTTTGAGTTGAATTAATGATCGAGTTGAACTTACCTAACCGAGTATATTGACCCTAAACAAAAGATTATATGACTTTGTAATGTAACGTTTTCCAATTTGAGATATCACTATTTAATAGAGATTTCTCATATATCATACTAGTTAAAGTGTCACGATAAAATGTTAATGTACTTTTATCTTGCGTTTCCATGTACATCTATTTTCTACGATTATTGGATCAATAGTCAACAGTAATTGAATCAATTAAAATAAATATAACTTATGGATTCTTTTATTTAAATTAATAATTTTTTTTTAGTTTTTCAATCTAAATATATTAAAAATAACTATATTATAAAATAAATTAATCAAATAATATAAATAAATTATTTGAAAGATAATATTTATATAAAATGTTGTATTAAGTGAAATTGATTCTGAATACTTAAAGAAAAAAAATAATTATTTTTTAATGAAAAAATATCTTTTGGAAATGAAATTGCGAAAAACTTAATTTACCTCTAACCAAATATTACCTAATCTAATTTTTTTAATAAAGAATATTTATTTAAAAGAAGGACTAATCCCCACTTGAGTATTGATTTGGCCTGAATAAGATGTTGCAAAGGAAATTACCATGGAAGAAGAAAAAATAGCTTTAATACCTTTAGTGAATTTACAATAACATGCTTCCAGAAGAAAGAGTGGCTTTAGTGAAGTCATTATTCTTAATGGTATTAAGTTGAAATAAGAAAAGAAAAAGCTCTCAAAAAGAAGAAAACGATAGAATTTGATCTCTCAGCTTAACAAGAAAGTTTACTATTATCAGAAAATTTTCGTTTGATTTGATAATAATTAAAATTATTCTTATTGGATATTAACTTTTATATATTATTTTTCACGCAAAAAAAATTCTCTTCTAAGATCTATATGGTTTCCAATTTCATAAAATAATATTTATTTATAATGTTTTTTGTCTAAAAGGAAAGAAAAAAGAAAACAGAAATCGCTTTCATTTTGAATTTCTCAAAATATATTTTAAAGTATACGGAAACAGCAGTTAGCAGAGTTGACGGTAATTTTTAGTTGCGTTTATGTTTTGTAGATTTTGGTCACGTGTTGAATTGCAAAAGCATGAGATAAGTTTCGTGTTATGTTCGGGGAAGATACTAAGTAGCAGTTGGTCTATAATGTCATATAATGTCACTGTCACACATATTATAGTGTTATCAGTGTGAAAGCGCAGAAGAAACACTTTTTTTGACTAGTTAGTATGGGGCATGATCACGTGACGGTTAGTACCAGCTGAGAAAGACTCTTATTTGAAGTCACTGTTATCGTTTATTTATGGGATTTTGTATTCTTATTGAACATGAAACACGTTTTGGAATGTGAACGCGTTCAGAGTATAAATAAGTGACTGGTCAGACACACACAAATCATTCTTGCACACACTCGCTTACCAACAGAACCAAAATATCCTATCAGAACTCACTCACTCTGATTCACAAAGATGGTGAGAACCCCATCTTGTGACAAAAGTGGACTGAGGAAAGGTACTTGGACTCCGGAGGAAGATAGAAAATTAATTGCCTATGTAACTAGATATGGTTCCTGGAATTGGCGCCAACTTCCCAAGTTTGCAGGTACATACACATATTTCAACACTTGTGAAATTTAAGTAATCCAATAAATTTTAGAGAGGATTTATAGTAAAAGATTATTAATTTACCTTTTGCATTGATTTTTAGGTCTTGCAAGATGTGGGAAAAGTTGTAGATTGAGGTGGATGAATTATCTGAGGCCTAACGTCAAAAGAGGGAACTTCACTCCACAAGAAGAAGAATGCGTCATCAGAATGCACAAAAGACTTGGTAACAGGTATCATCACTTCCTAATACTGTAATACAATGAAATCTATTCTCTATATCAGAATACCAACAATTCAAATAATTCGTGAATATTGTAAAATTGGAATGCTGATCTGATCATTCCTTCACTTGCAGATGGTCTGCTATTGCGGCTGAGTTACCAGGAAGAACAGATAACGAAATAAAAAACCATTGGCACACCACTCTCAAGAAAAGGTCTGAACAAAACACAAACACAAATGAAGAATCTAGAGCCTCCAAATCAAAGAATAAAGAATCCAGGCAAGGGAAGGACTTGGTTCCCAACATTAACGGTGTTACTGTTACTCTTCCATCCACTTCCCAGACTTCTGATAATTCATCAGCCTCAGTCTCACCACTTTCATCCTCCTGCAGCGTGTTTTCCTCCACAACTTCAGATAATTGCAGTAATGCCAGCATGGAATGTATGGTGTTTGAAGATGAGTTTGGTTTTCTTGATTCATACATAGAACCTATGAATGAAAGTTTCTGGACAGAGCTACATCTGGATGACTTCTCCTACAGTGGAGCAAGTGAAATAGTGTCAGGTGATACTAGTGGTGCAATTCAAAGTTCAGATGGTAGCGTCCATGATTCTTGTGCAATGTCTCCTCATGGGTCTACAAGCGAAAGTATTCTGGATGCATATGCAGAGGCAACAGTTGATAACTTTTGGACACAGCCATACGTGTCTGACATGTCCAATGTTTCAAGTGAACTTTTTGTCCCTTCCGTGGTAGAATCTGAATATTTTACTCCAATCTATGATGATCTGTGGGGACAAAGTCATTTCTATTAGACTATTCTAATGAACAAAACTACTCCTTGTTCAGAGAACCATGGTTTTGAGAGTAACACTACTATTATACACAGTTAAGAATAATGATGATATTATACTTATTCGAGGTGTGTATTAGACAGGCTAGACGAGACTATATATAAATAAAGCATTTTGGAATTGTTTTAGGGTAGGTTTGCCCTTAATGTATATATGTATTGAGGATCTAAATAAGAAGAGTTTTATCTTATCATCATCTTACATGTAACTCTAATTGAGTGAAAAAATTGGCTTTTGTCCTAATAAGGATTATATTTAAGTAAAAAATTTCATAATACGTTTTGTAATTTTTTTTTTAAAATACATTAAAATCGTATTTAATAACATGACTTCACTTATTTAAAAAATAATAAGGTTTATGATTTCAATTTCGACTTCAGTTTTCTAAATTTTTTTTTTTTTTTAATTCATAATCTCCAAACCTGATTTTAACAGGGTTGTTTGCTGAAAAAAACGAAGACTTCTAATTATTGATAAACCCTTCATCAATTATCACGATATCCTCTACATAATCGAATCTCTCACTCCCAGCTTTCCTATGTAAAGAAATCAGATACTTCTGATCCTTGCAAAACCTTCCAAAATTCGAATACAATACTCGTATCCATTGAACCTGGACATTTTTCAATATATATATATATATATATATATATATATTATACATATCTTACACTAATAAAATTTTAACACCACATTAAAAAAATGAGATAGAGATAATATTTTCTGTTTGTTAACAGAAGTTAATAAATTGAATTAAAGAATGTCCTCGCAAATAAGAAATCCAATTTTATATTATTAGGATAGTACATGAAAGATGTATTGTGTACCTCTAGTGCTATCAAACACGAAGTCTTACTTCATGACACGACTAGATCCTAAAAAATAAAATCTGATCAACCTAACATTTTCAAGTAATTTTTGCTTGAAAATAACCCTTAACCGTATAAAAGGCGAAAAGATCTAATACAATATTTATAATTATATTATTTTATATGATTCTATTTTTATATTTATGTAATATTCTTATAAATAAGTTATTTTAATAAAAATAATTATAATATTTATTTTAAAAAATTTAGGATATAATTAATTTTTTTATTATTTATTTTTAATCTAGATAGTGAATATGAAGAAATTATAAATTGTATTTTATTATTAATAAAACTTATGTTATATTTTTCATTATATACTATTAATAAAACTTATGTTATCAATTTTCAATTTTAGATTGAAAAAAATAAAAACAATTTTAACAAAACAATAATTTTCATTTTTAAAAACTAAAAAAGTGAAAACTATTTCTAAAACAAATAGATAAATAAGTCCTTGAATTTTGATAAAAACAGAAAGTGCAAGAACTATTTCAAGTGTTCTAGGTTAATAAATTAGAATTGAAAAAAAAAAAAAGACTTAATTATGTGCTTTAAGAAAAATAAAATAAACCTAAACACATAACTATAACATGATTACATCGATCACATGATTTGTCAATCTTTACGGGATGTTTTATCTATAAAATATAGACTTCCTTTTTATTATATAATAACTAAAAAAGTTTAAATAATGAAATAAATTTGTTTAATATTTATTTTTATCCAATAAATATTCTCAATATTTCTCAGTTTATTTGCTCTCATTCTAATTTATTGAATTCCAGAATTAATAAACCTCTACCTAATATTTCTCCTATTTTTTATTTCTCATTGAGCCAAGATATATCTCACGGAGTTTATAAGAAAAACTCCTTTTGGGTACAGGGAGGAAACACACTTGTGCTTTAAACAACACATGCATGTCCCTTTATCCAAAATCATGCTATGAGTGAGCATGAGTGTCTCTTTTTCAAAGCGAAGTTTCCAAAAGTCAAGCATGCTCATGCTAATTTAGCATTGTCGTGCCCCTTCAAGTAGGGTTTATAGAGGTAGGGTAGTATAGGCATGTCCCTTTTTCTGAACTAATGATGTCCAAAATGAAGAACACCATCTTCATTGTAATACAATCATACTCATTCCTTCATGGGATTTTGGCCTTCTAAGAATCTAACACTTAGCTCCCTTTGAGAAATTTTCTATTTTTATCTTCGTTCACTATCTTTCAAAAAGTTAAACTCAACATTTTATCTATCATATTAGGAAAATCTTATATCAACTAAAATTGATATCGAACTATAATATATAAGTGAGGTGTAAACTTCATCTCTTGAACTGATTTTGGGGTTGAGTTAGATTTATAATCACTTTCTACGTGATATCGGAATCAAATTAACAATATTATTAAACTTAGATTGAGCCACTTGTTAATATACTGTAGTCTGATTGACAGGTTATTCAGCATGAGATCACAGACCATTATGTAAGACCTTGATTGTTAGTAAGGTCAAATTATAATATATAAGTGATATGTAAAGTTCACCTTCTGAACCGATTTGGGGTTGAGTTAGGTCTATAATCACTTTTTACAGTTAGGTATCTAGGAGAAGAAATATGACTCCATTTTTTATCCAAAACCTTAAAGTTAAAGATTTATGTATCTCTCACTTATATGATATTTAACCTTCCTATTATTTAATTATTTAATGTGAAATTTTAACTTATATTAAACTTTAGTACAGTAAATAAAGAAAAATTTAGAGAGGAAAAGAAACAATTAGAGAGAAAAAGGTGGTGGATTCTGCCAACAAAACCGTTGAGGATTAAACAATTTCACCCCAAGACTCCCAATATTTCATGTCAAAATAATGGTTTATCACTTATATTCCTATTTGTACTTTTAAGAAACGATATAGTTTTTCATTTTCCTTCTTAGGGAGTTAACTATGCAAAAATAAATAAAATTTGGTTACTCTTATCAGTGGTTTCATAACTAATAGGTAAATCATGTTTTTTGTGCTCAATTTCTTTATGATGCAAGAACAAAAGTGTGGAAGAATAGGTTAGGCTTATTAGGATAACTCAAATCTGTTTGATAAAATATAGGAGTTGGATTCTAAAATTTGAGCCTAAGTTTTAGAATGAAACTAAAAAGTTTTTCATATTAAAAATTAACTGTGGATCAATTAATTTGGGAAACTGATTTGTAGTAGTGATTTTTTTTTTTCATATACATTTTATTAAGATATATGCTGATTCAATTTAGAATGTTCTCGAAGAATACGCGCTTTCAAAGAATTCAAAAGACATGGCATTTTTTTTTCTCCCTAGGTTTTGTCTAGAACCATAGATTGTTCACATGTGTGTTTGGACATAGTTGTGTTTATTCAACACTTGGACAAAAACACAAGTACATACACATAGCCTATAATTAAAGATAAATTGCAAGAGCAAGACCTAAAATAAAATAATTTAGATGATGAACAACGATAAATAAAATGTATAAGATCTGTCATTTTTTTAATTATTAGATATATTTTATCTAATAATTTAAATTAATTATAATTTTCACTTAATAAAATATAAGCAACAGATTAAAATATTTCAGACAGAGTTACAACATATCCAAATGCATATCTCATTTTTTAATAAGAATTAAAAATAAACAAAATAAAAGATAGTTCATTTACATTTATTTATCATTTCAAGAGCAATGAATATAGAAAATAGAGTACGTAAAAGAAAAACAAAATAAAAAAATCACTCACATATATGTATTATCATGAATAATTCTTTTAAAAAAATTTATATATTCAAACATTAAACAATAATTGTATAAAAAAGAATATGGTGAATAAATACAATAAATGTCAATTATGTTTTGTTAAGAAAATAAATAAAATGAATTATGTATTATTGCACTTGAAAAAAAATTAGAAATATATACATGAGAGAATATTTATAATTATAATTGTGATTTTGATTTTACAATATTTTTATATATAAATTATTCTAATAAAAATAATTATAATATTTTAGTACAAAGAATACGTGAATATAATTGATTTCCTATTACCTTTTAAATTTTTGTATTTTTATTTTGAGAATGAAGTACATGTATTTGAAATATTTTATTGTGTTGTCATAGGTGATAATATAATTAATTTAAATTATTAGATGGAATAAATTTAATAATTAAAAAATAAAAAATGACTAAAAAAAGAACTAGATATAATAAATAAAAATATATCTTTAAACTAAACTTCTAAATAGTCAAATAATTAATAAATTGCATTCTAAACCCCGTCCTAATTTTATTCCTTTAATTATTTCTGGTCAATGCTGGTTGCCTTGCCATTGTTACTAAATAAATTTAGTATTTGAAAACCATGGAAAATGCAGACAAAATAATTCCCCAAATATCAATCCTTAATAAATAAATAAATAAATATTGAAATGATCATAGATAATATTAGCATGATTTGTCGTATAATAAATTGATTTAATTTGTGAAATTTTGTTGGGAATATTATCGTATTGGTATATAATTCATAATGTATAGTCTTGTTGGTACAACTTTTATGGTTGGTAGTTTAGATAGAAAATAAATATAAAAAGAAAGGGCCTTGGCAGATTCTGGTTAGTACATGAATCTAAATAAAATATTAGTGGACCACTTTTAAATTAAGCTTTATCTTAATCATTCCTTCTAATACGGAGATTCATTGAAGCTGCAACGAAAGAGTTATATGAATAATATGATCATTATTTTGACGCAAGATGCTGACGCACTTCGCGTGTTCACTCTTATTTTGTTTTTTTCTTACTTCACTCCCATATTAATTAATAATTAATTATGTATTTATGTGCGTGCTAATTTAATTATTCAAAACTTCTATTCATTATTATAATCATATAAACGTGTGAACTTAAATTAATCAAGAACAAAATTTTGTCGCATAGTACTGTTATATGTCTACGGAATTAGCCAAAACGCGTAGACAAAATCTTTCTTTTAATCTTTACTCATAATAAGTAAAGTATTAATAAAATTTTTTTTTTTATTTTCTTTCTCCCACTTTTCATTATTTTTTTATTATTAATATAGATATTCCAAATTTATAATACCTGAGAGTGTAACATTTATACTAAAAAGGTATAAAGAGGGAATTAATTTTTGAAATAATAGTATAAAATTTCTTAAATATATTTGAGTCTAAAATAATATAAAAATATTCCACTATAAAAAAGGTAAATTAAAGTGGTGTGACATGTAGCACGGAGCAATTTGACTGTGACTTTGGAATTCCAAGTCTTTTCGTCTTTGTCTTTCTCCTTTCTCGGAAGGCACGATTCTTTGACACACTACTTCGTTGTCAGAACACAACAATAATTTAGTACGAAGAAAGATGAATAATGTTTGAGAAAGATGCTTCTAATTTGAACACGAGTGTACAAATTTGGAGCATAAAACACGTTTTTCTCCTATTAAAGTTTTCAAGTCAGCTGGTCATAGTAAGCAAAAATAAATAAATAAAAATCAATCCGTATTTATGGTCTGCCAATACCCTACGTCAGTTAGTTTGTTAGTTAATAGTAATTTTTACTTTTTCTATTGTTAACCAAGACATATTAAACATTTTTATTTTACCTCTAATTTATTATTTTTCATTCAATGATGGTATTTTAATTAAAGTGAAACAATTATTAAAAATATAACTAAATTTTTAGAGTAATAAAAAATTCAAATGTTATAATATATGTTTGTATATTAAACTTATAAATGTTTATTAAAAAATTGATTTTAACACGCTGAATAATTAGTTAATTCTTCAATTGTTGGTAAATCCTTCCATCACGAGACAGTTTTAAAACATTGATTCATGATTTACTTCAATTTACAAAATAAATTTAATTTTTCTTATATTAATATTTTTTTCAGAGAGAAGAAAAATATTGAGATTAATTATTTAAAGTTTTAGGATAATAAATCATGTTAATAACTTTTAGAAACAGATAAGTTGGGCCGAAAAAGTGAACCAGCAAGCGAGTTACGAGCCCACGAACCCAATTCATTCGAGTAAGTTACATATTTTCCATACCTATACTTTTTATTAAAAAAAAAAAGTTAATAAATACCTATTTCGATTTGGATTTCTAAATAATATCTTCATTTCAGTCGTTATATATATTTTGACAATTTTCTTTCACCTATACCTTAAAAATAAATATCTGATGATGATGATGGATTCATGAAATATATAAGGATTAATTCCTTAAAAAATCTGTGGGAATCAGTACTCAAATATATAAGTATTGATACTTAAAAATACATAAAATATAAGAAATAAAAAATATAAAAAAGTAAAAATTATGAACATAGTAAATATTAATTATTGTATAAAATTAAAAACATACAAAGAATATGATTTATTAAGTCTATAAATGAGTTAGTACCTATTAATTGTATCATTTACAACCGAAAAGAATTTACTTTACCCACTAATTAAACTGAACTGATTATTTTTAGAAGATTTTCATTTCAAAAACTATTTCATATTTATTTCAAAGAGTAATTCATATAATACAATAAGAAAGAATAATACTTAAAAAGCAATTCTTAATTATTCTAACATAATATTGTAAGAAAAATGAAAATAATTTAATTTAGATATCAAAATTTAATATGAAGGTTATATAGTTTTAAAGAAATCAAATTTAAGTAATCAAAATAGCACAAAAAAAATAAAAAATTCTCTTGCATATATTCAATTAATGTGATCTGATTCTTACTTTATTCAAAACAATTCAAATTTTAAAAGACCTAAGATCAATATATTTAAATCAGTCTTCGTCAGATGTTGTGTGAAATTAGAAGTTTAATGTCATAAGTTGTCGCTAATCTTGTTTTTATCGAAATCCTAGGATTCATATACTGTTGATGTTCTTTTTAGTCCAGATCCTTCATTTAGATAATCCAATGCAAATATTTTCAAAGATGCCAAATGTTTAGTCAAAATCAAACAAGAATTCTTGGCACAAAGTAAAATATCTATACACACCCTTTTCTTGTGGTTAATTTCATCCACTTTTGACTTTTCTTCCCACATCTTTTGGTGCTTCTAATTAGTTCATTGTTTTTCAGTTTTCATTTCTGAACTTGGATCTCAGATATAAATTAGTTCGCATTCTTGTTATATTCTTTCTTGTAAACAGCAATGTTATTGTTCTGGCTGATTTTGATAAACATCATTATTGTATTTGATTAATTTTTAGAACAAGTTAGATCAGATTGTGTGAAAGTTTGACATTAATATCCAGCCCAGGTTTCAATATTCAATGTGTTTAAACTGAGAGGATTCATTTCCGTTTAAACCAGGCTCAAGTTATAATCAACTCTATATAAAAATCGATTAATAAAATCTATATAATCATCTCTCTCTTTCTCTCGGTCTATTTTTTATTTTATTTTAATTACAGTCAAGTGATACTTGAATAAGTTTATGATCCATTCAATCTAATAAAAGTTAATTATAATTGTTTATGCAAAGACTCTGAAATTCACAAAAATAAAAATATCATCATCTGTATTCTGACATGAACTGATATTACTTGTGCAAAAGACACGATTATCCAACACTAAAATCAATCCCTTGGCTGCATTCACATTTATTTTAACATTATAATTTCTCAATGACATCAGAAAACAGGCCAACAAGCTCGGTTTGGAGAGAAAAAAAAATGATGGTAAACAACTAGTAAATTAATGGGGAGACCTGGATTGGTTTTGGTCTATTTTTTTATTTATTATAGAGTTGATTAATGAAGGGAACTATTATCGGTAGATGACACGCGTTTTAGTTTATATATAATTCCCAAAGGAGATATTCTGAAGACGGTGATTTGAGTTGTGTATGCTTAATTAGTCATCTGGGATTTGGATAATCCAAAAAGCCTAATCTTTACTTAAGAGATGGTGAGAGCTCCATTCTATGACAAAAATGGACTGAAGAAAGGTGCATGGAGTAGAGAAGAAGATGATAAGTTAAGAGCTTATGTTCAGCGATATGGTCACTCTAATTGGCGTCAACTCCCCAAGTTTGCAGGTATTATTCTGGAAGATGGTGATCAATTATGCTTAGTTTATACCAGTTATTTTCAGTTTCATTTTATGGGTTGAATTAATTGATAAATAAAATATCAAGGATTGGTTACTCTAGCACTTTTTAGTTAATTGATGATTTATACTGCTATATCATTTTGATAGGTTTCAATTTCAACGTTGTTTTGTATACTTTTGTTGCAGATTTAGCAAGGTGTGGGAAAAGTTGCAGACTTCGTTGGTTGAATTACTTGAAACCAAATCTAAAACACGGGAACTACACCCCAGAGGAAGAAGAAATAATCATCAAATTACACCAACAATTTGGAAATAAGTATGTATTTGCAATTTTGAGAATTGTCTTGTATTGTATCAAACATTCAGAAGATGTCTCCATTTTTAGTACTCTTCTTTAAACTTGCCATATTTTGATTTTATCTTTTGTACTTCTTTTTTGTTGATTTAACTTGAAGAATGAATTTGAATCCTTTGGAAGCTAAGTGAGATAGAACTCAACTAGAACTTAATCTAAACCTGAGTACTAGTTGTTGGATGATATACTAGATATGAATTAATATTCGTCTCTGAATTTTAATATACAGTGTTGACTTTGTAGATGGTCCTTGATTGCAGAAAAACTTCCTGGAAGAACCGACAATGAGGTAAAGAACTATTGGCATAGCCACCTGAAAAAGAGTTTAAAAAGCAAAGAAATGGCAACATCTGAGTTGAACTCTAAGCCAGGTGATAACAATAGTTTTGAAGGAAATTTAAACGAGACTCATCAATTTGAAAATTCTGAAAACCTAGGTGACAATACTGGTGATAGCTTCCCTCATATTTTAGAAAGTTCATTGGCCATGTCCACAGAAACATCAGAAGGAGACAACTATTCCCTTACCAGTAATTCTGAAGATGGTGTTCTTCCATTGGAATCATACAAAGAATTCAGCGGAGATTTTTGGTCTGAGCCATTCCTCGTAGAAGATACATATACGTATAAAGGTGAGATTTGCGGTAGTGAAGGCATGGCTTTGTTGATTTCAAGCTTCGATGGTGCGTATTTGTTGTAGAAAATGGTTAGACATTGCGTCCCATTTTCAAACTGTTATACATGATAAAGAACATTAAGAGGACAATAATAATCGAGTGGACTTACTTAATTTTGTGTTTCTTTATAAATTTTAAAAATTTAAATACATTAAATTAAATTATATTTATTTTATCATTATTTAGACTAATCAAATTAGGTCAAATTACGATGGATTAAACGAATGAAATAAGATCAAATTAAATTAAGATTATCTAACACAAATTAAACTTATTTAGAATAAGTTAAATGAAATTAGATTAGGCTTCATTGACTTACACCAAATTTATTCAGACTTATTCTTGAATTCTTAAATTAAATTAGTCTTAATTGAACTTATCTGAGTTAGCTTTATCTGAATTAAATTAAATCGAATTAAAAAAAAATACAAGTAAAGTTAGATTGAATTCAATCGATTTAAGTAGGGTTAATTCAAAATTATATTAATCAAATTTAAATTAAATAAGATTTATAAATTAAATTGAATTAAGTAAAATTAAATTATTAATTAAATTTCTATTAAAATAAATTTCAAGAAAAATTATTAATTTTTAAATTTAAATTTTCAAATAATTTATCTAATATATTTTTCATGTAATCATGATAAATACCATGACAACTACCTATTGTAATGCTAATGAATTAATATATACAAAATGTTATCAATTAAGTATAATAGGTGTATTTTTATTACGAGATTTATAAAAATATTTAAAATAAATAAGATAAATAAATTTGAGATACGAAAATATTATATTCATATTATATTATATATAAAACTTAACTTTGTAAATAATATTTATTATAATTTAAATTTTAAAATCATTATATTAGATAATTATGCTTAAAATATTCAAATTATTTAAGATTATTTTTTATGTATGGATATTTAATAATTAAATTTTTTTATACATTTTTTTTAGTTTGTAATTGTATATAGTTTCTAAAAATTCTATAAACTATAAAATTTATACATATGTGTTATTATTTGTTTATTAATTTATTAAAATTTTAAATATATAATCAATAAACACAAGTTAGTGTAGTTTTTCCATAATTTTAAAATATGATGATTCGCATTCTAGTTATCATACTAATTATAAATAAATATATATATATATATATTATTACAAAAATAAATTTAATTATTCATAAATATTTCTTACGAATTTTTTTTTTTAAAAAAATTAATTATTCATTAAATATTTTCAACAGATTTATTTTTATGAAAATTTTTCATGAAAATATTTTTATAAATTTATTTATGAAAAAATTTTCCATAAATTTGTTTGTGGGAAATTTTCTATGGTTTTGTTTGTGGAAAATTTCTCATGAATTTTTGTAAAAAAATTTCTATTCGCTTTTTACCCACGAATTTTCCAAAACCACAAATTTGTAGGTAAAAGATTAATAGGAAATTTTTCACAAACAAATCTATAAGAAATTTCTCACAAAATAATTCATGAAAATTTTTTTCATAAACAAATTTATGAAAAATTTCTCACAAATAAATTTATAAAAAATTTTCATAAAAATAAATCTATGAGAAATATTCAATGAATAATTAATTTTTTAAAAAAAATTGTAAAAAATATTTCATAGATAATTAAATTTATTTTTGTAATATATATATTTAATATCTAATGTAAATAATTATATTATATACTTTAAATATAATATAAGAATGATTATGTTTACAATATTTATTTTATTATAACTTATGTTTGAATGATTTAATGTTATGCTTACTAGTTTTTAATTGTTATCAAGTAGGGGGTGAATTGATGGAATAAAAATTAATACTTTAACGTTTATTTAGTTTTTTAACCCTCTTGAAATAATTAGTCTAGCAGATATTTTATAAAACGCAACGGAAAAATTAAAAGATAAGGGAAAGAAAGAAGAACACAAGAATTTATACTGGTTCGGGTTAAACTTTTAACCCTACATCCAGTTCCCAATCACCTCAACTGAGATGATCCCACACTCTTATATCTTTAATTTATCAGAATTTTTACAACCACTAATCACAAGTGAAACATGCAAAAATACACAAATTAAAGATCTCCTCACAATCTCTTGAAAACTCACAAGAGATTACCAACCATTCTTTGAGTCCCACAAGGAATGAAACACCTTCCTTGAATCACACAAGGAATGAAAAAACACCTCCTCTGAACAGCCTCAGAGGATGATTATAATCAAAATAGATATCACCTGGAGTGAAGCTTTCAAACTGTAGCATCTGCTCTGCTCAGAGTCTCCTCAAGATTTTTCACAGAAAGATTAATGCACAGAAAAATATTCTCACTTTCAAAACATGAAATTTCGTGGCTCAAGATTTTCAGAGAAAAAGTGTAAAGCTTTTCAAAAAATAAGTCAGGTGTTATTTCTGAAAAGCCCTGATATGCTTCTTAAATAGACAATTATTCCCAAATAATAAAATATTTTAATTTAATTCGAAATCACACGTTTTACTTTTTCAGAGCCTCACAACGTTCACAAAATAAAAAACAAGATACTCCTTTATTTTTCGGAAGATTTTTCGCAACGTTTATTTTTCAAAAATCTTCGAACATAATCGATTACGTTATGGACATAATCGATTATCCCCGCAAGCTTTTCATATTTTAAAATCACATAATCGATTACTTAGTCGATTATTCCCGCAAGAATTTTATTTTTCATAATCACATAATCGATTAGTCCCGCAAACATTTGATTTTTCAAAAACACATAATCGATTATTGCCGAGACAAAATTATTCTTAAAAAGTTTCCATAAACATAATGGATTATTCTCTTCCCATAATCGATTATTACAGTGAGTTTTATAGTTTTTCGAAAAACAGTTTTCTTGAGAAAACACTCTGAGCTGAGTGATGATTACCTTTTGATATCATTTACTCCCAACTATAAACTAAGTCTTCTATGTCTTTGAGTTTGCTTCCAACTTGAGTTTTCTTGATGTCCTGATTCTTGAAATTCTTGATCATTATTAAAATACTTGAATTACTTTGAATAGAGTTGTTCAATCTTCAAAAAGTGATAACATTAATTGTATATTTGAATGCTTTAAATATTATGTTTGAATGCTTTAATATTACATAAGATGATTTAATAGTGAAATTTAATTTTTAAATAAAAATAAAAATTTTATTAAAATAAAATATGACTAAGTATTAGTATTTAGTCAAAATTTTAAGGATATTACTAGTATATTATTAAACTTAAACCATTTAATAATTAAATTTAAATAGACATAGTATAAATTTTGAAGATTAATGATTTATTAAATTATTTTTAGATTTGAACAAAATTATTTTTAATAAAATTTTCTAAATTTTATAAAAGTAAATTTTAGAATTTATCATTTATCTAATATTGAAACATATTAAGATTAACTAATTAATACTAGATAATACTATATCTATCACTCGTATCAAATACTAAGTAATCAATTTTTTTATTCAAAGAATACTATCAATGAGCAATCCTAATTACAAACTTTTTAAAAGAATGATCAACAATAAGAGTAGAAAATTATATATATATATATATATATATATATATATATATATATATATATATTTATGCTATGAACTTATAAGAGAAATATATAACAAAATAAAGTCACATTAGAATTTCCAACAAACTACAAATTTTTTTGAGGATGTTTATAAAAGAACAAACCTTGTATGCATGAATTAAAAAAGTGACTATCTTTTATTATTTACATGCACATAAATTTTTATAAAATCTCTATCCATATTTACAGTAAATTTTTTTGAGAGAAAAATTAATATTTATAAATATTTTTTATGAAGTTTATTATTTTTCTTCAACGACAATAATTTGTATATTTTTTCTTTGAAAATTATTCATTATAATTTTAAATAAATTATAAAATATGTATATGTTAATTTATCTTGCTTCATTTGGCATCAACTGTCAAAGGATTTGAAGAACTCCATAGATGGTAGTTTATTTATAAAAGTTACTATTACTCTATAACATGATTTTTATGGTAGTATATGATCATATAGAGCAATGAGTATTACCAAGCATTCATAATATAATTAAAGAAGCCTAAGTGAATATGTTACAACATATATGTGTACTTTTAAAATAATTTTTGTTTTCCATTTGTTTTTTAATTTTTGGATTCTTCTGTAGTGTTGCAAAATGTTAGAGTTAGGAGTGTATATCTTTTATCATGAGACATGTTATCACTTATTCAATACTTTCACAATCATTCTTTGAACATTTGCATGACCATTTTTCTTCAACTTTTTTCTTCACTTTACTTTATAATGGAAAGTATTGATAAGAGACCTCCTCAATCTAAACCAATATATTAATTTATGTTTGAAATTAGGACGTCTCGTCATAAGAGAATGAATTAAAGATCTCATATCAACTTATTGATTGGTTTTATGAGAATAAATTAATTTTTAAATATAAATTTTAATTAATATTTAAAAAAAATCATATAATGTAAAAAAAAAATCTTCGTAATCAATAAAAAATTAAACATCTAATATAATATTTAGTTTAATTTCTCGTAGGAGTTAATTTCATGTGATTTTCATTATGTTTATAGATTTTTTTTATATTCAAACATTAAATTGGGTTTTTAATTTTATGTAGGTCAACAAAATTAGTTACATTCCAAAATCAAAACATCAATTAACATATTTATTAATATAAGGATAAAAAAAATTTAATTTACTTGAAGAAACATACAAAATTATAGATGTACCATTATATTTTTTTTAATTAGTGTATATTAATTTAAATTTTAACAATATTATAAGTCATAAAAATAAAAATATTATAGTGTGAAAATTAATAAAATATTATACCTCTTATTTTTAGATAGAAATTATAAGAAGGGACAAGTGCATAAAAAGTATTATGTGGTTGTCAAGCTGAAATAGAGTTAGTAACTCTAAATATGAAAAAAAAAATTAATAAATTTATCTAAAGTTATGTATAAAGTAAATGGTCTTAAGTTGAAAATTGTGATTAATAGTACCTGAATCTTTAAAATTATATATATATATATATATATATATATATATATATAATTATGATGATATTTTTATATATATAAATAAATAACATCTCAAAAAGAGAAAAGATCTCAATATAAATATAGGAATTTAATATAATAATATAAAAATCAATATTTAAATAAAATATAAAAAAAAATATTTAAAATATTAATAATAACTTATTCATTTTACCAATATTTTAAATTAAATAAAAAGTTAATATTAAATAATAATAAAAATTACTTATATAATCTATTCACAAACTTATTTAATTTATTCTTCTTGGAGTTAAATTAGGTAATTAAATTACATTTAAGTAAATTTTAAACTTTAAAAAATTTATAAATACATAATAAATATAAAATAAATATACTATAAAAAATATATTATCATAAGAATATGGACTGATTATAAGTATTTTTGTTATTTTATAAAAATATTTATATTAAATATTTTTTAAGATTAAATATGATTTTAGTTTTTTAAAATAAATAATATATTAAAATTTATAATTTTTTATCTGATTCTTACTAAATTTAAATATATTATTTTAATTCATATGTCTAATTATATGATAGCCCACCTAATATATCATTTATTTTTCAAATCGTATATTCTGATTTATTAAAAATTTTAACTAAATATCATTTATTTAAATTTATATTAAAATATTATACTTAATTTTTATAAAAATAAATTAGCATTAAAATAATTTATAAAATCTATTTTAACCTATTATCTATTCTATAATTAATATATTTTATTTTATTTTTATTAAAAAAATATAATGTCTTTTTTTATTATTCAATATGATTGTTTAATCAAATCAGTTAGATAAACAATCAAATCAGATAGATATTCAATTGGATTGAGTGGAAAAGTCAATCTAATTAATATCGTTTACAATCCTAATACAATTATATATTTAAATATAATAAAAAATTTAAATTGAGAAAAATAAGTAAATAAAACATATTTTTTACTATTATTCTTTTGATATGATAAATTGTAATTCAAAGTTTAATATTTTAAAGAACTAAAATATTAAATATTTGGTAAAAACATGACATGTAAATCTTAAAAGTAATAACGAATCTTAAAGTTTCACGTTGATAAATAGCTACTTAAGTTTATATTTTAATGATAAGATAGACTCACCTTAAGAGAGAAAAAAAAAAAAGAAGTGGATAGCTACCTATGCTTTGTTTTGTTTGATGAAAATGATTTTGGTTTTAATAAGTAGTTTTGGGTATTTATGTGATTTAAATTTTTAAAAAGATAATTTACTGCTTATTATAATTTTATCCCATGCAGATAAAAATATTAAAGTATCTATTATTATTTCTGATAAAAAAAAGTAACTTGAACGATTTTGGATCAGCACACTAAACAAGATAAGTGACAGATTGAGATTAGAATCTTTTTAGGGTTGCAAAATTTCTAGCTAATAGTCGAAGAAAAGACAAAAAGACTTTATAAGAGTCGTCTTATTAATATTAGCTACTTTTAATTTGTCTAAGATGAATAGTTAATTAACATATATTAAATTGTTCTTC
This sequence comes from Macrotyloma uniflorum, assembly GCA_016859785.1. Lineage (NCBI taxonomy): Eukaryota > Viridiplantae > Streptophyta > Magnoliopsida > Fabales > Fabaceae > Macrotyloma > Macrotyloma uniflorum. The sequence continues at coordinate 1,777,416 of BDMB01000029.1, forward strand.
ACGTGTCAGTGATGAAATGTTTTTACTGTGTCACGCATTCTCAAATTCAACAATTTTGCTCACATCATTACCATGACGTACTTTGCTAACGCTATCATTCGCAGAATCAAATTTACATTCTCCACAAAATATTTTATATCTCACTTCCGAATATTGCTTTCTTATAGTCAACACAACAAACTTATATTCATTTTATATGTAATCCAAATTTTTAATCTCTTTTTTTTCTTTTAAACTATGACTTTAGAACATTTAAATTCGCTATTTCATGTAATATATTTCTCATCTTAATTTAACTTCATCAACTAGTGGATGAGATTTTCTAACGCATGTTTCTCTTGCTCTGAACTATAAGACAATGGAATCATATTTGGGCAAATACATGATTTGGTTGGAATTTAAAGAAGTGACTTTGAATGAATATATATATATATATATATATATATATATATATATATAATATTGGAAAATTTAACGTTATTTAAAAATAAAATTGAATTTTAATATATAAATAAGATTTTTTTTAAAAATTGTTAAATTTAAAATTTAACCTACAATGTATGTAAACAAAGTAAGTTAAAGTAAATTAGGTACGAATAATTATTTATGTAATATTTTAAAAATTTATAATTGAGTATATTGTAAATTATTTTAATGATTAATTTATTATTTTTAGTGATTTTTTTTATATTCTCAAATCACATTAATCATATTAAAATATATTATTTATTAAAACTAAATTTTTTATATATTTACTTTTTTATGTATATAAAATTATTATCACTTATATAATTTATCATGGTATTTTATTATTCTAAATACATTCTTACAATATCACATAAATTTTAAAACCTAAACCTTATATTTGTTAAGTAGATTTCATTCTATTAAATAAATTTTCTTTAAAAAAAATCAGTTAAGTATCCTAAAATATGTTAGAAATTTTGGATGATGAGTATGTCGATTTTAAAAATCAACAATATGTTAAATACACAGTAAATCTGTTAAATAAAATAATTATGGTGAGAAAACAACAAAAATTATTTTACTCATAATTTTTTTACAAAATTTTAATTGGAGTAAATTTTTAATGTAATTATAGATTTTCATATTCAATATACTCATTTCATTAATTAAAATTAAAAAAAAAAAACAATATTAGTAAAGGAAAAATAAGATAATTCTAGATTTATAAATAAGAATACAATAAATATAAAATTAAGATTTAAAATAAACTTTTCATACCTCTAAATCTTTTAGCACAAAGAGAAGAGAATAGAAAATGATACAACTTCAACATTTAATCTTTCATATATATAAAAAAAAAAATAACCACTTAAAAAAAATGAAAGATTTAAAAAAATATAAGTGAAATTAGAAGTTTAAAAATATATAAATTTTATCTTAGATCACAAAGAATTAACTTAACATATTAGGATTTAAAAGAAGAAAGAAGAAATTTTGTTTCTTTTTAATTCTGCACTTCATAGAAATGAAAAAAAAAATAAAAAATAGAGTGTGAAAGAAAGTATTTTGATTTATCATAGAAGTTTTTTTTAAGATCTAAGTAAATTTCTCTTCTTTTTAAAATAAACCTCAAACTCATTTATTCCTTTATATATATATCATAATTAAATTTTTTAAATAATATTTAAATATATTTTAACTAAATTTTTTAATTTTGAAAAATTAAATAATTTTTTTATTTTTAAATATTAAATACAACAATATTTACTCCAAAATATATAATCTTACACTTTTACCATACAAGTTTATCATGGCTCACTTAATCTTTTCTATTTATCTCTCCATTCGTTTGCAAATTTATGGTATTTTGAAAACATCCATAAATCAAATTTTTAATTCATAGAATAAAATAAGAAAAATTATGCATATAAACTTTCTTTGCAAAGAAAAGTTAATCTCTATAAATTTTTAACTGTTATAATAACTCTTAAAAATTGCAACTATTTTAATTATGTATGTGAAAATGCGAGCAGCCAATAGATATTTTTTTTTTACTACTTTTTAACTATAATTATATTAAAGGTATTGACAATGTTATTTTTATATTGATTAAATAAATAAATAAACCCAAATTTAAGATATGACTAATTAATTTAATTTTTAAAAGATAACAGATGAAACAGAATTAAAAAAAAAAAGATAATAACAAAAATGTAAAAAAATATCAATTTAAATAATAAAATTACCAAACATATAATAAAGAATAAATTACTAAATATAATAAATTTTAATTAACTAACAGTATTATTTAACAGAGTTTACCACGAAAGAAAAATGAAAATAAATTAAAGAAAGTAAATTTAAAGTTTTAGTTTAGACTCCAATCAAATAAAGCCAATACGTTATAATCTAAATATTTGATTTCTCTATTTTTAATTCTTAAAAATAAAACTAGATAAAAATATATGAATTTCAATTTGAATATTGTTTGATGCGACATATATTTAGAAAAAGAAAAGACGGTATATTTAAAATAGCGTGAGACACGTAAGAATCAATCTAATCGTAATAATATTGTTTATTAAAGTAAGAGCTGGCTCCTCTTTGTCGTCTTCTTTATTCAAGCACTGACGTCATTCTAGGTGACGTACTTCCATAAACGCTATCTTCGTCATATCAACCCAATTTCTGGATTAATTCCATAGCATAAATCTTTTGAGTTGTTCTTTTTTTTTTTTTTTTTTTTTTAATTTTAATTGTTGCTTTTACTTAGCCGTTATTTTATTTATGATAAAATTATTTTCATCAGTTTTAGTTTCTTTTTAAATTGAATATTCCATTTTCTTGTTTGACAAATTAAGGATTTTGCTTTCCCCTCCGCTTGTGGTGTATTTCATTTTCATGGTACCCAACACATTGAAAGACCCTCAAAATTAGTGTGCCTAAATTAAAGTGCGCCCACCTTATTTGTTTTTATTGACTCACTTTGAGTTCTAAGAAAAAGTAAATAAATTATGTTTTACTTATATATATATATAAATTTAAATTTTCTTTTATAAAAATAAAATTAAAATTAAAATCTAAATCAAATTTTATTAACTTAAAATTATTTAATTTAAATTTAATAATCTCGTTAATAATTAAAATTTTTTAAATCATATAAAATTATTAATTAAAATTTAATATATTAATAAGTAATTTAATTTAAATTTAATAATTTTATTAATTTAATTTTAATATTATATAAAAATTAATTATAAATTTAATTCATCTTTAAAATTAATTTATAATATAAGATTTATATCTTATTTATATATTATAATTTAATTTTATTTTTAATTAACACGTAATTTTTTTAATAAAATTTAAATTAAAAATCAAATTACATATTTTTTTCAGTTAATTTAAACGGATAATAAGAACTAATAAAAAAATTTTAATTTTAATAATTTTATATTCTTCGTTTATTTGATTTCAGTTATGTAAAACAAAACTTCATCATTGGAAATCAACCTAATTTGCAAAGCTTTCACTAATGAGTAATGAGTTGTGTGCTAAATAAGTCCAAACAAAAGAAAAACCCACTAAGCATTTGAAACCAAATTTCCTAATATAGGTTGTAAGTTGGTCAATACATTGAAATTAAAAACTCAAAGTCAACATAATTATACTAGTGATATATAGTAATAAGTAGAAGGACAAATTTAAAAGATTGAAGAACACAATTCTACATTAATGATTTCTTTCACTTATTATTAAATAAACATATTAACTAAAAATAAGTATTTAAAATTAAAAAATTTATAATACTAAATAGCATATTTTTATTTATTAACAACTTTTTATGCACAACTATCTTATACAAACTAAAAAAATCAAACATACCCATTAAGAAAGACATTTCTTGCAAAAAGGTGTAACGAGGTTCAAACCCACGGTTCCACTAAAATATTAATTTCGAACTTTTAGTTTTTTTATATTTTATTTTTAGTTTTAATATATATATATATATATATATTAATTTTTCTTATTATCTTTTTTCAAAATTGGGAGTTTTTTTTTTCTCAACCTCTTACATGATTCGTTCAACCATTACATTATTTAAACACTATAATTTAAAATAGTTAATTATTACGTTAATTAACTTAATAAAAATATGACATTTTTTTTAATGTACGTTAATTTATTTCATCAAACTAGGTCGGAAATATATCAATTTAAGATATAATATAAGATTAATAGTAGAATATATAATATACAGAACATTTATAATAAGTCAGTGCTTTGAAGTATCAATAAATTTATAATAAATTATTATCATAAGTCTAAATATAATCTATTTCTATACAAATATTCATTTACATAAATATTTACTTATACTACAATTTATATATTTAAAAGTATTAATTTCTATAAATTTTAGTTATATTATATATATTTGTTCTGGTAATGCATGAGCTAAAATACTAATTTCTATCTTTTAAATTTTTCTATTAAAATTAAAATTAAATTAGTTTGTTGTTACAAGTTATGTAAGTTTTTGACATTGTCAGTGTATATCAATCCAATTATTTTTATAAATTGAATTTTTGAAAGTAGAAAAGGATATAAAAAAAATAGTTGGAGAAATATTTATAATACAATTTATTATGAAGAAATTTTGTTACTGTTTTTTTTTTTTACAATAGTCACAATAAAATTAAAATTTATATATATTTTTCAAATAGATCACTACAGTGGGATGTTTGTTTTTTTGTTAAAAGTGTTTTTTGAAAAAGTGTGTAAAAATTCTATCTCAAACATAAAATAAGCTGAGTGAGATATTGTATTATAATTGATCTCAATTATTTAATACTCCAGCACTTTCCATGAATCATGACATTCGCAAATAGGGCCCATTGTGCATAAAAATGCAAATAACAAATTGGTCCCGGTACACTATAATTTTACTTTATATATGTATTTTAAATATATAAAATAATTGGTTTTACATTCCTTTATGTAAAGGTTAAACAGTTGAAAGAATAATCATATTAAAATATTGCATAAAGTAGTCCAGTGATATTCATTTTTTATTTTATTCTTTACTTTTTTTACCCTTTTTTATTTCTGTAATTTATTGTTTCTCCACTATTGTTTACATTTGATTTGCATTAATTTATATATAATTACTTTTTTAACCATTATAATTAGAATCTTTTGACTTTCTCGCTACAAGTATCCACAAGTAAATTTATGCGTCATAAATTAATTTTACAGCAAAAAATAATTTTATTAGGGTTCTATAACATTTTTGTTTATAATAAATGCAACTCTTTTAAATAATAAGATTGTCATTGGAAGAACAAGAACTTGATAATTAATTATTGATTTACTGTATTAATAATTCATTAAAATATTTTTATATTAAAAATATTTGGGTCTATTTTGTTTATTCATTTAAGTTTCCTAAAACATTATAATTGATAACAGTGTATTAATTTAAGTGAAGAAAATTAAAGTTATTTTTATTAAATTCTTAAAACATAAATTACTTTATTGACCATCCATTAGCAGAAAATTTCTGCATATCTTAAATTAATTTTCTAAAAATTTATGTGCATAGGAAAAACATTGAAAACAATACAATTCTGTATCAAAATTACATATTGAATGGTTAAAGTGTAAAGTATTGATTAAATTAAAACAATTTTCACAGCATAGATGAACACATTCAGTAGTTCCTTTCTTCTTATTATAATAAATCTTTGAAAACATGTAAGACAATTTTCCATCTTTAAGACAAAGAGACCATAAAGTATCGTAGTAACAACAAATGAAGTTGAGGATAGTGTCCTCTTTCTCATGTGAAAGGATGCAAAACTGTGTTTACAAGCAGTCTTAATAAAAGAAATGAAAGTGGGTCCATCTTTCGATTATATAAGTTCTGAGCCATGATTGGAGATGTCAGAACACATGATACGCGTTTCAAGTCCCCTGTATCAAAACAGAGGAACCCAATTTTCTTTTGCTTTCACTTCATTTGTCTATATACCTTAACTTGGGTCTCAGAAACAAAGATACTCCAACACCACCATGGTAAGGGCTCCTTATTTTGATAAAAATGGAACAAAGAAAGGGGCATGGAGTGAGGAAGAGGATAAGAGGCTTATGGCTTATGTTGAGAAACATGGCCATCCCAATTGGCGTCAACTTCCAAAGTTTGCAGGTATATATTAGTGTCCATCAATCATGAGATCAGAAAATTATCAATTTCCAGTTTCTTGAATCATGGTTTTTAATTTTGGTTCGTTACTCTTTCTTCTCTGTAACAGGGTTGCAGAGATGTGGAAAAAGCTGCAGACTTCGTTGGATGAATTATCTGCGGCCAAATCTAAAACGTGGAAACTATACCCCCAAGGAAGAGCAAATCATCACGGATTTGCATAAAAAACATGGAAATAAGTATGGCTTTTGTTGCTTCTCATTAATTTTCAAGATTTTAAATTTAGTTTGCAATCACAATTCTGTCATCATTTTTTGACATTGTAAAAATGTTGCCGACAAATGTTCTCATAAGGGCAAAATTATGGTTGTAATAAGTACAAAAATCTTGATGTCAAATAGTGGTGGAGAGTTTGGATAGTATGCAGTAGTTCTTACTATTGTGTATGAAAAAACTATTTAACATCTTCAATTGTTTGAAAACTGTTCATTACAATGAGAATTCAGTGGATAAAGGGTATCTTACTGATTTGTATTTGGTGTGAAATTTTGTAACAGATGGTCTCTGATTGCTGAAAGTCTACCAGGAAGAACAGACAACGAGATAAAGAACTATTGGCACAGCCACCTAAAGAAGTTCCAAAAGAGTAAAAATAACACCTCTTGTGATGAAGATTTGAAGTCCAGTGAATGTAAAGAGTTTGAAAGGCCAATAAACGAGGCTCTGAGTGTTGAATCTCACCACATTTTGGAGAGTTCAGTGTCAATTTCCTCAGAAACTTCCTACACTGACCACAATTCCCCTTCACTTTCATTCTCCTCTGGTCACACCGAGTCAACCTTGAACTTGTGCAAGGAAGAAGAATGTGTTGCTTCGTGGGAAACATTGGATTTAGGGTTCAGTAGCAATTTCTGGACCGAACCGTTTATATCAGAAAACGCACTTAGTGAGGATTATTTTCCCATTTCCTCTTACGGAACAGAACCCTTTTACTTGTGGTAGTTGTGACTCTAGAATTCGCATATAGTTATACAACAAGTGCTCTTGCACTTTTGCTCTCTGTAATTTGAGGAATTTTAGGAACATTGTTGTTTCCTGTTGTTTCTTAATTTCCAAATGAAGGGAAAAAAGAAAGGAGATTTGTGACAGCAATTTTGTTTTCGAGAACAACAATTACTCAAGTTAATGAGAGAATCAGAATCTGATGCACTGTTTTATACTATAAATTACAAAATCAATTGCATATAATTTTTACATACTCACTTTTAAATTTTTAACTAATTAAAAGTTTAATAGAGTTTTTGAAGTAATTAATATAAATTCACAATCTTAAAAGACATATAAAATAAGAGTTTAATAGTTATGTCTTCACTTCTGTAATATACTGTGATAAATACTATTGTCCTGAGTGAACAAATTTATTATTATTATTATTATTAAAGTGAACAAATTTATTATTCTATTTATTAAAAAAGAATTGTTTTCTATATTGTGTTTGGATAAAATAATTTAAAATTTTAGAGATTTAAATTATTTTGGTTTAAATTTTCTACATTTTAAATTAATTTCCTTGAATAAATCAATTGATTTATTTTTTTACATTTCCGGTAGAGACTAAATTAATTTCTACAAGAAAATGGAAATTTTAATATGGACATTAGTTTATTTTAAATATTTAATGTGAGATAATAAATATATATACTAAAAACGAAAAGGAACGAAGAATTTCAAATCTAATTTTTTTAATAAAATTTGAAATTTTACAACTAATCAGTTTTTTTATAATTTTTTAAATTTTAATTTCTTCTAAACTTAATTATCCAAACAATTTTTTTTATATGATTTAAATTTACTATAAAAGTATTATCTCTAAATATTTTTCATTTAAATACAATATTAAGATGGTGGGATATTAATTAAAAAATATTTAAGACTTAAATAAATTTCACGTCCTTTACATATGATTTTGATTTAAGTCTTTAAAAAAACTATTTATCTATAATTAGTCTCTATTATTATGTTGACTTTCTAAATTGATCTTTAAAAACAAATTAGATTTATTTTCTTGTTTTTTATTTTTTTATTGTAATGACTGATATGATATGTTTTTATGCTATGATGAAATTGTCAGTAAATAAAAAAGAAAACTTAATATATATAAAAAATTCAGAATAACAATTTAGGTTTTTATAAAAATTGGTACTTGTTTCCATCAATTGTGTGGGTTTGTAACAAGTTAATGTAGGATGAAGTTTATGATATATGTGTTGTATATAAGTTTTATTTTTTAATTTTTTTAAATCACTAAAATTAATTGGTTTAATAGTTAAATTTATTAAAAAAGTTATAGATTTATATAAGATCAATTAAATTATTAAGAATTACAAAATATAAATCAAATTAATATCATTTTATCTTTAATTTGTTTAACTCGTGAGTTAAGTTCCTTTTGATTTATCATAAAAAAAATTGAAAATTTGTTCAGTTAACTTAACTCTATGATGATTTGATTGGTTTATGAATTTTAATCCATTTTTTACACATTAATTGATAAAATAAGGTTTTGTTTTTTCGTTTATATGTTATTTTTAATGAAAAATGAATATATTTTCATTAATTTTTACCATTTTTTTTGAAATGGAATATTTAATTAAACTAATAAAAATAAGAGTTTAAGGTTTAAAATTTTAATCAGATTTTATCCCTTCAATAAAATGATATTTTTTTTTATATTTTAATAATATAATAATAAATATAAAATTAATTAACTTATTCATAATTATAAATGTAAGGATTTACTGTATAGTTTTAGTAAGATAATAACTTAAGTAGTGAATGGTGAAAGTGTTTGGTAAAATTTTAAAATGAACTATAAATAGAAAAAAAAAATTTAACCTTTCAACTTTCATTATTTCGAAGTTTACTATCTCTCTCAAAAATCTTTTACTCTAATTTCTCTCTACCTTCTCTCTAACCTATCTTCCTCACTTTTCATCTTTTTCAAGATTCGAGCACGCCGTTGTGAAGCTTGTGAGGAATAAATCCACTTGGACTAATTGGATTTTCGTTTTGGGTAACTTTTCTATTCTCTATTTTTCCTTTAGGGTTGAAAAAAGGGTTGTGAAATTGGAGATTTGTGATCCGTGCATTGTGTTTGTTCTGGGTTTAAATCTCTTCTATGAAAAGAGAATTTCGTAGTAATGAGTTGGATTTGTTATTTAGGCATTCATAGAACAATTTGAAGCATTTTGGGTGTTTACTCAAGGGAGAAAATCAAGAACTGTTTTGAGTATTTTGAGCGATGGTGCGCTCAACGCAGAGCGCATTTGGTAAAAATAAAATAAAATTTGCTGAGCGTATTTGGGTTACGTTGAACGAATTTTTGTTGTTTATTTTGCCTTATTTGAGTTAAAATGATGAAATTTGATATATATCTTTGTGTGTAATTCTTTGGAAAAGGTAGATATGATGAATGAGATGTAATTTTGAATAATGAGAGTGATAATGAGCATAAGGCCGTGTATGTTAGACAAAAATATCTATGATGATGATTATGAATGAAATGTGGCATGTGGTAAATTGATGTGTATGGATCTAGTGGATACGAAATAAGGTATTCAGACCTCAATGTGGATTACGGTCACATAGACTAAGATCACATGTGATGAGAGGTCGATGGAGGTCTCATCAGTTACTTAGAGGAGGAAGCTAAATGGGGCTACCCTAATGTTGTGTTGGCTATGATTAGCAAGAGGATGACGCAGAGGTGAAAAAGACTCAGTTAGTCGGTCGTTATAAGACTCGAGGTCTTGTGGTTGAAACATTAAGTGATAGCCTTAGGTGTCCGAGATCCATAGCGTCAGTTTTGAATGTGATTATCTGTAAAGATTTAGATAGACCTTTACACTTTGATGTGATTATAGTCAATATCTTGTGTAATTTATTTAATTATGTATGCTCTTTTGTATTACTAACTTATCTTGTTTGTTTTGTTGTGTTTGTTTAACTATTATAATTGTGTATGTTATACGGGAAGAGATGTCAGGTCAAGAGAAGACTCCTTAACATGAAGACAATAATATTAAGATTATCGAATAAGATTTTATTATTATAGTCTATGACTTTTTAATAAATTTTATTTGGCCCCTAAAACATTATTTTATAAATGTAATATACTTAAGAGTATAATTATAGTGACTATTATTATTGTTGTTAAAAATTACAATTAAAGTCACATATACAACACAAGATTGAAAACTGAAAATAGTAAAAATAAGATAAAATATAGTAAAAACAATTATAGTTACAGAACAATGGGAATTACTTATTATAAATGAAGAAAAAAATTAAAAAATATATAATTTTTTTTAAATATACTCTTTTAAAAAAATTAATTTTTAAAAAAATAAAAAATATAATCTTAAAAAAATTCAAAATCTACTGGACTCAATAGCTCAACCCATTTTTATCGATTTTTATAAATTTTTTTTATTTTTTACTAATTTAAAAAGAGAAGAACAGATTTTCAAACTGGTTCTTATTGAATCTGCAAGTCCAATTTTCACAACACTGATTTTTACATGATTAAAATATTTAAATTTATATTCGTGTTTCTTAATCAATATTAGGCTTAATCAATATTTAAATTAAAAATATCTTAAAAATATGATAATTAAAAATAAATAAAAGGAGTATTTAATCTAACTTAAAATTTAAATATGTTACAATTATATCTACTCTAAATTGATTTGAATTGGATTATTTTTATAATAATGTAAGATACAGACTAAACATGATAAAATTAATTTAAAATTTTAATATTTCATTTATAAGTATTACATAACTGATAATAATACAATTTTTCAAATATATAAGATTAAAAAGTTAAATTTACAATACTATTGAAATAGTTACTACAAATTATCATTGATTAAATATATATTTTGAAAAAAAAAATATAAATCATATGATAACTTAAAAAAATATCTAAAAGTAAAATTAAAAAAAATATTATTAATACCATAAATTTATAGATAAAAATATTAATATATATTATTATGATTTTTCATTTATCTTGTTAAATGTTAACCAAATATATTTTAGTTCAAAAATGGTCACTAAAATTTTATAACGTATAATATAATTAACTTGTATAACTTAAATAAAACATCATTATATATTATATTCATGTCTCTATAAAAAAACTTAAACTCTTACTAATAAAGAATTTAACATAAGAAAATATAATATATGTATATACATATGTAATATAATTATATAACTCTTTAAAGTAGTTTCTTAATCGTAGTACCTCTTTTACATTGTACTCAATATAATTATCATAATTATGTTGAAGATAAAAAAAAATAAAGTGAGTTATTTATTAAAAAAATAATAGATTAATTATTTATTAAATATTTATATTGAAAGATAATTTCATATTTTATTTTGCATATTTATATTATACTAATTCTATCGATATATATATATATATATTCATATATATATATATATATATATATATATATATATAAGGTACTCTTCACCTATTCTTCACCTATTCTAAGTCTAAATTAAAAATTTTAAAATATGATACAAAATAATAACGTTACATAATAAAGTAAAATAATTTTTTATATTTATAAAATATCTTATTCATTAAATATTTTTTATAAAATTTTTCATATTAATTTAATATTTCAAAATTTTGTCTAAATTTTTCAATTTGTGTGAGTAAAGAAGTCTGGAAGTGTTAATGAGAAGGTGAATGTTGAACATCTCCATGTCGTATAAGAAATTTTAAAATTTTTTATCAATATCTTAGAAAAAAATAAATCAATTTCTTTATAATGGTATAAGCTCATAAATATTTGAGAGAAAACTATAGTCATGATTATATCTTGAAAATTAAATTTTACACAAAAAATTCAAAATAAAGTTTCATCAGCAACATAATTAATATATCAACGAATTAAAAAATTAAATAAAAAATATCATGTTTAGATTTTACACGGATTAAACTAATAAAAAATTATAAGAATTATGTTAATAAATAAAATTTTTTACTAGAATAATTTTTTTACCTAAATAAAATTTTAAATATCACTTTCTTATTTCCACATGTTATATTAATAAATTTGTAAAGAAATTAAAAGGTTAAAAAAAATATTATATTTTTATTTTACAAAACAGAGAATAAATAAAATATTAAAAAAGAGAGCATATTTTACCCTAAAAGCAATGACTTTAGTTAGAGCTTGGAAATACCTGAAAGCTTCCCTATTAAGCAGTTAGCCACTCACCATTCGCTTGTCTTTATTTGAACTCCTTCGAGGAAATAATAGGAGAGTGTGAAAGTAAAAACATGTGTTTAACCAAAACTTTCAAAGATGTTTCATAAAACCCAATAATGGACAACTTTAAAAGATTTAATATTGTCTCATATCAAATGGGATCTCATGCTCTTGGAATTTTGGGTAAAAGGTAATTGACGATAAGCTCCACGTTGTTTTCACTTTATCCAAAGGATGTCCCTTACACATTCACCTCCATCTTCTTTCTATGCACCCTTTTTTGTTGCTGCAATTTCTATGGGTCACTTTTTAATCTCTATAGCCACGGAAACTGAAAATAAAATTAAATATTCATGGCACAGATTCTTCTTCTTCAAATTTTTGAAATTTTGATATCAAACGCCGCCATTTGTGTTCACTTGGGCATGCATGTGTTCTACGATGATGCTTAGAGTGATGATGGGTGGTTGGAGTTATAATTATCTGAGAGAAGCTTTATTTCTCAATGAATTTCTAAAATGCTTCAAGATTTGGACAGTTGATGCTATTTTTATGGGCTAATCACTGTTTTTGTTTGTATGCATAAGAACAGAGTGTGATATCAGAATATACTTCCCTCCATTTTCATTAGTGTGAAAAATTTGTTAAAAAAAGAAGTAAGATTAGACTTTAAAAAATACGATTTAAATTAAATTAGTTATTTTCTATCTGATTTATGAGTGTGTAATTTAATAGATTCGGTAAATAAATTTATGAATCCATTTATTAAAATAGTTACTATATTAAAAATAAAATATTTTATTAACATATATACTTTTTCATCTAGAATTATTTTTAAACGAATTAAAACTACTCTTTGACTCATTAGCCTAACATAAAATTAAGTAGAATAAAAAAATACAATATATTTAAAATATAGTTGGATTAGATCATCAATTTTTTAATTTTTTATTCTGTAAAATCGGATTGAGCCGTCCATCATAACATTATTATATATGAATATGAGATGATTGTTAGAGAAAAGAGATAAAAACCATTACAAGTTTAGAAATTTTATTTTTTAATTATTTATTTGATTATTCTATGTAGTTCAATAAATTTTATCTTTTAGTTTAAAAATCACTCATTTTAATATAATATATATTATCTTCAATCCCAATGAGTTTAGATTGTAGAGATTAGAAAAACTAAAAACGTTATGTATAAAAAAATGAATTAAAATGATGTGTAGTAACTAAAGTAATCAGTCTTAAAAATCATGATTTTTTTTATGGATTATTTGAAATTCCAATAACGAAAAAACAACACTTGAATTAATTTTTAGTATAATTATATGAAATTTTGTCAAAATAAAATATGTTTAAGTGATTTTAAATATTTTAATAGAAAATTAAACTGTTTTATTTTTATAAAAATTATTTTTCTAAATTTAAAATCTTTAAATTCTTTTAAAAATAAAAATAGATATTTTATATTAATAATGTAGTTATTGAAAGGTAGTTAATAATTTCTATATGTGAATGTTGTTTAGGAATTAAAATTATAAATTAAAAATCAGATATTTAATTTATTTAGAAAAAATTATTAAGAGAATAATTTCGGTAAATAAGTTGATATTTAAAAGTAATATGTTATCAGGATATGTATAAATGAGTGGTTGTTTATTACGAGTATTATAAAGTTATAAAAAATATGTTTTTTTTTTTAATTTAGAAATCTTAATATTTTCATTATGTATGATATTATATGATTTGTTTTGAATGAGTTTGTATATTGGTTAGTAGTATTGAAAATATGTAATTTAAGATTTATTTTTACTATTTGATTTTAGTCATTCAAGTTTTGAATTGTAAATATGAGTAAGAAGTTATATAATAGATGATGTGACTTAAATAATGATGATTACTTTAATCAATAATTAGTTGCTCAAACAAAAAGGAAACAAAAAGGATAGGGGATGACAGTATTATAATTATTTTATTCAAGCGATGTTGTGTACACCTAAACGAGATACTTGTAGAGGAAACATAATTGATTTTGTTTGTCAATGTTTATTTTAAAGATACTTTGCTCAAGTATTTAGATAAACATTGAAGTAAAGTGCTCAAACGATAAATGATCATTTAAATAAAGAGTGACATAATCAATAGAAAAACATTGTTGAAATAACAAGAGGATCCTCAAATAATTTACCTATGTTTTTAAGTTAAAAAAGAAGTAATGAATAAAATGTGAATTAGTGTTTAAATGAGATTTATATATATTATATATTTGAGGTTGAGGTTTGTGTTGAAATTAAGTGATTTAAAACTTGTGGAGTAAAGAATAAATCTAGGGATGATTTCTAACTAAATCCTTATTAAAAAAAATAATATTCTAAAATTAATTTATGAATAAATTATCAATTAAAACTTATCAAAATTATAAACTTATATAAATTAATTTATGTACAAACTAATTTAATTTATGGAAAATTTTATTTTCTAAAAATATTTATGTTTAGAAATTTTATAAATATACTTAACTTTGAAACTGTGATTGTCTTTTGTGTGAAATGTAAATAGTTTTATGTACTCCAAAATTTAAAGATCAGGTAGTACTTGCAGAACTAAAACGTTTAAACAACATTTGTTACAACACTACATTTACTTCCAACATAATGGAGTTTGTGGAAGCATAAGAATGACGCTCTGTTTCGCAATAAGAAGGTAGATGCAGAAGAAATTTTCTTTCTAACTCAACTGAACTCTTGGTTGTGGGTCAAATCTAAAGTTTCAATGGTTGTTGGATCTTTTGCAGAATGGTGTATGGATTCCTAGTCTTGTTCCTTATGTGTTAGATAATCTATTTGGTAAATATCTGATAACTATTCAGTAGAGAGAGATAATTATCTAGTTAACTATTTAACTTTTTGCACACTTTTACTCAATTATATCTTGTAATTGTTTTTTTTGTATTTCTAATGCCAATTTTTGTTAATATATATATATATATATATATATTATTATATATATATATATATTATTGCCGATTAAAAAAAAAAAAAAGTAAGATAATAAAGAGTATAAAAAGAGGTGGCCAAAAGGAAAAAGAATACCTGCATAATTGATTTTATTTTGAAGAAAAATGGGCACAGGCCAAATTTTGGTTTTGGGCTTTTGGCATAACACCAAGAAGGTCATTTTATCAATCCAATAATGAACATCATGAATTTTTATTTTCTGCATTATTTGTTTTTGTGGTATTTTTTTACTTATTTTAATAATAATAATAATAATTGGAGAAAGTTATTATAAGGTATAAATCGATTTAAAAAAATAAAATTTATATTTAATTTATATATTAAAAAATAAAATTTATATTTTATTTATATATTATAACTCTGAATATTTTTAGTCAATTTTTAATTTATTTAAAAATAATAATTAAAACGGTTAAATTATTTTTTCATAATTTTATCTTTTATTTGACAAAATTATTTCTTTCTCTTTTACGATTAATTTTTCCATCGTGAAAATCGATTTTCTAGACTGTTTATTAAGTTGTGGATCATGCGATAAAGCAGTTAATATTCTCCTCTTTTCACAAAAGCAAGCACTCTTTTCACAAAAGGAAGCACTAAGAGGAATTATTCTAATAAACTGTGTTTCGTGATGTTATTAACTTGTGTATCATGTGATCCATGGATTCTTCTGGAGTGGGAAACATAGGTTTCGGATGCACACATGAAAGGCTAAACGTCAATTTCACACCTGATGTTGTTAATTGCAATTTGCATGCATTCAAGGGGATAAATCATGAGTCATAAAGACCTACGAAATCAAATTATTATGACACAATGAAGAAGAAGTTAGTTTTCATGTTCCTAATATTATCACTTTTGTAATAAAATGTAAAATTGTAAAACACCTTCGTTTCGTGTATTGCTGATTTGCTAACCAATTTCTTTGTAATTAGATACATATAATCCTTCCTTATAGTCTGTCACAAACAAAGCAATAAACATTGACTTCGGAATTTGAAGCATCCATATTCTCATTCGTTATATTATATATCATGTAGCCATAGATTATTGTTAATTAATCATCATAGAGAACAGAGAAACTGCGTGGGGAGATTCCTAGTTTTTAACGAAAATTTTTTTAAATTGAATTTTAATGCAGAATGCCTGAGGAGCAGAGACAGCACGCATTTAGACAAACGTACGAAGCGCGCAGCTGCAATGCAACTGTGATTCTGTGAAGTTCTTGGATTTCGCTTTTACCAAACTCAACCGCCAATGGGATAAGAGTCACCCCCTCTAGCATTTATGAAATTTTGGAGGCTTATCATTGTGACCACTTCTACTACTATAATACTATTCTAACATCAATGCCAATTCTCTTTCATATTTCTCTGCATTTCAATTCATGTGACTTTAATTGCCTGCATCTGCATGTACAGAAACCTCATCGTCAATTGTGCACACATACATTGTCTATGTGCAATGTGGTCAAATTGTTAACTAAGTAAATCAACACACATCATCATTTAATTTTATATAATTATATATGATTCCATTTTTGTATGGAAACAAGCATCTTTCAACCAAGTTTGTTTCATAAAATTTCGAACTCTTGGCCACTCATTCCATCACTATTTTGAAATGCTGGTTTTCTTCTTTGGTGTAAATCGTTTATATGTGATGATACATTACTTACTTTGTAACCTAAACAGCACTATGCTGAACTTGTGTAAAACCAATTATATTATATACTTCTGCATCTTGAAAGCTGTTCCTGCAACTCTGCAAGGTTCTCCACACTACTATTAATTAGATATGTGTAGCTCTCAGCTGGCGATGGGATTGATTTCTACAAAAACTTCACAATTAATTGTCCCTTTATTTTGACCAAGGTGGTGTTCCAGAATTGACTCACTCACTGACTAAGCCTGGCACTGCAGTAGTGTTGGTTGGACTATGACAGTAATTTATTTGTCCAGGCTGTCTATAAACTACTTTGGGCTGTTGCAAAATGGGTGTACTTTAAAGTCAGATTCTTCTATGTACTACATATTTCTTCTTTAATAATGGATTTGTTACGATGTACTGTGTGTGGCATGGAGCGTCCACTACATGCAGAAATAATTATGAACGAGGACCCCAAGTTGGTTTCGTCTTTAATCACTTTCAAGTTTTGGCCTTCTAAATCACCAAATTAGTGTATGTTTGATCAGAAGGTATTTTTTTTCTCAGAACAACATTTGTTTTCTCCATCCTTTCACACATTGAAATTCATTGCCATTTACAAAATGTACTTTCTCTAAATTTTATCTGAGAATGTCCTTAATCAATGAATTGGTTAGGTATGAATGTATATTGTTGTGGCTTCTTCAACTGAGTTAATGACCGCATAGCATCCCTGTTATTTGTTTTGAAACATTTGGGAATATTCAATAACTGTTCAAAGTTCAAGTGCAAAACATAATTATTATTTCTTAATTCATGAATTGTTGTTAGTCAAACGAGAATACCTTCTGCAGATAAGTCCTTTCTATCACATGCTGTTAGTTGAAGTGGTGAACCAAGATATGACATAAGAGTGGTTTTTGTTAGGACAGTCATAATAATTATTAGATCTGTGTCATGCTCTAGTACATACTATTCAAGCAACAGAATCTTTTTAATTTGTATTCACTTTTCTTAACCCCATTTCCAAATTCTCCTGCCGAGTCTATATTTATTTATCCTTACATCAGAACTACCATCAAAATTCAAAAGGTAGTAGAAAAGTATATAATTTTACATGTGTAATTTTTTTGTATTGGGGTCAAACCTTTCTACAAGATATGGGAAAACTAATCTACTAAGCCATAATATGAACAAGGTTTGAGATAGCTCCAAGTTGAACCAAATTTTGGAGGAAGTGGATCAAAAGTCTGGTTGCCATAAAATAACCAATGATGCGCCAAACTCTTGACTATTATACTGTTGCAGTTACAGAGAAAGTGTGCAGCACTATCACCCAAATCCCTTGGTTGAGATTATTTTTTGGGTGTCAAACTAACATATTTCAACAAGAAGCGCTTTCATATTAGGAATCTAATAGCGTGTTGAAAAAATTTAGAAGGTGGTATCGACTTTTGTTTAGCTGGTACCTAATAAAGTTGACATGTAGGAAATTTTCACTTCTACTGTAAGACTTTGGCAGCGTGCATCTTTTACGAAATTAGAAGAGCAGAAGATAAAGTGATCATTTAAATTACATCGGCACTCATGTTGAGGATTTTACGTTTCTAACTTCTATCTAATAGAATAACATTCAGTAAGTCCGATTGGCAACGACATGTGACTCCAGCTTCAACGTTAATTGCTTGGACTAAGGTGTTGTGTATCGGTATAGTGATCCAGCTAGATAGGGGTGTCATAAACTTAAGGAACAAGTCATAATACATAAATATCCCACTTCTAAGAGAGGTAATTTGCAAAACAAAATTAATGATTATAAATAGATGACAACCCACCAGAACAAGAAAGAAATTTTTAAATGTTGTAGCTTATGTCTTGGAATTATTTTAATGACTTTTATTAGAATAGTATTAATAATCAAGGCAAATTAAATATTTTATACACTATTCAAAATTTGTGAGAAAAATTTCTAGGAAAAATTATATCTATATATTATTTTGATGGATAAGTTTCTTAGGAAAATAAGTTGAGTTACAAAATTACATTAAAAATGTTTTTTAAATGGTAAAATAATAATTTCATAAATGATGACTGAAATGGTAAATTGATTATTCCTCAAAGTGATTGAAATATATAAAAATTTAAAAAAAATGAGAATTTGAATAGTTTTAAAAACTTTTTTTATAAAGTATTTTAAAATTAAGTAATTAGAGTACTTTAAGATTATTTAATATTTGAAGTTTCTTAATTAAGTTTGAATTAAAAAACAAGAAGAAGCGTGTAATAGAAAAATTATTTTTTATATCGATTTATTAATCAATCAAATAATTATAAGTGTTGTCACTTCTAATTTATATGAATATATTATATCATTCTTAACAAATAACCTTAACTCCTTATAAGTTAAGAAATGAAATATTATTTTGTCACTAAATTACTCATTGTTTTAATTGAGTATACAAAATTATTCTTGATTTACAAACAAAAAGTTTGAAGAAAAAAAAAATTACATCGAACACACCCTCAAAGAGAGGATTTAAAAAATTATAATCAATGAATAAAGAATATAAATTTCACATATAAAGATTATAACTTACAAACTCTCTCAAAATATCTTTAGTCATTAAAACAATATGGGTTAATAAACAATATGAACTTAAAGTATAGAGTGCATGAAAGAATACATAGTCACTTTTAAAAAATATTCGTTAATTTCATGCAAACTTATGAGCATTCTGTTTATAGACATCTTGGAATAATAACAGTTAGGTGCAAAATTCTTTTTTTACTTTATTTGAATTAGTTAGATATTTTTCATCGTGTTAAGTGTTAGTTTTTTTGAGGTTTTTATAAAAGTTTGAATCTTTCTTATTCTTGGACATTCTCTACAATTTTTTAACTTCAGGTCGTTAATAGTTAAAATACTTAAAATAAGAAAATTGACTTTAAAAATCTTAAATCATCTTTAAAAAAATGTATTAGAGTAAATGACATTTATTAAAAGTGTGCATTTAATAGTTGTGTTGGGAAAGCTTAAGACAAATCTTAAGACATAAGGATTTTTTCATAGAAAATATTTGTTCATATTTTAATACTTACAACAATTTAATACTTCTATTTAATATTTTTCACTATAAGACAATTAGTCCAACAAATTTTCTATGAATTTCATTCTTCTTCACTTGAAAGCCAATCAAGTATTACTAGAACTATTACTCATATTACTACACAATTTCAATATACATAAAGACATAACAAATTTTATCAAAAGATGTCTTATATGTCAATAGACTAAATCCTTAAATACCTTGCCTTATTACACCTTCTCTCAATCCTAGTGCAAATATGAAATGATGTTACAATGGACTTCATAACAGGACTACCTAATTTTAGTAGTTTTATAATAAGATCATGGTGAAAGTAGATATTTTCTCTATTTGAAGATAAATTATAATAATGCTTAAGTGGATGAATTGCTCATGAAGGCATTAGTGAAATTATATTACTTTCTTGAGAGTCTTGTCACTAATAGGGATCAAGTTTTCACTACACAATTTTGAAAAATTTTAAGTTGAGTGATATTATATTAGTAATGAGTATAACATATCATTCTCAATCTGATGATCAATCTAAAGTAGTTAATCATTGTTTGGAGATGTATTTATGTTACATCACGTATAAAAATCTGAAAGTTTGGTTAAATTTTTTATTTTGAACATAATTTTGATACAATATATCATACAATCTTAATATGAATATGACATCATTTAAGGTTATTTATAATAAATGTAATCAAAAGATTGACAAATATTTTACAAATGTGAGTGATCCTTTCACACTTCAAGAATTATTCTAGCAATGAGATTTTATTATGTTAATTGAAGATCAATTTGCATAAGACACAAAAATATATAAAGCATAACACTAATAAAAATATTATCATTAGGAATATGGTATTAGTTAAACTCCATCCTTATAGATAAAATTTCTACTCTTGAGAAAGAAAAAAAAAATTGGGTATAAAATATTTTGTTTCCTTTAGCAATTAAAATTTACTATATATTTCATGTTTCTGAGTTGAAGTTGTGTCATAGTGAGCATTAAAAACCTTATATTCTACTTGTCATGGTTACTAATGATGTGAAACCTATATTATAACCAAGCCATATTGTAGTATCTAGTATCCTTATGGATCTTCATGTTTCCCAAATCTTAGTACAATGGTAAACACTAGAGCAAAATATATTTACAACAATGTCTTTTGATAATCGTTATTAAGAGATCTTTGTTAAATAAAAATGCTAGCTTTTTTATAATTAAATTAAAATTTTCAAAAATAGTTCAAAAGATACCTATTGCTTTATGTCCTATATAATTTATTCCAATGTCTCATTTTCTTTACTTTCTCTCTTATATTATTATTATTATTATTCATATATTATGAATATTGACAAAATAGTTGATACAATATTTCTTGTTTGAATTATCATTGTATATTGGCAATGTTACTAAATTTTTTCAAAATCACATTCGACGATTCCATCCATCATGATAGTATATTTAGTGACAATTACATTAATAATAATAAAAAAATCATCTACGATTTTAACTGTAATTAAAATCTGTTTTAGTAATAAAAGTATAAGTATTATACATTACTTCATAAAATTGTCCAATATTATAACAAGCTTATCCAAATTTTAACCTCGAAAACAGGGTTGATTTCAATAATGGAGGTAATGTCACGATAACTTTAGGACAATTCAAAAAATAATTATGATGAGAAGCAATTCTGTTAGGAGATAAGTGGCAAGTGATCCAATTAAGAGGAATAATCGAAAAATTACAAGATAAGGATGACCAATTTACGCGTAATTGATTATGAGTGAGGTATAGAATCTGTTAGTACAATAGCAGATATTTTGCATCTTTATTGTTTATGTAACTTGCTATAATGTATAACAATCTTTCTCTTATATATTTAACTTTTTTTTATACAATTGTGGTTTAATTTGAGAATGTCATCAAGACAGAAATTACTTAAATTCAAATAGATATCTCAATATATAACATGAAACAATCACTCACAATATTTGTAAAACCTGAAATTCAAAACTTATAAACATATATATATATATATATATATATTTGTTAATAATTATGTAATATAAAATATTAGCACTGTCACTTTTAATTATTAATTGTTTTATTGTATTTTAAGTTTTTTTATATAATTAATCTGGATTTTTAATCTTTTATTTTTTTAATAGATTTAATCCTTCTTTATTATTCGTTTTCCCTACTTTAATTAATTTTGTTTTCAATTTTTTTAGACAATCTTATCCGCGATAATTTTGGATATTAAATATGGATTTTATTTTTTTTAATTAATCTTGATTTCCTTCATTTTGGAAGACCAGTTTTTTTCATTTAACTCAATCTCGTTTTCCATTCCTTTTTTTTTTTAAAACCATTGCAAATAAGTTCCTAAGTATCACTTTTCTTTTATTGAACCCACAGTTTTTTTTATTCTCAAATTAAATTAACTAAATTTTTTACCCTTGATTTGTAAAAAAATCAATAATCATAATTTTAAATTTAACAAAATGTAAATAAATTTCTTCTATCTCTCAAATTTTATGTCTTACTAAATCCTGAGTTTCTTAAAGTTTTTTTGATATTTCTACTTTAAAATTATAAAAATAATTTATATTTCAATTCATCCTATAATTTCAACAATTTAAATAGAAAATAAAACTTTATAAGTAAATGAAAATAGAGAAAAAAAAAACTAATTTTATTTAATTTTAAAAACAAAAATATTCTTTGTTTAGTGATTCCAATCCTCACTTGTATCTACATTACTTTAACACCAAGATTCTTTGTATTGAAGCAAAAAGTTAAGGTTTGTTTAATAATAAGAAAAGACATACTTCACAAAAAGATACATAGAAAAAGGAGGACAAATGAAATAAACAAAAAATAAAAAATAAAATTGAAATAATGTCTTTCTTATGTTTTGTATGTGTGGGGTGTGGCTTTGCATCTCTAGACCTAATTCCTCCCATTAAAACTCTCACATACCTGCAGAAAGCAGTGAATTAAAGAGCAAGAGCCAAAAGTGAAGAACACGAAAGAAGTAAAGATGAAGCAGTAACAGGAGAAGTAAAGATAAAGAACCAAAAAGAAAGAACACAACGTAAAAAAGAAACAGTAAGTAGTGAATTAAGAAATAAGGACTACTACACACATAAACAAAGACAAGACGAAAGAAGGAAAGATGAAAACAAAGAAGAAAGGACAAAGACCCCCCACATAGAGACCGGAGAAAACACCATTCTTAGCTGTCCAATTAATTAATGATTAACCGTTTTTGCCCAAACATGTTCACAGCGAATCCCAGAGACAAAAAGACGCATTTCCATCTACAGTTATCAAAAGTACATGCATGCTCATGCACCCTCATTGCTTTGCGCTGACCCTTTCATCATCCCTTCACAAAGAAGGAACATAAAGATATGAACAACGAAAACATAAATAAATAAATAGTATTTGGTGCTTGCTTACATACAAAAGTACTACTACTAAGTTTTATTTTCCAAGAAAGCGTGTTCCTTCATTGTTTACACAGTTACAATTATTAATTCCTTGCCAGAAGCTAAGCGACACAGTCCCCACTTAAACCACAAAAC
The DNA here is from genome assembly GCA_016859785.1 of Macrotyloma uniflorum. NCBI lineage: Eukaryota > Viridiplantae > Streptophyta > Magnoliopsida > Fabales > Fabaceae > Macrotyloma > Macrotyloma uniflorum. Next base: position 1,801,242 of record BDMB01000029.1, read on the forward strand.
ATAGCAGACATATAAAAATTCAACACTACAATTCAAAGCCATGTTTTGTCTTTTTGTTTTGCTGTTAAGAAAAACAAAAATTTCAGCCATTTATCTATCTATCTATCTTCCTTGGCGTGCTCTTTTTCCTTTTCTCACCCTAAAGAGAGTCCCATCGTACGTACCAAGATCACGTTGTTACAGTGATTTTATGTCCACCAACATCAACATCCCTCCTCAATCTCCTCCCATTACTTTATGACTTCAAAATTTTCAATTTTTTTTTGGTTAGCTACACCAAGATGATATGACATTATGACTAATGACATGGTCGCTTTCTGATGGACCATAGGGGTAATCATAAACGTTTTTTTTCTTCTTTACTTTACTCTCTCTTTGGTACTTCTTGAGCTTGGTTTAGTTAATCCAAGAATTGTGGATCGTTGGATTGTTTCCACATGGAGTGATTTTCCTTCTTTTGAGGTCCCTCTCTTGTCTCAGAGGAGAATCAGCAACGGTGATTCCGTTGGTTTTTTCACTTTCTGAACTCAGAAAATGATGGTCCAACACATTAATCGGTGTGTCTGACCTTGAAACCCCATTCAACGCAGACTCGTACTCCTCCTCTATGGCTATGTCTTGTATCACTTTGTAGCACTGCTCCACGCTTTCCTGCAGTAAATTTATCGTACCCTCAATTAATTCCATTCAATATTTCAATACATCCTTTTCCCACTTTCCCCCTTCCACTCCAAAATAATTCATCTAATCTTATAATAATAAAGGAGGAATGTGTTTTGTGTACTTTATTTATATAACAAGAATCGGATATTGCTTTTACGAAGGACGGATATTGAAAAGGAAACAACTCATGAGAAGCACACAGAAGGGCAGATGCAGCAATTATAGATGGCTTGAACTCCCAAAGCCTAATCTCTGAACAAAAAGAAGACAACAATTATTAAATTAGAATTGGAGTATTAGGTATTAATCATACCACATATCATAAGCAGAATGATTTTTTACTTTGATAGTTACATATACAAAGATGAAAGAGAAGAAAGTGTAAAAATATAATAAATAGCATTCATAACTATTAATGCAGTGTTTAGAAAAATGAAATGTACAAAAATAATCGACTATCATATTTTATGAATTATGAGTACCTCTTTGTGATATAAATATGATTTCAGAGGCACGGTTTTTCATAATCCTCCCCATTGGTGAGTCTTTGAGGCCCATCAAGACAATGAAGAAAGGTATGAAAGAGAATGGGGTGATCGACCGCATTCTCCATTGTAATGCTCCCAAGATAAGTGCTTCCATTCTTCGTACTGTTTGTGTCTCAAAGATGATGCCCCCATCACTTTGATTCAAAATGGCCTAATAAATAAATCACATTCAATGAAAACATACCAATCTACCAAATGTTACCAACACTTCACTAGTTAGAAATGCACAATGGTTATTTTACCTGGACATCAGGGCATTCAGTTTTCATCATCTTGATAGCTAGAGAAATGCAAGAGACAGCAATGAGCCTGAGGACCCATGGCTTTGGTTGCTGTTTCATAAATCAAATTTGAGTCACACGGGAGAATAATCCAACAGATAGGTACTATTCTGTATTCTATTACGTTAATATTCACAAAGAAGAAGTATTTGAATCAATAATTAAAGATCAACGAAGAAAATAAGCAAACAACTATCACATTTGGATTCTTTACCGAAATCCCTTGGCTGGTTAGGAACCGATCCAGATAGTTGACAGCAAGGTAAGACAAAACCGGATCCAAAGTGCAGGACAACTGAACAAGATCAACCAATGCACACTGATATTATGTTTCAGAAAAATTAATCTTCTTTTTTTCTCAGACAACAACCAAAGTTTTGGCACTTACCTGTGAGATTAAGGAAACAAGTTCTCTTCTGACAGATATGTCAAGATCTCTGGCTTTGAGAGTGTGAGAGTGATTCTGTGATGGGGTGTGGTCAGATTCAATGAGGAAGAGGTAAGAGACAGCATCGGAGTGAAGATTTTCAAGAGGGTTTTCAAGGTCAAACTCCATGGACAAGGTGGTGGTGGTGGAAGAAGGTACTACTGAGTGGGACTTAAAAGGCAAGGAAAAGCATGTTGAAGGGAGGCAAAGTGATAAAGGTAAAGCTGCAGAGAGAGGGTTCTGAGTTCTCTCAGCTTTCTTCAAATGAATACTATGGCATGGAGTTGCTTAGGTTCTACAACAACTTTGCCACTTTTCTTTTTCTAGTTCATAGCTTTGCTAGTTGCTGCTCTCTTTATTGGTGTTGTTGCCTTCTGTGCCTCTCTCTTCACCCTATTGTCTCTCTTTGGTATATTAATTTTGGGAAAATGGGAGGTTTTGGTCCACTGTGTTCAGGGTTGCATGAGATGATGGGGCTGTGGCAGGACCAGATTGGTTTGAGCTCTCAAGTCAATTTTAATGGGAAAGTTTAGTTTGACATAGAAGGGTTGAATTGTGCGCCATTTTTATTTTTTATTTTTTAAATGCAAAAAAGGTGTGAGAGTTAATACGGTGGGTGATGATTATGTGAGACCTTGATCAGTTTTTGATTTTCTTGATTGTGACCTTAATGCATAATGGCACACTCCTGATTTAGAAGGGAACAAATTGTGATTCATATTTAATACTGGGTTGAGTCCGAAAATCGAACGGAAAGTGCAACAAAATGCTACTACTATCTATTCTAGTAATAAATACGCTTCATCAGTCATCACTAATTTTGAGTAAATTATGCTGCATTTTTTTGGTGGATCTGTGGGATTGAGCATCACAAAGTAGCCGCTGACAGTGAAATGCTTTAATGAATCGATCCCAATCCTATGGTTATTGGCTTCGGCAATCGGCATGCCCCCCATTCAATGTCACTAATGAAGCATTATTTCATAAAACAATAACATTTCTAATAAATATTTCTTCTATATTTTTTATATTCAAAATATAATTTCTTTTTCAAATTATCTAATTTTTAAATAGATCTATGTGATATTATAATTTTTTTTAATTCTTATATAAAAAATCATTTTTTATAATAATTATTTTAAAATATATGATTTTTTAAATATTTATTTTTTTTACAATTAAAAAATCATCAGATATAATTTTTAATATATTAAGAATTCAAATAAATTTTTTATAGATTAAATATTCCCTATTATTTTTTTGAAAATCTCTCTAACTAATGAATAAATTAATAATAAATTAGGAAAATTTCATATATCTGTTTAAACTTTTAAATCTAATTTATGTATACGTTACATTTATCTAATTCAATTTGTATCAATTTTTACAGTATAATTTATATATAAGTTGAAATATGATAAAAATAAGGATTATTTTTATGATTAAAGATAAATATATTAATAACCATTATTATTGAAAACTGTTATAAATATATATTATATATGATAAAAGTGTGCTTAAAAAATAAATAATTAATTAAATAATTATTTTTTCTATTTATTGAACTTTTTAATTATGTATATTTTAATTTAAGAAATAATATATCACTTCACGTTATTATTTATTTTATTGTTGACTTATGAAATTCTTATTTAGACTATATTTATTTATATTTGCTTTTTCATTTCTGTATACATCTTTATGAATATCGATGGATCACACCTCTTCAATTCAAAATATATGAGAAAATATTTTTATTTTTTATATAAAGGAGTCTAGAAAATATAAAATAACAATTTTACCATTGTAGTGTGTGACTAAGACTCTCTTGTGCATATATGAAAGTTGCAAAGAAATTTCGCTGTTAACAAGAAAAAATTAAAGCAAAATTCCTTTAACTCGATGCAAAATTTATGGGTTTTTCTCACATAGAATAATGGTGTTTGTTAGATAATAAAGGTGACAGTAATCCTGATCAAATCAATATTTTGGAATCAAATTTCAGTGAGCGTGGGAATCTAATCTGAATTAAGCATCAGTAAACAAAAAATAATGACATAAACATGCATAATTAATTATTTCACCTTGAAGTTCAAATTTTAGGTGAAGAACTAACATAATTCGAATGGGAAAAAGAGAAAAGTATGAAAGAAAAGCTAGTGAGGGGGGAACATATGATTCAAATTAAAAAGAGTACTGTTGTGTCTGGGTCCACATTTGTTGTTCTGTATCCCTTATTGATCTCAATGTATTAAGTCCCACGTTGAATCCTGGAAAGGCAAACTATGATCTTGTCTCTAGTCATCGTTGAACCAAAAGAATGGCACAAACCAAACACGGTTTTCAAATCAAGATTTTTTTAATATATTTCACTATGACTTTTGGAGGGGACTGAATGTGGACAACCATATAAAATACAAAGATAAAAATGACAAACTTTTTTATTCCTAGATGTAAAATACTAGAACCTACTGAAACATATCTCCCATCACAATATAAAACACTTCAACTTCTGGTTGGGAAATGAGACGGTGAGTTCTTGCTGACTTTGGGTAGGAAAGAAATGAGTGATTTGATTTCTAATCTTGTTTTAACCAAAGCTCATATTTTTCACCTTTATTTCATTGGGGGTATGAAATTTATTGGAGTTAGACCTTACACTAGGTCAAAAATTATAATTTATAATAATGATACCTTATCTTATAAAATATAAAATAATTTAAAATAATGTAATTATGAGTTAAGAAAAAATTACACGGTTCATCATTCAAAACTTAATAGAACTGGATTACTATGTAAACTCATTATGTTTGTCGGTAAGTCCATAAATAATATTTTTTTAAAAATGGTTAATGGTTTATTTCAACGGGTGTAGAGTAAACGGATGTAGATTGTACATAATATATATCTTAATTATTCGGACCAAAATGAATATAATGTGATTAAGCAATTTTGGTGTAAAAGATGTAGAAAGTGATTATCAGTGTCTAACTCACTCTCAAAACCAGTTTAGAAGGTGAGGTTTACACCTCACTTATATATCATAGTTCGGCCTCATTTTTAGTCAATGTGGGATTTCTCAACACCCTCTCCTCACGTCGAGGAGTCATTCTTAACTCGAACGTGACCCATTAATAAGTGACTCAATCTAGGTCTAACAACCTGCCAACAATCAAGGCTCTACATAGCGGCCCATTAACAACTTTGTTAACCATTATGGCTCCTTCAAACCATGTAGAATGAGATCATAATCTATTAACAGGTGGTCTAGTCTAGGTCGAACTATGGTATATAAGTGAGGTGTAAATCTTACCTTCTGAACCGGTTTTGAGGGTGAGTTAGACATTGATAATCACTTTCTACATGGTATTAGAGCCTATCCTAACAAAGTTGTTGGGCTTAACACACCACCCTTCACCCACATATGTCGTCATATGTCGTCCTACAATTGTCTTGACACAATTATCCTGTCTGTCTGTCCAGTTCCAGATTCGAGCTAATGTAATCTCGACGTGCAGGGGGTGTGTTAAAGATCCCACATTGTTTAATGATATGGCCAAATTAATGTATATAAGTGGGGACAAACCTCATCTTATAAGCCGATTTATGAGGTTGAGTTAGGTTCAAAACCCATTTATATTAAAAGAAGGATGCAAGGATAAAAAATCCAATTGAATATCATGTTTTGTATTGAATTGTTTGAAGAAGATTGGGTAGAATGGTGCTTAAAGATGGGAGATCCATTGAGAAATAAATTGTTAAGAGGAAGTATGTAAGGATATGAAGAAAGTGTTAGAGTTCAAGGTAAGTTGAAATTTTATATTGAGTAAAAATGGGAAGGTTGAATAACATATAAGTGAGAAAGACACAAATCCTTAGTCTTAAGGTTTTGGGTAAGAAGTGGAGTTATATTTACTTATATAATTGTGGTTTATTCTTATTGGTGAAAATCTCCCCGTGGTTAATTCTCTTTCTAGATACCTAATAGTGGTATTGAAAGTCTTCCTAACATTGGTTGAGAGAGATTGTTAGAGTGTAAGGTGAGTTAAAATCGTATATTGAATAAAAATAGGAAAATCTCCCCGTAATTAATCCCCTTTTATTTTTATTTTTTATTTATATATATATATATATTAAAGTAGGAGGAGGAAAGAGATATAAAACATCCTTGAATGAGTAATGATGGTTCATGAAGTAGAGATTCAATTTTCTTTGTTTCTTCTCATTGTCTCAGCACCATGTCTTGGTTCTGGAGTAATTGTTCAAGCCTGATTCATATTTCATATTTTATGAGTACAGCTTCAAGTACAACTATCACTTTTCATATTTTACTTTATGTCAAATGCTTTAAACTAAACCATCCAATTAATCCTTAAAACTACAACTTTCACTTCTAATTAATCCTTCAACTTATAAACAAAATAAATCATTAATTATTATTCATTTACTCATATTTAGGTACGAGTTAAATTTTAAAAAAAATACAAAACAAAATAACTTAGAGGATAGAATCTAAAATAAAATTAATAACAAAATAAAAATATAAAAATCTGAAAAAAAAATATAAAATAAATTCGGATTAAAAACTTTATTAATAATAATATTAAATTTATTATTTGAAATAACATTTATTAATTGAATTTTTGAATGAGTAAAAAAATAAAATAAAGAAAAATAAAATATAATTATTTAATAAAAATAAAAAATAAAAATAAAAAATACAAATAATATGAAAGATTTTAAAGAATAAAAGTAAAATTATCAAAAGTTTAAAGAGTTTGTAAAAATATATAAATACTTTTTAAATTTTGAATAAAAGAAATAGAAATATAAAATAAATAAAAATTCTAATTTAGTCAATTTAAAAAAAAAATAATGAAGAAAAACATTATTATTTTTAATATAAAATCATAAAAGAAAAAAACAACAACTTATTGTTACTATAATTCTACGTGATAAAATTCAACCTATAATTTAATAAATCTTAATATTTTATTTTTAATATACATGAACTTACTAATATAAATTTACGTAATATTTTTAAATAAATTTATAAATAAAATTTGTCATAAAATAATATTCATTGCAAATTATGATTAGAGGTAGAAATTTTTTTAATTCAATACTAATTTTTCATAAAACACAAAACGTTTATCATTGATATAAAAAATAATAAATTTTTTATAATCTTAAATATATTTTAATCAAATGATTTTATTATTTTTTAATGTAAATGATAAAATCTTATATGTTATAAATAATATATATATAAAATTTTTTAAAAATATATTAATTATTTCTTAATATTTAAATGGAAGAAGAACTTTTTACTTCTTTAATATTTATTCACAAATTTTAAAATTTTCTTTTCTTTTATAAAAAAATTAATATATTTACAAGATTAATTTTAATTTAGATATTAAATAATATTTTCCTTTGATTATATTTTATGTTAAGTTTTATACAAAACCACAACTTTATTAAAATTTATTTTTTATGATCATGTCTAATATGTCATCCTTAAAAAAATTATTTATTATAACCTTTAACAATATATGATCCACATAATAAATTTAATCCTTGAGTTTATACATATGCATTATTTTTCGTCTCTATAAATAGGATTGTACTTGCAAAGATAGTGAAATTGTTAACACAGTGGATGAATAATAACAATAACAAATAATTGGCACGTGGATATTTGTTGAGATGAGTTTTAGTTAAAGTGTTAATTGGGTTGACTAAATGCCTCCATGTTTTGTTTGAACACTTCGAAACGCCTAAAAAGAATCTACCATTTCTTTTCGACTTCCTTCACACTTCCTCTATCTCTATCTCTATCTCTCTAGTACAACTTTCTCTGTTATATGCATACTTTTATATCACCACACCTTTTCCTTTTCTTCTTCTTCTTGGATGTTATCACAAAATCATAGATTCTCTCTTCTTCCATCTCTTCATTCAAGACAAACTCCATCTTTTTCTAAAACTTAATTTCCACATCTATCATAAATCCAACTTATTATTAAAAAAAAGTTGAATAAAATAACATTAAAGTATATATATAAGTTTTCTCCTTAAAGAAATAAGGTGTAGACATGCAGCTGAAATAAAAATGCATGTTTGAGCATAAACCAGAATAAAGAATGAAAAGGGTAGAGAAAGGTGGAGAGAAGAGGAGGGAGGTGATGATTAATTTGATGATGATGATGATGGATGTAGCACGCCATAGCCCCGATGCAGAGAGCAGCATGATTGCATGCTTAATGTTTGCAATGGAGGGCGTAGACATGCAGGTGGGGCTTTTACTATAAACTTAGCAAAAACTAAAAACACACCAATTATCAACTTTCTTTTCATCAACAATCCTATTCTGCAATCATGCAATCTCTCAAAAGGGATACAAGGTGGTCATCACTATGATCCTCGTGTTACGTAATTCTGTGCAAAACTTCACAACATTTAATCACATTTTTCCCCTTTTTCGAATGTTGTGGTGGAATTCAATTTTCTTGTACTTTTATGTCTAGTTCTTAATCATAATGTGCTTATGTTTCGCCATGGGAGAAAGTTAAAGAAAAGAAAAAGGTCAAAATGTAAGCGACATGAATAATTTGCATAGTTTATTTCAAAACAAAAATTGATTCGTTTACTTATCTTCTCATTTCTTATTTTCATTTTAATTTTTTAAATTCTCACATTATTTTTCATGTATTTAATGTTTTAAAATACTTATATAGAAAATGTGATTTTTTTTACTCTTCGTGTATAAATATTTGGGGAAAAAAAATAATGTCGTAACTTATTAACTTTAAATTCGAAATAGAAAATTAAACAAAAGTACCCAAACTCTAATAAACTTTTGGTTTATAATAAATCTTAAAATATTTGAAAATTTATAATTTTTTAATTAAATTAAGAAAAAAAATTAGTTATATTTTTAACCTTCGTTGTATCACGTTCTTAAAATTGTCTCTAACTAATTTGTTATTTTCTTTTACATTTTATCTCTTATTTTTTAAAATGTGATAAATTTTGTTCTTTTATGAATCGCCCGTCAATTTCATTAATTCAATGTTAACGTGATAACGTTGACGGATATGACACACATAACACTAATTTGGATTGATAACAGGTTAAGGATTTTGTTAGAGTAGACAATTTCCATAAAATTATATTTTTCAGCTTACTAGCATTTTTGTCGTTATTATTGTAATTTAGTAACCAAAAAAAATGTAAACTTTTAAGAGGGACTTTCTTAATTTACAATAACAATAACATATATTATAACTATGTTATTAACTTTAATTTTTTTAACTATGTTATTAGTACCGGTTCTGCTGATGATTCATCTCTATCTAAAAATTTGGTTGATAATTTTTGGTAAAAAAAAAAATCTCATTAATTACATATATATATATATATATATTCACAAAATTCATAAATTTATTTAAGAGATATTAATATTACTTGTTAGTTGTATTCCATACTAATAAAATTATCTATTCATACAATTTAATATGTTGTTAATGTAGAAGCACAGTGTTATATTGGGCCTATCAGTCCAGTTTCATGACTAAGACTCAGAATCCATCAAGCTAAGAAAAGCCCAAATCTTTGGAAGAGGAAGAAGGGCTCAATTTTATGCCACTTTCTCTTTTATAAAGCTAGATGCAGACACATGGATGGTGTCAATTCACTGTTCTGATTCACTATTGTCATTAGTTAAACTAGTCATATATCAGGTTTTATGAAATTACACTTTTTTTTTTCTTTTTAAATATTTGCAATAACTTATCTCACAGAAAAGTTTTTCAAATAATTTAAAGAGTTAATCTAAGATATGGTCTCAAGTCTAATATTTATTTACAGTTACGAGAAATTAGTATAACAGTATAAACAAGTAAAAAAGTTTAATTAACTACACAAGGAATGGTTAATTTAATTTACTCTTAACTGTATAAATAATGCTTTAGGAGCGTTCGAAAGCAATGTATATATTTTTAAATAATTATAGCTAATATAATTGAGTTAGCCAGATATAACTATAAATTTCTTGAAATAAATTTAAGGTGTAAGTTATTAACTTACTTTTTCTATGAAAAAATGAATGTAAATTAATAAACGTGTATGTGATATGTTAGTTTATATAAAATTATTATATTTATTAAGTTATAATTATAATTTTATATTATATTTTAGTTTTTTTAATTCAACAACTCATTTTGTATTTTTATAAAATAACCTTAAAAATTTAAGCCGATTTAAAAAAATAACTTAAAATAGATCTACATATTAATAATTAATTAAAATTAAAAAATTTTAGATTAATTTAATTTTTTTTCTAAAACAGTGTCTGATTCGATTTACAGTTTTTTATTTTATAATTAATTCAATTTTATTAAAATATAATTATGCTTTTAATTTTATTTTAAAAAAAAACTTAATATTTTCTATTACAATTTTTATAGTGACAAATACATTTTAAAAACTATTTTCTTAAAAAAATCTTTATGTTAGTATTATGATTTTATTATTATATTATTAACCCTAACTTCAATTCATACATTTAAATTATCTTTTTTATTTTATTTTATTTTAAGTGATAATTTTTTTTAATTTAATTTATTTTTTCAATTTTCTTTCTTGAGTAATTGTTCCTTTTTTATTTATTTTTTATTTATTTTTAATTTTAATTTTTTATTTATTATTTAATTATATATTTCAATATTAACTAAGTAAATATTATATTGAAATTTCTATTTTAATTAATTTTTTATTAAGGTTATTTTTATTTTTATATTTATATTTATATGTTTGTAGAGATTTTTTTATAATAATTATTTAAATATAAAATTAAATTTTGTTGATAAACTATATTAAAAAAATAAGAGTTTTAATATTTTACGTATATAATTTTAATTTTTAATAATTCTAAAAATTTAATTTAAAATAATAAAATAATCATTATTTTTTTTTATTATAATCATTTAGAAATTAATATTATATATAGTAATTATTATATTTTTATTAATTTATTATTCAATATATTTTTCAATTTTTAAATAATATATTATTTATAATTATATTTTAATTTTAAAAATAAAAATAAATTCATCTTAAAAAAATTAAAATTAAAATTAAAAACCATAAAAACCTTGTACAAATTAAATTATTAAAATTAATTTGAATTAATTTAAATTTTTTCCTATTTAAAATCAAATCAAACCAAATAACATAAATTTTTTATATTTGATTTAATTATATTTTTAATAAAAAATTACATCAAGCTAATTCTTTACTTACAAATATCCATTACTCATTTTTACTTAAAGAACTGCATAACTATTATATCCCTACAATCCAATTCCTCAAAAAGTTACAAAATTGGTCCAACAAATCACTTACATCCTTACATTTTATCATTTATTTAAAATAAAATTATCTTATTTATAAAAAAATTAAAATATATAAAAAAATTAATAAAAAAGTACTTAATGTCCATAAATTAGGTTTTGTTTAAAACAATGAAAAATGATAAAAAGAACTCCGTGAATTTAAAAATACGCAATTAATAAAAATTACATATTTATGTAGAAATGCTGCAGAGCCTTTTTAGATTTGATACAAATGGTGCAGTACATTTTTAGATTTTGTAAATAAATTTTGTATATTTTAATTATAAAAAACATTTCAAAGTCAACTTACAAATCCCCTACAATCCTATTAAAAGTCCCAATAGAGTGATATAAAGTGTAAAAGTAGAGTTCTTAATTAGAAAACCATAACACATACTCTAGGGCTGAAAGTGAAGTAGGCCTATACTATTTTTACCATACTTTGCATACCTACACTGTTACAGAGTCTATTAATTATGTCAGTTTTAATTGTTGGCCCACTCCAACAAGGGAAGCCCACATGCCAGACAAAATATAAGAACCCCTCCCTCCGCCAATAAAATAATAAAAGAAGTCAACGAAATTTCTTCAATATGTGATTAAGTTACTATGTAGTACCAATCTAGGCCTTAGAGGGTTTATGTTCTTCAATTAAAGTCTGACTAATATATTTATTCTATTCAAGATTATCATACTAAAAAACAACATTTATCTATATATTTGTTCTGTTTAGATTTAAATTTTATTTTAATATTATTTTTTAATTTTTCAAAACAAATGTTATTATACTTGTAAAAAATTTTATTGTAAAAATAAAAATTTCTTATGATACTCAGTCGACTATAGAAAAATATGAATAATAAAATAAAAAAAATATTAGGATTAACATTTAAAGGTGGAGAAGAATCATATATAATGATATTTTGAGATAATTTTAGATTATTAATTGTTTAATATATCATATATTTTTTAGTGAATATTTTTTAGTGAATGATAATATAGTTCAACTAACTTATGGAATGTGTTTATTTAAGTTATATATAAAAAACTTTAAATACTATAACCCTTAGATGATATGTTCTTTACTAGAAATACTATAAAATTTTATTAATTACAATTGTACATAATGGTAATAAAAATCTATTTTCACTTGCATTTATAATGGTTGAAAAGGAGATAAAAATACATTGCCATACTTTTTTAATTATTATGAAAATATATAATACCTCAACTAAATTTAAATTTAAGTATAATAATATTAACATTATAATATAAAAAATTAGACTGATATGATCTAACTTCTTTAATATTGTCTTAAATTTAAAAAATAGATCATTAATTGATAACAAATTCTTTCATTATTATAATTCAATAATAATTATATATATATATATATTTTTTTTTTTTTACTACCTTTCTTTTTACAAGATATAAGATGAAACAATTAACACTATTAGAAAAAGTAATCTGTTTTGATGTCAAAGTTTGTCCAATTGGTGACTTGGCTGCATTTGATAAAATTAAGAGATATATATATACACTCAATAACAAATCTAGTATATTATATGAACTCGGTTATTGCTTAAACAAAATAAAAATTAATCATACATGTGTCATGTTTAAGATATAACTAAAATAATAATAGGTACGATATGTATGAGTTATGAATATACATCTTATTGATTTATAGTAGGTTAAAATTTTATATTTAATAAAAAAAAAATATATAAATAAAAATCTTAAAATTTTAATTAAGAATAAAATTATATTTTCTTATATAATTAATTATATTTATTATCTATTATAGATATAGAGAATTTTAAACTCTAAAACTATTTTTATGGTTTTAAATATTAAAATTAAATTGAAAAAAATAAGAAAATAATTGAATGGAAAAATATTTAACTATTTTTTTATAAATTATATTTTTAACTTATAATATGAAATTAATTTTAACTGGTAGTAACTTTTTTACCAAAATAATTTAAATTTAATTTATATATACAAATGAAAAACCATAAATTAAATGGTTAAAAAAGAAAGAAATTGAAAAATATAAATTAAAGATAAAATTAATAATTCGATTGTATTGAAAAATAATATTTTTTACTATTTGTCTATATAGAATATAGAATGTGAAATCTCCTCAATATAAAAAAAACAAGAAGTAATATTACCAATGAGGAGAATTAATGTACTCATATACTCTTCTTTACTATAATTTTAAATATATTCCATTTTAGAATTTTTTTTTAGATTTTTAAATTAAAAATTATAAAGTCTTTTTAATATTTTTAATTATATCCATGATAAAGATTCGCTTAATTATTTATATAATAATTTTTTTTTTTAAATTTTATGGTAAAAAAATACTAATATATATAATATAAGAAATTTTTTATTTATTAAGATAAGATAGAATAAAAAGTTAATTATCATATTTTTTGTAATCAATTATTTTGTACATGAATTTAATCACACGGTTAAAAATTGAATATTCTTTCTGGTTAGTTAATATGTATTTCATCTTGTTAGTAAATGTAGCTTATTTTATATAAAAGTTAGGTTAGAAAATAACATGATAAATTATTGAATAAAATAACATTGTTAACTAAATTTATTGAATAACATCCCATTCAAATTTTAAATATAAATTATATTAAAAAAAATAGGACTCAATCAGGTAAATATATTGATTATATTAATTCGTTGTGATTAGAGAGATTATCGTGGACAAGAATAAAGTTTAGTATTTTTCTTTCAAATTATTAATTTTTTCACCAAGATATAAATGCAACTAACCTCATAATATATAAATATTTTGCATCCTTAAATTATATTATAACTAAAATTTATAATAAATAGTTTTTAATATATTATTTATATTTTAAATTTATGATAAATAATTTAAATTATGATATAACATTATTTATAACAAATAACTATTTCTAGATAAATATTGAAATTCAATTTGAAATAATGATAAAAAAATTGTGGATTAAAATATTAATTAGAAACAATAAAGATAAAAAAAAATTATGAAAGAATATTTTGAATTAGTTATTAAATAAAATTAAAATTAAAAAATATATTTGAAATAAATATTAAAAAAAGAGAGTTAAATATTCGTTACATGATATTACGAGAATAGCAGGTTTAATAGAAGTAATAATAACTTCTATTAAAAATAACTTCTAAAATTAGTTTCTTTTAAAATACAAATTCAGATTTATAATACAGAAATATATTTACCTGATATTAATATGATTGGATTAGAAAAAACAAAGTAATTTAACCAATAGAGAATTTTACTTGAAATATTTTGAAAAATGTTAAACAACAATTATATATTAATATGATACAGAACCACCTAAAATACACTTAAAATATAAACTGAAATATATATATATATATATATATATATATATATATAGAATATATATATATATATATATATTCTATAATAAAATAATAAAAAATAAAATACATGTAACCTAATTAATTTTCTTAATGAATTGTGAGAAGTTCTACATTTTTTTCTTTTTTAACTTTTTTATTAATAATTTTTTATTTTATTTTATTTTAACATGTTTATATGTTATATTAGATTATAGATAATATTATAAGAAATATTAACTAAACAATTTGTCGGTTCAGATGGTTCAAGTTTTTTCTCAATTTTTGAAGCCTAAAAAATTAAAAAAAAAAAAATATTAACTCTAATATGAACTTAAAAAAATAAATTAAAATATATATTCATTCTATAATAAAAAAAATGAATGAAAAAATAAATATATAAAACCTATGATAATTATATATATATATATATGCAAATATGTATATCTAATTAAAATATAAAAAAAACTATATAAATCATATACAAATTATGGTCACTCAACAATATTTTTAAAGACGTTTTTTTAGTGTCTTTGCAAGGTACTACATAAATTGACACATTACAGATATGTGCAATTTTTAATTTTTAATAAATTAATAATAATATATTTTTACAAATATATCTATATAATAAATAAAATTATTATTATTATTAAATAGTATTACCTAAGTATGCGTTTTTTGCGTGAGGATGAAACTTCACCCAATCTATATTGATTCGGTAGCATGATCTCACCAGATCCTGAATGCAACATAATCCAAATATCATAATAAATATACGAATGGGTTCAAATATCTTCAATTACTGATCCTGAAACTTTGACATCACACCTTGTCTTTCTTATTTTTTTTTTATTATTATTATTATTTTATGATTTTTTTATTTAATAAAATTTTTTGGATTTAAAATACAAGTATATTTAATCTTTATCAACAACTTATCGATATGAATAAAAAATTTGAAGTTATTTTCAGTTATAAGAATGAAACCATTAAATTTAGAAAATGAGGATGAAAATCTAAAAGGCAAACACATAAATAAAGTAAAAAAAAATTTAATAGTGAAAGCTTAGTAAGTGAATAATTTTGTAACAAATTATAAATACAAAAGCAAGGTAGTTGAAGTGAGAATAGACGGTGCAAAACAAGTTTGAAAACGTAAAGATTAGTTTCTCTCCCTTTATTTTCTACCCAAAAAACGTCAAAGGTTGATCTGGAATTGAGTAATCTTGTGGCCAAACACTTTCTCGTATTATACTTACAAAGACGACACAGGACACATACATTTGAGTGAGATTTTGAGAGAGATATACAAAAAGCATAAACAGGGATTCAACACAAGCCTTTTGAGTTACGTACCCATAATAAGATCACTTATTTAGATTCTTATTCCAACCCCACCTGCCCCACCTATAAGGTCGTTCTATATAATCTCTCTCTTTCACTTTCTCTCTCTGTCACCCTTTCTCTCTGAGTTGTATTTGTTTCTATAGAATATGATTTCTCACTCACTTTATTCTTATCTTTGATTTTTTTCCCTTTTTGGTTTCATCTTTCTTTGAATTCTGCCTAGGAAAATGATGTCTTATTACATATATAGAAAGACAAAAATATGATAAAAGATATACTATGACAAAAAAATGTCAATTTTGGTATATTGTATAGTATGCTGTATGCATATGTTTATGTATCATTACTTTCTGTTGAATGGGTTTTCCATGTAAAGATCATTAATTGTCAAAGGTAAAGATTTTTTGTGAGAGAGTATATCACTGGCTAAGGTGTATCTGCAGCTTGTATTGTGTCAATGATTAATTTCTATAATGTTCTTTTTTCACCTGGGATGCAATATGGAAACTGAAGCCATGATCATTGTTCTATATGTTACCTTGACTAAGGTTTTTGTTTTCTTCCTTGTTGTAGAGGTTGATACAGGAGAAGAATTAAGGCAGCCATGGAGAACAATGAGCCTTCAAGGCGTCTTGAGGTGTTTTATTTGTTACTAGTTTATTTTAGTTTCAGGAACACATAAATATGCATTATATCTTCAGTTAAATTCTTTGACATTAACAGGGAAAATACACTGCAATGGTAGTCTGCTGGCTTCTGGGCAACGGGTGTCTTTTTTCATGGAACAGTATGCTGACTATGGAAGATTACTATGTTTCCTTGTTTCCGGTAATTAATTAATATATATTATATTTTTCTTTTCATCTGGGCTGTTCATTGCTTTGGTTAACCAAGGAATATTCCAATTTGAACTACTTCAAAATTCATTTTTCTGTCAAACATTGCTTCATAATATAGATAAAGTCAAAGGCTGACAAAAGTTTAGGAATTGGCTTACGAACCTAGAAGTGTCTTCAAACAAATTATAAGGAGAACTGTAGAGTTAACCAACTTTTCATTATAAGAAAGAATCGATGACAGTTTTATAATCAACCATAAACTATAGGACAGATGATCAATGAATTTCTATTCTCTGTATAGTCTATTTGCATCTCATACGGAAGTTATACTAATTTATGATCACAGTAGTAAATTTTCATTTAACAGAAATGTGTTTTGAGTCTTATTCAATCTTATATTTGAATTTAATTCAACTTCATAAAATTAGTTCATGAGATGAAGTTTGTCCCAATTATATATATTAATTTGGTCATATCACTATGTATCTTCTTACACTCTAATACATATTGTAACTATCACATCTTAGTAGGAGAATATTTCTATACAAACACTTTCACACTCCTATACTTTATATCATGTAACAAGAATAATTTCTTTCTGGTGTGGAGGATAGTCTACCTGCAATCACAAAACATACTAATTTTTTTTCCATCACTATTTTTACATCTATCCCAGCTGAATAAAACATTCTAACTTCTTTCTTTTCTTATGTGGACTTTGCCCAACTGTATCTTGCATTTTGCGGTTCTTAAATGTTGTTCATGTTATAATTTATATTCCTGGATTGATTTTTTTTTTTCAATTTTCTGTTCTGTTTGTGCAGAAATACCACCCTGCTAGGGTGCTTACTCTTGTATATCAGCCATTTGCAGTTGGAACACTAGCAATACTAGCTTACAAAGAGGACAAAATCAATACAAGGATAAGAAACCTATTTGGATATACTCTTTTCTTCATAAGTTCTTTGTCGGTATTACTTGTAAGTCTCATTCAACTGTTTGTATCTTTGATTCCTTTAGAATGTGGTTTTAACTTGTGCTTTTATTTTTCCTATTAATTGGCCATAGTTGGATTTAGCAACATCTGGTAAAGGAGGATTTGGAACTTTTATCGGCATATGCATAATTAGTGGTGCATTTGGAATAGCAGATGCTCATACACAAGGTGGAATGGTGGGAGACCTGTGCTACATGCTTCCAGAATTCATTCAGGTAGCATCAGCAATGAAATTACTATAGGGTTTTGAAAAATTCCTTCAACATATGCATTTTTTTTTCTTATATGGTTTTGTTGTTGCAGTCTTTCCTTGCTGGTGCAGCAGCATCAGGTGCACTAACTTCTGCTTTGAGGTTGATTACAAAAGCAGCATTTGCGAATTCTACGAACGGTCTTCGCAAAGGAGCCAGTAAGTTCAACTCTACAGTGCTTCAGACATTATAGAATGAAGATATTTTCGTGAATCATGTTGTGGTTTATTTTGATCATAGCTCAATAATAATTGCTGGTCTAAGTAGCAATTCCAATTTCTTCTAATGCATAGCAAACTTGTGATGATTGTTCTATATTTTATTTGATGTCATTTAACTTTATACTATAAATATTTCATAAAAATAATTCTGGTATTGATCACTTGTCATTCTACTTGCCCTGCAGTTATGTTCTTTGCCATATCAACATTCTTCGAGCTTGTTTGTGTTGTTTTATATGCATTTGTCTTTCCTAAATTACCAATTGTGAAGTACTACCGTTCAAAAGCAGCATCTGAAGGGTCCAAAACTGTTTCATCTGACCTTGCTGCAGGAGGCATCCAGACCTCATCTCGAAGAGTACTGTTCCTTCTCTTTTCTTTTCAATGTATCACAAATCACAATATGTTCCAAATTGTTCAAGGCTCAGCTTACAATTAAAGTACTTTTTTCAGGTCAATGAAGATGAGAAACAATTTGAGCGCCAAGGAAATAAGCAACTGTTATTGGAAAACATTGATTATGCACTTGATTTGTTCCTAATATATGCACTTACACTGTCAATTTTCCCCGGATTCTTATCAGAAGATACTGGATCACATAGTTTGGGCACATGGTATGTTCATTAACAAATAGCTTCTTTATTTCATTTCTACATGCATCTCTTTAGACATAAAATCTTCCATCGATTTTCCTTTTCCTTTATGAGCAGACACAACATGATCAAGATTAGAGTTATGTGTCATGAATTAGGTGGTCTTCGCCCATTATAGTGTCCACCAATTATTACATGATACATATTTGAGTGTTATTAATTTCCTTTTCATGAATTGCAAAAACTTGGTATGAATCATATAAAGATTTGTCGAAACCATAATTAATTATGGTCGAATGAACTATCTAATAGTAATTTGTCGTGTGATTAGATGTGCCACTATAACCGTTTGATATTTCCAATTCTTTCAGGTATGCTCTTGTGTTAATTGCTATGTACAATTTGTGTGATCTGATTGGAAGATACATTCCACTCTTGAAAACCCTGAAGTTGGAGTCCCGAAAAATGCTCACCACAGTCATTGTTAGTCGCCTTTTGTTTGTGCCAGCATTTTATTTTACGGCAAAGTATGGCACACAGGGCTGGATGATCATGTTGACATCTTTTTTGGGGTTATCCAATGGTTACCTCACTGTTTGTGTTCTCACTGCAGCACCCAAAGGTTACAGGGTGGGTTTGTTAAACAACCAGAAATTTTCAGGGATTTTAAATTCATATTTAGATTGATTAATCTTGTGCATTTTTTTAATGTTTGTAGGCGCCAGAACAAAATGCCTTGGGAAACTTGTTGGTGTTGTTTCTTCTTGGAGGTATTTTTGCAGGAGTAACACTTGACTGGTTATGGTTGATAGGGAAAGGGTGGTGAAATCTTAAGTATAAGCCAAACCAGAGAAATGGCTGAAGCATTCATTATTCATAAACATATAGATCTTTAACGTATGTTTAGAGTACTTGTGTATATCATTTTAAGTAATAAGATAGTGTAGTGAATTTCCCAATTATTTGTGAATTCAATCCTTAACTTTAGTGCGCAAGGGAAACTAAAACGGTAAAATTGATTTACCTAATCCGTCAAAAATGGATTGGATTGATAAGCTAGTTAAAAATAGATTGAAGATTTTTAATTCATTTTGTTAAAAAAATTTATTTAATTATACAAATAATTTAAATAAATAAAATAGGTTAAATGATATAAAATATCTTAATAGTTTATTTAAATATTATTTTTTATTAATATTAGAGAAATTAAAATTTATAGCAACTATATATTTTTATTTTTAAGAATAATAAAATTGTAAAAAATATATTATAAGAAATTAAAATTTATATATATAAAAAAACAAATTAAATAATATGGACCATAAAGATCGCATGCCCAACAAATTTTCTTATTGATCTAAAATAATATGAATTATTTAAGACTTGGATATGTTTTTTTCTTATACGTATGTAAATATTCTAATATAGAAATTATATTATATAAAAAATAAAATTCATGGGGATATTTTTTTGTACGAAATTAAGTAGAAAAAGTTATAAACGCATAGATTTAAATCACGGTTTATCCTATAGTTGATAGTATTTTACACATTTGAAAAAAAAATAAGTATTTATGTTGTTTTCACAGTAAAACAAAAAATTTAAAAACAACAACTTTGTAACATATATTTATACTTATATAAATAACTTAAAAAAAATATTTATACTAAAAATAAATAACTTTGAAACATATATTTAAGCAATAAGTTAGAATAACTTACTTTATAGATAATTAATAATATTTAAGTAATTTAAAATTGTAATTACCCACTAACACATGCACATTGTTACCAACCCTTGTTCCATAAATAAGTGGATAGAAAAAAATCACTTATTTTACTAAGAGATACATGTTAAACTATCTGGTTTTTATCTGTAATTTACCTGCATATTTTAGGAAAAAAAAGTTTTTTTTTTTTTTTATATAGCTTGTAGCACAGTATAATCTACCTGAAATATTTTGAAGCGTTTAAGAACAGGTGTTAATTTAGTTCATGAAGTTGACATATAATGTCTTTAGTTTCTGAATTCTGACAAAATTAAAAAAAAAATACTTATGTAGAATTTGGCAACTTTCGTCTTTCACTTTAGTCTAAGCATTAACTCACAAAATTCTAATCAGCATTAAGTGCTTCACACTCATGTACAATAATCTTTGTCTCTTATATAACAAGGATTAAGCTTTTTCACTTTCATATTTCTCACACCTCTCCCCTTATCATTGAATATTATTATTTCAATCATTAAAAGAAAAAAAAAAAACTAACAACATCTCTTATTGAGTCACATTATTGTCAAATAATCTATATCAATAAAAAAAAAAATTCTAAAACAATTTACATTAAAAATATCTGTATTTATATTTTTTATTCTTAAAAATATTTTTTATTTTTAAGAAACCACTTATATAAAAAATAAATTTTGATATGAAGAAACTAACTGTAACACATAGATTAATTTTAATAAAATATTTAAGAAAACTATTTTTTAATTAAAAAATATAGAAACTGTTTTTATTAAAAGTTTTCTAAAAGTTTCTCCAATTAGAAGGACAAATTACTTTTAAAATGTACCTTAATTGATGGATTGATTTGAGGGAATGAGGAAAGATAAAAAATAAAGAGAGAAAAAAAAAGTTAAAAGTGAAATTGTTTAAATTAAAAAAAAAAGTAAAAATGAAATAATTTTTTTACTGTTAATAATTTTTTTGTTATTTTTTATTTTCTATTATTGTAATATTATTTTTTAAATAATAAAAATATAATATATAATATTTATTGTGATTATTTTATTATTAAAAAAAAAATACATTATAATCAATTATGAATGGTAAAATTATATGTTTTTTAAATTCTAAAAGTTACACACAATTTTTATATTTCCTTATTTTCAATTTTTAGGAGTTTTTCTTTTTTTTTCCTCTGTTTTTCTATCTTCATTATTAATAATACTCCCGTCGAAGCAGTTCTATTTTTAACTAAACTCGAAATTACTATTATACTACATCAGTTTTTTATTTACTAATTTATTCATTGGGCAACAACTATATTTTTGTTAAAATAAAAAAAAAAAAAAAAGAGAATACTATTTACACATTAAAAAAAACGAATTACTCATAAAACATAGACACGTATATTTGTTTTCCTTTTAAAACTTTTGAAGTAAATAAAAAATAGCTTACAGGATAAATTAGTTTTACGAGTAAAAAGTTATTAATTTTGATAATAATCATTTTAAAAGTTATATTTATGTATATTTATTAATTAATTAAATATAAAATTGGTTTACATTTATATCACCATTAAATTCTTAAAAGAAAATGTCATATTTATTCTCTCTCCTCTAGCGAAACAGAATGGTGTTACTCTATTAAGATATTGATATGTTATATCCACATTTCTTATCAATAAATTGATACATTTTAATTTTAATCAATTTTAGTTGACCAATTTATTTATGTGTAAACTTTTACGTAAAATATAAAATCCAGAAAAAAATTATTTATTTGATTTATTTCAAATATAAATTTCACATACAAAACTTCAAACAAACTAATTGATCCGTCTATTTCGTTTCAACTCATTTTGTCTATGATTATAATATATATTATCTTAATTTTAATATAAAAAATATAATCTTACAACCTTTTATAATTGAAAAATGTACAAGTGTCACTTGTGGCTTGATTAAATACTGATTGCCCTAATTGAAAAATGTAGAAGAACTGCCATTGAAGTACTCAAAATGACAGACATTCGACCACATTACTATTACCATTTATTTATTATTAATATTATTATTATTGTCCCTTAAATTAATTAGAACAGCAATTGAACCCGTGAATGGTAATTATTAATTTTAATTATTGCTTTGTAAATTGGAAACACGGATTTCAATTAATCACTGCACCTTCATTGAAAAATGTAAACTAGTGTTTTCTGCTTTCTTTTTTCCTCTAAATCGTTGATAACTTCAAGCATTTCTTAATTTTACTAAGTCGACCAACATACCCAGTTCACAGGGAGCTGTTTGTTTCCCCATTACTCAAGCACCTCGAGTGGCCCACCAAAACCGAATCCAATTGTTTCCCAATAATGCCTCGTTGATTTAGGACTATAATTAATTAAGCACCAACCTTAAAAGCTTAAGACAATGGTTAAAAGTTCATTTTTTAATGACGATGGTTAAAATACTTACTACTAACAACATCATTGTTCTTCATTCTCATGCAGTAATGTATGTCTTGTCCAATTTTTCGAATAGGAAAATTGATGTGAATTTTTGTTCTGAAAGAAATGAAAGATTGGAAACGGGGAGAGGAAAAAACTGAAAAACCTCTTCTTTCTATGTAAGTTGGTGACACCACCGCACTAGCGCATGTACACAGAGACATGTCAATGAACTCTGAAATTTACAGCCACAAAACCCTCTACTCCACTCAAACAAACGACCCCGTTTGCATGCTTTTGTCCACTACTCAACTTCACGTGACAGTGAGAGAGAGAGAGAGAGAGAATATGAGAAGAGAAGAGGACACTAACCCTAGTGGACCCTTCTACACAAAAGTTGAAAATAACAGAACCACCAGGGGCAAAACCGTCACGCTAAACTTCGACGGCCGCGATGGCGCCTTCCCACTCTCGAACTGAAGCGAATCAACGGCCAGCGGCATGTTCTCCTGATCGGGACTGCACTTTGACTCATGCGGATGCGCACTGTACATCATCGCGCGCAACACCGCCGAAACTGTGGGTATGTACGCCGTTTTGTTCTTTGCAAGCAGCCACGTTAACCCCATCAGTTGACAGTCCCGGTTGAACATTTTCTTCACCCTCTCGCTTCCTCCACTACCCTTTGTCTCGTTCTTGTACCCTTTCACCTTAAAATAAATAAAAACACGTTATTTTTTTTTACTATTCATTCCACCAACCAAACATCTTACACAGTGAAACATGGTTCCGGACAAATTACAAACGGTTCAACAATGTCGCGAAAGTATAAACCCGAAAAAGGTACAAGGAAAAGGAAAAGTTCCTAATAATTCGTAAACGCACATGGGAACTCATGTTCGCAGGTCAACCTGGTCGGCAAAAAAACCAAGACTATTTTTTCCTTTAATTTTTTTGGTTTGAATAGTCGAACATTTGCACCCAACCCAAATAAATAGTTCAGGTAAAATATAATCTAACTAATTTCTAAATTTGAATTAGCTTTAAATTTACATTTAAGATAGTATTAGGATTGATGTAGCAGGTATTGTTGGACTCACACCAAAAAGTGCAATTTCCGGCATGAAATATATTGGAGATCCCACGTTGATGAGTAATAGAGTGAAAAAATTGTTCATAATAGTGAAGAAAATTCTAGTGAAATAGTAATGAGATAATAGGAGATACCTTTTGTAGGGCACCGAGGCATTTGGTGCAACCGGCGTAAGAGGAGTTACGACAATTGTTCTCCAAGTTGCGAACAGCTGCGGTGGGGGTGGCGTTTTTGTGGGAGAGCGAGACATTAAACCCTGCGTTGCAAGTTAGGGATGTTATTTGGTGGAGTCTGATGCCGCAGAAGCAGAGGATGGCGTCGCAGGTGGCGTTGGGTTGGGGGATTCTGATGTTGCGAGTGAGAAGAGAATCTTGGAGCGAGTTGACGCACTTCTGGGAGTCGTCGGGCATCATGGGGAGGTCTCCGGAGGTCGGCGGCGGCGCGCCGGAGACCTCGAGGGCAGAGCGGGCGTGTGCGGCGAAGAGCCACGCGGCGAGGACGGGGCAGCAGCGGCTCCGGTCAAGGTCCTTCCCGCACGCGTCCTTCACGCCGCCGAAGAGCTCGTTGGATAAGTCCAGCCGGCAGGTCTGCGCCTCGGTCTGAACCGGGAATGCGGGAACCGTGTTCGAAGACGGGTGCTCACCCGGTTCGAGAGGCTGGTTCGGGTCGCTCACCGGTTCTGACAGTAAACCGGCATGAGAAAAAGGGTGTTGTATAAGTAGGACTGACGTGAAAAAAGCCAGGCACGCGAGAGTGGGCGAGAATGATTGCATTTTTTAGAAGGCGTTCTTTTGCGCCTGTTTGGGATTCGAGGAAAATAAAATTTTGAGGAAAAGGGATGAAGATGGGGATGGGTTGAAAAATGAAAAAGGAAGATAGGTTTGTTTATGAGTTTTGGGTTTGGTTGAAAAATTATAGAGGAGAATCAAGGGACGATGGTAGTGGAGTTGGTCTTGGTGGTTATATTATATGGTATTTGGTCTGAGATTCGTAGACCCATGATTTGATTGGAGCGTGTTTGCTAAAACAACAGTGCATGCTACGCTGGGGAGTAGAAAAGATGAAGAGGTGCTAAAATCGAGGGAAGGGATTGTTTGGGTAAAAGGTTAGTAGTATTTTCTTCCGCTTGCTTTCGACCCTGCTCTCTGCTCTTTCTCTCACTGCTTTCTGCTTTACACAGAATTTGGTTTATAGTTTCAAAACTATTTATACACGAAATAATGGACTTTAAATATGTAAATTAGAATTTATTTTGACAAATTTTAATTGATGTTTTATAGTAAATATTTGAATATTCGTATTCCCAATCCACATGAGAAAAGGAGGTATCAGTTTTAGTCAGAAATCAGTCTTGATTCATGTGGCGTGACCGCTCCAAGTTCTAGTTCAAAACTTTCTTTTTATCATTTGAATAAAAATCTATACTGAAAAACCAACAGTGTTTTTCCTGTTTCTGAATTTTATAGTGGATGGATTCAGAGTATGATTCGTTTTCATGAGAAAACCAAAGAGCAACGGGATCTTCATCAGAAATGAAGCGAGATTCGTTTCAGGGCACAGTCACACTAGCTAGGATGAATCACCTTCATAGTTCTATGAAAAACAAATAATAGTTTCAGTTTAGATAGAAAACAATTTTATTTGTGAATAAATATCTCTTTCAATATATCTTAAATATTGATTTCTTGAAAAAGTATAAATAATAAATAACGTAAAAAAATCGAGAAATAAAAAATGAAAAAGATGAACATGTTATGTATAACTTATAAATATTATTATTATTAAAAAAGAGGGTTGTCCACATATTTGGCTGCTTGTGCTGTCCTTTTCATTTTATCAGTTTATCATCTTTCTTCTCTCTTTGTCCTTTCTTCTTCCATTATATTTTTGTTTTTGCTAGGAATGGGGAAAAAGCTTTTGGTGCGCTTGCAGTGTTGGACCCTTGGTTTTCCCACCCTAAACATTTCCCAAAACCAATAACTTAATTATATACTGTTCACATAAATAATCAATTATGTATCATTAATACTAATCATATACACATACTCTAATAGCTTAACATGTCATGTGCCAAATCAAAATTACAAATTCATCTCTGCCAAGTTTGAACTGGCCTGATAAATTGAGCATGCAGAGTGTGAATACATGACTTATGGTACACATCAGTTAGCTTGCTTTACCTGTTTTTTCTTGTGGTGTATTCATGCGTGACAGCCAACTCACACCAATTTCTTTGCTTCCACTGTTTGTTTTTTCAAAGATAACGTTATTTAAACATGACAATGCTGAGTTTTTAGTATGGACAAGCACAAATCTTCCATTCACATGGGAATGCCACACCCCATTACTACTTTCTCTTATTTACCATTACACTAATAATAATATAATATCCACATATAGCTCTGTGCCCATCTGAAACAAATTGATTTATATTTCATATGCATATATAGAATTAAGAAGAGCCAAGTATATATATATATATATATGTATCCGTTTCCCTCTGAATATTCTGTTACACAAGAAGACAAAGTAACACATAGTGTGAAGTAGGTTCCACTTGAGGAGAGAGGAGAGAGTAAAAACCAGAGTGGTGTGCCAACTAAGAAGGGAAAACAAGAGTGAGAGAGATAGGAGCAAAGCAATGCATGCATTATTAGTTTAAAGGACAAACACAAAGCGTCAACCAAAAGAAAATTGTTCCCGTAAAAAGTAGTACCTTTGGGAAAAGCCTTTAAGCCCTTTTCCTGCCTCCAATAATCTGCTCCCTTTGGGTCTCGAGTAGGGTCCCCTAATTCAAATCATGCCCATGGACGATGATGCTTTTTGTTGGGTCTTACATACATTACATATATAATAATATCCTAAGCATATACATATTATTGCTAGTCAATAAAAAGAATGCATTATATATCTCCCAATTAGGTTCCAAAAGGAGGATGAGTGCATGAATGGTTTGCTATGCTAGCTCCATCGTTGGTAATTGAACCCAAAAGTTTAACCTAAAAGGTGCAATCATGGTGTTGTTGTTGCCAATTACAAATTCAGCTTCCGGGGCCCATGTATATCTTCTTCCAATTCATCAAAACCATGGGTCTTTTTTGGTTCAGCCCAATTTTGCATAAGCATAATGAATATTCATCCATGCACGAATGAATAACAATAATGTATATATGATTGCCTTTTAGTCTTGCTCATCACTCACATGCTCGTGCACATGCAGAAAAGCCTCCTCCAATTGTGTCTTGTTCATAGTATCAACCTCACACTCAATCAAGTTCTATGGAATAGCAACAAGCTAGTTAAAAAGCTTGAACTAAATGAACTTTACATGCTTGTGGCCGTATGGAACTATAAGCAAAACATGTACTATCTTTTGATCATGTGTATCATTGGTTTAATGAGTGAAATCATTAGGTACTAATTAATGAGGATCATATCAAAGTCGTGTGTTGGGAAACACTTTTCTGAATAGTTTGTGCAAATCCACCTGTGTACCACTTTGGAGTTTTTTTCTTCTTGGTATAACCACTTTGAAGTCTTTAACTTTAAACAAAGTAATAATGACTTTATGATTTCGTGTAACTCAAAGGATCAAAGCACACTTGTAGGTTTCTCATCCTCTTTCTCTTTAATCTAGCTTTCCCAGTTCCAAATAAGAGTAATATACGTAACAAAGTGACTTAACCTTTTGTTTTTGTTTTGGAAATTTCAAAGAGTAGGATCATATCAGAAAAAGGAACTGATATAGCAATAGAATAGCACAGAGATTAATTAGCAAATGAAGGAGAAGAAAGAAGATGGAAAAAGAATGTATAGGCTGAAGATAGCAGATTTGTTTTTGCTTTATAGCATTCCTAATATGCTTGATTACCTTTTGTCTTAAGGATATTTTTATTGGACAAGTATTTTAATTTATGTTCTGCTAAACATCATATTCCCATTCTATTATTCATTACCTCAGCCACGATAGAGTGCAGTGATAGTGACAGGTGACAAGAATTCACATTTGCCCATTGTCATGTTCTTCTACTAGTCCCACCATCAATCACTTATAATTAATAAATTCATAAATTTGAAAAAACAAAACAAAACTGAGAAGCATTTTACTTATTATTTTATCACAATTTCAGAGTCTGAAAAAAAGAACTTAAAAAATACTAAGAACTAGGAGTTGGTGTTTTTCCTATAAAAAAACGTGGATTTTATACTATTTTTATTATAAAAATAATAAAAATCAGCATGAGTCAGAAATTTAAGTAAATCCATCATTTAAATTGAGGTTGGCTAGTTTTTATATTTTCTTTGTCGGAATCAATCCAATTCTTCTTTAATTATGATTAGAATGTATTAGATAAATTGAATTATGATTTAAAAAAATGTATTAAAACTTATAATTTTACTTTTTGGAATATTTCTAAAATAAATTATATTATTTAATATTTAAATATTTTAATATATTAAAAATATATGTTTAGTTAATAAAATAATTCAAAAAATTAATAATTTTAAGTGACTTCAGATTTAGATTCGAACATATAAAATTGTACCCAAAATAAAAATACTAAGATTAAGATTGAGTGATAAAAAAATATTTGATTCAATAAATACATCTAATAAAATAGATAGATTTTATTAAAAAATATATTGAAGGATCACTTTTGCTCATGTCATTCTCATCCATTTTTTCTTTTTCCCTTCTTTCCATTCATGAGTATGCATTATTGTTGGGTCATTAATGAAAAAAATTGTCCTAGTGTAATATGTGCTTGGGAATGTAAGTTTGAAGCATTCAAACCTGAATTTGTAAGTTTTGGTCGAAAAAGCAAGATAATTATCCTTTATTAAAACATTTAAGACTAATGTCATTGTCTAATATTTTAGGTGTAGGAAATTATTTTTATAATTCCTATTAGTAGCTAATAGTAATTTGGATAAAAGAAACTAAGATAGGCTTGATTAATATAGAATAAGCTAATTAAATTATTTTTTAAAATGTTAAAAATTAGGTATTCAAGAGAAGTTGGATTAATTAATGGAAGTAATGTCTTATATGTTTTAATTTAAGTAAATTATAGTGAACTTCAATGACTAATAATATAATATGCAGAGGATATAATCAATTTATAAGGAAATAATTAGGAATGTGTATTCTTGATTTTTATTTTTTTTATTCAAAAGGGGTTAGTTGAAGAATACTTTGTTAAATTTTTAGAAAATATATGGAATTTTAGTATATTATCACTAAAAATTTAGTTGATCAATAGTTATTCATTTTTAAAAATTAAAATAAATTACTATAATATTATATAATTATGACAAGAAACTTTTACCGTTATAAATGATTTATTTTGCATAATTTAAAACTGAGAGTAATATATAATTAATTATAATTGATTTTTCTAATTTAAAATTTATTATAACGTGTTATCAAATCTGTTTTAAATCAAATTAATTCTATTTTGAAATGTTTTTAAATAATTTAAAATCATTTTAGGAGATAAATTTAATTGTAAAATTTTAATTTTTAAGATTAAACGCTTAAATTCTCCAATCCACATAGAATAGAAAAAAGAAACAATTTCACATAAATTTTTTTACTTATGGATTAAAATAATTAAACATATTTTGGTGAAAATAATCAATACAAGAATAATTAAAAGAGAAAAAAAGTCTTATATTTAAATTCAAAGAAAGTATACATTAGGAAGTTTTATGAAATGACAAGAGAGTGTTGAGTTATTTATAAAATCAGATACACTATTCAACAGACGTTGAAACTCACAAAACTCCAACAATCTTCTCAAAAATCAAAATTTCACGTAGAAATACAAACCGAGGAACATCCAATTGTATCAACAACAAATTTAACTGTAAAAATAGTCGAATGTATATACATGCAACAATGCATCCAAAAGGGGCAACACAAGCCACGCCTTCAGATAACTTCCAACAGATTAACACATTAATTAACTAGTTTGTGGGACATTACAAAAAATGTCAGCAATGTCCAAACCCTCTAGAATTTCGAACTCGAACAAGTCACTACAAAAGTTATGCTTCTCTTTCTCCGTGCCACTTCTCACATAGTTGGATGATGAATTCAACTGGTTTGGACTTGAAACAGGCGTAGGCATAACCGAGTCATACCCCTCCTTCTGATCTGCATTTTCCAGGGAATGCACCAAAGCATGGTTACCTAACAAATCAACTTGGTTTTGTTGCAAAACAAGGTTCTCATCACCAGAAGGAGAACTTGAGCGGCTAAAGTTTGCCGTGGTGCCAGAGAATCCTTCCACATTGGTTGTAATTGTATGAGTAGGCACTTGAAAGTGAGTTAAGTCTAGTGGTGGGGCAACTTGGTTTTCTGCATAGTTGTGTGAAGCCAAATTTGGATTCTCTAGAAGAGAGGCTGTGGCAGCAAGGTTTAACAACCCTTGGTTCATCAAAACATGGGCTCCTAATAAGCCTTGCATGCTAAGGGAGGGGTTCAACACTGACCTTAAAATAGAGGACATGTCAAGCAGGTCAAGGCGTGGGGCGTGTGTAACTGGGTCAAGTCCCATACGAAGAAGCCTCTTCCTAATGTGAGTGTTCCAATAGTTCTTTATTTCATTGTCAGTTCTTCCTGGCAACCTAGCTGCTATAGCTGACCATCTAAATAAACCATTAAGTACCCATATTATTGATTAGCAATATTCGTACTAAACATATATAAGAATCTAATATTGAAGCCTAGATTTTTAATCAGACAGATCGCGATAAATGAAGGAAAATTGTCATAGAGTTCTTACTTGTTTCCCAGTATACTGTGCAACTGAATAATAGTATCTTCTTCTTCTAAGGAGAATCTTCCTCTCTTAATATCGGGTCTAAGGTAATTTGTCCATCGAAGGCGACAACTCTTGCCACACCTTTGTAAACCTGTAATTAGGTAACATGGTCAATTTGTTAATAAATAGTAATAACTGCGTAGATAGAACAAGAAAACCGTGTATATGTTAAGAACATGTTAGAGTACCTAAAAAGATGTTATGTCTCAAGGTCAATTAAAGTAATAATCTTTGTAAATCTTTGTTTTTCTTTTTTAATTTTTCAGGTAATATTTGTAATCGAGGTATTATATTAAAAAAACGTATTTTGATTTAAGCGATTTAAGTCTGGTATAATTCAGATAAATATGTAGTGTTAGTCCTTCATCATGTTGTAAGGGATTAGACATTTGTGCTAGAGTGAACCCAATCCTATATCAACATTTAAATCTTTTTGAAACAAATGATATCTTTTAAAGATTAATATGACTGACCCCAATGTCTAAAGTTATAGAAGGGGAGGGAGAAGGAGGAAATAACAAACCAGCACTTTTAGGTAGGGATCTCCAATTGCCTGGTCCATGGGTCTGAATGTAGTTGATGAGTTTAAGGTCTTCTTCTGGTGTCCATGGACCCTTCTTGAGTCCATTCTTGTCACAGCAAGGAGCTCTTCCCATTTTCAAAGTATGTACGGTGCTGGAAGGTTCCAAAAAGCCAAAAGGGTTGCTAAGCTTAATATTTCTTATCACAAAAAGACACAGAAAAGTGATGTTCTGTTGCTTGTGGTGATGGCTGAGAAGACCAGTGTTTTTATAGCAGAGGAAAGCAGTGTTAGATGTTCAAAGTCAAAAGTATTTGGCGCCGGCCATGTGACACATGTCTCTCTCAGGCTCAGCGAAGATACTCATCAATGCACATTGTATTTGTTATAATATACGCGTATAATACATACAGTAAATTGCTTACACGATTTACTGCTATATATATACGTCATACATTTAACATACCAGCAAAAATAAACTCTTATCTTTTAATATAACCAATCGTTGCATTGGATTTGAAATAAAAAGGAAATTGACATGGCATTGGACTGTAAGACATACACTAGACACACGCATATAGAAATTTTAACAGTCAAAGTATAAGCTTAAAACCAATATTTATGTTTTCTATGATAATAAGCTTAAAGAAGGTGCAAGACATTCTTTTCAATATTTAGATTTTGAATAATCTTTAATAATATATATATATATATATATATATATATACTAATATAATCTTATTAAAAGTGTCATACATGTGTTGGATAAGTATAAGAGAGTATTAGATATCAGAAACATATAATTCTAATAAGAGTGGTGTCTGTGCTGCATAGAAGTAGAATGCATAGTATTCTGTCTAGATTTTCTTTGACAATGAATACATACGCAGAATACTTGTAGCTTCTACGTTTATGGCATGGGCAAATGAACCGTGGCACGTGATATTAGGACAGAACAGGGTTAACGAAATTCAAAACCGATAAGGACATGCAAGGGAGCTGACTTTTTCCATTGTAAAACCAGTGAAGAAGAGATGCAGGTTGAAAACGATTTTTGAACTTTTGAGTTTGACCTTAGTTTTTTTGTATTGAGCGCGGAATCATGGACGGTACGGTTGTTAAATCCTCTTAACAACATTTGCAGAAAATATGCTCCACTGTTTCTCTTTCATTACACTGCATCCTTGGGAGTTTCGTTTGACTAACGTTGTTTATACATCAAACTTCTACAACAGTGTGAAGGAGATAGAAAAATTATTGACAGAAAGCAGTGGCGGAGGGAGAATGCTTTCAAAAGGTCACTGGTATAAGATTTACCATCTTTTCTTTTTATCGTAAGGGTAGAAAATTATTTTTAAAAAAATTGAAATTTTTTGGGGACTTGATTCAATGTTGGTTCTCTTATCTTGAACTGACTAACATTTTTCAAAGTTTGAGGAATGAATTTCTGAATTTTATTCCAATGATCATAGTAGTACTTTTTTATCACTTTAGATCATATATTAGGGTTTACTGTAAAAAAATTGTTTGGTGAACATTATCATTTTTCTTTGTTTTGGTTCTGATGTATGCGTGACCTTTAGTTGTTTTGGGTCAGAAAATAGCGTCCTTTCGTCACAAATCTTTCCACACCCACTCGTTTGTTTTTCAACTCTTAAATTTTTTCTAAAAAAAATTTTAAAAGCATTATTAGTTCAATTTGGCCTTATTTTGTGCACACTATTACACAATTTTCAAAATGCTTTTGGAACAAAATAGTTTGCTTTATTATTATCATGATGAAAGGAAAAAATATGTGATCTATTCATGGTTATGATCATAATAACTAGAACACTACTTAATCAGGAAGAGAATTAATCCCTGTGTTAAATAAACATTCCTTACTTAATCAGCTACCATTGATTTTGTACTTGAGTCAATTCTAAAAATTGTTTTCTTCTTTTGTGTTAAAATGGGTTATGATGTGGCACCTTCTTCTACACATGTGTTTGGATTAGAAGCAAATTTCCATGGTAGGGGACCTTTTAGAGGAGTAAAATAAGATGAATTACAGGTGTCATTAACATGTCCACGAAATGAAGTCAGCCATCTCTGAATTTATTTTGTTCTTCCCAGCAAGTAAGGTATAGAGGTTGCTTAATGCTAGCTAGCATCCCTGGTTTTCATGCATTCAAACAACTTTGAAATCAGGTGCAAAATTTCATCCACCCTCTATCTAACACTGTATAATTTAAGTCAAATTTGTTGTATATATTAATAAAATACTATAACTTGCAAAAGCATATCAGAAAATAAAATATATGAAAAAAAAATAAAAAATTAAGCAAAGCAGAAAACAGAAAAACCATAATCATATCACTAATTTTTTTTTTTTACTAATATTAACATGATAATAATGAGTTAATTTACCAATACTAAAATTTGTTTATATAAAATGTATGCAAAATGTAAATATATATAAAATTTAATTTTACAATATAAAATAAGAATTACATCATGCTATAGGTTAACATAAATATAACATTTTTAATATTTTTTTAAAATATAGAAAATATAAAGATAGAAAAGAATATATATATATATATATTATAAGAATAAATTTATTTATTTATCAAATATTTTTTATAAACTTTTTTTTATGAAAAAAAAAATAATTATTTATTGAATATTTTTCACAAATTTGTTTTTATGAAAACTTTTTATAAATTTGTTTATGAAATTTTTTTTATAAATTTGTCTGTGAAAAAATTTTACATTGTAAGAAATTTTCTATAAATTTATTTGTGAGAAATTTTTTATAAATTTTTTATGAAAAATAATTTTTTATTAATATTTTATTTATGAATTTATGAATTTATGATGGTGGGACATTGATAAATATTATAAATAAACTTATTTAATAAGAAATATAATTTTTTTAATAATAAATATGTATTTTATATATTATTTATTTTTTAATATTATATTTTTTTTCCGCATATCTATTTTGTCTTAGAAGTTGTTTAAGAATGAGTTAGGATAATTTTTTCAATTTTTATTTTACTTAAAATTTTGATAGGTTCACTTTTATTTAAATTTAAACCTTACAACTCTATTATATACGTGTGACACAAAGTCAATTTAATTAATTTATATAGAATATCGATCTAAGTGTTATATAGTTAAAATTATAAAATTAACATATATATTATAAGATATGTTTGAATATAAATAATGTCAATATTAATTTATTGTTATGTCATGTAGAATATTATCTATAAAATAAAAACGTTATTTGATATACTTTATGATAATCATTTTATAATTCAATAATTTTACATAAAATATAATTTTAATAAATTCAACTAATAGTTGAATTATAAATATATGTTGACTTTATTGTTGTGTGTATGAGATTTTATATAAAAAAACAATAAAAAGTAATTGAATTTCATTCATATTTTCATATATTTTTAAAAATATAAATTATATATGTGACATTTTATATAAATATTTGTATAGATGATTTTTCGTAAAAGCAGTTTTATCTAATGATAAATTTTTCAATTAAAAGTTACTAAATAATGTAAAAGTTAAGATAAATTAAATAAGTATATATAGAGAGATTGAGAAATCCATCTAAAATAAGAATTAGAAATTTATTTTTTATCTTTATTATTATATTTTAGTAATTCAATGATATAATTTTTTTACTAATTTTAGTTAATAAATTTTTTAAAATAAATGGTGAACATTAAAAGTAATTGTATTTATACTTTCAAAATGAATCTCTAGAGGGATTCATTTATTCTAAAATAAATATAAATATTTACGACAACTATTATATCATCATTAATTTATAAATTATTATTAATTTTTTATCAAATGTAATTTTTATGAATTTGAATGTTATAATTCTATATTACATAGATGGTTTATGACGAAGTGTGTTAAAAAATTAATAACAGTAACATGATAATTAAATAGTTTTTTTTTTAATGTTTTTTAAAAAATTAAACAGGATATTAAATAATTTTAAATTTTTATAAATTTTTTTAAAAAATAATATAAGTGAAACTAACTTTCAATACAAAATATTAAATAGTGTAATAATTAAAAAATATCTTTTAAAATATATCTAATATTAAATAGTGTAACAAATAACTTTCTGCTTCTCTTATTTATAAAAAGAATTAAATATAAATTTATGGTAAAGTCCTTCACATGTTTGCTTAAAGTTGCCACTATTGTAGACTTCGAAAACTCTGATACAAATATTAATCGCAATTCAATCAGTGACGATCCAATCAAGGGAAGGGTGGGTCAGGAGGACCCTCAAAACATAATTTTCTACAATTTAATAATACAATCTACTTTTATTTTATAAATATAAAATCATTTTATATTATACTTTGTTTCTTAAGACACTTCATGCTTTATCATTATTTAAAATTTTCTTTATATATTTTAAATTTAATATATTATTTTTTTGTTATAAGTTATCTATTTCTCTTGAAGTTTGAAATTTTGTTTTAAAATTTTTTACATTAATTAAAAATAATGCAAAATAATAATATATAAATGAGTATAAAAATTTATCTTCTAAATTAATTTTAAGAATAAATTAGATATTATAATTACTTTTTGCATAATATTAAAATTAGATTAACAAAATTTTTAAATATATATTAATTAACAGGTTATTAATAAATTATAATATTTTTTTTTATAATTTGAGAAATCTTCGTTATTAACCAGATTATTAACAAGTTATTATATAAAATTTTAATGATTAATAAAATTATTAAATCTAAATTAATCATATATAAACGAAATTATGTTTAAATAGAAAAAATTTTCTTAATTGAGAATTACCTCTTAAATTGGTTTTAAAAATAAATTAAACACTGTAATTAATTTTATAAAAATTAGTGAAATTAATCAATCTCAAACTTTATCACATTTTTATTTCAAAATAATTATTTTAGGATTTTTAATTTTGTTCTATTCTCCTAGACATGAATACTTATTGTTTATTTATTTGAATTTATAATTATATATATGTTTTAATCATAGATTGGAGATCACAAAATAAGGTGCTCTTACTTGGGGGAAAATAAAAAGCTTCATACACATTTCATCTACCATCACTTTGATGTTGACTACATCAAGTTCATCATATGGATACGGTGTTTTATTATTGGTCTATGCTTTCCAAAACTACAACTAACTTTGAAATCTTTCATCTTTCTTTTATTTAATTTCTTCCAATCATAATCTTGCATGCACCCATGTGTTTTAATTAATATAAGAGAACACTAAATTACAATAATTTTGGTTTTTAACAAGATTTTCTTTTTTGTTATATGCTGTTTAAATTTTCATTAAATAGGTAATCCATTGTTATTCAAATTAGAAAAATATTAAATTTTTCTAATAATATTGATTAGGGTAATGAATAAGTATTTTCAAAATCATTAGTCTCCATGTCTACATTTCTTCCACCCCACCCAATAATTTTCTTTCTTATTCTTCATTTTCCATTTGTAGTTTAATAGAAGCGGGCTTTAAGTCTAACTCAACCTCATAAAACCTAATAAAGTTGTTGAGCCTACAACACCACCCCCACCCACATTTGTCGTCCTACAATTGTCTTAGCACAATTGTCCTGTCTGTCTGTCCAGTCCCACATTCGAGCTAATGGTAATCTCGACGTGGAGGGGGTGTGTTAAAGATTTCATATTGCTTAGTGATATGGCCAAATTAATATATATAAGTGAGGGCAAACCTCACCTCATAAGCCGGTTTTATGAGGTTGAGTTAGGCTCAAAGCCCACTTCTGTTATGATATTAGAGTATATCCTAACAAAGTTGTCGAGCCTATAACACCACCCCACACACATATCTGTACGTTCGAGCTAATGATAATCTCGACGTGGAGGGGGTGTGTTAAAGATCCCACATTACTTAGTAGTATGGTCAAATTAATGTATATAAATGGAGGTAAACCTCACCTCATAAGCCGGTTTTATGAAATTAAGTTAGGCTCTAAGTCCACTTCTATTACAGTTTAAACCAATGTATAAAGAACTTAATAATCGAACCCAGCCATCAAGAAACTACTTTTCTTTATTGTGCCCTAAACTCAATGTTCAAGATATTTTGTAACTAGAAATTTGAGTTTATGGAGAAATCATCATAAATGTTCTACATAAACTATGCAAATTTGGTGCTACTTAGTTTTTTTTTGTAAGTTCCGTAATCTTCATTCATATCGATATCATCACATCCTTTATTCAGTAAAATTCTTCATTCCTCAAATTTGAGCATAATTCCATTTCCCCTGACATTTTAAATTAACATAAAACAGAGCAGTTAAGCCATATTCAAATAGCATAAAATAATATCAATGCTCTATTTTATGCTATTTAGTTCATATCAATGCATATCATACATTTTGAAACAGCAATGAAAAACCAAGACAATTAAAAGAGAAAGGGGAACAATAGTGTCATACCTAGAAAAACAAATCACCAATTAGATTCAAAAGAAGATAGAGCTTTCACTGCAACAGGGTGTTTTTCAAGAAGGCCATCAAGACAATGTTGGTTCTTTTTTAAGACATTCTCTGCATCAAAGTATTTGTGAAAATCAATAAAGCCAAATCTAGCAAAGAAAACTATCATGGATATTTAAACTAAACTCATAAAATGGTGTCGCGAATGACTTCCTTTAATTAGAACTTAAAAATCAATTTTGTGTAAAAAGTGTTGCTACTCAACCGGTTCCTAGAACACCTGTATTTATTGACGAAGGTTATGATAACCCTTAAAAACAAATGTTAAAGTAGTGCAAGTTTCTTCTTTCTAGCTCAAGCATGATAGCACATATAATAGTAGGATGAGTGAATAGAAGTAACTTGCAAGACTGTTAGATTATTTTAATAATGACTTCAAGTTAGAGATGTCTAAGACAGTGTGATGTAGATTTAAAAATGCATTAGAAATATTGAGAGTTAGTTTGAAGTTATAAAAATATTCTTTTTAACATTTTTGTTTTGATATTTGGATAATTTATCTTTAATTAGGTTTATTTTCTTTTTTTAATACTTGTAAGAGTCGAAAAAAATATTTTTGAACACTCCTTTTTTTTTTTTTTATATCTCATTCTCCATAAATAAAAAAATAATTAAATCACAATTTTGATCATAATAAAATTGAAAATATTTTTGTGATGAGTGTGAATTTTCTTTGTTTATATATATATATATATATATATATAATTCTTATCTTATATATATTTAACTAATTATATTTTTTAATTATTTATTTCAAGAAAAATGTTTCTCATTCAATAGATGTAAAGTAAGAAAAATATAAAAAGAAAGTTAAATTATATTTAATATTGAGTTTTTTTTTTTTCATAAAAAATATTAGATACATTATTTGTTTTTTTCCAATTTTTAAAATGAAAATAAATTTAGACAAACTCAAGGTTTAATTTAAAAATAAAAGATAAAATTTAGGAGAAAATAGTTATAAAAATAATTTTCTCAAATATATTTTTTATAATTTAATATTAGTTTAATAATTATAAAATAAAAAGTACAAACAGAAAATAAATATGTTTGTATTGATTCATCTCAACCCAAACATCCAATATTTTGACAACATATTAATTTTCATTAACAAATTATAATTATAAGACCAGCATTGTTCATGGTCACTCTTAACTTACAATATAAGTCTTTTTTTATAAGATTTTCCAAGCTTTACAATACACTAATATTCTTTGACAAATATTTTGAAGTTTTATAATGTGTATTCTTTTATCACAATAATCACTCCTAATTTTCTATAACAAATTAGTATCTTTTTAATAATATAATAATAAGGTATTTCTAACTTACACACAACACAATAAATGTGTATGAACTTAAATGTTTATAACACTTAGACTTTTAGATTTAACCTAAATAAATGTCTCATATGATTAATATTAATATTTTACTCGCTAAAACTAGATAATTAATTCTAAAATATTTTCAATAAAATGTAATTTTTCCATTTTAGAAGTGTAATAGAAAAATAAAATATTACACCATTTTGATAAGATTTTAATGTTAAATTTGGACAATTTTTATTGATAGACATTTTAACTTCTTTATCCTCTATTTCTTATTCTTCTTCTTTTTCTCTTATTTTTTTTCATATCTCAATTTAACTAATTTAACCATCATGGTATTTTTGGTCAGTGAAAGTAGATAAAAACTTCTTGTCATCTACAAATTTGGTTAGTAACAAATAATAAAATAAAGAACAAATAATTGGTTAGAATAAATTAAAATATTTTCCTTATTAAGGGTTTAACTTTTAGTTATTAGTAAGATAATTAAGACAAATACTTAAATTTCACTCAAACTCTTAAAAAACGATAAATTATAAAAGAATTCAATTCTTGAAATAATTCTAATACACGTAATTATATTTTTCTCGACATTATAGAAATTTCAAAATTATTATAAATTTTAAAGACAATAAAAAAAATTAAGTAAATTAATTAAAGCAAATAGAGAAAATAATATGAAAAAAAATCATGAATTTAGATAAAATAGAAAAAGACTTAAAAGATAAAGAGTAATTATTAACCATGAATCTATAATAAATACTTGTAGAAGTAATGTAAGAAGGTAAAAATTATATTATCAAGTTTTGTAAAAGTGAAATGAAGCATCTTAGAATATTTTGGAAATTTAATAGAAAGTTTAATTAAAATCTAACCTAAGAATAAATTTAAGGATTGGACACTTGGTAACTTATTTTTCACCTCTTACTTTTTCACACTTGGGATGAGTGGATGCTTGTTAGACAATCACTCACTCTTATATAAAATGGATGACTTGTGCTTCTTATTATCAAAGACTTAAGCTTAAGTTTAAGAAATTTTTTAAAACAAAGATGGTTTAAACTCAAATTTAAGAATTTTTTTAAAATAAAGATACACTTAAATCTTATATGTGTAGCCTATAAAATCAAATAAACCAAAACAAGATTATCTAATAAAAAGCTTTCAAAGCTTATTGAGGTGGAAGAACTTCCTTCAAAGATGAAAAAGGAGAATTACAATTACCTTTTCAATGTATGCCTCACAAATAAAAATTAAAAAATTAAGAACTCAACAAAATTTTATGAACAAAAAACTCAATATAAAGTTAGGATAACAAAAAAAAATTATACTAACAAGAGCTTAATTCAATAATCAAAATAAAAAGAAAATGAATGTTAAAAGTACACGCTTCATAAGATGTAATATTAAGTAATTATTATTATGAATGTTGGTATTTATTAAATTTAATTTCTTAAAGGTTAAATACTCTTAATTTTTAATTTTTTTTAATATATTGAAGAGTTGAGTTTGAATTAAAAAAAAAATTAATCCAAAAGTTTTATTTAGTTCATCAATTGAAATGAATTGATAAGGATAAGGTTGGAAGAAATTGAAGCATTTTAAAAATACAATTTATTATATAACAATAAATCGCTTTAGAACTATTCTCCTTTGAGTAATATTCTCTTACTTGATTGAGACTAACTTTCTTTATGATAAAGTTTTTTTCTTATACAAATGAGAAATGACGTTTAAATATGACCAACTTTCTCCAAAATAAAGCATTTTCTTGTTTGAATAAGAAATGATACTCAACAACAATTCACTTATTTAGGTACCTATTTAAAGCAATGTCTATATTTTTTTGGAAAAAACTTTAGTTAGTGGAATCAAAGAGGAAAAAAAGAAACAAATGAGAACTAAGAAAAGAAAAAGGAAAAGGATAGAATTCTTAATCAATTTATCTTTAGAATATATTTGATAATTATTATGAATAGTTAATTTTTCTTTAAAATTGAATCTAATTATTAAACTTTTATATATATATATATAATTGTTCTTCCTAATTTTAGATTTTAATTCTCTCATTCTAATATGCTGAAATATATTTAAATATTTAAATTTGAATTATAATTAAAAAGTATTTCTTAAAATTTGATGTGAATAAAATTATTTAATGTACTGATAGTTTAAAAATAAATATCATTATGTTGATTGTTTTAACATTGAATCTTGATACTAAATAAATTGGTATATATATGAAGAATAAATGTATAATAAATTTGTTTTAAAATTCTCTATTTGAGAAATCATTATAAATAATAATTATTTAAATTAATTAAAAATTATTTTAAATAATTTAATTTTTCCCTCTGTTTCTATTCATTTTTTTTTTTCACTTCCTTAACTTTCCCTCTTTAATCTAAAAAAAAAATAATTAATGACGAGATGTTAACTGCAATCACCAAAATAGTGAAAATTTAGATTAGTGAAAATAAAAATAAATGTTAACAATAGCCACATATTTATTATTCTAAGAATGGCATAGGCAACGTTCACTGATAATACCCCCATTAGTAGTTCCTTCGAACGCTTTCATTGCAGTGGCACACAGTTCAGGTCAACTCAACTTTTTCTCTCACCTTTTCCTTCGCATTCCCAATTTCTCTTCAGCTCACATTTTCAATTCCAATTCTCATCATTCGCCCCATCAAATTCCCAAAACGCTTTACTTTTCGATTTCGAATCCTCATGATCCTTCACACCTGAATTCGAAGATGATGGGAGGAATATAGCACTCATTTTCACGTCGCCTTCGTCTCAATTTCTTCGTCTCTCTGCGCTGCTGCACGTGATCAGGCACCACACCAAGCAATGGCTTCTTCTCCCTTCCTCAACAACTTCATAATTCCCGACCACATTCTCGTACCGGGCTCCCACGTGGAAAATGACGGCAACGTGCCTAAGTGCCCCGTCCTCGTTTTTGTCAACTCCAAGAGTGGCGGTCAACTCGGAGGAGATCTCCTCCAAACCTATCGCAATTTACTTAATCCAAAACAGGTTCTTAATTAATCTCCGTGAATGTCGTATCCAGAAAATTAACTGTTGATGTTCTATTGTAATGTGTTTGTGATTTGTTGCCTATGTGCATGCATAAGTTTGGATCTCTTCATGAGACGGTTTTTTTTTTTTTTTCTTTCCAGTGAAATTTTAGCCTGAGAAGTTAAGAAAGAAAATTTGAATAAAAAATGGGCATGGGATTTTGATGGTGGAGATTTTCATTGAAGAAAATTCAAGTGAAAATATTCTCGTATGTGCATGAAATATTAGCCATGATTGTCACCTCAACAACTGATATTAACGATTGGTTTTCTCTCGTTAACATGTTTTAATTTACCGTTTTAGTTTGTGTTTGGATAATCACCAGAATTGATTGTGGTCCTAAAATCACATCCAAAAATTGAAAAATTGGAAACAACTATTTATTGCTTTGGCTTTCAATATGGAATTAAATAAATTATGGAAGAATTGAATTTAATCCAAACACTCACGTCAGTGAGTTGCTCAGTTTAGAAGAGTCTGATCCTTCAAGTTTATCAAGTTGTTGTGATTTGAGTGACTTTTGGTTTACACAATCTTCTCTCAGTGGTGAACAAGAAAATCAACCGAGGTGTTCTGGCACATTTATGATTTATTTATGCATGTTGTTATTCTTATCAACGACTAATTAAAGTTACTTTACCTTTGAATTGCGTTGCTCGTTTTAGAGAAGTCAGATTCTTCGAATTCATAAAGTTGGAATTTTTCAGGTTTTTGATTTGGGAGAGCAGGCGCCTGATATGGTTCTCAGAACAGTGTATGCTAATTTGGAAAGCCTGACTCTACAGGGTAATCAGTTTGCTAAAACGATCAAGGAGAAATTGAGATTAATTGTGAGTTGTGATGGAAAAATATTTAATGGGTTGTGATTTTTTATTTTTAATGTGTAAGGAAATTTAGATGCGTTCGGTGTCTGTTTGAGTTTCTGATACGTACCTTGGCTTTAGGTTGCAGGGGGTGATGGGACAGCAGGCTGGCTTCTTGGAGTTGTTTGTGATCTCAAATTATCTCATCCTCCCCCTATTGCTACGGTGCCATTAGGCACAGGGAATAATCTTCCTTTTGCGTTTGGTTGGGTAGGAACAACTTATAGTGAAACTTTCAAGTGCATGTAGAATATTACAACTATTTTGTTACTGTCATGAACTTGATAGTATTAGATCTACAGTTTTATATCAAAAGTTTTAATTGTGCCAAATCTTTATTTGATTGGATTCACTTTTATAGAGAGCATATCATTATGTTGGTTTATTCCTAAACACTTTTTTTTTCTTATTTAATAGCCATTCTTTTTCATGTATATATAAATGTTACGGGCTCCTTTAATGTTTGTCTATTTATGTTAAAAGAAGTTGAGGAAGTTTCCAATAGTGACTGATAGTAAACACAATTTTGCTGCTTGACAGGGGAAGAAGAACCCGACAACAAATCAAGGATCAGTTGAGGCATTTTTAGATCAAGTCATGAAAGCAAAGGAAATAAAAATAGACAAGTAATGTTGTCTGGGCCTAATCTTTAATGTTGAGAGTATTTTATTATTCTTATACCCGGATGGCTGACAGTTAGATTAGGATGTCATTTCCTTACTACAATTCTCCTATGTCCTTATAATTAATATTGGATAAATAAATCTATGTGACCAGGTTACGATTCCTGGCTTGATTATTTGCGGGGCTAAATGACGGTATAGTTGCGAATGGCTTAGTTATGTTACCGGTACTGTAGATGTAGA
Source organism: Macrotyloma uniflorum (assembly GCA_016859785.1). Classification (NCBI taxonomy): domain Eukaryota; kingdom Viridiplantae; phylum Streptophyta; class Magnoliopsida; order Fabales; family Fabaceae; genus Macrotyloma; species Macrotyloma uniflorum. Next base: position 1,845,515 of record BDMB01000029.1, read on the forward strand.
CATGCTCATTTTGTAAAAAATCCCAATTAAAAACTAGTGGTTTTTGTTTTGATTGATTCATTTAACGGGTTAGCTGTGTTGATGACACTGCAATATGATTTTCTTAGACTTTGAGCTATTATGCGTCTTGGGCTGCTGCACTTTGTAAATTGTTTGGAGTTTTGATTTTACCTCTTTTATACTTCACAAGTCCAGTCCTTGGCCCCTTCATCTAGAGCAAATATATGAATGCTCAACGTGTTTTTTATTCAGTTTCTGCATATATTCTGTAAAATGCTGTTTGCTGATAACTTTTGTTCATTTTCTAACCTTCAGTTGGCACATTCTCATGAGAATGAGAGCTCCCAAAGAAGGTTCCTGTGATCCAATTCCACCACTTGAGCTACCGCATTCTTTGCATGCCTTCCATCGTGTATATGAAGCAGATGAGCTTAATATGGTAAGGCATTACATTAGTCGCTATATACTATTTCACAATCTTCTATGAAATCTGGTTCACAGTGTAATTTGGTCAGTTCAATGAAAAAATATCTTCATTTTTTGGTGTTTTGCAATGACAGTTTTATATGCTTCCTTTTTCTAATGAGAAATGCTAAGAAACACACTCACATTATTTTTAACATACTCCCTGTTATTGGGTGAGTTCCATTTGAGTCCCATTAAATAGAGATTAGGACCAAGTTATTTGGGGGGACTCTGCAAGCAAGTACAATAAAATCTTCTGCAGATTTTATTGGGTTTCCGATCTTGTTTTAATATTGGGTTAGGGTATTGAAACTGAGGGGTGACGGTAGTTCTTTTCAAAGAATTTTTGTGTAACTTTCTATTTTAATTTTGACTTTTTAAAAGGTAGTTGCTAACTGCTTTTCAGGAAGGTTGCCACACATTTCGCGGGGGATTTTGGAATTACTTCAGTATGGGTAAGTAAGATTAGTTACTCCTGGGTTCTTCTGTGCTGTGACTAAACTTCATGTTATTAATATGGACTCTACAAATCCATTTTCCACTTATGAAAGAATATTATTAGTTGAGACCTTTTTGTGTTATTTAAACTTGGTCTTTTTCCAATTTATGGATCTCTTATAGATTAGGTAATGGCAAATGATGACAATGCAAGTTCCAATATAAATAAATTTACACAGAAGACTTGAACTTTAAACATAAGCTGAGGAAATGTGACATATGTACTAATATATTATGCACATCTTCCTATTGAATTAAATTCATTGACTGCAACTGCATTACTATTTCTCTTGTTTAGTCTGATTACTTTTATCTTTTCTTAGAATATTTTAGATGGTTGATTATATTGAAGGAATTTTATATATCTGTCTGCCCTACTTCAGTACTTGTCAAATTATCACTAACTATTGATTGCAGGAATGGATGCTCAAGTATCTTATGCATTTCATTCAGAACGAAAGAAGAATCCTGAAAAGTTCAAAAACCAGTTGATTAATCAGGTATGCCGTTGTTCCTTCAGTGTTGTAATTATATGCTAAAACAATGTGAAGTTGGTTGATGACAGTGTTTGTTTGACTTTCTCACTCTTGAAAGGAAAGGCTAAATAAATTTAGATGAGATATGTATTCTTGTTCTGAATTTTTTTTTTAAACTGATATTCTCATCTTGATTTCAATCTACTCGTTAGACTACTTATGCTAAGCTTGGATGCTCACAAGGATGGTTTGCTACTCCTCTGTTGCACCCTGCCGACAGGTCAGTTCATTAAAACCTATCGTTATGAGGACTTGCATTTGTGAAATATGTGAAATCTACTTATCAACACTTAACTTGGAATCCTACAACTGATGCTCTGACTATGTATGTTTAAGCTATCTTCATTCTATTTCAATTTTAACAATTTTTTCTTATAGATCTTAACTCTCAAGTATGCTGAGTTTTCTAAATTTCCAAGGTTATTTTTATCCAAGTATTTACGTGGTATTTTTTTAGTGCACTGCTTAGACCATTTAAGTAAGACAATGAAATGAAATAAGATTTATTCAAGCTTTTCATCAATAACAAAGAATAATTTGTAACTTTGATCAATCAGTTACAGACAATCAAACTTCTAACGATGTTTCCTTTCCTATACTTATCTCCATATGTCTGACCTTTGTAACTTTGATCAGTTAGAATGATTTTGAGCAAAAGTCCATCCTGCTCTTGTTAACTCCTCTAAAACTTTTAAGGCTCAAGCATTACAGATAAGAGTATATAGTTCAATCTCAAAGCACATAATATCATTGTAGATTCTCTAATTGAACCCCCATATCCACTTTTTTGCCCAAATTACCACCACTTACCCGGTGGCCTCCCAACATTTTAAAAGTTTATACTTGGTGCGAGCTTTGGTAATGCTGGTCATGGCGGCCACTGGCCAGTGATTGGAACTAGTAAGCATTAGAAATAGAGTATGGCTCTATATCAGAATAATAGATATCTGTACTATTTTAAAAGTCCAACTTCATTTGGTTGTGGCCAATTAGATAACAAATATCAGGAAACAAAACTTAATGGTCTGCTTCTCTTGTTTAACTCGGTCCATTTATCAGAATGTACCATTGACAATGACATATGTGGAAACAAAATATCATCAGCACTCATAATCTGAGTTATTTTAGATTGGTTTTCTTTTCCTGTTTAATTTGTAAAATTCAAATATAGGATGGATTGTAACAGTGTGTTTGATAAAGGAGATTCAGAGCATTTCTAGCAATTTAAACACTTTATGTTTTGTATGCTAGTTTAAATAAGCATGCATTTGTACATACCACATAAAGCATATAACTTGTCATTTGGCTGAAGTAAATCTGATCTGATTTCTAATGCAGGAATATAGCACAAGTAGCTAAAGTAAAAATTATGAGAAGGCATGGTGAATGGCAAGACCTACAAATACCGCCTAGGTAAATTTTGTTTTATATATATATATTCAACTACATCTTTAAGGGAAACTTGTAAACTCTAAGATTACAAAAATATAAGGTTATTTAAAGAACTGCATTTCCAACTAGCCAAAGATCAAACTTTCAAGAGACAATCAATTACTGTTTATAATCATTTTTCAGAACTAAATTGCTTTTACGGTGTTTGCGTTTTTTTTTGTCTCACATTGGAAACTTATTGTATATGGATGTTTTATAAACGGCCAGGGAAATTATAAAAAATTAATTTTTTCTTCCTTCCCTCTGTTGTCTGCTGCGTGCTGCCTTTGTTTACTTGTTGAATAACACCTAATATGGCACTTTCCATTGAATGTACAGTATCCGGTCAATTGTATGTCTTAACTTGCCCAGCTTTTCTGGTGGACTGAATCCATGGGGAACACCTAACAGGAGGAAGCAGAGTGACGTAATTTTCATATGCTAATTCTGGAATGTTTATTTATTTTGCAAAATATTTCTTACCTGTTGGTTTTGAAAAGCAGAGGGACGTAATTTCGACAACTAGTGAATATATAACCTTCATGCAAGTTTTTTGTTTTTCTCTCTTAGACAAGGTTTCTTGATTGAATACAGAGAGATTTGACACCACCATTTGTTGATGATGGCCTTCTAGAAATTGTTGGTTTTAGAAATGCGTGGCATGGGCTTGTTTTGTTTGCTCCAAAAGGACACGGAACTCGTCTTGCTCAGGTATGTGTGATTTGATAAAATGCTGTGCATACATTTGCTTTGTAGTTTGTTACTCACACTGCAGCATCTTCATTTATCTACATCAAATTTACTTTATAACTATTTTCGCAAGTTGACTCAGGAATTTATATCATTGTAGAAAAGAAGTAAAATGAAGTATACCAGTGTTTATCTGCCGTTTCCTTGTTCATTAGGCACACAGAATCCGGTTCGAGTTTCACAAAGGTGCAGCAGATCATACATTCATGAGGATTGATGGGGAGCCTTGGAAGCAACCCCTTCCAGTTGATGATGATACAGTTGTGGTTGAGATCTCTCACCTTGGCCAGGTTAACATGCTATCTACAGGTAATTGCAAATCTAAAAGTATGTATGATCCTTTATCACCACGCCCCGAGGTTGAGGAAGATGACAGTGATGAAGAAGCCTCTGTATCAGAGGAATTTCGGAAGTTTGGTGCAGCTGATACATTTAGAATCCCAGATGACATTGATCCTTCTTGTCTTAGTTAGGTCCTTCATTATTAAGACAATTCTAGTGTTATGTAGCTTTGATTTTCTTTAGTAATTAGTAGTTAAACCCTTCACTATTTGTTGCTTCAATCAATGTGAAACTACTTTGCTCATTTCTATAGAAGCATTTGTTCTCAAACATGATAAATGTATTGGGATAATGGAATACAATAAAATAAATGCAGTTGTAATACATAGAGATTTCAGGTAGACTCGATGTGTGAATAGTTTTCGCGTGAGATTGTGAAAGAAGAGTATAAAGGTTGTCGAGGCGAGTAATAGCGGCATGCGCATAGTGGGGCAAAAAATTGTTGATTAGAAGAAAATTCAATCTCTTAAGCGTTAAGTTACTATACACAGCTTTGGTGGCTACTCGAAAAATTGTGAGGAGCCTTTAGAGTAATGACTGAAAGTATCATTGCAAATTATAATTAAATTGTGCAAATATCGATGATCAAATTCAATTAAACCCATTACTTGGTGAAAATATGTTAGGTGACTATCCAATATACCTTGGTCTATATAATTTCGAGTTAAGTGTAAACAGATAGTCCGACATGTTGTAAGGAAATAACGAATCTAAAATGCATGTTTGTATAGAATACGCGAGATGTGAACCAAACATTCACCCCAGAAAATGTAAGATTCAGAAATATGAAGAATTTCAATTTCAAATACCAGATCATATGCTTTCCCGCATGTATTTGAACTACAAAATACATCTGCGACCGTGTGGTAGTGAAAAAAATACATGTAAGAGAAGATCACACAAGACTGTTGGACAGGTCAATTGTGGTTGAGCAGAAAGCAGGATTTAGCTGGATCACCATGGAAGAAGATACTCCAAGTACAGTATGCAAAACCATGATGATAGAAGTGCCCCACTCTGATTCACCCAATGCACAAGACCAACAGAAAAAGAAAAAAAAAATAGCAAGTCAAGAATACCAATTCTTACAAGGTGATCGTTTCAGAGGAAACCCCATAACTAAAGGCTAGAAAATTGCTGTTGTGTAATGGCCTCATTAGTCTTCTGTGGTTCGGTCCTTTCTTCTCTTTTCTTCTTCTCCCTGAAGCAAAAGATTATTTCAAAGAATCAAGATCTTGCTGAGGAAACAAAACAGGTAAATAACATCTACTGGAACCACAGTTCAGGTAAAGGAATCCAAAAGCTGACTGCTGTGCAGATAAGGGCATCAAACACCAGCTACTGTAAGCATTATAAAGCAAATGGGATCTAAGCTTGGTATCACTGGTAAAATAACTTGACTACAATGTGTTTTGGGTCTTTCTAAAATTTTTGAAATTCAGTTTTAGTCTCCCAAAAATTGTCCTTTTTCAATCAATCTAATTTTGAAATGTATCATTTTTTATCTTTCAAGTGGATTAGATAATGCTTGCTTTTTATAGAAGGATAAAAACCGGTTCAGATGGTAGTAAGAGAACTAAAAGTGGTGTATTTCAAAATTAGGAGAACAAAAAATAGACAATTTTTTAGATATCTTAACCAAAAACATATTTTACTCATATATTTACCAAAAAGTTCAAAAGTTACCTTGACACGAATGTTCCAAGTGTATTACTAGAAAGTTTGTAATCTTATCTTTTCTAAATAGGTGATTCGGAATGGAATCTCTGTCTAAAAATTAAAGAGCTTCATAAATAGGCCGGGCAAACCACCCCAAATTTTACTAAGAAGTTAATACCAATGTTTTTAGTACGTTGCTCTGATGCTTGTGATGTCATTTTCTATAAAGAACATTCAGAATAATGTGTCCATGAACTTAATGGGCTAAACTGCTAAAGAATTAGTAGATTCACAACTGCAGTCCAAAAGGTTTAGAATGGAAAAAAAAGAATTCACTAAATAAATGCAGCATTCATAGATTATATCATGGATGAAAACTCCTGAGAAGGGAGTTTCACTATATAGCATTGCAAGACGATAACTCACTATATTCACTAAATAGCATTTCAAGATGCCAAGATCTAATATTTTACCTGTCAACATATTCCTTTAGCAACTCTTTAGCTTGAACCAACTTAGAAAGCAAGTTACGATACACATCCAAGTCCCGATCCACACTTCTTTTGTTGACATTCAAAACCGCACAAAGCTGTTTGATTGACACCAGAGATTTATTGATAAATAATCCTATACAAAAGTAAGTAAGCGGTAGAAAATAGATAGTTTTATTCACAATCATGATATTAAATGCATCCTCCACTATTCCATTGTCATATCATCTCCTATGAAAAAATTGTTAGTTTTATCTGTGATTTTGGTGCCTATAATTTTTGTGTGATTCATATTCTACAGCCAGACAAATACATGGGTGATAATGTAAATCTGTACTGTTATTTAAGTGTATATATATATATATATATATATATATGATGCAACCGTACTTATTAAATAATAATAGAAACAACAATTCTGATCCTGAGGACATAGACGCATTGCCAATTCATTAGTTATGTGTGTGGGCACAAGTTTATTCTGTCGATATAGAATTTGGTTTCCATTGTAAACAATAAAGTTATCGTCCTAAATGTTTATTACAAATGATGGAGTGTTCTTCTTCACAAGTCATACAATTATTTCAGTAGAAGAAAAATAATGAAATCAATTTTTTATATAGATTAAAGAAAATTATGGGAGTAATCCCAACCGTGAGGCCTGAACTTGGAACAAATATCATGTCAAGATCATTACCTCAGCTAACCCAAACAGGCCAGAAAAGATCGTGTAAAGAAGTTGGAGTCTTGAATTTGTATTTCTAGACTGGTATGATTGAAAAATAGACTAGGTAGTCTAAACTTCAAATTATAAAAACAAAATATATACACCAAATCAATATCATGATGGCTTAAATGAATTGGGTAACCTTTTCCAAAATTGTTGGTTCCATTGCATTTGCTAATTCAAGAAGGCGAAAGAGGCCTATTGCAAAGAAACGACTATAACTGAAATCCCCCTTTCCTCCTGCTCTTTCTGCTATATCTTTTAATATTCCCTCAACTTCTCCCTCTCTCGATGAGAACTCAACCAGTGAAGTTGGGTTTTGAGATCGAGCCCATTCTTCCAATTTCTTAGCATCTACTCTGTAGAGGGAAATATAAAAGATCATTCTTTACAATATAAATTCAAAGAAATTGCAATCTATCCAGTTGATACAGCAAAATCTTTTACAGAGTACAGACAATGGTCCTAGCATTTCAGTTAAATTTTTTCCTTCAACTTCATGTACGTTTCCTAACATGAAACTAAGTATTCAACAGGTCTTACGAAAAGTAATTCATTCTTCTACTTTTCTTCATGCAGATTAAATTTCAGAATTCATTTCACAACAATACTCAAGGATATTAATATGCGTTGGTGGTCAGCTAGTACTATACCACCCAATTGCAATTAATTGCAAAGAGCAGAGAATACACCAGAATTTATTATTCAAGAAGGGAGTCATTTGATTGTATCATATTTCTCTTCAAACAATATTAAAGTAATGGTATGGGTATCAACAGCCTGACACATGATAAAACTCCAATATCATACTCGGAGTAAAGCAAACCAAACATGATTCATAAATCACAGAATCATGTTCCACAATTTGCAGCAACTGCTTAGAATATGATTTTGGGTTCAAAATCACGTTTGGAAACACCCAAATGTCACCCAAGCACAGGATTAGGGCGTTGATAAGTTTATGTGAAACAGTTTCCAGTGGCTTACAGCTATGAGTTCTCAATTCTTTATAAGTAAGATGACGGTTTGGGCACAAAAATGGAACAAGGAGAGAGAAAAGTCCAAATTAAATTCAATATTCTAACCTGTATTGCTCAGGATCTTCTTTCAATGCATGAATATATGCTTGGAAGATGGCATCTCGGTCCTCATCACTTGGATACCCTTCCATGAGTTGCTCATATACAGTGACAAAGCCAAGAGCAAATACAGCGTCGTAGCGATATGATCTCTTGTATCTCATTAAATGTTGCTGAACAATGAGCTCCTGCAGCACCGTGTTGTAGATACTGGGAATTGGTCGCTTATATTCCTTGAGAAAATGTAACTTTGTCTCAGAAACAGTTGGAGGGTCTGCAGATCAAAGTATGTAAACAACCCATAACCAACTATTGATATCAAGATTCCATTTCATCTTTTAGTCCTTTTGCACAATAAAGGAACCAAATTTGGAACCATTTGACACACTACATCACATGCTCACTAACAGAATTAAGCCCTGAACATATAATTCCATACTAAAAACGAAATCACCTGATGATAACATTAAAATTCGAAACTACATTCATTTCTTCAAGAAAGAGCTGCAAAGAGTACATATAGCCACAAGCGGTTATATCCACTGGTTACAAAAAAAAAAATGTAAAACTAGGTTCAAACCTTATCAACCACACTTTCAATCATTATCCTCAAAAAACAAAATCCCTCTCAAAAATCAATTGCAAAACAAAAATGGAAAAACAGACATAAAAATTTGACAACATACACCTGCAATCAAAATATCATTTTCAACTATTTAAAAATACAAAAATTGAAAACTACCCAATTCTCAGAGAACCAAAAAGAGCTCAATACTCATATAAAGTGGTACAATTTTTGCTTCACTTAGTGGGGTACCAAACAAACCTGCGACAGAGGAAGAGGAGCATCGAACAGCCATTTTGGAAGCATAATTGGAAGCTCGAACTCCAAGATAGTGACATGAGAAACCAACGCGGACGCGAAGGGTTGGTGAATTGGAAGTGAGGGTGAGGTTCCTCTGAGAAGATTGAGTGAGAGTGGAGAAAGAGAAAGAAGAAGTAACAGTGGCCATCGAAGAAAGAGAGTAATGGCCAGATCAGAAGTTTTGCGGCATAGCAGTGAAAATATTCAGAGGTAGAGATGCATTTCTTTGCTTTGCTTTGCTTTGGGTTGTGGAAAGTGAGAGGCTTTTGTGAATTGCAGCAAAGACAAGCTTATCCAAGGAGACAATGGTATTATGACACGTGGAAATATAAAGTTTATTTGTCAAATAATGAAAAAAAGTTATCACTTTGACTATAACATGCTCCTTAACCCTTTTTTCTTCTAAACACTGAAATTATGAGTTTGATTTTGTGTTAGTGTGTTATGGATTGTAATTTTTGTTTTTATGATTTATAAAATTTATAATTTTTATTTTTAAATGTTATTTTTATAAGTTATTTATCAATTTAATTTTTTATTTATTTTTTATATAATTTAGATTCTTAATTTTTAATTATTTGTAACTTTATTTCAATTTTAATTTAATTTTAAATTATAGATTGTCACAACTCGTCACGTGGGATAGATAAAATATATTTAAGAAAGACACATGAGCTGCCATTATTTTTAATTAAATATATAAAATAATATAATTTTTTAATTTGTTTTAAATCAAATAAAATAACATAAAATATAAAATTAATTTTGAATTATTGTTTTTAAAAAAATAATTATTTAATTCTGATAAGATATTTATAAATAAAAGTTCATATATAATTTTTAATTAATTAGTCTTACATATAAAAAAAATATAATTATATATATATTTAAGAAACAAATTTATGAAGAAAAAAAATCTATTAAAGATTAATGATATATATATATATATAATTATTAAATGTAGAAAATCTAAACATTTTTTAAAAAAATTGTTCAAAATATAAGTTTTGTTTCGAGAAAAAAAAAAAAAGATAGAATGTTTACATATGTTTTGAATCATATCTAGGTAAAATTTTCTATAATACATAGTCAATTAATCTAAATCAGATTTAAGACGTATGACTCATTCTAATATAATGTAAGTATTTTTTATAATTTAAATTAAAAAATTAAATGAAAAGTTTATCTTCATAGAGAATAGAACGAAAGGTGTAATAAAAAAAATTAAGACTTATAGTTTAATGTTTGACTTTGAAATCATTTAGATTTATTGAAAATTTTTATGTACCTAACTTATTTAAAAATTTGGTTTCATTATTTAAACTTGATATTACTAGAATTTTTTTTTTTTTAAATATTGATAATGAATGTTTTAGTTTATTTAAATATAATAATCTCATTAGTACTAATATTCTTTGTGGTAGTCTATCTAAATTGAATTTGGATTAGTTGTATGTTGAAACGCTTATTAATGAAAAGTTTTGTTTTCTTGTGACATAAATATTTAGGTCACATTTTTAGATAAAGGATGGAAAACTTAATAAAGAATGAAGTTATTTTTTATTTAAATTTTATTGAACTAAATATTTATATGGATGGTATAAAAAATAAATAAACAAAAATACACTAAGAAAGGAGTTACGAGAAGCACTCAACTTCTTCAAATTATGCTGACTAATATTTGTGGGACTTTTGATGTTAATTCTTTTAAAAAGAAAAATAACTTTATCTCCTTTATTATTCATGTAGTTATATTTATTTTAATATATGAGAAATCTTGAAAATCTATTTCAATAAAATAAAAAGGTAATTAGAAAAAAATATATAAATTATTAAATCAGATAAAAGTGATAAATATTATAAAAAGTATAATAAAACTGGATAACACTCAAATTCATCATTAAACTCTTTAAAGAAATATGACATTTATGTATAATATATAATGGTAGGTATATTATAACAAAATTGTGTAATAAAAGAATGTAATAAAACATTAATAAATATGATTAGGAGTATGTTAAAGAATTTCTTTTTATTTATATATTTGTAAATATATGTCTTACAAATTTTGATGATTTATTAAATAAGTTTTTTTATAAGATAGTTTAAGACTTTTTTTTTTGAATTATGGATTTGAAGTATAAAATTCATTATGAATAATTAAATTTGCTTCGCATGACAAAAATAACTATAACCTTTTCTTCAAAGTGATTTTTGAAAACTTTTCTTGCAAGTGTTCACTTTTGTTTTCTTTTTCTTCAAATGAAATTAGAGACTCTTTTTCCACCAAGAAATTGGGTTGTATGATAAAATGAAAAAGACATAGTTCATAACCAGAATCTATATAAATAATTCAATTTGTCTCCCATGACAAAATAGTCATTGGCTTTCCATGCGAGTGATTTTTTGTGAATAAAATATTTAAAAAGTGAATAAAAATCATTCTTACTTATTTAGGAAGATCTGTGATTTTTATTAAAAGGGTATAAAAAAAAAGCAAGTACATAAATCAATATTGTCATGATTCAAGAAAAAACGTGACTAAACATAAATGAGCAGAAACATATTTATCTCTTATTTTATAGTTTATCTTATTTATTATATTTTATCTATTAATTTTATTATTGAAACCCGTATCAAAAAGGTGAATTAGAAGTTGGGCCGAACCCTATGTGGATTAAAACCCGTTAACCAAAAAACGGATTAAAGCCCATGGTCCAATCAACAAAAAAGGAAGGTCTTAAATTGCACTTAAACACGTATGAAGTGAAAATATAAAAATAAATAAAAGAAAAAGTGAAAATAGAAGTTAATAAAGACCATGAAAATCTGTTACCGTTTTCCCACCATTCAACTTCTCTTGTGTTATTATTTTAATTATTATTTATTTATTTTTTATTTATGAAGCATCGCATGAGTTAATTATGATCACAAATAATTTACCTGAGCATACATTACTTAGAAATGACAAGTGATAGAAGATTATATTACCCATTTTTCTAGCCATAGCAACGTGCATAATATAATTTTTTCTTTTTCTTCATACAAAGAAAACATTTTTTTTTTCTCTTCCCTAAGTAAAAAGGGTGTCTCGTGTACAACAATACTTCTTATCATTAAGAAATACACGTGTTACTATATCTTAGTGTGCATGTTACTCATGACGTAACTTATTCTGAAACATAGCCCATTGTGTTTCTAAAACCACCAGGTTACTTCCTCTGGTTTTCCCAAAACCTGTGGTCATTTCCATCTCTCTGCAAGTTCACTATTCTATTCTCATATCTATATAAGGACCACCTTCATTTCATTCCCTCATTCATTCAATCATAAATCAAACTTGGTTCTCTTCTAAAGCACATCACTGCGGTTGTTTTCTTCTGTCATCAAATATAGTCTAAGAAGAATTACAAGATCATCAAAGATGAGTTCTGCAATTAGAGCATGGAGTGTGGCTGCTAGTGTTGGAGTTGTGGAGGCCTTGAAAGACCAAGGCGTTTGCAGGTGGAACCTTGCTTTAAGATCAGCTCAACAGCGTCTCAAAACCCATGTTGGTTCATTCTCTCAAGCAAAGAAGCTTTCTTCCTCCTCTTCCTCTCCTTCTGCTATGATCTCCACAACATCAAAACATGAGAAGCCAAAGCAATCAGAGGAGTCCATGAGGACCGTCATGTACTTAAGCTGTTGGGGTCCCAATTAGATAACACGAGACCAATAAGAAAACATTCTTTTTTCTTTCAATTCTAGGAATCAAGCAAGCTTAGTTTCAACGGAAGATGAGGGTTGAGATTTCTGGGGTCATATTGTAAAGTACTGAATGATTGCTTATCTGATGTCACAATCAGTATGTAAATTTTGATAAATCATAGTGTTGACGGTTGAAGATTGCTAAATTTTACGTGTTCTTAGTTTTCCACCATTCCATGTGCCTGATTCTTCCTATGAGGGATAAAAATCAGTTTGTATTGAAATTTGTAAACTCAAACTTATTTGATTTCAACATGGAAAAAAATGAGAAGGGGGTAACACATATTTCCTTAGTTTTTAATCAATTTAAATAGTAAAGGGTTCCTACTAAATTAGAGGAAGATCAATGTATCACGGTTGAAGTGGTATATAAAATCCATCATGAGTATTGCTGAACAGCGAACTGGATGCTACAGAATTCTCTTCATATATTCAATATCTATGAGTTGATTTTGAGAAGAACAAATAATGGAGTTGTGCTATTGGGGTCTATATTGTTATTGGAATATCGCAACTCAATTGTTAAAAAAAGTTGACTATCATGTAATTGATCCAATGAAGTTTCTTGTTCTCTTCAAGGCTATTCAATTTTAGTAATAAGTAAACAGTAAATGCAAAGAAGATTAGTATTCAATTGGCTAAACATTAGCAAGCGAACTTTGTTACAGGTAAAACTCAAACTCAACTTGGTTTATTTCTAAAACTTTGTTGGTTAGGCCTAACTGATTGAGTTACACATGATGGTTCGGTCAGTCAACATATGCAAACCAACACTGGACTTTTGTTTCATTAGAATGCCTTGCGGTGTCTGTATCTGAGATAGTTGTTCTGTCTTGTTTTCAATCTCTAATCACATAGCATAAAAAAAACAATTAAAACAATTTTCTCTTCTTTTTAACATAGATCCAGGACTCCATGATTAAAATAAAACTAACTACAATCTCACACAGACTTCACTTTAGATATCAAGAGTTATTTTAAAAACAATTATTTAACTACTATTCTTAGTCAATGAAATATACAGAAATTTACAATAATTCACACATAAAATGATTTAGACTTCCTTGACAGTATAATAAGAAAAGTGTCTAATATAGATATAGATTCCGTAAAAGATTTTTTTTATAAAAACTCTTATAATGTTCTTTAGATAAGTGACTTCATTCTTTGAATACAAGGTACATAGTTATTTTAATGCCTTGAAAAGAAAAAGTTAAGCTCAAAACAAGCAATTCAACCATCCTTCCCACAAACCGGGTATACATTTGATTTATTTTCTCATAAACTACTAAAGAGAAATGTGTCCTTGATTTGATATCTAAGATGCAAACCGTGTGCGGGACTTGTCTACTAGTGATTAGTGAAACCAGAGTCTATGTTGACACTGACGTGTGGTCCTACCAAAGGAGGAGGATCCTTCCGCAATATCAATAATTGAATACTAGTTTGCTTAGCCACCACCAAAGCAAAAACCACTGGCTTCACCTGCCAATGTTTTTTTTTCTCAAATATACAGCATGTGTTTCACCTCTACCTACTTTGGACTCTTTATAAGTAACCTCTTCTCTTCATTTGTTTCATCTAACCTCCCAGTTTTCTTCTAACAATTACCTTACACTTTCAGAAATCAACTTCTATTGTTTTCTTGTGCCATCCAGAACAGCAAAGAACTACTAGTATTGATCATAGAAGCAATAGGAGATGAGTTCAGCTCAGAGAGGTTGGAGTTGTGGAGGCCCTGAAGGACCAAGGAGTGTGCAGGTGGAATCAATCTTTGAAGTCAGCTCAACATGTGATCAAAACCCATTTTGGATCTTTGTCACATGCAAAGAATCTTTCCTCTTCTGCTGTGGTTTCTACTTCTAGCAGACTAAAGGGGAAGCAGTCAGAGGAGTCCTTAAGGACTGTTATGTATCTAAGCTGTTGGGGTCCCAACTAGAGAGAATTTTTTTGAATTGTTTGTCTTAATTTGAACCCACAAAGATGAATGAGGCCTGGGATTTCTATCTCCACAAGAATTATTGTATCATATGTCTACTCTGAGTGATAGATGTCATGTAATTATGATAAATGGCAATTGCAAAATCATTTTTTTAGAATTGGAAATACTTTCAGCTTCATTTGATTTTGATCCTACCTCATTTGAATTAAAAAATTCATATAGGGGACGTGCCAACATGTAGGCTTACTCTTGAATATATAGTCACAATCAAGCCTTATAAATGGCGTCTAGCTAACAATTAGGATACAGAGCAGTAACATTCAAGTGCAAACCTCTTAGTTCTTAACTTCTTACAAATCCTATTATGCCATAACATTTCCATTTATTGCCCAATGACTTTACTTTGTAGAGAATGCTTAATGTCTTCACATCTCTTTCTTTTTCCCACATCTGTGTGTGAGTCGTTTCATTAATAGAACTGAAAGCAATACTACATGGCTAGCTACATATCATATCTCGTATGATTAAATTATCAGTTCAGCGGTTTCAACCCAATCCTTATAGTTCTAAGAATCTCGTTATTAGATTCTTCCTTCTAAAATTTTCCACTCTATTGCAGTTTTGTTTTGTTTTAAGGTTTCCCACTAATATATATAATTATGATTATTATTTAGTCGCTTAATGTTGTCTATGAAACTTGTTTCTTCTGTGTGAGTTTGATTTGTTCTAAGTTTTTTCTTATATATATAGTAAGCAATGTATTAACATATTACTAGAAAAAAAAAATCTCTACACCCTGATCATAACATCGTCCTTAACGCGCGACGAAAACCCAACTACTGTTTGATGGTGATGATTGAGCATGTACCAAATTATCTATATTATTCAGAAGCTACATCGTTGGTTTACCCAAAACCATTACCTATTTTGTTTGTTCCTGCCAGTTGTTTCTCCCATTCTCTGGCCGCTTCTTTGTCTTATTTGTAAATATACAATTTTATAAATAATTTCAGAATTGTAATTTTTTTTTAAGTTTTTGTGTAAGGTTAAATAAAGGGAAAAAAAGAAGAAGAAGAAAGAACATAAGTAAGAAATAAAAATTCTGAAAAGATAAAAAAAGAAATTTAAAAAATAACGTTAAGATACATACACCTAATCTCTTGTAAGTAGTAGCGAGAGTGACTTGTTATGTTTTTAAGAAAATTATAGAGTGATGACGGATGAAATCCAAAACATTATGGGTTTTAAATTCTTAAGTTTTATTTAGGTTAATAATAAATGTTTTAAATTCTTAATATTTATTTATCGGTTTTTTAATGATCAATATTTATGGGAAAATCTAGCCAAATTATTTATCAAATCATTAATTAACATACGTTAACAAGAATTTTGTACTCAAATAACACAAACCAAAAAAAATAATTCCTTATTTAAATCTATTCTCAAAATATTAAGAATAAACCTGTTTATTGTGCCAGTTTTATTTGTGAAAAAATCCAGGTTAACAATGCATTTATTTGGGTGCATCTGAAAGGAGTTACCAATATTAATTGACTGTAGTAATTTGCGTACTTTGAAATTCTAACACTTTCACTTTAGATATGATTGAAAGGAATTAAAGAAGGTAAAGATAGGATTGAGATATTAATTTTATTTATTTATTTTCTAACAATTAGGAAGAAGGAAATAATATTGTGGGTCCATGTATAAAATTATGTCCTCCTTAATGATGAATGAAATTGAGAGAAAAGAAATGCAACTTTGTTTTCTTTTTACTTTTTTAAAATTAAATAAAAATTATAACATAAAAAATAATAAATAACTTTATTTTAAAAACAATATACTAAAAAATATTAATGTTTTGATGTATATTGATTAAGTTTATTAATTACTATAAAAATTACATACTTCATTTATTTTTTTCTCATTCTTTCACTAACCCAAATATATATATAAAAAAAAAACTTTTTTTTATCCCATTTTTCATTTTTTAATTAATACATATTTTACTTATTTGTAAAAGTGTATATAGTCTAGAAGAGTAAGATACTAAAAAAGTAGACAGAATTTAAAATTATACAGGAAATTATATATATATATATATATATATATATATATATATGAAACACTAATATGCTGGAACTTATCTTTGGTTTTCTAGCAACTTGGCAGGTCAAATTTAATAGCAAATACACGTGTTTCCTATAATCCGGGATACGTGAATCATAGCCCACTGTGTTTGCTAAAACCACCAGTTTACTTCCCCTGGTTTTACCTAAAGTTATGGCCACTGCCACATGTTTCCAACTTTGGTATTACCATGTGCTTGTTTCTCAGTATATAATCTTCACCTTCGTTTCATTTCCTCATTCATCCAACTAAAAGCCAACTAACATAGTCTAAGAACAATTACAAGATCATCACAAGATGAGTTCAGCAATTAGAGCCTGGAGTGTGGCAGCTAGTGTTGGAGTTGTGGAGGCCTTGAAAGACCAGGGTATCTGCAGGTGGAACCATGCTTTAAGATCAGCTCAACAGCATCTCAAAACCCATATTCGTTCATTCTCTCAGGCTAAGAACCTTTCTTCCACTTCTTCTTCTACTATGGTCTCCACAAGACTGAAAGAAGCGAACACAAAACAATCAGAAGAGTCATTGAGGACGGTCATGTACTTGAGCTGCTGGGGTCCCAATTAGATACCATAAACCAATTAGAAAAGGTTATTTTTCTTTCTATTCAAGGAATCAAGCTTAGTCTCAAGGGAAGATCAGGGTTGAGATTTCTGATCATACTGTATAGTAGTACTGAAACATTGCTTGATTGTTGTGACAATCATTCTGTAAACTTCGATAAATCGTAGTGTTGAGCTTTGCCAAACTTTATGTGTTTTAGTGTGTTTTTATTTCCACTTCCATATGCCTAATCTTCTAAAAGGGTAGCAAATCAGTTTGTCTGCTCAAACTTCTGTGATTTGAAAAGGAAAAAAAAGGAGGAGATGGAGTCAGCACCTATTTCCTCTGTTTTTAGTCAACATATAGCGTGTTTTGATTTCAGTTTAGGTGTGCTTGTTCACATTTGAACCTGATTTTCAGAAGCTATCTCAACCGTGATTGTTCCATTCTGAATGAGCTTCCAAATTCAATATTAAACAATTAAGGATTCTTACTAAATGTTAGAGATACCACATTCATTAGAAAGAAGGTTAAATTATAATATAGATACCACATTCACTAAGGAGGTCAAATTATATTAGAAATGAGGTTTTGTAGGTAAGAGGTAGATTTATATCCACTTTTTCCAAGAGCTTTGAGTGACATTCAACTTTAATATGATTATAATTTTTGCAGAGTTTTGGTGTGACATTCAACTTTACTAAGGTCATAGTTTACAATGATGATTGTTTCCAAGTATTGCATTGCTTAAAAGCTAACTAAATGCTAGTGAAGTCTCTTCATTCACTTCAATATATGAGTGATGTTATCTGAGAACAATAATGTTAACGTGTTTGAGCTATTGTAAGGTCCCTGTTGATATTGGAATATCCGCAACTAATTTGCTAAATGTGACTATCATGTAATTGATCCAAAGCATGTTCTTCTAATCTAAATGACAAGATAACACAATTCATAGCTAGGATAGAAAATATATAGTTAGAACTGAACCTCTTTGTAGTCCTGGTTAGTCTGGTAGAAGAATGGTAACTGCATTTTTAAAGCTTTATTAGAAACTTTAGCAGTAAACATATTGGAGTTAATTATAACCTCTATATTCGAGTAAGAGGAACAAGTTTTACGAGTGTTGTAGCTTTATGTTTCGAATTCAGCTTTATACTTTTTCTTCATCGGTAGTTTTTCTGTTGAAATACGTTTGGTTCAATTTTAGCAGTAAACAGACAAGGTAAAAACTTAACAAAATCAAAGAACTAGTGATACAATTTACTGAAAATTTTATTTTTTTCATCATTAATATTTATGTTACAAAAAATTAGTAATAATTGATTAAAGTTATATATATATATATATATATATTACGTATAAATTATTTTGGTCAACATACACAAACTAACCCTGTTTTTGTATCTGAGATAGCCGTTCTGCCTTACAAAGAAATAAGTCAACAAAGTTTGTGTTTTTAATGTACAAGCCAACGTCTAGGCACGAGTTTAGTTTATTTCGATATGTGAAGAATTATGAATAACTCTGTGTGCGGAAGGTTCATTTTCATTCCTCACAATAATCTTACACAATAAATGATCATTTATATGTTAAAGATTGAAAAATAACACGTTTATCAATGGTAAGTTCGTAAATTACAAGAAAAACCAAAACATAATATTTGACATTTTTAACGTTTTTAGATCCTTGGATAGAAAAAAAAAAGTGAGGAAGGAAAGGAAAAGAAAAAAATTTATTTAAAGAAAAATTAATATTAAAAAGGAAGGAGAATTATCATTTTAAAAAATATAAATAAATAAAGTAAAATTAAATGATTATATAATTAGAAAGTTATTTGTATATTTATTTTAGAAAGAGAAAAGAAAATGATTTTGAAAAATAATATTTTTTACTTTTTTATATATGAAAAAAAAAACATGAAATCTAATGATATTTTTTCTTCACTTTTTTTATTATGAAATTTTTTTTTTATATTAAATACTTTTCACTTTACTCTTTACTCTTTCTTTTCAAATAACATATGTAATTGATTCATATTCCAAACAGCATTCCGATGGCCTAATTTTTTTAGAAGAAAAAACAAAATCTGGTTTGTAATGATGAAGCAGGGTCATGGGAAATGAGCTATGAGCCAAGGCCAGTATCAGATGTGGCCCTTGCATAAAAGATTCCCTGATCCGGTTGATCGTCAAATACTAACAAGGAGATGGTAGGGACCAAGCTTTGAAGGAACTCCTTCATTATGTCACAGAGTGTTACTGTTCAATCTTCAATACATATCCAGCTACAAGTATTTAAAACTGAATAAAAAAACTCATTTTCATTGAAACAGTTCTTAAGTTGTACTGTGTCAATTGGGTATTACCTTTTGCCTATAAAAATCTACCCCAACACCAACACCAACAGCAACATAGTTATATGCTGGAGAGAAAAAGTAACTTTTGATTGCAAAAACTGTTGGATTATTCCCTGGCAGATAATTGGTAGAGGTTGAAATATTTAGCAATTCA
The DNA here is from genome assembly GCA_016859785.1 of Macrotyloma uniflorum. Classification (NCBI taxonomy): domain Eukaryota; kingdom Viridiplantae; phylum Streptophyta; class Magnoliopsida; order Fabales; family Fabaceae; genus Macrotyloma; species Macrotyloma uniflorum. The sequence continues at coordinate 1,865,233 of BDMB01000029.1, forward strand.
TAATGAATTTTATATGAAGAAGAAAAGAGATAAAGATGCCGTTGTGAAGAGGGCCACATGGGAGGACCAGTTTGTTTTGCCGTGTTGTCATTCTTAATGACACCACCAACTTGTAGTGTTCTAACATCATAGCTTATCATGCCATTTTCAAATATTTTCTAAATCCCTTCCTCTATCCATCTTTTCTTTTCAACCACAGTGTGTGATTCGATCAAATCGAGGGATAAGAAAAAGAAGAAGAATGAGATGTCAATTTGTAAAAGCATATATCCAATGCTTTTTCTATTTTCCCCATATTTCTTCACCTTTTGTGGTTTACATTTCAAGCCAAGTCCATTATCTACACTGATTTTGGTTTTGTTCTTATCTAAATTGCTTTTCTCTAAAAGGGTCCTAACCATAAAACAATCAACCTTTTCCATGTTACTGTTCATTTAATGGAAAACAAAAACAACAAAATGGGTACAACTTTGCTGGTGTAATAGTTGAATCATTTTGTGGACAGTTACAGATCATTCTGAGTAACCCAAAATAAAAGAAAACAAAGATTCTCAAATAATAATTCTTTTCTCAAGTGTTTCTTCACTTGAAAATGAGTCACAATTTAAGATATCACTTTATCCAATTAATAAATAAACCCAATAGGAGAAGGTTACACTTCTTAAGATGCATCTCAAATTGACATTAACTAATCAATTTTAGTAACATATTTTTGGATTCAAATTGAGTAATTGATTAGTTTGGAAATGAAAAGGTGGGAATGGGAAATCTTGTGTGAAATCTGAAAAGGAAGGTGCAAATGATTGCATAGAGGGTAGAATCAAACCAACTGTAAAGTCCTATGAAGCCACACAGGGTTGGACCTCAAAGAGATATATCAAATGCACAAAACTCACATCACTCAAATCCGAGTCCTTCAACAAGCGTTTAGGAATGAAAAAAAAGTATAATTTCTTTTATAAAGGGTTTAGTTAAATCATGGAAAGTGAAATGATATGCTATACCCAAAATTCGGATATTCAGAAAGAGGAGATTAGATGGCATTTAGTAAATTCCATATTCTCATGCCTTTCCACACCAATTATTGTAATTAGCTAAGACTCCTACATTCTGGAGGTTTTCATACCAAACATATCAATATAAAAGATACAAATTGTAAAATATTTTAAAATTTTATTATGTTTATGATAAAAATAAATATCAAAATTACTTAAAAAATATTTTTAATATAATCATTTTATAGTATTAATTAAATAAAATACAATACATATATCATGTGATTATATGAATACATATATAAATTATTTATTTTAAATATATATATATATTAAATTTATTTGGTTTAATATATATATATATATATAATTTAAATATTGAATTATTATTTTTATAATAGTATTTGAAATATGACTTTTATAAAATTTACATAAACAACAATGTGTAATTGAATGAGATCATTTTTTTCTCCTAACATTTTTCTTAGACTATAAATATTTTACTTTAAGATATACATTATAAATACTTATTTTATATCATTAATATTTGATTTTTATTATATAAATTATATTATAATTAAAATTTATGATAAATTTTATTTCTGTTGAACAAATAAATTATGTTTTAGATTTCAAATAAATAATATACATTATTATATAAGATTTTTTTTAATTATTGATATTTTAAAAAATATAAAAGTTTATTTAAAAATAAAACAATTTAAGGTAATAAAATTTCTCAAAGAAAACTTTCACATAACAAATTTTAAAAATACTTTTTAAAAAATAATTATAAAAACAAATTTCATTATGCTAATTTATATATACATTATTGCTATATCTTTAGTTTTGTTTAGAAAATCTTGATTAAAAATTTTGAGAAAATAATCAAATAAATTTTTCATAAGTTATACGAACTAAAAAATATAAAAATTATATAACTATTTACAAATTAACTTATATAAAAGATCATTTTAATTTATCGATAAATTTATTTTTTATTCTTTTAAAAATGTTTAAAAGAAAATTCTTCAAATATGTTATGTTCTAAATAATATTTATATTAAATAATATTGAAAATTTTATGATAGTAATTATAAAAAGTAAATTATTAGTTAAGAATATCATTAATTTAATTAAAATGATATATAAATATTAAAAAAATTATAAAAATTATAAAAAAGAAAATTAATCATATAAAAAATTATTTTTTCTTTTTAAAAATGCTGGAAACTTGTAAAGAATAAAATAAATTCAACCTATTAAAATTTTAGTTACACTAAATCTTTTTTTTCTTATTTTTGTGTGGATGTTTGTAGGTGAGAAGTTTTGGTGAGATATTAAATGTGCATATATGTGATGTTAAAAAAAAAAGAATCTTTATTAGTATAAAATCTTGGAGATGTGATTATATTTTTAATTGAAGTTTATTTGGAATAGGTTTGAATTTCTTACGTTTTCGAGCAAATACTTACTGAAAAATTTATTTATAGTTATTTTTAAAGATAATGGAAATTAGTTAATTTAATTTCTACTTTAGGATAGAGGACTTAGATACATGACTTGGCCACATATATTATTTTTGCAATTATTGTGTTGATGAAATGTATTGTAAAATCTTATAGGTTATGAATGAGAAAAATAATTTTTTAAAATGAGATAAATTACTATTGAAATAATATGTTATTGAAATGATATGTTAGAAATGAGATGTTTTAAAATTAATTGATGTTTTAATTGTTAATAATAGAGATATCTATATATTGTGATAATATTAGGTCTAAGTTAATTAATTGGGTTGAAATTTATCTAATGAAAAATATGAATTGTTAAAAAGATGAATTTTTAGTAAGTTTATGAAGATTATATGTAATTTTGATTTTATTGAAATTAATGTTATATAGGAATATGATTGTGTTCGATCTAGAAATAATCATGAGATAAAATTGTTGAATTTAAAAATTTAATTTGGTATTACATGAATACGATGTATTAGAAAACTTAATTAATTGGTGTGAAAATTTTGAAAAATAAAAAACAAGAAAACATTTTAATAATAGAAATGAATTAAAAGTGTTTTAGACAAATTTAGTCTATTTTTTTAACTTTTTTTTTGCAAAAATTAAAATTTACATAAAAGGAATATATAGTTATATGTAATACATATGTTAGGAAAGGAAGTGAAATAATTTTAAAATTTTGAAATGATGAATGAATAATGAATTATGTGAATTAAATAATATAATTTTAATTGAATATTATTTTATTTTAAATTATTAATTTAACCAATATATTTTTTATTATATTTGTTTAATTACGATGATTATATTTAAAATAAAAATATACGATGTTATAAATAGTAATCTCAAAGATAGATTAAATTTTTGAGGATAAATGTAATGTAAATAAATGAAATTGATGTTTGAAATTTTAGATTTATATGTATCAAGCGGATGCTAAAACAACTCTAAAAAAAGAAGCATTAATTGGTTAGTTATGGAAAACTTACTTTTTCTGCTAAAACTCAACCTCATTGATAATTGAACATAATAAAACAATAGATTCTAATTAAACTCAAAGGAAATTGTTATTTTTTATAATTATAAAAAATTGCCCAATTTACCTGTGATTCCAAATTACCTCAATCATAAAGGTACTAAGAACCACCATTTTGGACAAAACATGAAAAAGTTGTAAGTCACAAACAACAAAGGTCACGTTCCATCCTCGTTTTCCTGAGGCAAACTACGTTAGAGAGCTTTCATAAGCAAAGACAACCCAATAAGGGTATCTGATCTGATACAACACTAGTGCCAAAATCCATCTTCACCCACAAAACAAACAAAACTAAAGTTTCGAACTTTGCCACCAATTCAGCGACCCACTTGCCGGAAGTCCCATTTCCCGGCTAAGAATGGCGCTGGAGAGTGACAAAACGGGTTCTGATGGCAAAGTTTGGAGCTTTTGTAGTATGCCATTTTGGCAAACAACTCATCCTTCTTCATCTTCTTCAACTTCCTCTATGCATAACAGTGTTCACCATCAGAGCCAGATTCTACAGTCTCTTGATAGATCCACTCATCAACCTTCCACCACTGTTTCTTCTGTGGCTAAGTCTTTGCTCCCCACAAGGAGAAGGCTCCGTCTTGATCCTCCCAACAAGCTCTACTTTCCTTGTATGCCTCTCATTATTAATATTTTAACTTTTTTTTTCATCAGTTGTTTTTCTTACGTTAACCAATTCTAAGTGTGATTGTTGTAGCTAGTGTCCATCTGATTTCATGTGAGTGGATTATTCATGACTAATGTGCCCGTTTGTGAGTTTAGTTTTTGGTTAAATTATTCATTTGCTCCTTAAATTGTCTTCATTTTAAGTTGTAGTCCTTATAATTATCTTCGATGTAAGTTTTAGTCCTTTTCCAAGAAATCTGTAAGTTTTAGTCCTTTTCCAAGAAATCTGTAAGTTTTAGTCTCTACACGTCATAAAAGTTAAGTTTTCCTCTCTAGTGTTAAGATAAGAGAAGAATTTCTGACAGTGTAAAACAATTATAAAAACTTTCTGAGAGTGATAAGATGACTAAAACAATAAGTTTTGTCCTATAGAGACTAACACAAGGATACAAGTATAAGGAAAAGTTGAATGGTTCAACCTTATCTTTTTGTGTATATTTTGTTGTAATGGGTTGGGACATGGATGTGGTGTGGAATTTGCACGGGATGTTAGTTTTGTCTCTTCTCTGATATGATGTGTGACTTTGTTTTGAAGATGAACCTGGTAAGCAAGTTAGGAGCGCCATCGCAATTAAAAACACTAGCAAGTCTCATGTAGCTTTCAAGGTGCGGTGCATATGGCTATTGCTGTTTTATTTTTGTGTTGTTGGATTCGGGAAGTGGTATTTGACAAATAGCTTTTTCATATTACATATAAGATAAAATTGGAGACAAATTGTGCTTAGTTTGGTCGTGTTGGAAATTTGGAATGTTACCGATACTAATTGCTAGTGTGTTGACATTCTCGGGAAACATTTTGTTGTGTTTCAACTTTCTACACTGTGGAAATCTTAGGTCAGGAAAGTATCTTAGCTTCTCCAAGTGTGGCAAGACTGGAGAAAATTTCTTTGGAGAAACTAGAATATTTCTTCAAAATTGAGGGTTTCCATTAAAAGTTTAAAACATATTCAAACTCTATAATTAGATGATGTTAGGATGGAACATTTGAGCATGGTTATCTTCATATTTGGTGTCACGGCATATATTTTATAGTATAAGTACTTCTATTTCTGTTTATTGACTTTAGTGAAGAAATTATATTTGTATCATCCTTTGCTTGCTCTATTTATCCTCTGTTAAGGTTACTACTAATAGTGTTGTTTTCTTCTGTCTTAGTTTCAAACAACTGCACCCAAGAGTTGTTATATGCGCCCTCCGGGTGGTATTCTTGCACCTGGTGAAAGTATAATTGCAACAGGTAATTTATCCTTCTAAACTAGTGTTAAACAAAAATAGGTAAATACTTGCAAGTTGGGGATTTTTCTTACAATTTTGTCATGTATTTGGCAGTGTTTAAGTTTGTGGAGCCACCAGAGAACAATGAGAAACCAATTGATCAGAAAAGCAGGGTTAAGTTTAAAATCATGAGCTTAAAAGTGAAAGGCGAAATGGACTATGTACCAGAACTGGTAATTTATTATTGTCCCTCTTGCATGGTGTCTAGCTTCACTCTCCATGCTTCATTCATAATGCTTTTAAGTACTGATCACAGTTGTGTCATGTAATCTCATGCAGTTTGATGAGCAAAGGGATCATGTTGCAGTGGAGCAAATTTTGCGTGTCATTTTTCTTGACCCTGAACGCCCTAGCCCTGTAAGACCAATAATTAAAAAATAAGTAATCAATCACTAAAGTTTAGTGATCCCAAAATTAGAAATGGGAAAACAAATTTGCATCTCTAAATTTGGTTACTGATTCATTAACTTTTAGTAGTTATTAGTCTAAAATGTAAAGAGTAAAAACTGATGTAGTTTTACCTAGTTGGTTATGCATGACCATACACTCTGCATTAAGAATCGGTTGCCACTGCCAGTAAATTTTGTTACCTCTCATATTCATACTGTTTGTGAAATGAACTTTTACACTTTTAGTACTAATTATATTCTCCAATTTGAAACATGGTTTCTGAAAGGCTTTGGATAAGCTTAAACGGCAGCTAGCTGAGGCAGAGGCTGCATTGGAAGCAAGAAAGAAGCCCCCAGAAGAGACAGGTCCTCGAGTAGCTGGGGAAGGACTTGTTATAGATGAATGGGTAAGACATTTTAGTTATGTTTTCCTCCCATTTTGGTGAAGTTTGTGTTGGAATGTCATGGTCTCATTTCATTTTATCTCATTCATTTTTCATTGCCTTTCGTGTAGAAAGAAAGAAGAGAAAGATACCTGGCCAGGCAGCAGGTTGAAGTGGTAGATTCAGTGTAAAATATTTTTCTTTGTTTTTTTTGTTGTCCTTAATTTTCTCCAATTTGTAATATCAAAAATTGAATTCCTTACCCACTTAAGTGTCAAATGTGGTTGAGTGACCTAGTAAAAGTGCTCTAAGTAGATATTGTGAAAGCATTTCTTTGTTCGATTTAGATAGCATGTTTGTGTTGTTGATGCGATTGAACCAATGATTGTGGTACTTAATTATTCTGCTGCATCAGCTCTTATAATTTGTAGATAGATATCTACAAATGTAATTGATCTGAGTATGAATGATGTTTTACTTTCATAGTTTCAAGCACTATTGATGTGGATGATGGATTTACTCAATATTGTATGCTGGTGTACTGAATGTATTTTGTATTGTGATGTTTAAAATATGTGTAATATAGTTTGTCATTTACATAATTAACATCTTAGTTTTGAAGATGTCATAAGTCGAAAAAATATCATTCTTATATTATGAAGTAGTGATGATATACAATTGGTTATGTTGAACCACACATAATTAATTATGCCTATACATATAATTAGTTATGTGTCTAATTGAATTGATTATGTCATGTGCATAATCGATTATCCTCCCTTTATATCTGAATAAATTCCTTCTATTTTCCTTTGAGTATGTAACTATTTTTTTGTTGTGTATATAATTTCGTATAAATGAAAGAGTTGAAAATGATTGGAAAGATTAAATAGAATAGAAAAATTTATGTATATTTATTGAGTAGTATTATATCTATTTATTAAATTTATCCAAGATAAGATTAAATTAAAATAAAATATGTTCAATTTTTAATTTATAAAAAAATATTTAATGCATTGATAATTAAGTTGTAACATAATAAATTTATCAATTAATTAATTAATTAAATAAGAAGAAATAAATTTACAAATAATATAGTAATGCATACATAATTATTATTATCAGAGAAAAAAATATAATAATAATAATAATTATTATTATTATTATTTAATGAGACAATAGTTAATATAAAATAAAATTTTTATTTTATCCTCAATACTATTTTACCTCATTACAATTTTATCCACAGTATTGAGTTGTTTTTTCTAACATAGGTTATGTAATTAAATTTTTCTTAATTTTAAATTTAATTTAATATTAAATTTTTCTTAATTTTAAATTTAAATTAATATTAAATTTTTTCTTAATTTTAAATTTAAATTAATACTTCCTTTAATCAGATACAAAAAAAAAAAAAAAAAATTTGAAATTATACAAAGGTGAGTGGGTCTTGTTGTAAATTATTTCTTAGACTGAATTATTATTTACTAATTTTTTTAAAAATTTACATTAGGTTGGGTATTAATAAATTTTCATCTTTTATTATGATATATGTATTATTTTTCATTAAAAATATAGTAATGGGATCATTTAAAATGATTATGAGGTAAGGTATAATATTTATTTATTAAAAAATTATTTTATATGATAATTTAATTATTTTAAATTTTTTATTAAGATTTAGGGTTTATGTATTATATTTATTTTTTAAGTATTAAATATAATTTTAATTATAATAAAATATATGATTTTAGAAAGAAATTGTCATTATAATACGTCGATAGATGAAAAAAAACTAATTTTAGATTTAGAAGAAAAAAAAATTAAATAATAATATTATATTATTAAGAGTTGTAATGGGACGTAACAATTAAAAATATTTTTCAGAGTTGTAATTGTCATATTTTTATATTCTATTGTTTATGATTTATATTTATTAAGTTTTTACGAGTAATAATAAAACTGATTTTGATCTTAAAAAAATTGTGTAAATCTATATGAATAACATAAACATATACTAATATTCTTTGATTTTTTATATACTAATATTCTTTGATTTTTTACATTACTCATGATTTATTTAGTGGATTAAATTGATTTAAGTGAAATTATGGGACAAAATGATTTGAATGAGAAGAAATAGAAATTTTAAAAAAATAAATAAAAAATATTATAAATATAATTAATTATATTTGTTTTACCGTATTAAATTATTAATATATTCACTCAATTACACATTATGATTTATTAAAAAAAATATAAAATATGGACTGAATTATTATCATAGAAAAAATATTTTTTAACTTTAGTAACTCTCTCTTTTATTATTTTCCTACAATAATTATAAATGGTGAGATTTAAGTTTTGATAATATTTTTAATCTAGATAATTCTTAGTAAAAGTTTTTGAACTATTTTATTGTCATTGATAATATTTCAAACTATATCACTATTATCTGGACTGGACAAAATAACAATGAAATAGTGACGGCAATAACAACAAAAGGGACAACAACGGAAGTGGAAGTACCAAAAACCCCAAAAAAATATATAATTTTAGCCAAAGCATCACAAGTTTCGTGGGCCGGACAAATCAAATTCTAATACCACTGTTAGGTATCTGGAGGGGGATAAACAGAATTATACAAGTGAATACAACTCTACTTCTTACCCAAAACTTTATATACTATTCAACCTTTTCATTTCTACCCAATGTGAGATTTTAACTCACCTAAAATTTTAATACTAATAATAAAAATCCTCTCATTATCACCGCAATTTATTAAGAATTGATTAAGATCCCTAAAAAAGCCTAAACCCCTAACTATACTAATACTTAGAGTTTGGAAAATTTTCTTGATCACAGAAAATTAATTGTGCAATTTGTTCTCATTGTTGCAAGTTTTAAGTTGATATCTTAAAAATCATCAAAAGAATCAAGGAGAAATCTTGATTAAGGTAGGAGAGTTTAGAAAAATTAAAAAAAATTAGAAAAAATTGAAAAAAAGTGAAATAAGATATGAAAAATATGAAAAATAAGAAAAATTAGGAGAATTTTAAACTTAATTAATTTCCTCTTCCCCCTAAAGTCCACTCAAAATCTTAACCCAATCTATTCTATTATACTAATCAAACATTTAAAAAATAACATTTTTGCACATAATTTGAACTATATTGTTTTATTAATATAAAATTAATTTAATATAGGTTATTTTTATTATATTCTTAAACAAATATATTTTTATTAATAATTTAGTTATGTATGTATTTCAATGATTAAAAAGTTTAGAAAATGTTTCATGTTTTTCGTTTAAAAACATTGAATTTTATTATAACAGTTAAATTTTGATATTTCTTTTAATTTATTTTTCTGTTAATTAAATTTTTTATAATTTTTCAAATTTATTATCATATATTTTTTTAATATAATAATTATAATTTCATTTTAATATTATTTGAAAAACATATTTATATTAGTGTAATTTTTTCTATTTTTAAGTAATTAGATGAGGAAAAATATCTTTCAATAATTATTAATTCATTAAACTTTAATATTTTATATATTATAAAAATATGTGCGGTTATATGTACTTATAAAAAACTATAATTACTATCTATTTAAATATATAATCATTATAAAGAAGAAGGTAAATATATATATATAGAAATATTTTGATAAAAAAATTATTTACTAACTAATTTTTTTCTTAGTATATCAAGAAAAATTAGAAATAAATAAAATAAATTAGAGAAAGTAATAAATAGTTATAATTTATTATATAAAATTCTCGGGTAAATTTTAAAGAAAAAAATATCCTATTTGGATGTATCCGATATCCAAAATAAAGACAAGGCCCCACCACTAGCAAAACCACTCTTATGTTTAGCTGCATAGTATTCGGTCAGACAAAACCACCTTCACCCTACTCCATGTTTTCCCCCTCTTGCCCCCAGTTTTCTCTATAAAGACACACCGATTAGTTTCCTCGTCACACTAACAACCTAATACATGAGTTATCTGCTTCGCATTTGGATGTCCACCAAGGTGGCCGCGGTAATCGATGGCCCCACCACCAAGAGTCGCAAACGATTATTCATCGCCCGAGAGTTCAGAGCAACCGAAAAGACTGATGCGGATCGACAAGGCCAAGCCGATGAGTCTCTCCGCAAACTTATGTACTTCAGTTGCTGGAGTCAGGGCTAGCATCCTCTGCTTCCCTTTCTACCAAACTTTAATTTGCATCTCTTTTGTTTTGTAAATTGTAGGAGCAACTTAATCGAATTTAGTTTTCTCATTACACATGCATAGAAAAGTTATTAAAATTGAAAAAAAATCTTACATGCAAATGCACTTTCGGAATCTCTAGTAGAACACTATAGTCATGTCTTAATCAATCAATATATTTGTTAGGTTTTGTAAGATTAATATTTTTTTATAGGTAAATATTAATAGAACACTGAATTTAAAATAAATAAATTATATTGATGTTATGGTAATCTGAATCATAGGAAAACTAAGTTTTAAGTTTTAAGAATTTTTAATGGATTAAAATAATATATCATCTTGTTAGATAAGAGATTTAATATCTTAGAATCATGACATCTGAGATTTGATATCATTTTTTTGGAATTTGAGAGTATTTATTATTGGTATGAGAATAACTTTAACCATACTTGTTTGTCCGTTTGATTGTTTCTTTATCTTGATTTGAGTTATATTGTATTTTTTATGTATAGCTTTTAAGTAATGTTTTTTTTTATTTCTTTAAAACATAATAAATTTTAAAATTAAATATATTAAATATCAGAAATTTTTTATTTTAATTTTTATAAAATCTTATTTATTTTTAATTCATAAATTAAAAAAAATCTTGATTTAGTCTTTTACCTTTTACTATATACTAGACAAGCAAATAAATAACTAAAAATTTTAAAACTACTAGATATTTTACTAAATATAAATTAAAATAAATATTAAAAATAAAAATGTATTGTTTTCAAATATTAAAAGAGAATATTTAATTTTTTTTTTAACTTTTGTTCTCTCACTTATAATTCTACATATTTTTTGTGCACACAGATATGATTTTATATTTTTCTTTTAATAGGAAATGTTTATGTGTAATTATCTTCCATACATGAGCTAATTTTGCTTAGTAAAGAGAATCTCTTGATAATGAGAAGAGAAATTACAATTTCACTATTATCATCTTTAAGTTGGGTTTTGAAAGTGAAGCCTAACATGTTGTTGGGCCTGAATTTGAAGATGGGCCTAAATTAAATTAACCATGATTTTGAAATAAAGCGGTTTATGTTAATTTTTTAAAAATAATAATCAAATATGCATTTGATAGCATCTTTCCTCATATTTACACACTATTGATCTCAAGCACTTTATGTAAGTCCTTTTTCTCATTTTGACTGCAGTGTAATTTATATTCAGATGGAAGTTTAGGTTATCAAATATAATTTTAAGGAAAAGAAAATAAGATAAATTAAATTAAGTTTCTCATATCAATTAGAACACTCTTCAACTTTTGGATACAGTTTGCTTTAACATCTATTACATAAAATGCACTTTTGATTCTTAATAAGAACAGCACCCTAACAATTGTCTTAAATGTCAAATATCAAATGTTACTTGAACTAGAGAACCCCCTACAATTGGTTTAGTTGTAATGAAAAATAATGTGGATAGAGAGTTTCAGTATCTGTGGCAAATTAGCAGCAGATAAGGTTTTCAGAAGTTCAAATTGATTTATTGCAAGTGAATGAGATCTTTTCTTTTGGCAACCAAAACCAATTTGAAAAAAATAAGGTTGTTTATCAATACAGTTAATATATCATAAGATAAGGACAGAGAAATATAATTTCATGAAATTGAAGTTTTTCTTGAGTCCTCTGTGGTAGGGTTGAAATCATTTGTTCTGCTGTGTCAAGAAATGTATATGAAGTAGGCCTTAGCTAGGAATGAGATCTTAGATTTGACTTGAATCCCGACCAAATAAGAATCGCCTTCCCCAGTCACCAACCACCAAATACCTTGTCCTCCAGCTCACTTGTTTGCTGCATGTTTTGGGAATGGTTAGAGGATGAAAGCCTACTAACACAACTATGATAAATTTGTGTTGAAGAAAGGTTCAATACATCAGAATGTTCCTGAACCTTTTTGAAAATTTTAATTAAGTTTCTAAATCAAAGATAATTATAATTGAGTCTTTGATTTTCTGTAATATTTTGTAACTAAGTATGTGAAAACTACTACAAAGTGTTATTTATGAGATGGTTTCAAGCTATTATAAACTAAGTCTGAAAACTTAATTACAAAAATTTTACAACACCAAAACTTAACCTTGAATAAATTACCTTGTATACACTGAATACCAGAGCCACTGGGTGCTCTGACCAATTGAAATCCAATCTCCTGGAAGCTGAGCTGCAGTTTGCTCTCCTCCTAGAGGAGCAAATTGTCCCAAATGCTTGTACCTTTCAATAAATAAATAATGGGAAATGAAGAATTAGGCCTTAAGTTGTTTGTCAATACCCTTTTTATTATGCAGTATCTGGCTACATTGATTAAAACTTCATATGTAGATAAATCATTACATGTATTAAATATGTCGATTAATTTTTACGTGATATAGAGAAAAAGTTCATGAAAGTCAGATACATGTCATGTCGATATTGGTAGAAACCATAATGGTCTTAAATCATATAATAATTTCTTCCATGCCTGAAGGGACGGAATCGATGGCGACCAACTCCTCTGAACCTGAGAGGGCCTTCAGGATACCTCTCACACAACTCCATGCGGTTGAAACAGTCTGCAAGATACACTCCTTGCTGTGCAGCTACCTATAATGTTTCAAAGTTAGAAGGCATCACAAAGCACAAGTAATTTTAAAAGGAAAAGTTTAAACTTCTCAAGTATTATTGAGAAGTAGTATGTGGTGTAACCTGAGCTGTGGCAGGAAGATTTTTCATCTGAGAGTCTACTTTGGAAAGGGCTTGTTTGAAGTATTCAATGTCCACTGAAATGGCAGTTTCTTGAGATGTCTTTAGCAAGCTGGCCATGTCTCTCATTTGGTTCTTCTTTAAATAAATGTCCACTTGAGGGTACCTTTCAATAATGTCTCCAACAACATCTTTAAATTGTTTAAGATCTAACCTTCCAGAATTGTTCTTGTCAGCCTTGCTAAATATCACGGCTATATCTTCCTGGTAAAACCAATGGCACACAAAAATGTTATGTTAGAGCTTAAAAAAGTAACAGATCACTGCAGCAACATAATGTGTAGTTAAAATGTCAATGATTTCTAGTAAAAGTAGTATGTAATGGTTAATAAAACCAATAGTGTTATAAATTATGCGCGGTAAAACATAAAAAAGATCTCAAAAAATTTATCATATATTAATCACGAAGTGAATTTAATATCACGTCAATTTCAAAACCGTAAGCAATTAGACACGTAAGTGCTATATATGTCGTTCAACATATTCATCTCTATCTGATATGAAACTCTTTTTACCACTTTCCATAATCACATCATATTATAGGAATGAAGTAGCACAAATTAGATAAAAGAAAAGTTATTATAGAACTAACAATGCATAGATTACACTTACCATAACTTTACGTTGATTTATAGTGGCACAATCGCCAAGAGCATAGATGTTGTCAGATCCTTCCACCCTCAGCCATTCATCAGTGACCAATGCACGTCTGTTAATCTGTCACATAAAGAATTCAAAGCTAGCAAAAATTGAATAGTGGCAAATTTTGCCTTTGGATTGTGAGAAACAAAGAAACAAACCTGGCCAAGCTGCTTCATAAATTCAACTAATTCAGGGCGAGCACCAATACCAGTTGACCAAACTACCATTCCATGAGGTATAGAAACAACTTGACCAGTTGCCCTTTCTTTGGCAGTGATTTCGTTTTCACCAACCTTCACAACCATAAATCCCAACTTCACATCAATGCCATCTCTGGCGAACTTTTGTTCAGCAAATTCTGTAATTCTCTTGTCAAACCTGCAATGAACCAAGAAATTATATAATAGACTCACATTCAAAAAACAAAGAGGAAAGATTGCTGATAGCAGAAGAGGATGCTTTATTAGAGTGAAAATGTGTATCATTCAAAATACTTTTACACTTTCACATGCTTATTATCATTATAATCATGGAATAAAGAACAAAACCTTTACTTCAAGAAAAGAACAAAACAGAATAGAAGTTTCACTTCAATCATTTACCGAATAAATGTTTACATTTTAGTTCAACATAGATTACTGATGCATTTCTGATTCTCATAGAAGAAAAACTCTAAAAGCGTTTCTAGGTTTTATCCTAGTCTTTATATGCTAATAAAGAAAAAAAATGCATTACTTATCCTAGTCTTTATATGTTAATAAAGAAAAAATACATTACATGTTTAAGATATGATCGCCTGCTTCCAAGAGAATAATCTTCACATAGTCTTTAAGGGCAGGATATAATTTAGCCATATCGTCATGTACAAAGTCGTGAAGCTGAGCAGAAAATTCTACCCCAGTTGGACCACCACCAACAACTACAAAACTCAGAAGTCTTTTCTTCTCTTCCACAGGTAAAGAAGGAAGGCTAGCTCTTTCAAAAAGTTCAATCACTTTCCGACGGATTTTTAGAGCTTCATCCACTTCCTTTAAAGAGAATCAAGAGTAGTTCAGTTAGCATATCATCTAGGAGCATATATCCTGATCAATCTTCAAGCTACACATACTTGAATGTTATTAACTCCTTAAAATTAAAAATCTAGGAGCATAAAGATTGACCGGGACTGTGAACTTAGACTATGTAATAATTTTTCTTAGGCCTGGGGCTGGTTTAAGTTCAACATTAATAAAGAATAATAATAAATTTATGAAGGGAATTGCATGTTTAAAAGATATTTACCTTCAAGAAATAGGCATGTTCCTCGACACCAGGTGTGTTGAAGGTATTAGAACGACCTCCCATGGCTATTACCAAGTAATCATAATCAACAGAAAATTCTTCTTGGCTACCAGACTTTTGGTCTTTAATAGCACGACAAAAAACTTTGTTGTTCTTTTGATCGATTTTGTAGCATTCAGCTTCACTGAAATGAATATTTACACCGCTCTTTGGAACAGTGTTTTCCTTGTAAGTATATATACTGTAACTACGTTTTGACTAAAATATAATTTACAAGCATAAACACACTACTATCATATAAAAGATTTTTTTTAAGTCGACTATTTTATTATTTTTATAAAATAAAAATAATTTAATTATTTGATACAAATAAAATTATTAAATGTATATTTTTTCATTAAAAAATAATTGCATAATCTCTATATTTCTTTTCTTCCACAATTATCTAAAAAATATTTTTAAGAAATTATTCATTTTTTAAACTCTATAATTTTAGCATAATACGAATTTATGAATTAAAAATATATAATACATTTTCATTACACTATAACACAGTTTATATAACATTTATCTACATTAATCATTACATAGACATTATATAACTATATAATGTTATAAAAGTTCAAATAATTTAATTGTCACGTTATCATATAATAATAAAACCACATAAAAAGTAAATTATATCAATATATATGTATTTAATATATTAAGTTAAAAAAAAAAAGTTAACTGAATAAAATGAAATAACAGAAAACGCAAAGACATAATTGTAATAACAAGTAAATTCAGTGCTTGGTTGAATATGAGAGAAGATGACAGAGGGAAAAGGTACCTTGCGGGTGATACTGCGAATGGGTTCAACCACGCTCCTTGCTTCTATTGAACCACATGTGACACTTGGTAACAATGGAGTGAATGCAAAATAGTTACGTGGTGAAACAACATGAATATCATAGGAGTTGCTTTTCATATTTTTCAGAAAACTGGTTCCAGCCCAACCAGTTCCAAGCACCACCACCTTCTTTTTTGGACATTCATTACCAAATTCTGGTTTTGCATCGCAATATGCCACTGCTCCTCCACCACTGCAATCCAATAAACTTATATATATCACATGAATATAACTATATAATTCATATTGAGTCTCATATTTAGAGTAACAAATTAACTTTCCACTAGTTAAAGATTATACCTACACAGATAAACTCAATAACAACAAAACTTTATACTATCCATTGAAAAATATAATTATATGTCATGAATATTACTTGAGATCACATAATCTTAAATCATATGATAATTTCTCTCACGACAGTAAAGACCACTTTTGATATTGAAGAAATTTCTGTAGCAGTGATGACAGTTTATATGTTAGACCTGATGACAGTGCAAACAAGAACAGACTTGGACCATGATGGATACTCATTGAAAACCCTAGAGGCTGTATGAAAGAAGCTGGAAGACCAACGCATTGTGAAACTCCTAGCTAGCTAGCTAATCTGTCTTCTTACGTGTTTGTTTCTGTATGTTACTTTTGTTTTCCCCTTTTTATTCCTCTGCATGCTACCTTTGTAAGAAAAATGAAAAAAAGAAAAATTTGAGGGCTAAAAAATTGGAAGAGTGACAGATTTTTCAGGTGTGGTTTTAAACACTAGGCCACGGTCAAAGTTGTTACTACTGAAAGAAAATGCATTTTCTTATGTATGAGGAATAGATCTCCAATTTATGAGGAGTTTTAACTTGTTGAAAAATACATGGTGACAAGAAATTTGCGATTAAAAATCATTATCATTGCATTACATTGCTCAAAGAAATCCGAGAATTATGCAGTCAAACTGCAACTTTGCTCAAAGCTTTCATAATCTCATTCATCTTGTTCAGTCATTTTTACACATTATCCTTTTCTTTCTTTTTGGTCATCCATTTTTCATCATTTTTACATATCATCCTCTTATTTTTGGTCATGCATTTTTTCAAAGTGTTCAATGCAAGTGATTGATTTAATTTTTGAAATGAAATTAAGTGATTTTAAAGTTATTAATTAAAAATTAGTTGGTTTGTAAATTGTTTTGATCAAAATCAATTAATATAAATCCAATTTCATTAGTTTACACTGAATATTGAGTTTTATAGGAAAAAAATCATCTTTTTCATATTCTAATATGCCTCCGAGTGAGATGATAATCAATCTTATGCGATATTTGTTTACGATATTCTTTTATATTCAATTAATTCTTTTATCACTCTATAACAATAGAAATAATTATAATTTAACCTATCAATTTATTTTGTATCTATTTCTTTATGATAATATGAAAGAAAATGATTTAAAATATTAAAATAATAAAATATAATTTTTTAATGTTATTATTATTTTTCTTTATGTCAATTACTTGTTTGTTCCAGTGGTATTGTTGAATTATGAATTTCCTTTGGGAAGATTTATACTCTAAATATAATGGGTATATGATATTTTGCTAACAATATGTATGGTATGCTGATGACTTACTATTTTCATATATTTGAACTTAAATATGATTTAGAGTATGAAATGCAAATGATTCAGTAAAAAAAATATGAAAATTGTTCTGTTTATCTCCATCTTCTCTTTTAATGTTATGCTTCTGTTTTATGTTATGATGGTTAAAGTTATCTTCATTTAACAAAGGATCCAATCGAAATCCACATATATACTGATGTAAAATGGATGGAATAAGTAGAAACACTCCATTAAAACCCAATGACAATTCATAAACCTGTTTCCAATCGAGGGTAGAGGAAAATATTGTGTTAGAACTTTTTATTTTGATAAGGGAAACAAGATTACAACAATGGAGACTTGGTGATATAATCTTCTAGGCGTGAATACACACTTTCACACTTTCCTAAAAGCAATATTTCGTCCCTTACAAGAGCGACGGGTTCCACCGAAATTTGCCTTTGAGATACAAAGAAGATTAACAATAATAATTCACGCTCTATGAATTAAAGTCTAATAGGAACATAAAATTATTACCCTATGTGTTATTGGTGTTTCAAAGTAGAAATAGTTTTGCAAGGCTATTCCCTTTGATGTGTCTCGTATGATAATATTGTCAGATACAAATTCTCATCCCATTCATAATAAGACACATGGCTTATTTATTAAAGAGGAAGTTACCAAATTATAACTACCCGGTAGTTATAATAATATTTAAAAGACACAACGGTTGCATGTAAATAAAAATAAAAATTATTTTAAACGTTCAAAAGACACAACCATTAACTTTCTCTATTATATTATATAATTAATATCAACCACCGTAACTTAATAATACTAATTATATAATCATGGATCAAACCATATAATACTCTAAAAACTCCAAGATGTTGTTCCGTCAACATTGATATCACTATACGTTAGATACAAAAATTAATAGAGGTAAACAAGGTGTCAAATTAAACTCGACTTGAGTCCCTGCCAAATATGAATCTTCTTGTCCAATCAGACACAACCAAGACCCTTGTTCGCCAGCTCACTTGCTTGCTGAATGTTGAACAGAAAAGTTATTAGATAAAACTATTTATGCACATAGCTTACTTGCCATGTGTCAAACAAGTGTTCTTTGCATCACAGATACTTACCTTGCATATACAGAATACCAAAGCCATTGAGTGCTGTGACCCATTGAAACCCAGTCTCCAGGAAGTTCTGCAGCTGCCTGCTCCCCACCCAGTGGAGCAAATTGACCCAAATGCCTATACCTTTTGTTAACAAGCAAACAGTCTCTCACTGATTAGTCAAGGATGAAGCAAGCAAAGGGCATAAACACAATTACCTGTTATATTATGTCTTCGATTAAAGAACTACACAAAAATGGTTATCAAAGCATCTTTTAACCCAATCAGTGTTTAATTTTGAATCATAACCATTATATGTGATACCTTACCTTTTGGTTAGATGTCCATTTCATATCTTATTTAAATATATATTTAATTAAGGTGCATGTTAGTTTGGTCAACTATTTTACCAACATAATCTGCTACATGGCTGGCAGATAACCATGTCTCCTAAACACATGGTTAGGAGTTTGATCCTTAAGTCTGTGTATGGAAATGGATCTCAATATCTCAAGTGCAGGGAAAATTCACTCTCTTAAATGCATCTCAATTTCTCGACAGATAGTCTCTAATTCTTAACTAGAAAATACTAGTTGTTCACCCAAAAGTAAAATATGTTATCCTTTGACGAAAGTTCAACAAAAACACATGTTATATTTTGCTTGAACAGTTGAGCAGTAGGTGTCATGTATTGGACCTTAAAGTCAGACATAGAAGGGATTAGAACATGGTTTCAAGTAGAAACAAAAATGCTTCATCTGAAGAAGTCGAAGAAGGTCCTCCATACTGATTCTCAGGCATAAAAAATCGACCAAAGCAATTACATAATGGCGTAGAATACTTACTCTGCCTAATTGGACATCTAATCCCTTCACTTACGTGTGTGCCACTACAGTGTTTCTTATCAACTCCTGCTTTCATATTTGAAGCAATCACTACATAACATGATGATAAACTAACTTAACAGACTTACTAGATTTCCCTGGCATTTTATCCATACAGTAGAAAACTTTGCAATTTTCATTCCATAGACAAGAAATACAAGAAACACAGTAAGCAACATGAAGTACATGGTTTACCGGAAGGGAAGAAACTTATGGCGTCCAGATCCAGTAAATCGTCGAGGACCTTCAGGATGCTCTTCAGCATGATCCCTTTGGTTAAAGCATCTAGCTAGATATGCACCCTGTTGGGCAGCAACCTAGATATAGCGGTACATTAAAAAATGAACAAGATATCTGACAGCAAACAATGTCAGCACAAGCAAGCATATTCAGATACTGGTGAAATATATACCTGTGCAGTTGCTGGCAGACTCTTCACCTGTGAATCTGCATGAGAAAGGGCCAGCTTAAACGCTTCTATGCCTATTTCCTTGCATTCATTCCCTCGTAAATCTTTCCACAGAGTGGTAAAATCACGCAGATGTTTCTGCTTTAGATAGTGTTCAACTTGCGGATATCTTAAGACAATGTCATCCATCACCTCCTGGAATTCTTCAATAGTTAAGCTGCCTGACTTATTTTTGTCTGCAGCATCAAATATGGCTGTGATATCATCCTAGAAACCAAGGTAACAAGTTAATTACGACAGATAAATTCAATTGTAATTTACATAACTGTATTACGTTCACATAATTTCCTTAGTTCTCACGAAAGGATAGAAATTATTGTATAGAAGTATATGTGATAAGTTTGTTCAGTTTATCATGAATAATCAAATGACAGGCACAATGTGCTTAATTTCATCATCAAAACCCAATCAAGTAGGTACATTCAGAGAGGATGCAGCACATTGCTATATTAAATAAGCTAGAACAATCTGAAAGGCTGAAGAGATACCATGATTTTACGTTGAGTTATGCTTGAACAATCACCAATGGCATACACATCTTCACACCCATTCACTCGCAACCATTCATTAGTTGCTAGTACATGTCTTTGAGCCTGCACATAGAGAAATTCTCACTTATACAGATATAATTATTCATACAAAGTAAATTGTGATTTAAAGCCAAGAGTAAAAAGCATTATACATGATGGATCTGATGTAATATACTAAAAAGGTTGGACTACCTCCCTCACTATGTGTACATGCACATACACAACAAGTGAGAAGAAAGAAAAAAGGGTGAGGGAAATAGCATTCAGAAGAAATGCATGGAATGAATGAGCACCTGACCAATTTCTTCCATAAAGTCCCTTATAACCGGAATAGTTGAAATCCCAGTTGACCAGACAACCAATCCATGGGGCACCGAGCAATCCTCTCCCGTTGATTTCACCTTCACTGTAATAGCCTTGTCATTAACACCAACAACCCGGCATCCTGTTTGAACTTCTATACCATCTCTTGTAAATTTTTGCTCAGCAAATGAACTTATTCTTTCATCAAACCTACAAGATTGAACATGAAATTTATCCTAGTTGTGACTTCTTATATAGGCTGAGTTAAGAATGTGAAAGATTTGAAGTCAGATTGGTCGTATTTTATGAGGTTAGCAATACTAGAAACTCAATACAAAATGTAAAGGTGTCGGAATGCATAAACTATAGAAGGCTTAAACTGTTATGGTGGGAAGAAGTAGTGATCTATAGTTGCAAGTTTCAGCCAAATACCTTACAATCTTCAATCAAAGCTAAATAGGATCAAATACATCGGTGGTAGTAACAAATGGGCATACATTACTGAAGTATCAATTATCAAGATAAGTTAAAAGGAATCTACCACCATGTGAGTACTTTTTGAATCAAAAACGATTATTTGAAAAGTAAATAATTGATTGATAATCTAGGTGTTATTCGAAGTCAGACGAATGACAAAGAAGCTAATCCTAAACACCAAACATAAAACTTAAAGCAACATGCAAATGGACCTGTGAGTGGATTTAGTTTGCAATCTAATTTGACTTTTCCAATAACATTTTTTGACAATGTGCCTCTAAGGAATACAAGCCAAAGAAGACCTTATATGATCTTAAACAGACTCCAAGGGCGTGGTATGGCAGAATTGACTATTATCTTCAAAAGTTTCTAATCGTTAAAAGTATGCAAAACATGGTCTTTATATGTAAAAAAAAAAGCATGCAAAAGAGATACTGAAGAAATTTTGCATTAATACACCAATGATTCTGAAAGAAAAATTCAACAAAGATGATGGATTTGATAAGGTAGATGAACATCACTACAGAAATATAATTGGTTGCCTAATGTATCTTACTACGACAAGATATTATGTTTTCAATAAGCATACTTTCAAGATTTATACATTATGCTAGTGAGGTCCATCTTCAAGTTGCTAAATGGATTGTGAGATATATTAAGGGAACTATAAATTATGCTTTCAAGTTTACTCAAAAATTTCTGTTTCAAGAGAATTCTGATAGTGATTGGGTTGGCTCAGTTGATAACATGAAAAGTATATTACGTTATTGTTTTAGCTTTGGTTCAAGTGTATTTACATAGTGTTTAAAGAAGCAAGATATTGTGGCTCAAAGCAAAGTAGAGGCAGAATATGTGGCAGCCACTACAGCTATGAATCAAGCTATTTGGTTAAGGTACATACTTGCTGACTTACATATGAAACAAAAGGAACCTACACAGATTCTAGTTGATAATCAAACAGTTATTTCCATTTCAAATAATCCTGTCTTCCATGGAAAGACTAAGCATTTTATGATCATGTTGTCTTTCTTAAGAGATGTTCAAAGAGAAGGAGAAGTCAAGCTAAATTATTGTAAAACCAAAGATCAAAGTACAGATATTTTAACAAAAGCACTTCCAAAAGTCAGATTTGAAGCTTTGAGAACCAAACTAGGACTATGATGCAGCTATTTAGGCAAGAAGGAGATTTTTTGACAATGTGCCTAATAAAGCTGGTTAAGTCATATAGTTTGTTTCATATTTTGTAGGAGCTGTTTTAGTTTTAAATATTTATGTTGTTATGCTTCTGTTTTTAATTTAAATTAGAGTTATTTATGCTCATAAATTAAGGGTTTGAAATCTGAAAAGGCTTATGCTCTTTATATAGAGCTTTCTAATAAAACATCTGTATCTCTCTACTACGATTTCTTCTCTGCTGCTGTAAACAAAATACTACAACATTAACTGAATAAAATGCAGCAGTTCATCCAATACGGAGCTAATTTCAGATGGATAAAGTAACAAGTATAGAGACATTTTATTACAGTTGAAGAAACATTAGCTTTAGAACCAGAAGCATTTTAGTTTTATTGTATCAAAGAGGTAGCTCTAAATAAATAAATAAAGAATTTGAGAAGATACCAAAGTTTCAATATTAGTTCCTAAAGTAACTGAAAAGTAGTTCATAAACAATTAGAAAATATTTACGACACTTGATGCTTAATTCTATTCTTACATGTTCAAGATGTGATCTCCTGATTGAATCAAAGTTATTTTCACTTTATCTTTAACAGTTGGATATAGTTTGATTAAATCTTCTTGGACATAATCATGCAGTTCTGCAGCAAATTCTACACCAGTTGGACCTCCTCCCACTACTACAAAATGAAGAATTGACCTTTGCTCCTCATCAGTTATACTAGGAAGAACAGCCTTCTCAAAGCAATCAATCACCGACAGTCTAATCTTTTGAGCATCCTCAACATCCTGTGAGATCATAGGGTACATTTTAGGTTAGTTACAGAATGATCAACAAACAAGAGTATGATTATGATAATTCTCTTCACCAATAAGTTAATAGATTCAATGAACCTCCTGATAAACCAACAAGCAAAAAAAAAAAACAAATTGAGCCATTAAAGGATGATACAGAAAACAAAATTTACCTTCAGAAAATGACAGTTCTCCTTGACACCAGGGGTGTTAAAAGTATTTACTTGTGCTCCTACCGCTACAACCAAGAAGTCATAGTCCAAGGAAAAATCGCCGCTTCCCACCAAGTTTTCAATATTGGACCGACAAAAAACCTTTTTGTTTGAAGAATCAATCTTGACACATTCTGCCTCGCAAAAGTTTATTTCTCCCTTTCTCTGCAATGGGAAAGGGGGGGAAACTTCCTATTAATTATCAAGTCAAAACACCCTTAAGAACAAGAAATGAAAGGGAGAAAAATTCCTTTACATGACCACAAGGTAATACTGATACGTACAATACAGAAAACAAAGTCAAGCATCCAAGAATCTTGTTTCATAACTTAAGCCTCGAAGAACACTTGATTATCATTAATTTACATGTACATTTGATCATTGCTGCCTAAAAAACCATATATTATTCTTAGAGCTCTAGTTTTGTTGACTCCACCTTTTTAATGATGTTTCGGACTGGCTCTACAATGCTCCGTGCTTCAACTGTCCCACAAGTGACACTTGGTAATAAGGGAGTAAATGCAAAGTAGTTACGAGGTGAAACAACCTGAACATCATATAATGAAGCATCCAAATCCTTAAGGAAACTGGTAGCAGCCCATCCTGTTCCAAGAACCACCACTTTCTTTTTGGAGGGCTCATTAGCATCAATAATAGGACGTTCAGCTCCTGTTTGTGATTCTGAGTACGCGACCACACCACCACCACTGCAATTTCCAAGGCCATGTAGACTTAATGAAATAGACAATTTTGTTAACTAAAACCTATCATATACAGAATAAGTGCATGAATGAAGCAAGAAATGCAGTAATTGGACAAGTTATTATATTGAGCAAAATGTATGGGAACTGGTTCAGGTTGATTGTACTTTTGGGAGATTGCATTCTAACCAAGATTATTTGAAGAAAGAAGGCATGACCCTGAACACACATATACAGGAAAAGTTATATATCTGATGAGACCTAAGGAATAAAAGAAAACATGTATAGGCTACACTTGGAAAAAGGAATAAGAGGATAATGGTAATGAGCAAAGCAGTGGAGTATTTACATTACAGAATTGGTTTGGCAGTTGAAGTTGTTAAGAGCAGGATCTTAGTAAGTAAGTTGGTTTCCATTACTTTTCCATAAATGTCATATAAAACTTTAAGAAAAAAATATCAACCAAATATATTTTTAGTGAATGACTTAGTTAGTATCCGATAACTGTTATCTTTTAGAATATGATAATTCAAGGTTGTCAAACTTAATATAGATAATAATATTAAAAAATTATTAATCACATATATGCATAACATAATACTCTTGATACAACTATAATTTAGTATTTAACATCATAATAAAAAAAAGTAGCAAATCAAAATAATAAACCGTGATAGTACATTAGTGCTAAATAAAACAAAACTACATAATTGACTAAATCATATATAAATTCATAAAAATATAAGTTCTTAATGTCAAAAGAATTCAAAAAGAAGTTAATTTCTTAAAATAATTTGAGTTTAATAAAATATTGTTATTGTTAGATAAAATTCAGACAAAAATTACATTTGATTTTAAAACTTCTTAACTCTGAGAGATTACGTGAGTTTACTACGAATTTAAAGAGTTTATCTGAGTTTACTCAAAAAAGAGTTTCATAACAGTTAACTCGTTTTCTCCCTATTTAGGATCTCAAACTCATAAAAGCTTAAGAGTTAACTGGAGAGTTTAACCATCTTGATTATGACATTTTTATTAACACAGACAAATAACCTTCCCCATACTTTAAGTATAAAACATTGAAAACTAGTTTGCCGGTCTCTCCAACACAATTCATGACTTTTCTATCAGTAAAAATGGAAAAGTATGAGTGGAGTTCATATCATTACTCACTAGAAATCAAGCATTTAAATTTGTCCCGTTTACAAAATTCTCATTCAAACTGCTTCACAAGTATTACTGTTTTATCAAAAAGAGGGAAAATAAGTAACCATGCATCAAATGATGCAATGGGCACCAGGGGACATCCACTTGTCTTCACCAAAAAGTGGTTTATGGTGGAACAACTCCACTACGAACACCACCATCCCTCTACACGAACCAACATTTCATCTGATCTGAAATGATTTACAGTAAAATCCTCTAGTTCAAGGCTTTTAAGCTATATCTCAAGATCTGTAACATTCCTCAATGATGACTTAGAAATAAGTCACATCAAACACAACTCTTGATAGTAGGGGAGGTACTACTCCTAGAGCATATCATAGCGCACAGGCTCAATGACCCAAGAAGAACAATGGAAGTACAGGGATACATTGAATGAAGTAAAATTGCTTGGATCCATATGCAAGACTAATCCAACATCAAGAAGGACACACATTGAATGAATGATCTTGATTAACAATAGAAATGGATCGAGTGAAATAATATAATAATACCCCAAAAAGTAACTTACTGGTTCAGGCACATGTATATACAATATTGTCAGAAGTACCCTTCTTATCTTCCAACGGTGGATCAAAAGAAAATACAAGAAAAATTGATTATAAAACAAACCTGAGAGTGCAGACCAGCAGAAAATTAGAGGAGCTGAGAACCCTGGAGGCTCTGCTGAAGAAGGAAGCAAATGACATGGTTACAAGAATTAGGATTAGAAACTTCAACTTCAGAGCTTTGAACTCTGAACTGAGTGTCGCTGTTTGAACTTCAGGCAAAGTTCTTGGATCGTAACACGTGGCGTTGGCGTTGACGTATAGATAGGATATTATTATTTAGCATCTGGATTCCTAGCTGGAACATGGTTATGTCCTTTGATTTTCGAACAATCACAAAAAGAACATCTTTTTGTGGGTAAGAAAGATCAATTGCTTTATTTTTACTTCAGGATCTAATACTAATATGTCATGTCACATTTTCTTTTTAAATTAAAGGAAATTATGAAAAATCTGAAAGTGTAAATTGACACTATACTTAGTTTAAAGTTAAAAAAAAATTATGTTATTGAAATAAAAATGTTAATTTATATTTTGGAACTAAAATGATAGTAAATATTAGAATATCTCAAAAGCTAATGGAATGTTTTCTTAATTAGATTAATAGTAATTTTTTTTTTCTAAAGCTTCAATTTTTTTTATATAATTTTTTGTCAAGTTTCCTATTTACTTATAAAATTCAAATTCGAGATTTTGAATCTTGAGTGTAATGCCACTCAATATTTGTCTTGATATTTCTTTTGAAATTTGATTTTATTTTTATTTTTTTTTTCAATTAATATATTTCTGTCAAAAAAATATTTTTCATTTTAACATCATATTTTACAATTTGTTTACTAAAAAGTGAAAAATAAAACAAAAGAAGAAAAAATGCATGAAAATAGAAATTGTTTAAATTAAAAAAAATGTATATTTAATTTGATTGATTTGACTAACCAAAATATCCTTTATTAAAAGTAAAAATTATAAAATAAAAATTAATATGAATGGATAGTTATCATTATTTTAAATTTTAAAAATTATTTATAAATTAATTAAAAATATTAATAAAATATTTCATATTAATGAAAAATTATATAAAACTTAAAATAAATAAAAAATTTCCTTACCAAACTAAAAATTGTAAAATTTAAAATGAAATAATTAAATGAAAAGCCGTATGCATTTTCTTTCATAGACAAAAGTAAATTTGTAAACGTAGAAAAAAAAAATTCATTGAACAAAATACTATATCCCTAGAGAAAAAAATGAATTGCATAAGTGCAAAAGCCGTATGCATCAATACACGGGAAATGCTTGTACGATTATTGAATATTCTTTTTTCCCATTTATTTATTTTCTTATAATCTCTTTTTCAAAATCACGAATATTCTCTGAATTATGTTTATCAACTATGAATGATGATACTTCACATAATTTTGTGGACCTCTTTATGAGAATTTTTTTAAATAATACCTAATATATGTTAGAATTTTTGGGTTACATATGTATTATTTAAATGTGTTAGGGTCATTATTTAATTTGCCAAAATTATAAAGTGGTCTACTTAATATTAACTTTATGGTTAAGGGTATAATTGTCATAAAAAATTAATTGTGTGGATACCGGAGAATATTCTGTTTTTGATGAGGGGCCGAATTCAGAATATTCATAATGACGTACGTAATCTCAAAATTAATTACGTAGGGTTATGGTCCCCAAAGGAGAGAGAAAATACTCTATAAGAATTAGGGTTTTCTATTTTTCAAGTCATCCCCATCAGACAAGAAAAACACAGAAGGAAAACATACGGCTCTCTTCTTTTGGAAGACAACACATACCCACTGTCACTATCATTGTTTTCACTCTCCCAATAGCGTCCAATACAGGTACGCTTCCGCATCTTGTTTCATCATGAATGAGATATAGGTTTCTGAGATTATTTCATGATTATGCTGTAATTCTTGGTTTATTTGAATAAGCATAATTATTGATTATAAAGAAAAAATTCCAACAATGGTATCAGAGCCAACCTATACTTGATTCGTGTATGTTTTTTCTTTTGGAAATTTTAAAAATTTAGGATTTTCAAAATTATGATTTTGGACAATTTTAAAAATCAGGGCTTCAAAATTATAATTTTGGGAATTTTGAAATTAGGTTTTCAAATTTAGGATTTATTGTTTTTCATAATTGATTGACACTGGGATGAGTGTTTACAATTTTATTGATTTATTGAGATATAATTTTGTACGGGAACGTTGAATGTATTTTTATCCCTATACAGTTAACCCTCACAGTGATATTTTTATTTAATTTGGATTATACATTCAAGATTCTTTTGTGTTCCCTATTAGGCAATTTTTTGAAATCAAACATTTGAATTATATTGTTTATGAAAGTTCAAATTTTAACTATTGTTTAACATTGAATATGAATTCAGTTTCAAGAAGTCGCCAAAGTGACCTCTCTTGTGTATGGATTATTCAGAAAAATGTTAAATGTTTGTGGGTATATTTATCCATGCGGGTATTAGTCGGCCCAAAGGAAGATTGATGCTTGGCCCGGGTTGTATACACACCTGTGATGGTAAACATGTGATAATTATAAAGTTTTACATGTGGATAATGAATCAGTCCAAAGAAGGGTTTATTATTTGACGTGAATTATTATCAATGATTGATCATTACAACAAGTATGTCACTAGCAATCAGTATTACTGTCCAAAGACTTGATATTGATGGTGCACTAGATATCTTGTGATGGGATTGTGGTATTATTTGAACATATGGATTATTATTATTTTTATTTTTTTTATGAGCATAATTATATTTTCTAATATTATTTTTTATTTTGTTCTCTCAATACAGCAACAATTGGTTCAATAAGCGCGGCATTCCTGAGGTGTTTAGGGGCACTGTTTCTGAAAAGATAACAAATGTCAAAGAATTCCTTGCTGAAATTGGAAAACGCTTTGCAAAGAGCGATAAGGCGGAAACAAGTACACTCCTTCAGAACTTGATTTCCATGAAATATCAAGGCAAAGGAAACATTAGGGAATATATTATGAGCATGTCTAATATTGTTTCAAAACTTAAGGTACTTAACCTTGAGATATCAAAAGACTTGCTCATACACTTAATATTAATTTTTCTCCCTTCACAGTACAGTCAGTTTAAGATATCTTATAACTGTCAAAAGGAGAAATTGACTCTTAATGAGCTCATTTCATATTGCGTACAAGAAGAGGAAAGGTTAAAGCAAGACAAAACAGAAAGTGCCCATTTTGTAAGCACCTCCAAAAATAAGGGCAAAAGAAAGAAAATTGAGGATCCCAAGAATGAAGGTGTTAAGGGACCAGCACAAAAGAAGCAAAATCAGGGTGACACATGTTTCTTTTTGCAATAAGTCTGAACATGTAAAGAAGAAATGTACCAAATATCATGCTTGGCGTGCAAAGAAGGGTATGTTTCTTACTTTGGTCTGTTCTGAGGTCAATTTAGCTTCAGTACCAAGAAACACTTGGTGGTTAGATTCTGGTGCCACTACTAACATCAGTGTTTCATTACAGGATTGCCTGAACTACCGAAAGCCGATTGATGCTGAAAGATGGATCTATGTTGGAGATGGCAAATCGGTAGAGGTGGAAGCTATAGGGCATTTTAGATTATTGTTATGTACTGGGTTTTATTTGGATTTAAAAGACACTTTTGTAGTACCGTCCTTTAGACGAATTTGATTTCAGTTTCTTATTTGGACAAATCAGTATATTTATGTTCATTTGGGAATAATATATTTAATTTGTCTTTTAATTCAAATATTGTCGGAACTGGTTCACTTTTGGCTTATGATAATCTATATTTGCTTGACACTGTAGCTACCTATAATGAATCCTTAAATGTGGAATCACGTGGTACTAAGCGTAAAATTGATAATAATAATTCAGGAAGATTATGGCACNGCACAAGCGCTTAGGTCACATCTCTAAAAATAAAGTTGAACGGCTTGTGTCAGATGGGATCTTGGATTCCATTGACTTTATAAACTTTGATGTTTGTGTTGAATGCATTAAAGGCAAACAGACCAAAGTAAAGAAATTAGGTGCGTACAGAGCTACGGACGTCTTAGAATTGATACATACGGACATTTGTGGACCATTTCCTACGCCTGCTTGGAATGGTCAACAATATTTTATATCATTCATAGATGATTACTCGAGATATGCATACCTATTTCTTATACATGAAAAGTCACAATCTTTGGATGTGTTCAAATCATTTAAAGCTGAAGTTGAAAATCAACTCAATAAACGAATAAAGCGTGTCAGGTCAGATCGCGGTGGTGAGTACTATGGTAGATCTGACGGTTCAGGTGAACAACGTCCAGGACCTTTTGCCAAGTACTTAGAGGAATGTGGAATCGTTCCACAGTACACCATGCCAGGCTCACCTAGCATGAATGGTGTAGCTGAAAGACGAAACAGAACTCTTAAGGATATGGTAAGGAGTATGATTTGTCATTCTACCTTACCAGAGTTACTCTGGGCAGAGGCATTAAAGACTGCAGCTTACATTCTAAATAGAGTGTCAACCAAGACAGCTACCAAAACACCTTATGAACTTTGGACTGGGCGAAAGCCTAGTCTGAACCATTTTCACGTATGGGTTGTCCAGCTGAAGCAAGGCCTTATAAGCCGCATGCAAATAAATTGGACTCTCGAACCGTGAGCAGCTACTTTATTGGTTACTCAGAAAAATCTAGAGGATATAAATTTTATGATCCCACATTAAAGACAATTTTTGAGTCAGGAACTGCCACATTTTTTGAGGATATTGAGTTTGGGGGGAAGAATAAGGTTAGAAACTTTGTCTTAGAGGAAGAATTGGTAATAATTCCAGAACCGATTCATACAGTTGTTTTTGATAAAGCAAATTCAGAACCTCCTCCAGACATTGTTATTGAATCTTCTATTCAAGATAATTTGGTTGTTCAAGAAGAGCAAACTCAAGATCCTCAAGAACCTGTGCTTCATGAGCCAATACCTTTACAGAGATCCACTAGAGAAAAGAGAAGTGCTATTTCAGATGATTACATGGTATTTCTCTAAGAACATGAGGAAAATAATTGGTTGCAAATGGATATTTAAAACCAAGCGGGATTCTAAAGGTAATGTGGAAAGATATAAGGCTCGTCTTGTAGCTAAAGGTTATACTCAAAAGGAAGGGATTGACTTTAAAGAGACTTTCTCTCCAGTTTCATCGAAAGACTCTTTTAGGATAATCATGGCTCTTGTTGCACATTATGATTGGAGCTTCATCAAATGGATGTCAAGACAGCTTTTCTCAATGGTGACATTGATGAGACAATTTATATGGTGCAATCAGAAAACTTTGTGTTTGGAGACCCAAAGAATATGGTATGCAAACTGACAAAATCCATTTATGGACTAAAACAGGCATCTCAACAATGGTACCACAAATTTCATCAAGTAATTCTCTCATTTGGTTTTGCGATGAATCTTGAGAATTGTGTGTATCACAAATTCAGTGGGAACAAGTACATTTTCTTAGTACTATATGTTGATGACATTCTGTTGGCCACCAACGATATAGGCATGTTGCATGAAACCAAAAGATTTCTGTCAAGAAACTTTGAAATGAAAGATCTGGGTGATGTTTCCTTTGTATTAGGAATTCAAATACACAGAGATCGATCTCGGGGTATTTTAGGATTGTCACAAAAGAGTTATATTAAAAAAGTACTTAAAAGGTTTGGTATGCAAGAATGTAAATCGGGGATACTCCAGTTGCTAAGGGAGACAAATTCAGTCTCAGTCAGTGCCCAAAGGGAAACTTAGAAATTCAGGAAATGAAGGAGATTCCTTATGCATCAGCAGTAGGGAGTCTAATGTATGCCCAATTATGTACGCGTCCAGATTTAGCGTACATAGTTGGGATGTTGGGCAGATATTTAAACAATCCGGGAATGGATCATTGGAAAGCAGCAAAAAGGGTTATGAGATATTTAAAGAGAACAAAAGATTATATGCTCATATATAAGAGATCAGACCAGTTGGAGATCACTAGATATTCTGACTCGGACTTTGCTGGATGCCAAGATAACTTAAAATCCACTTCAGGATATGTCTATCTGTTGGTGGTGCAATCTCTTGGCGTAGTGCCAAACAGACTTTTACTGCTTCATCCACCATGGCAGCAGAATTTGTAGCATGCTATGAGGCATCTAATCAAGGGATTTGGCTAAGGAACTTTGTCACTGGGCTGCAAATTGTGGAAGGAATTGAAAGACCACTTAAGTTATACTGTGACAATAAATCAGCCGTCCTATATTCCAACAAAAATAGGAGCTCGACCAAGTCAAAACACATTGACATCAAGTTCCTATTTGTTAAAGAAAGGGTACAAAGTTTACAAATTTTCATAGAACACTTAAGGACAAATTCCAGGACAAACTCCATGATAGCAGACCCTCCTACAAAGGGTGTTCCACCCAAGGTCTTTCATGAGCACACAGCTCGCATGGGTGTTTTACAGTTTGAGGAATTTTTGGTTTAGTGGGAGTTAGT